>JAQOWZ010000001.1:13750000-15000000 GCA_035578165.1 Stenolophus ochropezus | reverse complement strand
TTAATATAAATGGAAGTTTATTTTTAAAAGCTTTAATAAATAGTCTTGGACTTGATTAATACAAAATAAACTAATAAAAACTTAAAATCTAAAAATTATGAACACATTTTATTAAGCTAAAATTGAAATTGTTCAACGACTTTAAATTTATACATTTTAACAATAAAGACCTATAACAATGATTACGAGGCCAAAGCCATACTAACACAACAAAAACCAACATAAACAGTAATTCTTAGGACGAGCTGCTATTTAGCTACCAATTACTAAAAAAAAAATAGATTACAAGTAGATATGTTGACAAATGTTGTGTCAGAATGGTCAGTAGGAGTGAATAGGTTTATAAAAACAGTATACAAATACGTGTAGGTATCGAAATAGTACCCGCTTCTCGAATACATCCCAACGAGTACTGAACGTGCAACTACAGCTGACTGAACAATATACAATAGATTACTTAGCGTTTGTTCAAGTCTACGAATACAGAAGCTAGGCAAGGAAAGTTTAAAGAATTGAAAAGTTAGAGTCATCAGCAGCTACCATCGTAGCAGTGGTGTAAGCGCTAGAGCAGGGAGGCTTTGGAGGAGTGCACTGTGTTGGAGACTCAAGATCCTCACTGTTCACACGTAACACCGGGCTGGGTCTCATTCCACTGAAAAACACGCATGCTACATTGCTACGGTTCCACACCAATGAAAGCCGGACTACTTCTAGGTACAACACCATGCACGCGGAAGATTTATTTTCAGCTGCAAATTTTTCGTTCCAATAAATTAGAGGTTTTTACAAGTTATTGAAAAAAATAAAACAAACAATTTAATAGCAAAATAAGTTCTAACGACAGAAACTGTAAAAATATAAATTAATATGTATCAAATATAATGTTATGAATGCCTAAAGTAGAGCTAAGTATATTATTTCAAAACATAAGATAATAACATATAATCGTTTCTCATTTCCTTTCATTATGATAAACATATTTGATATTTCTAATGAATTATTAAATAAACAGTAATTCCTTTCAATGTTTTCGCGAAAATTACGAAATGTATTTTATTTGGAAACATTTAATTTCTTAATTATTAGTTAATATTACGCCACAAAAATTTCAACCACAAATCAACTTACCTAGCTAATTCGCGTTGCAGGTCCTGCATAATAGTATGACATTGTGCATAATGTCTAACTTGAGTTTCCACGAACTCATGTAAACATCTTAGATGTCCGGCATGAGAGCTGCTGATTCCTTCCAATAATAACTTTGTAATTTCTGCCTGGCGGTCGAATTCTGACTGAGCTATACGTAAGTCTCTCTCAGCCTAAAAACATAATAGAAACTTATATTATAGAAAATAGTCATTAAATAATTTCCTAATAATAATAATTTTATTTAAAATGCAATTAATATGAAAAATATATGGGATGTTCTAAAGACAAAATAAATTGTTTGGTATGTTTAGATTCATATCAAGTAAATTTTATAAATACATAAAAAGCAGTAAAATATAACATCAAGATTGGTAACAAATAAAAATGAAATCATGCACTAAGTATTGTTACCTGTTCAAGAACTGCCTCAGGAGAAATCCCATCTTTCTATAGTGCAGCATTTGTTAAGTGCACAAATTAGTAATTAGCAACATTTAGAGGAAAAATAAATAATAAAAATTCCAACTCACTGTTTGTTGTCCCAACATGCTTCTTGCTTTCCTTACTCGGTTTTTACAAGCGTCGAGATCTAACCTATGGAAATAATACTTCAAACTTACTATACTTTAAATTGTTAGTAGAATACCTTTTACTCTCAAGTAAACCCTTTTCTTTTATTATTGTTTTCATCTCTCCTTCCAAGAATTTTCTTAAAGGTTGTGTATAACATAATGCCGCAGATCCAATAAAATCTCTCTCCGTTTGTCCGAGTTTTTGCTGGGTTTGTCCAACTTTAATTAAAGCACTTCCGTAGGCAGTCCCTGGTCCAAATTCATTTCCTGCTTCAACCATATCAAGTCCGAGATATTCTAAATTGCTTAATCTATTTGGGCGTTTCTTTTCAATTTTTTCGAATATGAAATCCTCGATTCTATTTCCAGGATTGGGTATGAGAACGGCTTCTGTATTTCTTACTATTTTTTCTGTCCATTGTTTGGTCATATCTGCTCTATCGGATAAATTTTCGAAATGGGCATCTAATTCCGTTTTCTCTGAAGTTCCTAATTTTTCTTCTGTCAGCTACAAATGTAAATGTCATGAGTAACAAAAGCAATGATATCGGATATTACTCATCATATTTCAGATAAATGATTACCTGAACAACTCTGCTAAGAGCTGTTCCAGCGTCTTTTGCAAATTTCTTTAAATTGAAATCCATTTTGTTTATCACTGGTAAATAATTTTCATTGAAATCAGAATGTTTTTCTGTTTAATTTCTATTGATTCTGTATCTAAACACGGTTTATTGCAGCAAAATGTCAAACGTACGTCAACCACTGACACACTAGATAAAGCACTTTTATTTACAATATTTTATTTCTTATCTTCTTCAAATTAAACTGGGAAAAAACTAATTATACGTTACAAACATTAGATGCATACAGTATTAGCAAAATATTTGCCGATCACTGAATCAGTTAGTAATAATCGCACAAACTAAAATACAGTGATTCATCTAAGGCAAACAAGTCTAAGATCTAAACGTCACATCACTAAAGCATTGTGATTGGCTCGTATCGTATCAGGAAGGGCGCGAAAAATTTAGAGTGGTAAAAATGAATCATCAAGTGCATACAAGTTCTGCACTTGGCTTTACCATCATCTTCTTAAGAAAAGTGACTCAGTAACATTCTTACGTTGGTGATCAGTGTCAGTGTCCAAAAATAAAAGAACAGTGAACTTTTAGTTAACATGTTTCGGAAAATAAAAGAATGGGTAATTAGCTTTCTATTTTTACAAACATTTTCCAATCTGAACAAGTACCAACAGGAAAATTATTGTGCTCTAGTTTCATTTGATATACATATCGTAGCATAATTTTAATAGTCAATAATAAACTATTCTTTTATAGTTTAAGCAAGAAAGGATAATGAGAAGTATAAGTAATTTAAGCTCGTTTCAAGATGAAAGTGATCCTAGAGAATTACCGCGGCCTGAAAAATATATAGCTAAAAACTTCACAGCATCTCCCAATATCAAAAAAGGTAAGAATCATGTTTTATTTCTACATAAAATATTATTCAAAGCATTAATAAACACCAAATTGATAACAATATTATTATAAATATATATTGCACTGTTCAATATTTATGTTTATTATAATTGAATTTTTACAACAATATAATGATAATAAGAGCACGTTTAATAGATATACAACAAAAAATTCTTTGTCTGAAGTAGAAAATGTTCTTTTTCCCGACATGCGTGTTACACAACAGGAGAAAATAAATACAAATTCAGCCTTGAAAGTAAAATTTGTTTCTCGCGTGCATTTACTCAAACAAAAGAAAATATAGTTGCAATTATTGTCATTACACCCATTATTTCACTTCAAACACTTCAGAATTTAAAATTCAAACATGACAATTATTAAACTCATAATTATAGCTTGTTAAAGAAGTTTTAAATTTGCATGAGTTCAATAGTTTTTTAAAAGCGCCTACTTATGAAAATATACTTCAAATTGCGTAACAATAACACTAATTATGAAATTAAAATTTGTTTTCAGAAGCAAAGGATCATAACACAAAAGATGAAAATTTGTGTAACTGTAAAAACTGCAGAGAATTTTCCGACAGTTTTTCCGAATGCTCAGTCTGCATGGAACCCTTACAATGTGCAGCGATTTCATCATGTATGTTTTGCGGAAACTATACATGCTGGGGTTGTTCTGATAAAATGAGTCAATGCCCTTTCTGTAGAGCTAATTTCCAATCAAATGAAAATAGAATTCGGAATTTCGCATTAGAAAGAATATTGTTAAAAATGGAATTACCATGTCGCCATTCACGGTAAGTTAAAGATAAACGCAAAATTATAGGAAGTCATTTATTAAATTTTTCTTTATTTGAATTAGATTATTTAATGTATTATCTATTATTTGAAAAAGTTTTAAATTAACTGATTATAAATTTAATTTCAAGATTTTTTTGTCAAATAAATATAACTATTCAACAAAATATGTTGAAATTAATTAGAAAAAAAAACACATCGTTCAGTGAAATGTATGCTTTTCATGGGACACCTAGGATGACCAAACGATCCGAATTTTCGGGATTTGACCCTGTTTTTTATGTTTTATATTTGGACTTTTATAATTTTATTATTTAAATTGAAAGTAATAATTATTTATGTGCTATACCTGCATGCAATAAAGATGTAAAGCGTCTTTTCTCAAAAAAAAAAATTAATTAAAAAATTACGTATTTTATTAGAAAAATACCCCAGTTTTGTGATTTATAAATTTGTCCACCCTACCATATAGATATATAGATTTCTTTATAAGGAACTTTCAAACATTTAAATTATCTCCAATTTAATGTTTGAAAGAATAAGTAATAAATTATATTATTATAATGGTTTCTTACTTAGTTGGGGCTGCAAAATGCAACTAAACCACAAAACTCGTCCATCCCATGAAAATTCCTGTTCGTTTGCTCCAACCGGCTGCCCGCTGGTGAAGATGTGCGGGTGGCACGGTGAAACAGCAGACATCGTCCGCCACTTGAAGGACACCCACGACATGACACTAATCGCCGCCAACGGCATCAACGTAGAGATCGCCGACTTCCGTATGAAGTTATTGAACACCATCACCATCCCTAGACTGTACACTGTCTCCTTGACGTGTCATGGGAACATATACATCTGCAAACTGAAAATGCAAAATCAAAAGTTAAGATTAATATTCTTTCAAATTACCGGGGATACATCCGAGAAAAATAAAAGATATGGTGCGTGGTTAGAAATTTCAACGACCTCACGAATGTTGAAAGGGACGGTAGCAATTTCTCCAAAATATAAAAGCAATAAGGAAATTGTTATACCTGGACAAGCACTTATTTATAATCAAAAAGATGATGATGATTTAGTGAATATAAATATTACTATAAAGCCATTAATTTAATTTATAAGCATGTTATGTTATCTATTTTTTTAGATAATTGAATGTAAAGGACTGAAATGTTTGTATTTTTACAGAATTTAATTATAAGATTTTAAAAGTCGATATTTAAATTGCCATGTTTTACTTTATAAGTATTTCTAGTTAATATTTTCTATACAAATTTAATAAACAAAATATTAAATTGCTCAATACATAACGTTTAATTTTATTTATGTACCTGTTTAAAATGTAAGATACTATTTATTTTTTATAATTTCTTTAAGATAATTTTCGTTTTTGTACACATTTTGTATAATAAGTATTTGTTTAATAAAATAATTCTAAAATGATGCGGTTAAAAAATTGCCTATCGGTTGTAACAAAAAAAGAAATTCACCCCATCTAAATTAAATTACAAGAAACTTTCAAATAAATATTGCTGTAAAATTTATAATTTGGCCAATTAATCTCTTGTTCTTGGTATCTCTATTGATATAGAATGGTTTCTGACATCTGTTAGCAATATAGTAAACCATTACAATTTGAATTTCTCAATTAGTAATATCGTGAGCTTTAGTTAATCGGAAACTCTAGTGTTTCCGGTTAACTGTCTATTTTTGTAGGTTAAAACAAACTGTCATCACAAGGCATGTTGGAAATACTTTGACACTGAAGTATTTCATATTTCTTCAATAATTTTGTCCAATATGGTGTTTTATTTTGAAAGCAATATAGTTTCACCTCCTGTCACCCTTTTTATGGGTTTAGATAAATACGAAAGTAAGTTAATTGGAGTACATAATACAGTTTGTATTTAGGACAAAAGTATGTTTCAGATGAAGACTTAATAAAATGGGGATGGCCTGAAGATGTATGGTTTCACGTAGATAAAGTGTCTTCTGCTCATGTTTACTTGAGACTTAGATCGGTAAGTAATTATTTTATTTGTAAAAGAAATATAATAATTGTATGTATTTAAGGGTCAAACAATTGATGACATTCCTACTGCCGTTCTCGAAGATGCAGCTCAATTAGTTAAAGCGAACAGCATTACAGGCAACAAGATGAATGACATTGAAGTAGTTTACACAATGTGGGCCAATCTTAAAAAGACTCAAGGGATGGAAGTTGGACAAGTGGGATTTCACAAAGAAAGAGAAGTTCGGAAGATAAAAGTAGCTAAGAGAATAAATGAAATAGTCAATAGGTTGAACAAAACAAAAAGAGAAGAACATCCAGACTTTAGAGCAGAAAGGGAAGCCCGAGACAGAAGTGAAAGGGAAGATAAAAAGAAACTACTTCGTGAACAAAAGGAACGTGAAAAGGAAGAAGAGAAACGTAAGAAAGAAGAATCAGAACTAAGAAGTTATACCACATTAATGAAATCTGAAAATATGACTTTAAATACGGATGGCAATGATTCGGATGAATTTATGTAAATTGACTTTATTCCTTAAAATATTGTTATGGAATCTTGTTTGGGAGGGAAAATATTACAGCCAGCTTTGTTTCATAACTTTATTAAAAATACCAGTTGTATCAACTTATTAAATAAATATAAAAATGTTAAGATAAATTACGTGTCTAATTCTACATTAACTGCTTTTAAAGAGTCACTTACCCAGCTTGGGTATTTTTTGTCTGGATATAAATCTAACATGAATTTTCTTACAAAATCTGGAAATTTATCTTGCTTTATACTTTCTCTTATTGTTTCCATTAATTTTAATTGAAATGCAACATTATGTACAGATAACAAATGACATCCAACAGGATGCACTGTGACTATATGATGTAAATAAGCCCTGGTGTAATTCTTGCAAGTCGAACATTTACATTCTTTATCAATAGGCTCAAAATCATGTTTGTATTGTTTATTTTTTAAGTTTAACTGGCCTGTCATAATTAAGGCACATCCAAACCTCTGAAATATACCATATTACACTCACAAAATAAAATATAATAAATGTTAATGTTTTAACTTACTGCAGTTCTTGTTGGAAACACGCAATCAAACATATCAACCCCAAGTGCACAACAAACAACTAAATCAACGGCAAAACCAACTCCCATTAAATATCTTGGCTTGTCCTTCGGTAAAATATCTGTAGATAAATGTACCATTTTCCAAAAATCGTCCTTACTTTCACCGCCACTAAAATTTTTTTAATCAAACCCTTTTACTAATAAAAAATAAACTTCTTACCTCAATCCTCCTATTGCAAATCCTCTTACATTTTTTGTGATATGAGATTTAGCACTCTGAACTCTTAAATTTGAATCTAAACCTCCTTGAACAATAGGAAATAAATTCTGAGTATCTGGATTCTTATTAGCTGCTATGCACCTATCTAGCCATCGATTTGTTCTGTGCATGGCTTCTTCAACTCTAGGGCCAGATATTGTAGTTTTAACTACATCGTCAAGCTGCATCATAATATCAGCTCCTATGGAATTCTGTATTTCAATGGAATGCTCAGGCGTAAGCATACATGTTAAATTATTGTCATACGGGGATTGAAACTGCACACCCTCTTCAGTAATTTCTGCTAATTGTAGTAATGAAACCATTTGAAAACCACCAGAATCTGTTAATAGTGCTCGATTCCAATTCATAAATTTGTGCAAACCGCCCGCTTTTTCAATTATTTTAGGTCCCTAGAAAATATGGCAAATGTTTCGCTGTTGTTTTGTTTGCTGACAATTGAACTTACTGGTCTAGTTCCTAGATGATATGTGTTGCCAAGCATTATTTGACAGTCAAGTTTTTCCAGTTGTTCGGGAAGAACACCTTTTAATGTTCCCTTTAAATGAAAACCAATTTATATTCAACTTCGACCGGCAAGAAAATTTATGGTTACCTGTGTACCAACAGGCATAAATACGGGTGTAAATACATCGTGATGAGGTAAACCTAGAATACTGGTACGTGCTTTCGTAGTGGAACATTCTGCTAAAACTTTAAAAGTTAATGGACTTTTCTGAACGCACGTGGACATGATTATAGATTTTTATATACACACATGCACGTTGAACGCTTCTTTGGATGCAGATGCCAAGGTCAAATCCATTGACCTAAATTTGATATCGGTAACAGAAGCGTTCTGTATGATGGATTGAGACAGTGTAAAAATGGCTACATACGATTCAGATGAAAATTTTATTTCAAAAACATTATCAGAAAATGACAGAATAGACTGGGTACCATTGTCTCTAACTTTGGTAGAATATCCAAAAGGTATGTTGCAATTTATTTCGTAATAATTCCTGTATCTTGAACTATAATATTTATGTGGAATTATTAACATATCATTACTATCGTAAATGCCACGATTTCAAAACAAATTTTTGTAAATTTACATTTTTAAATGTACTCTGTCTTTTTACCCTAACTTAAACTCCCTCTGAAATAAAGAATTAATTTACTAATTTTGTTTTAGGAGACTTATTAGGAAAGCTTTTTGCTTTTATAAGTTTAGCTCCTTTTGGAATTGGAGCAGGATTTGTCACACTTATACTATTTAGAAGAGATTTGCACACGGTAAGTAACTTATTTTGTTATAAATATTTATAACTTATTCGATTTTCCTTTGTTTACAGATAACATTTTTTTTGGGAACCTTAGTGTCTGAAATCTTAAATTATACATTAAAACATACAATATGTGAATCAAGACCTATGCACCGGCCAAATGAATATAATGAGTATGGTATGCCATCATCACACTCGCAATTTATGTGGTTTTTTGCCACATATGTAATTTATTTCGTATTTATAAGGTAAAGAAACAAGTGACTGGAGTATTGCAGCTACAATTGTTTTGTTTTTTTTAGACTACATCATATGAACAATAATACAATCATAGAAAATGTATCGAAATTACTTATAATATCATCTTGTTTGATTGCTGCTATTTTAGTGTGCATTAGCAGAATTTATTTACAGTATCATACTGTAGCACAAGTAATAGCTGGAGTGATAGTTGGGATTCTTTTTGCAACAGTTTGGTTTGCACTGACATATTTAGTTTTCACACCGCTCTTCCCTCAAATTGTCTCTTGGTAAATCTCTCATTTAAATATCTTATAGCATTTCTTATTTGTTTCTTATTGGAATACAGGAAAGTGTCAGAGTTTCTTCTACTTCGCGACACAACTCTAATCCCAAATGTCCTGTGGTTTGAATACACAAACACAAGACAAGAAGTGCGGGCGAGAAGTCGAAAGTTGGTCAGTATGAAGTCCCAATGACATCTGCTAAACGGGGGCGTTGCGGTAACAATCAAAGAGAATCTGGTCAGAACGGCCAGAACAATCTTCTGGCCGAGGAAACGGTGAAAGGGCAGCGTTTTGTGGTAGCTTACCTAATGTTCTCAGTTTTATAAACTGAAGGCATGAGTTGCTTGAATAATATCACAGCAATATTAACTTTGATATTAAATTTATTATATTTTGACTTTTTTACTATTTTAATATTTGATGGGGTATTTATTATAGAAATTTTAGTACTCACTATTTATGTTCGTAACGTTCCTAAGATAATTGCTACCACTGAAGACTTAAACATAGGAATTTGAATGATTAGTGAATTAACTGTGCAATTATTATTTATAGAAATATAATTTTATTATTTGCACAAAGCAGGGCATGTAACCAAACAAATACAGGTTAACAGTTTAAATTAAAGCAGAACCGTTTCATCATTTTTATTATTTATGTATAAATATACAGAACAGTATTTTAAAACGGGTTATAAATTTTTCGGTTAATTTGATACAAAATACCAATTACCCGGTTCCATGCTCTGGCACAAAGAGGCAATCTACCTTATATAGTAGTTTTATTTATTATTTACAGATATTTCTGCAAATATTATTACAAATATCAACACCAAGAGAAATAAAAATAGTCTCTCAACTCTACAGTTGATCTTTGCAAATTATGAAAATATAATTTATATTTTTATAAATTGATAACTATTTACACTTTTATATAAATTTTGTTTTATTTTGCATAAAACCTCAAACAACTTTGGACTGATCTGTAAAAATAAATTGTTACATAGAATTATATAGATAGTTTTATTAAACCTTGGTGTTTCAAAAACTTTTGCAACAGACATCTAATACTTAAAATTTCATATTTCGATAAATAAGCCATATATTCTAACAGAAAATGAAAAGTCTGGTGTCTGTAAATTAATATATTAAAATATAAGTGGAGACTATTTTATTAATAACATATATGCACTAAGATATTTTCTAAATTGTACTAGCTGGTACATTGTAATATATAAATTTATGTATCTTATTTATTTTATAGAATAGACTTTTTATATTGTAAACGTTTACCATTCCATTTGTCTCTCAATTTTGTCATAGGCAGCAATTAGTAATTTATTTTAAGGCTTTATTACAGTTGTGATATGCATAATTTTATTTC
The DNA here is from genome assembly GCA_035578165.1 of Stenolophus ochropezus. NCBI lineage: Eukaryota > Metazoa > Arthropoda > Insecta > Coleoptera > Carabidae > Stenolophus > Stenolophus ochropezus. The sequence goes on along the minus strand of JAQOWZ010000001.1, from coordinate 14,989,464 downwards.
TGTTATTAAAAACTCATTGTAAGTGGTAATTACTGTAATTCCTTTAAGTCACTTAGCAATATTATTTTTAAATATATACGGACACAAATACCATGCTTATATTTTTATCTTTTAATATATTTTATTTACATCAGATGTTCTTCTCGTGTTGTATATGATATACTAATTGTAAATATTTTATAAATTTGCATAACATGTTATTAAGATTATGTAATTTTACCAAATCATAAGAAAATTTATGTCAAATATATTAATAATGAAATATGACTGAAAAATGACATAATAATTTATTAATAGAGTAATTATTAATATAAAATCTATGATAGATATCGTTATATAAGTTTTTAAAATATTCCCTAAAAGTGCTTTAAAATGTAGATTTAATTATCATAATGCTGCACTTTTTATTATATACAAGGTGTTTTCACACTTAATTTTGTAAAAGAATTGTCAGGTGATTTTTGGTGTAGGAAAATAAATAATTAATTAGCACTGTTTTTATTATTAAATATAAACTAAATACCTTGTATATATAGTAAATGTATGCAAAATACGACCGGGCATATGATCTCTGAAGTACACATATATTTATAAGAAGCTATAAGGTCCAAATATATGTAAAGTATATTAAAATTTATATCTGTTCATTGTTTAGAGAAAGTTGATATTCCAGTAAGATAACAAACGCACAATTTAATACAAATAAGATTATGATAAGCCTATAATTGTAGATTAATGTTGGTATAGTTGTATTTTGTACATAAGAGGGATTATAGAATACTTGTTCTTGATAAATTATTGTATACCTATGTCATAAATGTTTACACACCGAGATAAATCATTTCTCGTTATCGATTTGTTTTTATTTATCGTTACATTGAATCCATTTATAATTTGGATTTACGTGGTTGAGGATAACACGCATGCTCAGTGTAAATGCAAGACAATTTGACATTTAGGTTAAGAAAATGTCAACAAATATATCAATAAATATATTTATTAAAAAATGGAAATGGATATAACAGTGGATGAAGGCTTTAACGTCGACTTTATAAACAAGGAGAATAATTTTAATGCTGCAAATATAACAGGTTTATTTAATTTTCTGACCTACTTGTCAGTTCTAAAAATTATTATTTTAGGTTGTTGTGTTTGTGCTGAGGACCATGAAACAGAAAAATGTTCAATATTTGATAATTTAATACATGTAAGTTCATGTAGCATTTGGGGAAGGAAAATATATCTTTTATTTTTATAGATAGCAGACACCAAAGTATTATCCAGAGCATTATTAACTTTACCTCCAACATTAAAAATTGATACTTTGGCCGATGGTACAAATACAGTCATAGCACAAGAACATTTTTCTAAGGGAACACAGTTTGGACCATATCAAGCAGAAAAATTTTATTCTTTAAATCCATTCGACAATTTTCCAATAAAAGTTTTTGGAAATTCAGAACACAGTATACCAGATTGCTACCTTGATTCAAGAAATAAGGAGAAATCTAACTGGATGTGCTACATTCCTCCTGCTAATAACTATGACGAACAAAATTTAATTTGTTATCAGGTATGAACTTCCGTGATTATGGTTTCCATTTATAAGCTTACAAAGTATTTTGATAAAAATTAAATGTGATCATTATTGATTGAATTATTTTAGATTAAATTAGACATTTTTTTCTCTGTTATACGTGATATTCAACCTGGAGACCATTTAAAGGTTTGGTACTCTCCGTACTATGCAACAAAAATTGGATCAGATATTCTTACTCCTCAAATACAAATAAATGGTATGTATATTAAAATTTATTGTTTATTAAATTATTATTTTTTTGTAAACTTGTAGAAGCTGAAATAAAGCAAAATATAGTGGAAACATTACCTGCTAAAAATTTAGGAGCTGTTGAAAGAGAAAACTGGTGCTGTAAAATGTGTAGCCACATGGAGATCAATGTTGTAAAATTTGCCCAACATTTACAAATCCACTATTCAAAAATAATAAAGAATTTTTTCACCTGCAATGTTTGTAATAAGGGATTTAGTACAGAAAAAGCTTTAAATTTGCATAGAAAATACGACCATATAGTTTTAACAAATAATAAACCGAACGACTTAAATAATTTTGTTAACGGAAAACCATCAGAAGCACCAAAAGTACCCGATTCATTACCGCCTATAGATAATTCATTAACTGACACAGATCAATTATTAGATCAATTAGGGTTATCAAATGATTTGAATGATGCAGAGACATTAAGAGCACTTTTATGCGATGACAATACTAAAGCTAGCAAAACTGCCCAAGAAAGAAGTATTGCCGATTTTAGTTTAGAATTTGTTGAAGGTAATGAAACTTTGCCAAAGTTACAACCACCGTACTTCTGTGATATTTGTAATAAAGAATTTAATGATTTAAGAAATTTATACAGACACTTAAAAAAGCATGCTGGGGAATATACCTGTGTACATTGTTTAATGGTAATAATAATAATAAATGAAACAATTTACAATTATTTGAAATATATTCATGTTACAGGTATTCAGTCGAAAAGAAAATTATTTACGCCACCCTTGTCGTACAGCCGACATAGAAAGTAAGTTTAACTGTTCCTATTGTAATAAAATATTCTATCAAAAGAAATATTATGAAAGACATATGGTAAGGCATAATAAGACATTTGAATGTGATAAATGTGGAAAAAAATATAAATCAAAATATGATAAAGATCACCATAACTGTTCAGGAATTCCAAATTCTCAAAAACCAACATATTCTTGTAGTAAATGTAATAAAACATTTAATTTAAAACATTACCTTCGAAAACATATTAAAAACTTTCACGGAGAGAGACATAAAGCTGAAAATAACCCAGTTATTTGTGAAATATGCGCAAAACCATACCAGTTTACTAATTCTTTGAAATTGCACATGAGAACACATGGGGAGCCCAAATACAATTGTAATATATGCGACAAAAAATTTTACCGGCAAGATTCTTATAAATCTCATTTAAAAGTTCATGAAGGATATTCAGATATTTGCGACATTTGCAATAAAAGTTTCTCAACAAAACGAACATTAAGAGAACATAAATTATTACACACTGGTATAAAATTTTCTTGTAATGAGTGCGGCAAAACTTATATAACAAAACGAAATTTAATACTTCACCAAAAAAAAAATCATACAGAAAATCCAGTAAATTGCCCGGAATGTGGAAAAAAAGTAAAAAATATTTTTTTACTTAGAGAACATCAAAAAACAGTACACACTTCCAAAAGTTTTAGTTGTTGTTTATGCAGTAAAACATATTCATTAGCTCGTTTACTGGACAGACATATAAAACTTTATCATGATGGAAAGGTTTATTCCTGCCAATACTGCCAGAAAAAATTCCAAACCATATATTTGTTACGTGATCATTTAAAAAAAAGGCATTTTGAGCTTAAAGAACAATGGAATAATCCAGAAGTATTAGAAAATATGCATCAAAATATTAATCATGTCTCACAAGAAAATGTAACAGAGTTTGAAGAAGTTACTGATAATTTAGAAAGGTCTGAAGAAGTTTTGTTAAGCATTCCTGAAGTAAATAAAGAAATTGGCAAAAATTTATACCTTATGGAAAACGGAAGAGTCGAGATTTCCAGTTTAAAATCTCGTGAAACACAAGAAAAAGAAATTATACTTAGTGTTCCCGAAACAGAGCAAAATATGGTGGAAACTTCTAGAATTTTAGAAAAAATTGAAAATAGGACTCTTTCAGAAAATGAATTATCTTCATCAAACGATTTAATTTTGTTATCAAATGCGGAACCAATTTCTCCAATAGATATTCCTATAAATACAGCAGAACGTAATTTTGAAGAGAATGCAGAAAATCAACAATTTCTAATATCAATGGCTAATACTCCCACACCAGTAAATTTGGGAAAAAATACAATTATTTTGCCTAATAACATCGTTCAACCGCAACAACAAGGAAATTTAATGATTTATTTTTTACATCAGGTAAAAAAATAACATATTATAACTATTGTATATATTTGTTACAAATAAATTTTAAGTTATTGTACAAAATATATTCTACTTGTATTAAACGACTATTCTACATTTATCAAATAAATTCCACAATATATGGAAGTTTGTCACATGAGAATTTCACCAAAATTGAAATTTCTCCGTTCAATTCTGTTTTTTTTTTTGTTTTAATCAGTTCGAATTTTATCGGTACGATTATAATAATTTAGTTCTTAAATATAAAATTACTGACTTTTTCCATCATTTTGCGTAGGAGACTGTTTCATATTACTACAATTATTTTGAGACATATCAATGAAACTGTAGTAATAAGAATTATTCATGTTAGTAATGACAGATGTAGGCGAAGGACTCTGAGCTTTAACATGGTAGCCGTCTATATTTCGGTATTTGCTTAGCTGTTGATAAACTTGTTTCATTCTTTGAATGTTTATCCTGCTTGCTACTGCATGATTTACCATAGGCAACGGATATTCAACTCCAATGATACATTTCGCTGATCTCTGAATGCTTTCTGGGGCATTCCAAGGTTCATGAATGTAGCGAGTTGGCATGTTTTTTAAAATGGGTAAATAGCGACGAATATAATCTCCATTGGGATCAGCTTTTCTTCCAAATCTTACAGGGCAGTAACAATGGAAGAATTGTTGAAAAAAACTAGAACACGATAACCACATCCACATTCCTGCATTCACAGACCAGTCCGCATCAAGAAGTAATTCTTCAAATACTTTCATTCCTTCTTCCCAGGATAACCAAAGATCACCACGTGTAAGAAAGCAAGCTACTGCGTGGCGAGCTAAATGGTGAATCCACCCTTCTTCTCTTAATTGAGTCATAATCGCGTCTATCCACGGAAAACCGGTTTGTCCATTCGCCCATTTTGCAAGGGCTTCTGCATTTTTATCCCAGGGTATCTGAACACAAATCGGGTTGCCAATCATCCTATCAAAATTAGGATTTTTCGTAGCTGCACAATAGAAAAATTCTCTCCATAGCAATTGTCCATGAAGAGATAAAGGTGGGAGAGCTTTTTTAATTTTTCTATAGAGATCTGTAAGTTGATAATAAAATAATCGAGTCGACAAGCACCCGAACCGTAAATAAGGTGAGAGACCAGTTTGAGATGCAAGAAGGGATTGTGGGGTCATTTTTGGGCGACCAAAAGATGCTACCCAAGCTTTTCTTTCCAAATGTCGCTCCAAACGAGCAAGGGCTTCACTTTCACCACCTACCCAAACTGGAGGAAGTAATCCGTCGGTATCAAATCCCAATTCTTCTAAAGTTGGAACTCCGTATCTTTCGTCATGATCGTCTGATACAGGAGTAACTGCTCCATTTAAATAAGCATGCGTAACGGTTGATTCTGCATGTGGTGGAGCTCCCATAGAAGCAACAATAGCTTGGAATTGGTGATAAGTTAATGGTGCTTTACCACCATTTTTGTCTATAATTTTTTGTAGGTGATACAAAGTATGTGAAACGCGTTGAACCACTTTTATTCCCAATTCCTGACACATTGCTGTAATGTTGTGATCGCGTACTCTGCCAAATGGTTCAGGATCTTCTTCGAATGATAAACTAGTGGTTCCCCATTCTTTAAAAAGTTTAGGAAGAGCATCGGCGGGTTGTCCTCGAATTACAAAAAGACGGGAATTTAATTTACGGAGTGACCGATCAAGATCTTCCAGACATTGAAGGAGAAATCTACAGAAAAGAAATTTTAATATTTGGTACGATTTTGGCGCCAAAATTGCTTACCTCCATTTATTGATTCCAACATTAGAAGATCCAGCGAACCAGGGGTCCAAAATAAAAACACAACGGAATGTTTTGGCTCCTAGTAGCCCTTCTCGTAAAGAAGGGTTGTCATGTAATCGCAAGCCTTTTCGGAACCAATGAACTACATGAATTTCTCGAGCCCCACTGTTTTGCGGAGCTACATTTAGCGCACTCATTTTTATGACTTTAGTTTACATTGTTACCTTTATAATAATTTATTCAATACTGTTACTCATTACATGTTTAATAATAGAATAAATCAAGTATTATGTAATTATAAATAACAAATACTTTCACCTAGGTAGGTGACATTTTATTTATGATTTGCATCTACAATTACATTAATATTTCACACTCACATAAGAATTCAAATAGGAATTCTTTTAACACATCTTTCAGACCTATTTGCATGAACCGCACGAAACTAAGTATTTATTTATGGAGCAATTAAGGAACTAAATTACTGCCTCGCTGAAACACTGCGACATTTGTGTTTTAAAAATCATTTACTGTAAACGTCGGAATAGAAGCACGGCAAATGCAACGTGACCCAGCCTCAGCAACTCTTTCCATTGGCTGCTGGTATCACGTGGTTTAAAAAGTCACGTTGCATGCGACATGTTTTTGCGCCCCCACTCCTTACATGAGGTGTGTAACCTTTCGCTTCAGTTTTTGTTACGACAGCACTCTTATTTTAAATAATCGATGATATTAACCAGTACTTTTCAAATAAAGACATTCCTTTATCATTTCATTGTTTTCCTTTTTGAATGCATGACTAAAGTCCAATATGAAAATAAATAGGGAAATGAAATATATCAGTCCGACAAACAAGTTTGTTTGAAAATATTTAATTTTTTATTACATATTCATATATATATATTTTCCTACGACCACTGTTAAAAATAGTATTTTTAACGGTTGCTTAGCAAGTTAAAAATAACAGTTTATAACACAGTAAATACTTTTAAAACGTTCCCATTGACAACGTGTTAAAAGTAAAAAACAAATTTACTTTTAACACGTCTTATGTTCAGTTGTTCATAACAAATACATCATGACCTGTCATAAATGTCATTCTAATGCTCAGTTTTTATTTACTAATAGGTACATAACTGTGGTCGTAGGAAAAATAGTGTATGATATTTGTGTTAAAAGTGATTTTATTTCGTTCGTGCGGTTTGTTAAACTCGGCTTTGCCTCGTTTCAAACTTCCCCACTCACTCATAAAATGTCACTTTTAACACTTATATCATAAATAACTATTATGGAAATAAATGAAATGTTTGCTGAACACATTTTTAAGTGTATTATTTAGTTCATAATGCATTTATAATATAAAATTATAAATTTTTGACACATCTTTAAAATTTATCTACTAATTGTAAAATATGTTGTTGTTCCTGTTCTCTCCAATCGGGATCTCCTTCATCGCCCAAATTCCCTGCGTATTCTCTCATCACATGCCGAATGGTTTTTAAAGAAGCGCCCCTGAGATTTAATATTTGCGTAACTCTCTGCTTTATACTCGCAGGACCGGCTGCGCAAACTTCCACAATAATATAATCGACTAACTGGAGAGTAAATAATCCATTTTCTAATTTTTTCAAATAATGTGCGTCCTCATCCTCATCTTCGTCGTCTCTATCAAGTTCTGCGTCAATTGCTTCAACTTTTTCCCAGTACTTAAAGTGGAGCTCCAAAAGTCTGTCCACTTTCTCATGGTCATTTTCTGTGAATTTACTTATAAGCCGTTGTCGCTGAGATCCTCGGCAGTTTCTTAACATACTTGCGATGATTGAAACGACGTGTTCTTCATGATCTTCTGCTGTTAATAGTCTTTTTCTGTTTTTACGAGGGGTTTTCATAAATAGAGGAAATATTGTGCGCAATCCTAGAATATCCACGAATTTATTACAGTTATCTTTTCCGTTCGGTCCCGACATGGCATGATCCAGAACTTTGAGAGATCCATTTCGAGACATTTTCTTTTCTCGCAACATTAAATTCATTAGCTGTAAACCTTCTCCTTTGAGAAACTTGTCTCTGTTTGGAACAGACATAAGAGCGCTGCATAAACAATTAAATAAGTTTTCCATCATTTCTTGTTCCTCTGCTGTATTTGGATCGTGTCTTTTATAAAACTGTAAAAATAACATAATTTTAAAATTGGAACAAAGTAATTTGGGTGTAGTAAACTTACAGCAAGTTGTTGTAACAAAGTATCAATTCCGTCCAATTCTCCTAACGTTTGACGATTTATATCATTATCTTGCAGTAAAATAGACATCATCTCACTTGCATAGAGTTTATTGGCATCAAACGGCAGTTTAAGTTTTAAACGACGAAGCAACCATTGTAATAAACCTTGTTTGGCTGCATCTCCGCAAACTTCCGGACGAAATTCGGTTAAATTTTCAATAATTGCTAATGTATTATGAACTCCATCTGCTTCCTCTTTTACTGTTTCATCTAAACGATCTAAATTTTGTACTAAAAGTGCACATATTTGCTGTTCTAGTAATGTATCAATTAAAGTATCTGCACCGTCTTGACTTTCATGAAGAATATCAACATCCGTTAATTCTTGAAGCAAATCAATTACTGATACTGCAATATCGGTATTTTCGTGATTTAATAATTCTAGCAGAGATGGAATGATTTGTAATTCAACTAGTAAAGGATATAAATCAGGAACAGTTGAGACTAAATGCATCTCTTGAAGGATTTGATGTAATTCAACCTCGCTCTCCATGAATTTTTCTGGACTATCAGGGAACTTTATACGCATTTCTCTATTTCTAAGGGCACGTTTTTCAAATACTAAAGCCATACGTTTAATAGTGTTCTCATCAACAACTTCACCTTCAGTTTCTTCTGTCTCGACATATTTTAAAATTTCTTGTTTCTCTTGTTCCGAAATATCTTCCAATGCTTTTAAAGAAGCTGCAGTATTTTGAACTGCTTCTCTAGACATCTGATTTGCTCGAGCTTTTGCCAGCCGGCGCATTTTGCGTTGTTTTTCCATTTCGTCCTCATTGTCGGATGAGCTGTCTGCTTCAATAGGTCTTTTAATTGCTTGAGGTGGCTGTATAAATATGAACATTTAATTTCTTCAGCTTCCATATCAATATTTTTATATCTTACCTTATAGTTTAACAATTCTCCTACATCCATTATGGATAAATATTAGAAAGTTCTAGATTTTTGACACTTTACCACAACATAACCACAAATTATCCGTAATTTGGATTATTTGTTTGTTGGTAAAAGGAAAACTGTTTTATCGACAATAGGGCACGAGCGCGCTGCTGTCAGACGGTAAAATTGATAACTCTTGCTCTGCTGTCAACTTTTAAGTATGGTTATGTTTAAATAACAATAGTGTATGGTGCACGTGGGTTCCAAGTTTACATTGCAAATTATACATAAATCGTTCATAACAGTAAAATAGAAACGTCAAGGTAAATTTGTGTTAGAGACGTTGGATTTTTATAATTAATGTTGTTCCCAAAATATTTTAGATGGGGAAAGTACGATCAGCAGAAAAAGCGCCCCGAAAACAGGGCTTCAACAGATCTGGGCATTCTATGAATCCTGAAAGATCAACAGAAGGGCTAAAAAATGTAGCAAAAATTCGAACAAAATCAACAATTAACCGTTTGCAGATGTACCGTAATTTTAAAGCAAAAAGGAATAAATCTGGAAAAATATTGACTCCTGCACCTTTCCAAGTATTTATATTGCACTTTACAAACCTACTATTATTTATTTAATTATTCTAATAGGGTTGGCTGGCATCTGGTACACAAGCAAGAGTAGAACCAAATCAAAAATGGTTTGGTAACTCAAGAGTTATATCGCAAAATGCTCTTCAAAAATTTCAAGATGAGATGAAAATTGCTGTTAAAAACCCATATCAAGTTGTTATGAAACCAACAAAACTGCCTATTACACTATTAAATGAAAAAAGTAAATATTCCCGTGTACATTTATTAGATACAGAAAGTTTTGATAGCGTTTTTGGTCCTAAGAAGACTCGTAAACGACCTAATCTTTCTGTACGTGGGTTAGATGAACTTACAGAATCCGCTGAAAAGAAATCAGAAGAATATAGTAACGAGAAAGATGTGGACTTAGTACGGGAAGATACTGGAGTAAAAGATATGCCTAGAGATTGGGTTATGGCTGCTGGACAATCCAAAAGAATTTGGAATGAATTGCATAAAGTGGTTGATAGCTCAGACGTTTTACTACAAGTTCTAGATGCTAGAGATCCCATGGGAACGCGTTCTGAATATATAGAAAAATTCTTACGAAATGAAAAGCCTCACAAACATTTAATGTTTATTTTAAATAAAGTCGATTTAGTACCTACCTGGGTAACTCAACGATGGGTAGGCATTTTAAGCAAAGAATACCCAACAGTTGCTTTTCACGCTTCCATTTCACATCCTTTCGGCAAAGGATCTTTAATAAATTTACTGAGACAATTTGCTAAACTGCATGTAGATAAAAAACAAATCAGTGTTGGGTTTATTGGATATCCAAACGCTGGAAAATCATCAATAATTAACACCTTACGCAGTAAGAAAGTGTGTAAGGTAGCTCCTATTGCTGGAGAAACTAAAGTTTGGCAATACATTACACTTATGAAACGAATTTATTTAATTGATTGTCCTGGCGTAGTTTACCCTTCCGCAGAAACTGACACAGAAAAAGTTTTAAAAGGCGTAGTACGTGTAGAACTTGTACAAAATCCGGAGGATTATATCGCAACAGTTTTAGAACGAGTTCGAAAAGAATATTTAATTAAAACTTATCGCGTAACTGAATGGTCAGATCATATAGAATTTTTGGAAAAACTGGCAGTTCGATCAGGAAAGTTGTTAAAAGGAGGCGAACCTGATATTGCTATAGTTGCGCGAATGGTTTTAAATGATTGGCAAAGAGGCAAGTTACCATTTTACGTTTCTCCACCAGAACCAGAAAAACCAGTTGATCTAAGTGAGAACAAGGAAGCCGAAGAAGAGAAATTAACAATTCTTCAAGATTACAGAAAGATTAGAGTAGGACCTCTTTATGATAATGATGATGACAGAAAAGAATTGGAACCTATTCCTTCCTTAGCACCTTCTGAAGTCGGGGACACTACTATTGATGACAGTGATGTGGATGAAGATGAAGAGAAAACTAATAATGAAGATGATAGCTCTTCAGAATCAGACATCGATAATTTCTACGCAGATATGGATAACAAAAAGGTAGAAGGAACTACCAGCGGTAATTTTGAAGTCTCTGATGCAACTCCTAAACAGAAACTAACAAGCAAGCAGAGAAGAGCAATGGAACGATCACAAAAAAGAAAGAAAATTGGTAGTAACTTTTATGAAGTTACTAATGTCAAAAACAGGAATAGGAACAAAAAGAAAAAAGTTTCATAAATTATTTATAACTGTAATATATTTGTTGACATTAAAAAATACTTTTTCAGAGAAATTAAATGTGTTTTAAATTAATCCATACCCGGAGGTAAAGGTTCGTCTAAATTTCCTGCATTTGTTTCTGTTGTTTCTTCTTCAGTATTTACTGGAGAATCCAATTGCGCTTGTCCCATCAACACATCCATCGTTGAAGCTGGAACGTGTGATCTCTGTGTATCCGTAAGAGCTTGCACGTGCTCTAATAACGGTTGCCGCATATCTGGACAAACAGCTAACGCCTCTGCTAATTGTGGAGGAGGTAGCTGTAATAATACTTGGAAACTTTGCGGTTTTGTTCGTTGACAACACTTAATAAATCCTTCCCAAACTACTTTCTGCCTCCATACTTGCTTTAAGATTAATCGTTGAAGTATATTCATTACAAAACCAGTTAACCTAGGGTAGAGGCTAAGCGATTGAAGTACGGTTCGCATTAAGAGCGTAGGAAGTGGATTTATTTCCATTAACTGTTGCATCACAACAGCTAATACTTCTTGAGTGTAAACTTGCTTTTCTGCAAAACAAAGCGATGTTGCTTTCATAACAAATTTAATATCTGATTTTGATGCTTCAATTAAATGAAGAGCAATGAGTAATTCAGAAGGAGTAATCGGACTGTCTCCATGTTGTCCTAATAGCCTATTAAAAACTTCTTTTACCACAACGGGATTAAGTTTAATTAATTTAGGCAATGCAGCCGTAACTTCTTTTTTAGTCAGTCCATTTAATACTGGAATCAGAAACCGTACATCTGAAACCCGACTTTGGTATAATTCTCTCACTCTTGCTACCAGTTGAGCACTTGGCGGTCCACGATCAGAGAGTATGTGAATAATTCTAGTAACAAGAGTTTCAGAGCCTTTTGGACATTTTTCTACAAGCATTAGTAGTTCAGGAGAATCCATTCCCATACCCCGTACCGGTTGTTCTAATAGTCTTAAAATAGTTCGTTTTATATCTGGACTAGTTTGAGTGTAAACTCTTGATAATTCGTGAATTAAAGTTTCATTATATGGAAGAAGAGAGAGATATAAACATAAACAAACGCGATTTAAATCGTCATTCCACGTTGTAGTTTTTACAGGACGTCCACATTCTTCCCCAAATAATGATTCTGGGGGTTCGGATAGTTGTAACATTTCTAAATACTCGGTTGCATATTTTTCAATGTACGGCTGCCATTCCATTCGTTCATACAAACTAATTACTCTGGCAACTGCTTCTTCTCGAACTATTACATCTTCATAAGTACTGTATCTTAATAACGCGTTAAGATAAACTACACCCTTTGGTGGACGACGCACAACTAGATCATGCATTAAATTCAAAGCCGGAACACATCGATCAGACTGCCGACACATTTGTTGTAATAATTCTAAAGCTTCATCAGTTAATAATGGTGCTTCTAAAAATATTCTAGCTAATAATCCATCTCGATCTTTCACTTCTCCGCTTTGTAAACTACTAATTAGAGAACAAAGTAAAGTATTGTAACTTTGATCGGGTTTCTCTTCGCGTTTTAATACCGACATACGATTGAAACCTTGCATAAGGCTATACTCTTCGTAAAGCCACGCTAAAGCAAGATCCATGTGAGATCGCATATCCCCCAAAAGAAATTTCAGTATAGCTTCACGAACTGGAGCGCTGAATGTAGACGCAAGAGTTGTAATAATTTTGTACCGAATGTGAGCAACTCCGACTTTTGACGCAGCTTTTTCGGAGTTTAAAACTCTTTGAACCGCATCAATCAACATCTGTTCCCTCAAATTTTGAGATAATGGTCGAGTTATTTCATATAATTTTAAAGTTTTTACTCTAGGTTTAACAATTCGACCTGTTTTAATTTGTTTATCTTCTTTTCGCTCATCAATATCAATTTTTGTTTCAGGTTCGATAACAACGGGGGGTTTTATTTCTATTTTTTTAACCGTTCCGGGACCAACATCTGATTCGGTAAATTGTTCCGCTAATAACTTAGCTATATCAGCTATAGTTACCGGATTACCGTTATTAAAAACTTTCGCATAATCTCCCGGAAAGAGAGGTGGCATAGTTGGTGGAACATTTTTCATAGTTACAAACACAATTTGAGTTGCTGTGTGAATATTTAAATGCTCCATGATAAATTGTCGGTTTGTTTCGGTAGCAATTTGCTTTCTTTCAGTTTCTTCCATTTTCATTTCTAACTCTTGAACCAAGCGTGCTTTTTTCACAACAGGTTGAACCACAGGTTCTATGTTGCGTTTAGGTTGTCTTCTCTTTTCTTCGGGAATTTTTGGTGTAACTTTCGCTATTTCTGCTGTTGAGCAGCCGAGATCAGTGAGTAAAGAAGTAATAGAAGATCGATGATCATATGACGATGGATGTTTTAATATATTTAAAAGTTGTAGTTTGAGGTGTTTGCGCACTGAACTTACTTGAGAATGTGACAAAGTTGGTGGTAAATTTGTGTGTAGGTTTTGCAACGCTTCTATAACTTTTGCCATAAATTCTGGTCGTAATTTGGCAATGTTGCAAAGAGATCCCATGCATGCCATTAGATTTACACTGCTTATATGTGGGGAACCATGAAATTTAACCAGGAGAGAAAATATATGACTGAAAATTGAATGCGTTATATAAAATTAAAATAAAGAGATTAATTCATTTACTTTGCTTCCTCCTCCAATTTTCTTCGCCGGGCAATTTTAAGAGTTAATGGTATATCTTCTAACGAAAAATCATTTTCTTTCCGAGATGTAGATGGATCCGGATAAGTCTGAAGCAGTACAACCACTTCTAAAAACTTTATGGAATGTGTTCGAACTCCATCGTTATCACTGTCTATCATATTTACTATTTCAACCTAAAAACATGTAATTGTAAACAACTGCAACTTATGTTAAGAAAATAATATACCTTTATTCTGTTAAGCCCATTCCAGGCCTGTTCTACTTGATCTGTTATAACTTGTGCTCTACTTAGCCAAGTTATCATATTACGATAAATAGAACTCGATGCCTGTATAACTCTTTTCTGTACTTGGACTGATTCGTCACATAAAAGCATATGTAGTGTAACAACAATATTTGGAATAAGTTGTTCATTAATTTTGCTATAAATTAATATGAATTAATTTAGCTTTTAATATTTGAAATAAATACACCATACCAGGCTTCTTCAATAACTCCAACAACGACTTTTTTAACATCTCCATTTCGGTCGTTTGAAAAAGCTAAAATATCTGGCAATAATTCAGGTAATAACCAACTAGCTTTGTGGGTTAAAAACTCCTGAATTTTATGTAAAAGTTCAATACGTTCTGGGGCATGTTGCGCTAACTGAGCTGCGTTAAGCCAATCGGTAATCTAAAATTCATCAATTTTAAAAATTGTTTATTACAGAGTGACTTAATTTTGTGTACCGTGACTCGGTCAGCGTCATTACAATACGAATTATTGGAATTTTGACCAGACATTGCTAATTTATCTAGACATAGACATAACCTTGACACGGCTTTACAATAAAAAATAAATTTTGAAACTTAGATCTGTTGAGTACTTTTAAAGTATTCGTAATTTTGTAGTTGTAATGAAAATTACAAATACGTTTAAAATATGCTGTCATGAAATATGAAATATCAAAATATGCCAAATGGGCAAGCTAGCCTCTGCTGATACCGCGAATATAGGTGCAATTTGAATGCGCGTACGTTTTATGGCGCGTACCACGAAGTAAAAATATCGTAGAATTAATTAAATTTACAATACGTGTATAAATGTATAAAACGTGATAATCTCAGCATATTGCAAAAAAAAATTTTACTTTACAATTGTAAATATAAAAAATATAAGCAGTTTTAAAAATCCAAAAATCACTTTGCATTGTGCTAACCTAAGAAGTCTCTAATCAAAAAAATTTTTCATTAATTTAAATATATGATTTTCATAAATATAATTCATCCTTTATTGTATATGTAATAATTTTAAAATGCAAGTAATATTTTAATTGAATTGTTTAAATTCAAAATAATTTTTAAATATCAATCCTCAATGGGTCATACCTTGGTTGGTAAATATTTTCAGAAAATATCTAACCATAACCTATCACACGAGTTTCTTATCAGAAGTTACAAATATTTGAATATACAAGCAATGAATTGTATAGTATGCAATAACATTATAAACGATGCAACTTTAATTGATATACATTTTACTTTTACAACGCATACACGTAATCTTTTAGTGAACAATATAAAGAAAACTTTGAACTGTGATTTAAATGAACCTCACTCGAAATATATTTGCAAAGAATGTTATAATATTTTTGAAGAATTAGATTTAACAGAGTTCACTTTTATTCGAATAAAAAAACAAATTTTTGATCGATGTATTCTGACTGATTGTGGAACTTTTACAAAAGATGCCTCAATACAAACAGATTATCAGTTTCCTAATAATAATAGTCAGGCAGAAGATTTATTTGCATCAGATACTAAAGAATTTACTAAAATATCAGATATCGCTCTCTTAGATGCCATTAAAACAGAGACTGATTTAAGTTTCGAAAATGAACCAGAAACCTGTAGTAGCACCAGAAGTAAAACTAGAGATAAGGAAAATAAATCGTATCAATGTACGTCGTGTAAAAAAAGATTTGCGTCAAAAAATGGATTAAATTTACATATTCAACGACAACATTCAAACGAACAAATTTCATCAGATGAGATTAAGCTGACCACCGAGTCACTAAACGTTGAATGTAATATAGTTCTTGATGAATACTCAAAATCTGAACCAGATTCGAATTTAGAATCTCATGATAATGATGACAGTAGCAATACTAGTACTAAGTCTACAACAGTTACTTCTAAGAAAAGAGTTAAAAAAGAGTATTCCAATTCGATTAAACCGCTTCGATACTCATGTCCACAATGCCCAAAAATGTGGCGAACAATGGGAGAATTACGAAATCATATTTCTTCTCATAGTTCCCTCCGTCCATACATTTGCGAAGTCTGTGGGCAAGCTTATAAACATAAACCCGCTTTAGATATACACGTAGGAATGCATAATGGAATTAATCCGTTCTCTTGTAACTTTTGCAATAAAGCTTTCACTCAGAAAGGGGCCTTGCAGCGACATTTACCAATTCACACCGGTGAAGCTCCATATCAGGTAAAAAAATCATTACCTCCTGTTTCCTGTTACATACATCAATAGTTTTGACAATTCCACTTATAATTTATCATCCAATCACAGTATTTTGGTGAATTGAACCAATCAAATTCAAATCTCACTGACAATTGTCAGTTACTAACAACTACTAAATAGGTGTTGCTTAGATACAACGTCCCTCAAAATTGTGACAATAATTGTAAAAATTTATAAATAATTCGAAGAATTGTCATGTCAAATACCATTCGTAATTAGAATTTTACTTGTAATTTTTGCATAACTCATTCCTGCTTGTTGCTTTAAAAAATCATGATTATGACGACAAAAATTTCTAGTAAAATAATAGTTAATAATGGTATTACATATGAAAACTACACAATTTTATTAACTCTTTTTTTTAATTCACGGCCTACACGATAGACAAAAATAATAGGTCTCTTGCATAGGCGACTAGAGGAAAAAATGATGAAACTGTTTTATAAAAATGTTATACAATATGGTATTATTTCAGTGTGATCTTTGCGGTAAACGTTTCGTCCATCATACATCGTTCAACATGCATACATTAGCGCACACAGGCCAAAAATCCTACAAGTGTACGATATGTGGCTTAGCACTACTATCAGGGTCTCATCTCAAACGCCATATGAGGGTTCATACAGGAGAAAGACCGTATGCGTGCACACAATGTGGAAAACGGTTTGCAGAACGTTACAATCTTGCTGCTCATCAACGGTTGCACGAAGCTGGACCCTCGCAGTTGTCGAAACGACTGTATCGATGTCAGGTCTGTGGGACTGGTTTCGACCGAAGACCTAAACTTGAGGAACATTTATCTAATAATCATAATAAAATTTCGGAAAATGATCCTTCAAGGAAATGGGTTGGACAAATCTTAAACAATGTTAAAATTTTTGAAACTCAGTAATGCTTTTAGTTTTAGTTTATATAATTATTTATTGAAAATCAAAAAACTGAAATTAAAAGCATGTTATTTTAAAATATTTTACAAAAGTGGTTGTTTTTAGTGCTCCTTTATATAAATTTACATTTTGTTAACGTATTTAAGCTTTTAATATATATTATTAATAGTTATAGAATACTTGAACGTTATATAATAAATACTGTTAACAATTATTTTCGCTCTATTAAATTTTTTAATACATCGATATTCATTCGAAAAGTGTTCCATTTTTCAGATTCAGTTATATTTTCAGCTCCTAATTTTTTATAAAATTCCTTTGCAGGATTCCATGCTAATACTGAAAAATCTAATCTGGTCCCACAATCATATGCCTCCTGTAAAACATTTAAAATTTATTTGGTAACAACTATTTTGAAAATAATACCTTTGCAACACTTGAAAAAAGCTTTCTCCCTACACCTAGTTTACGATATTCTGGTTTTACGTACAAATCTTCCAAATAAACAGATTTACCCAACCAAGTTGAATAGCAATTGTAATATAAAGCATATCCAATTATTTTTAAGTCTGTAGTTTCAGCAACTTTGCAATAAAATAATGGTGATGGCAAGTCAAAACCATCCCTTTCTAAAACTATTAAATATGGTCGGTATTAAAAGTAAATACTGTTTCTTTAAATTTATTACTTTCTGTAGTTATTTTTACCTTTTCAGGCATTTTTTCAAATTCTGCTAATTCCTACAAATTATTTTTATCAATATGCTAAGAAATTAAACCAAAAGAATACCTGAATTAATGATAATATCTGGCTCATATGTTCTTTTTCAGCATTTTTAATAATTACGTTTGTCATTTTGCTTTTATTTGTTTGAAAATATGCTTACACAGATTAATTATATGTAAAGTTCAGAAAAATGCTTATAAATTATTAAACATATGATAATAAATGATCATTGATCAAATTAATCTTGTACACAAGAAAATTGACCTTTGTACATTGTGTACCATAGTAGGCTTTATTTTTAAAGAGCTAGAAAACATGATAAGTTATTCATATATTGATCTAGCATTGTTCAATTAAAGAAAAATTTAAATTTTTTGTTACTTAATTTATTTTAAGAATACATAGGTATCAACCTTTCTAAAATTATTGAGCCCGCCACATCTACGGAAGTACAATTTATACTTGTCGCCAAATTGTAGTAGTAGCTCGTAGTATCGCAGGAATAGAACATCATGGCGACGATTTTGCGAAGTGTCACCTCGACTTTATCAGAGAATGTTTTAAGGAAAACAGGGACGAAGGTAATAATTTTTTTCTATTTTTATGTTATCAGTGTAAACATTATTTTAAAAATTATATCATCTTTATTGGGAACCTAACCTATTTTATTATTATATAATTGATTTCCTTCGACTTAATTCAAAAACGTTTACTTAAATAATTGACAAATGCATATATTCGAATTACTCATTAAAATGTAATTTACACTAGCGGACAACTATTAATTTACTTATTTGTATGTTGGGCAATAAACATCAAATTAATTTAAAAATGTAGGTGGTGGCTTCAGCTTTAAACAACCCGCGATGGAATCTCCAAGTCCAACAGAAACGTCAACTAAATGTCCACGAGCATATAAGTTACACTTTGTTGAAAGAAGCCGGTATTGGTGTACCAAGGTTCGGAGTAGCTACTAATCCCGACGAGGCGCAGAAAATCGCCCAAGAACTCAATACAAAAGATATTGTCTTGAAAGCTCAAGTACTAGCTGGTGGACGCGGTGTTGGTACCTTTAAGAGTGGTCTTAAAGGTGGTGTCAGGATGGTTTACACGTAAGAATAGCAAAGCAAACGAATTTCGTAGTATTATTAATATATTTTTAATAGTCCTGATGAAGCTAAAGACTTGGCTGGAAAAATGATTGGGAATTATTTAGTTACTAAACAAACTGGCGCTAAGGGAAGAATTTGCAACAAAGTCATGGTTACTGAAAGAAAATTCCCGCGGAAGGAATATTATTTTGCCGTTATGTTAGAACGTGCTTTCCAGGTAAATAATTATTAAATAATTTTGTTATTTTTCTACTATGCAACATTGTAGGGCCCTGTGATTATTGCTTCCGCTCAGGGTGGTGTAAGTATTGAAGATGTAGCCGCAGAAAATCCTGACGCTATTATTTATGAGCCTATTGACATCACCAAAGGAATGCAGAAGGAACAAGCTATTAAAGTAACTCAGAAAGTCGGTATGACAGGCAAAGTGCAAGAAGATACCGCTAATATGCTCATGAATATGTACCAACTCTTTATGAAGAAGGATGCTCTCTTAATTGAAATCAATCCTTATGCCGAAGACTCTGACGGAAGCTGTAAGATATAAAATTTTACTGATTTATGATCTACAGTTTTACTGTTTTAGATTTTGTTCTTGATTGCAAAATGCGTTTCGATGACAACGCTGGATTTAGACAAAAAGAACTATTCGCACTGCGGGATTGGACTCAAGAAGATGAGAAAGAAGTCCAGGCCGCCAAATTTGAGCTCAACTACATTGCTCTTGATGGTAAATTATAATAACTTAACAGCTGTGCTTGCAGTAACTTGGCATTATTTCAAATGTGATTTTGTAATGTTTATTTTTCAGGAAACATCGGTTGCATGGTGAACGGTGCTGGTTTAGCTATGGCTACCATGGACATCATCAAGCTGCACGGTGGTGAACCCGCCAACTTCTTGGACGTGGGCGGTGGTGCTACTGCTCAAGCTGTGAAGGAAGCTTTCAAGATCATCACATCTGATCCTAAAGTTCATGCCCTTCTCGTCAATATCTTCGGTGGTATTATGCGTTGTGATGTTATTGCTGAGGGTATTATTGCCGCTACCAAGGAATTAAATCTGAAGATGCCGATCGTTTGCCGACTTCAGGTAAACATTTTTATTTTTATCAGGGATTCGAATTGCAAAATTATAAACTGGATCGAACCAGAATCGATCGAAGTGAACAAGTTTTAGTTCTTAGGGGCTATACATAAATTACGTAACGCTTAAAGAGGTGGAAAGGGTTAAGTAGGGTTAAAATCCAATTCCTAAATATGTTTAAAATTGATACAACCTCTGTCCGAAAATATGGTACACATTTTAATTTTTTTCTTGGCCGAAAATGTGACACAATACAATTTTAATTAATTAGAATGATTTTATTTAAAATAAATGGGCGGATGGGAGTATGGCGTTATTTAATATGGAAGGGGGTGGGTTTGCGTTACAAGGAGTGAGGAGGGGTACAAAAATTGTCTATTTTGGCGTTATGTAATTGAGAACTGCCCCTTAATCTCAAATAAAATTCAAACTAGAACCAAATTATTCACGATTTGAATTCCTCTGTTATTTAATTTAATTTTAAATGAATAATTGTTATCTTTAGGGAACAAATGTGGATGATGCCAAAGTATTAATCGCCAACTCCGGCATGAAGATTTTACCAATTGACAACTTGGATGAAGCTGCTCGTTTGGTTGTAAAATTATCAAACATTGTTAAATTGGCTCGTTCTGCTAAATTAGATGTTAACTTCGAAATTCCACTCTAAATCATCGCCTGCAGTATTCATCCCATTCAGATAGATCAATTTAACTTATTGAAAATATGATACATGTACACTGTTATAATATACATTTCTATACATCTTGTATAGTGTCTTGTTATAAATACTCTATTTATTGCCGTACTATTATTTAATAAAATATTTTTTTTATACACATTGTTTTCGTTAAAAATTATACCATTGTATTTTATTGTGTTGGAACATTGGATACTGCAATAAATAGTATTATTACATTTGTTGTTTTATTCAATCTAGTATTTCCTAATTTTTAATCTTATCCTTTTCCAGTAAAAGTTTCCGTTACTCAATCTCTATTTTAAGGTTATGTTTTATGTTTAGGTTGCAATTTTGGTTGATTGAAATCATGTAGTAGTAACAAAAATGAAGAAATCGCTAACAAATTTATATGTATATGTGATATTTCTATCATAAGTAGGTTTTATTAAGAATTTGCTTGTATGAAATATTGTTTATTTGTGTAAATATTGTATATTTTGTATTTTTAACCTTTAATATGAGTGAAGTAAGTGTAACAAATGCTCCTAATGTAAAGGTAACAAAGATAATTACAAATAATTCTGTTATACCATATCCATTGACAATCAACGCTGAAAATATTCAATTATTACAAATAACCGACAATAATCAAACAGCATTAAACCAAACAGTTCAAATTGTAAATATATCAAAACAAAGTGAAGATTTTGCCAACAAGAAACCAAAACATAATATAATTTATCGCGTTTTGCGCCCAGAGGATTTAGATTTAAAAGTACCAGAAAATAAATCTGCAAAGAGACCCAAACAGAAGCCTTCTGCCAAAGAAGATATAGGAGAGAAGCCAGTTCCGAATAAAATATTTCGAACAAGATCAGGCAGAATGTCAAAACCACCAAAACACATTCAAGAGCAAGATGAGATGTCTAAAATAATAATACAGCCAAATGAAACATTGGCTTCTCAAGAAATCAAAGAAGTAATACAGACTCCAATAAAGTCATACCCGGAGAGTATTCAGGAGGAAGCGTGCGAAACTGCAACTGCATTAGAAATAAAGAAAGAACCACTTCAATCGGTATCAAATCCAGTACAAAAACGAAAAGTTAAATCTCAGTACCGATGTGGTACTTGCAAAAAAGCCTATTTCGGTCGAAACAAAATGTTGAAGCATTTACAATTAAATCCGGAACATATTGCTCCAGATTTTAATCAAAGTTCTTGTACACTCAATTTATGGCCAGAATTATTAAGAAAAACTAAAGATATTCCAAGAAAACAACAAAATGAAATATTTTGCAAAGAATTATTTCATTTGATAAAACAAGCCCAATTAATTATTCCGAAACTTTTGAAACCTGTTGATAAAAACGATGATAAGAATTTGGCTGTTGATACAGTCGTATCCAATGCTTTGGGTATTCCGGAAGGAAACTACAGTTTTAATGAAACTGTATCATTAAATGATGTAATAAATCAAGAGAATTTAATTAATACTGATCATGCAAAAGGAAGTACTATGGAAAATGAAAACGAAAGTAACAATGATCAAAATAGCCTCTTGAATTTATTAGATACAGGGCAAGTAACATTCGATTCATCGACAAATAGTGAAGAAGTAATGAATGTGGATCAACTGGTTAATGAAAGATTGAAAACTTTAACAGGTGGTGATGTTGAGTCATCGAATAACGCAACACCAAATTTAAGTTTAGATTTGTCTCTGGATATGTTTTCTTATCATAGTACATAGATTTTGATACTAGTATTCTACTTAATTATACTTATTGTGGGAGTGATGTATGATTATGAGTAAAATATATTTATTTTGTAATTTAAATAAAAATTAATTTTATTCCTTTGTGGTTAATGAGAAAAACTGTAGCGCTGGCATCGAATTTTTCAAAACAGGGAAGGGAGAAGAAATAGGTTAGGTATTTCTTCAACACGTTAGTTTTATGTATAAAATGTTGATCAATCGTTTATAACATTAAATTATTAACATGGCACAAGTTATCCCTTCATTTGCAGGTAAAATAAAGACTGAATTCATATTTTAATTATTTACAGTGTCAGTGAATGTACACCGTATTTATTTT
This sequence comes from Stenolophus ochropezus, assembly GCA_035578165.1. Taxonomy (NCBI): domain Eukaryota; kingdom Metazoa; phylum Arthropoda; class Insecta; order Coleoptera; family Carabidae; genus Stenolophus; species Stenolophus ochropezus. Next base: position 14,966,364 of record JAQOWZ010000001.1, on the reverse strand, counting down.
AGTTCGCAGTTCATCTGGAGTTGAAATAAGCAATGGTCCGACAAACTATGGACCAAATACCTCTTATATTCCCGAAACCAGTAAAGCTTGTCGGGTAATGACATTTAGTCCAGATGGCAAATATTTTGCATGGGCTAATGGCATATCGTAAGTTAATATATTGCACGGTCATGTAAAAAAATTGCATACAAATTTCATTTGTTTCAGAATTAAGATTGTACTTACGGAAAATTGGTCTATTGTCGGAGAAATACCTCGACCTAAAACATCATGTTTAGCATTCTCACCAAAGTCTACTTATTTAATGAGTTGGGAAGTATTTACAGTGAGCAATGCGAATCCGCAAGGAACTCCAAATTTATTTATTTATAAAACTGACAATTGGGAAGTTATTAAAACATTTGTTCATAAAAAACAAACGAACTGGGAACTGCAATGGAGTCAGGATGAAAACATTTGTGCTCGAATGGTTAACACCGATGTTACATTTTACGAGAATGCAAATTTCGAACGCATTGTTCATCGAATCAATAGCGTAAAAGTCGGAGCTTTTAGTTTAGCACCTGGAGTTGCACCTTATCACATTTTGTGCTATTCACCTGGAGTGCAGGGTCAGCCTGCCTTGGGGAGATTGTTTAAATATCCTAATTTTGAAACTCAACAATCTCTTTCGAATAAAAGTTTTTTCCAGGCTGACAGAGTTGATTTTTATTGGAACAGTAAAGGAACAAGTGCATTGTTACTTACAAGTACCGAAGTTGATAAAACCGGAGCTTCTTATTATGGAAAGCAAACTTTGCATTATATGGCTACGAATGGAAACTCTGCTATGGTTACTTTAAGTACGTTATTTATATAAATGATTATTATTTTACAGAAGTTGTAACACTTTATATTAAATTATTTTCAGATAAAGAAGGGCCAATTTACTGCGTTCAATGGTCCCCGAAAAATATTGAGTTCTGTGTGGTATATGGTTTCATGCCATCGAGAGCAACAATTTTTAATTTAAAATGCGAACCTGTTTTCGAATTAGGACCAGCACCGCGGAATGTTATTCATTATAATCCACACGGAAATAATATCCTTTTTAAACAAATTATTGATGGTTCTAAATATAAGACAAATGATATTTTCTTAACTGCTTTGTACTTTTGCTTTTGGCTGGTTTTGGTAATCTCCGTGGACAAGTAGAACTCTGGGACATACAAACAAGGAAACTTATCAACAAGTGTGAAGCACCAGATACAACTTTATTACAATGGTGTCCTGACGGTATTCATTTCCTTACAGCTACAACCGCACCGCGTCTGCGTATAGGAAATGGGTAAGATATTTTCATTTTCTGAGTTCCTCTTAGAAAGAATTTAGGGGCAGCGGTGGTTCTCTTAGCGCACGCCGACTTGAATTGAGCGGAGTGTGAGATCTGGTGTTCAAATCCCCGTTTCGCTAATCTTCATCAAATAAAAATACCGTTGGGTGTGAGTGGTTCGGAACCTACTATAATCTGTAGATCCCTTGCAGAGTCTGTAGATTTACAGCCTTACACCTCTAAAGTGCAAGTAAAACTTGTCACGAATCAAGTATCTTTAGATTATTGATGCACTGTTTTTTGAATTTATTTTATTATTAGGTACAAAATATGGCACCATTCTGGCACTCTGCTTCACGAAAAACCCTGGGGGACACAAGAAGAGTTGTATGAAGTCATGTGGCAGATCTTTCCACCTGGAATCTTCAAGGAGCCGCAAATTAAATATGATCGTGTTGAAGGAATAGAAACAAGTCAACCCCAGGCCAGTAAACAAGTTTACAGACCACCTGGGGCCAGAGGAAAAGTTATTAGTTTTAAACTCCATGACGATGATGATCTACCCAACCAGTCGGATAAATCTGCGCCATCAAAAGCAGCTTTGAAGCAAAAAAAGAAAAGAGAAGCCAAGAAAGCAAGAGAAAGAATGGAAAATGCCGAAGTTGGAGATGAAAATGAAGAAAAGGAGAAACCTTCTGGCATTTCTGTTGTTTTAACTGGTGATGTCGAAAAGGATAAGAAAATAAAAAATTTGAAAAAGGTGAAATACATATTGAATTTTTACTGTTTGAATTTAATAAAAGTTTTCTATTTAGAAATTGGATGCTATCAACAAGCTGAAAGAGCAACAAACAGCAGGAAAAACTTTGGAAATCAATCAAATAGCAAAAATAAAGGGAGAGGACGATCTCCTGAAGGAATTGAGGGCGCTGCAAATATAATTTTTATAATGACTCTGTTGTAACATTAAGAACAATTTAAAGTTGTATATCAATAATGTTGTAAACATGAAAAATTTGTAATGTAAAATATCAGCTTAGAGAAAGAATCCATTTTAAGTGAAATTTTGACGTTTATTGGTATTCACTTCCTACAGTTGGTAACCATTATCTGCAAGAGGAACACGACGTGATCATAACTTTACGTCAACAACAAAAGTGCATCAGTTTATATAACGGGAAACGTCAAGACTTTTTTGATTTATATGTGATATTACGGAGTGTTTTTTTATTAAAATTGTAAAACTATTTTCAATTAATATTTATTTTGTACAAGATTCATGTTCTGCATTGTTCATCGATAATTCCGGGCGCCATCTTGTTGGCCGGTTGATAATCGGAAAATTGTCAAAATTTTTAATTTCTGTTTTTATTTTCATTTTCTGCATGTAATTGCAAATTTATTTTTGTACATTCTACCTAGATAAAGTGCTGTATTCAACTTGACGTTGCCATCAAGCTCGTAGTAAACCTGGGTAAGCATTGCTACCTTGTGAATGACACTTCATGAAATGTAAAAAAATATTAAATATTTAGGAAAAACCGTTTAATGCTTTCATTTGCAATTATTGTCTTCTATAGAGCATACTTTATTTTGCGCAGTTTTTATTTGGATGTACGAAAATTAGAATGTGCAATATTATGGCAACACCTGAATGTAATTTCTGTGATGATATTTTATATTCATTATCTACTTCCATATTTGTAACATAATTGTCCGCATGAATTTAATAAATAAAGTTAAAAATGATCAATTTGTTGCTTACCGCTACTAATAAGTAATTTACTGCATGGCGAGTTTTTTTATTTGTATTTGCACTTGCAGATCTACCCAAATGATTTAATTACATCAAATCGCAATTATGGTTATGAGTAATTAGTACCATGCCGTAGTTTTTTCATAGAACGAGTAAAACAATCGTGCAATCATAATTTGACATTCTTGACATTTATTGCGAAACTACTGTCTTATTGACCTGTCTGTCATTTTGCAAATGTTTCACCAAATTCTTGTGCATATTTCCAGGATAGAATGATCGGTTAGACCTTTGTGAATGCTGTGCTTTCTTGCATTTAAAAAGTGACATCATGACTATAGCAACTCGTGGACAGGGGCTTTCGGGGGAGCCCCCAGATTCTAATTCCAGTACACAGGTAAGAATCTTTTAACTTATTTACTTAAAACTGTTTCCTAAATTTATAAAGGAAATTTAGTAAAATGTGCTATTTTATTGGTATCTTTCATATCGTACGTCTTTCGTATCTTTATTTACTTAAATTTTATGAATGCAGAGTTTGCCAATAAGTATAACAACTTTATCTAACTCAACTGACACACCCAGCGATGAAATTACTGAGCCAGAATTTCCCCATGCTAAATTAGCTTCACTTGATGAGAAAATCTCAAATTTAAGATGGGTAGTCCCTGTATTACCCGAACAAGAATTGGAATGTTTACTTCAGGCGTCTATTGATTTAGCAAAAAAAGGTTAGTCATACTTTTAATTATTGCTCCGAAATGAAAACCATTTGATTTACAGGAACAGACATTCATAGTGAAGCATGCCAAAGATTTTTTCGTGAAGGCCTTACAATTTCATTCACAAAAATTCTAACTGATGATGCTGTTAGCAGTTGGAAGTACAATATTCACTTGTGCATTTATCAGAACTGTATAAGGCTAGTGGAGCTTTGTGTAGTCAAATTGCCACACGACTGGTTCCCATTGTTAGACTTATTAGCAATGTTGTTCAACCCTAATAATAAGTAAATATAAATATAAATTTGTGAGATCTGGTTTAATTTGATTATTTATAGATTTCATACATTTAATTCCTCGCGTCCAAGTGAATCCGTACCAGCGGGTTCATCTCTGTCGGAAGAGGAATTATTTGCGAGGCCCTCCTCAGACTCTAGGGCTCCAAGGGGTTGGCTGGTGGACCTTATAAATCGTTTTGGTGTTCTGGGTGGTTTTCAATCACTGTTAGAAAGGTTTCAGACTGGAAAGAATCTTACTTTATCCGTTGTTTACGCACTGATTAGGCCTTTTGGTCTGTGTTATGAATTTTTGACTGTACATACTGTAACGAAATATTTAATGCCAGTATTGGTAAGTTTTTCAGAGATTTTATTTATAGATGGTGATTTTATATTTGTATATTTTGTTGACAGGAAATAGTACCAGATATTTTAGATAAACTTACTGATGATGAATTGAAACGGGAAGCAAAAAATGAAAGCAAAAGCGATATAGTTTCAGCTATAATAAAATCTTCTAAATGTTTAGCCTTACGTGTACCGCAACAAGAAGAAATGATTCGTACTTTGGAAGGTTTTAGATTGAAAATGATTCTAAGGCAACTTCAAATTTCTAGCTTTAATGGCAAAATGAACGCACTCAACGAAGTTAACAAAGTGATAGCAAGTGTAACTTATTATCCAAATAGGCATCACGGTTTAGAAGAAGAGGAATATCTTACTCCTGAACGCATGGCTGTACGTGGAAATTTTAATTGTTTACAAGTACCCATTGCATATTTAATCATATTAATTTTTAGAAATGGATCAACGAAAATAGAGTGTTAGAAATTGTATTAAGAGATTCTCTCCATCAACCTCAATACGTTGAAAAATTAGAAAAAATATTACGATTCATAATAAAAGAACGCGCTTTAAGTTTATCCGACTTGGATGCGGTGTGGTTAGCACAAGTAGGAAAACATGAAGCAATTGTAAAAAATGTGCACGACTTGTTGGCAAAATTGGCTTGGGATTTTAGTCCAGAACAACTGGATCACTTGTTTGAATGTTTTCAATCTAGTTGGACGAACGCCAATAAAAAACAGCGCGAGAAATTACTCGAACTTATCCGAAGACTCGCTGAAGATGACAAAGATGGTGTGATGGCTCATAAGGTAAATTTTTCATAATACAAAAATATATTGTTCTAATAATAATTACTGCGTAGGTCTTAACATTATTTTGGAATCTGGCTCATTCCGAAGACGTCCCGACTGAAATAATGGACCAAGCGCTTTCGGCCCATATAAAAATTTTAGATTACAGTTGTTCTCAGGAAAGAGATGCTCAAAAAACTATTTGGTTAGATAAATGCGTGGACGAACTAAAGCAGGGAGATCAGTGGGTTTTACCTGCTCTGAAACAAATACGAGAAATTTGTTGCTTATATGAAGCTAGCGCCAATTCCGCTCATAGTCAACGAACTCATCATATGTACTACCGACAAGAAGTACGTACACAAACCAGGGAATTCGAACCGAACCCGAAACGTGATTTTTTGCAATTCGAATTCCTGAAACTCATTTTTATGGTTTCTTAAATAATAATATTGTAGGTGATTGAAAGACTACAGAATCAACACTCCTTGGTGATTCTGGTGACCAACAGCTTAACAAGTTATTTAGATCGAGTGAGACATCTAGTGAAGGAGAATCCAGAGCTTACGAGTGATACATATATACCAGATAATCGATATCCTCATTGCGTTCAAGTATGCATTTTTCATAACATCTGTAAAATTTAAACTAATATGTGCTTGACTCAGGTGCAAGAAAGATTAAACTTTTTACGTTTTCTCTTGAGAGATGGACAATTATGGCTGTGCGCAGAACAGGCCAAGCAAATCTGGCAGTGTTTAGCAGAACAAGCAGTGTTTCCTTCGGACAGAGAGGCCTGCTTCAAATGGTTTTCAAAATTAATGGGGGATGAACCCGACTTGGATCCCGGCATAAATAAAGATTTTTTTGAAAATAATATTTTGCAGTTGGATCCGACTTTACTAACAGAAAGTGGAATCAAGTATTAATTTTAAGTACAATCAAATAATAATTTACTATTGGTATTTTTTGTAGGTGTTTTGAACGATTCTTTAAGGCGGTAAATACGAAAGAAGGTAAACTGAAATTTAAACGACGTACACTGTTAACTGACGACGTAGATTTAATAGGAACGGATTACCTCTGGCGCGTCGTGACAAGCAGCGGAGAAGACATAGCGAATCGTGCCATCGAGTTACTTAAAGAAGTTAGCACTAACTTAGGTCCCAAGCTGCAAGCGTCTCTCATAGAATTCCATGAGACTTACATCTCTGAGTGCTGTGATAGGCTCCGAGCACACTATGACACTGTGTCTGTTTTAAGGCGGACAGAAAACACCGACAAGAACGAACAGGATTCCCAAATGATGTTACAGAGATTACGCAGCGAAGCTATAAAAATGTGCCGTGTTATGAAAGTATTGCAAGAGTACATTAGCGAGTGCGATGGAGACTTTTTGGGGGAAAGGAAAATTCTGCCACTTCATAGGTAATTCATTAGTTTAAGGTGATAGGGAAAATTTTAAAATTTTAATTATTAGGGCATGTCGAGGGAAACATCTAACGTTAATAGTACGATTTTCTTATCCTGGACGTCAAGTAGATGATATGGAAGTGTTTACTCACTCCAATGACACTTTAGCTTCTTTACGACGATCGGTTTTGAGAAGAATTAAAGCAGCTGTAGCTAATGTTAAACTAGAATTATTTGTAAATGGTGAACCTTTAGATACAGCTGATGACAGAAAGTTACTTTCTCAGATTCCATTGCGAGACAAAATGGTAAGGACCAGGCTTATTTATGTCAATACGTAGTAGTTGTGCAAAATAATTTGTCGGATATAATCAGAGTAAATTATTATTTTTTCAGCTATTATCTGCGAAACTGAGTCAACCGAATAACAATATGGCCAGTTCTCCTGACAGTAGTTCGGACAGCTCTACCAGTTCCCCGCAGCATCCGTACGACGGACCAAACATCGAGATCGAGAGCACTTTACCTGGAGTATTAATGTCCCAGCAACCACAACATGCTCAGTTTTTTTGCCAACTTTCTTCTCTTGGCAGTTGTTTAGGCCATGGTCCTCTCCGCGATGGTGCTCGTGCATTGTTGCTTTTGATGCCTCCTGACAGAACTTCAGTAGAGAAATTGCATTTTCTTTTCAAAGGAAATCCTTCTACTGTTCCGGAAGTTTCTATTGATTCCATGTTCTTTAGTGCTACACCGGCCCAAGTTCTTTACCATCTAGAGGTAATAATTGCTGTCTTAAGTATGAGTCCAATTTTATAATTATTTTTTTTAGGTTTTATACGCATTATTGATGCCTGCTTTGGAACCACTGTCTGATAAAGCATTTGATTTCCAATTTCATTTTATGATCAGTGGAGAAGTGCAAATATTTTTAGATATGCTAACAAAAAACAATTTTATGAACAATGCAGATATGCCTACAAGAAGATCAGCCTATCTCAGTGTTTTGAAAATATGTAAACTTATATTAACAGTTGTTGGAAATGTTTTGGTGCGCCTCAATGATGAAACCAATCCGCAAGATGTTGGACAGCCAGACGGTGGTAAGAAAAAAAAAACTAATGCATATTTAATTTTATATGTTCCTAATTTAAATTGTAGGTAATGACACGATTTCAATTACACCAGTTACATATTTGCGTCAAGCTTTAAGATCAGTTCCCAGTCATACAACGGAGCAAGTCTTGCGCCAGGTTGCAATAAAATTGTCTCAAGCTTTAGCAGATCACATGTTATCTGCTTCTGGGAATAATGCTGCTGCAGAAAAAGTTCAAGCTCTCTTCTCACAAGTATGATTAACTAATAATTACTTTTGGTTTATATATAATATTTTATTTGAAGGCTTTAACGTGGGAACTACCCGACATGAATACGATCCTCGCTTTAGTCCGAATCGCCTGGGCTAGTTCGAGTTCTAATCTCCACTCAGCAACAGCTTCTACGGAAGTATTGCATGCATTATGCGATCCTCAAGCCCGTAACGAGCCTCTGCATCTACATCCAGATGATGTTTTACTTTGCAAAGAAGCTCTTGAATGTCTTTGTCTCGCGTTGGTTCTCAATCCAGGCGCATTGGAACTTCTCTGTCGCGATAAGCTCTGGCACGCGTTGTTGATGGATTTAGTTCTTTTGTGTCCTAGTCGTGCGATCCGATTAGCAGCCGCAGAACAGTTTTTAGTGATTTGCACTTGCGGTGCAGCTAGTCGACAAGCTTTGCAGATTATTGTACCGCTTTTATTCTCAGTTTTGGATACAATGGTTTTGGAAAACGCTCATACATCGCATGAATATTTTCAACTTTTGTGCCGGTTGGTTAATTGCGCGTATTTAACTAATTGCCCGTTAGTTGCTGCGGAAAGTTTACTAGCAAGTGAAATTATGTGGTTGAGGAGAGCTTCAGATATGATGCGACGCGGTGCGGATATCCGAGAGTTTAATAGCCAAGCACAAGAAGCTTTACTTGAAGGACATTTCGGTTTAGCCAGAGAATTATTGTGTTTCATGAATCCAGATAAAAAACATGAGTTAGGAGTGGACGATACCAAAGGCGGATTAATACGGGTGAGTTTTTTTATATGATAGTTAAACTATATTTTATAAATGATTTATTAATAGGAATTACTGGAAGATTTCATCTTCCCAGCATCTAAACTAATGTTGCAATTAGCTAGAACTGGACAAATGGCAGTTGAACCTGCAGTTCCAGTTTGTTCAACCCCACAAACTCAGGCCGCCGCGTTTGATTTGTTAGTAGCGTTATGTGTTGGATGCGTCTCTAATTGCAGACAGTTGGTTAATATGCTCACCGATATGTTCTATTCCGGTGAGTTTATGCATGATTATGATTTGTAACTTACCATTTATTTCTTCCATAATTATTTTTCATCCATCCATTGAACTTTTTCTTATAAATCATATTTTTAGTAAATGTTTCAATTAAACAGAAATTTTGTGACTGCTAAATTAAAAAATTATATTTAACCTTAACAATTAATTATGCTGATATTCTTATATGTATTTATAAGTAAATATCATATTTAAATATTTTAAATTAGATTTCAAACTTTATTGGTAGAGTAATGAAATTTTATACGATGTGTACTGTTTGAAAGTTCAACTTAAAATGACAGAAACATAATCTTCCGCAATATTATATACCGGTGACATGATATAATTAATCAATTAGTAATATAAAATTAAATATTAATAATAATTTTTTGATATATAAATTAATATTTATAAACATAACCGATTCCGATTATTTGGGCCTTTTATTAATCGAGGCAATCGATTATTTAGGTCAAATATAAAAAAAAAATAAAAAAAAATCTAGGAATACTAGCAATTTATATCACTTATTCGGAATACCATTCCTTTTAAACGGAGCACTGACGTCATTTTAATATTTGTTTTAATAATATCTTTTTAACTCCTACATATTCCTATCCGTATTTGCTTTGAATTTGTTCGTGCGACAAAGGTTATATGAAATTTTTGTACATTATAGATCACAATCCACCTTTGCTTGAATGGGATTACCTTCCACCTGTTGGTCCGAGACCTACAAAGGGTTTCGTAGGTCTAAAAAATGCCGGTGCTACTTGTTACATGAATTCTGTTCTACAGCAACTTTATATGGTGGAGAGTATTCGAGTGGGGTTGTTAGCTAGCGAAGGGGCAGCTACTGATCCAAACGAAGATTTCAGCGGGGAAGATAATTCCGAGTTAGATTCGAATCAGGAAATATGTATTCTTGATAACGATTGCACGGACGATAAAAATGGAATGCAGGAATCGAGAAAGGAGTATAACATAGGAATTTTAAAACAAGTTCAAGCTATTTTTGGACATTTAGCTTATAGTCGATTGCAGTATTATATACCGAAAGGGCTGTGGAGACATTTCAAGTAAAAAATATGCATTTGCAGTTTTTCTTTAATTTAAAATTAATATTTTAGATTGCAAGGGGAACCTGTTAATTTAAGAGAACAGCAAGATGCTGTTGAATTTTTTATGAGTCTTATTGAAAGTATTGATGAAGCTTTAAAAGCTTTAGGACAAGAACAAATTATGGGGAAAATTTTAGGTGGTTCATATTCCGATCAAAAAATTTGCAAAGGTTGTCCACATAGGTAGTATTTTTTCATTGTATGTAAGTCATTAGTACAAATTTATTTCTTGAAGGTATTCAAAAGAAGAACCGTTCAGTGTTATAAGTGTAGATATAAGAAATCACAGTACGTTGCAAGATTCAATGGAACAATATGTTAAAGGTGAATTATTAGAAGGGGCGGACGCTTATTACTGTGAAAAATGTGCTCGAAAGGTTTGTAATATTATTATTTTAATATGGTATAAATATATATTTTTAATTTTTTTAGGTTGTAACTGTTAAACGTCTTTGTGTTAAAAAATTGCCACCCATTTTAGCAATTCAGTTAAAGCGATTTGAATATGATTTCGAGCGAGTGTGTGCCATTAAGTTCAATGATTACTTCGAGTTTCCTCGCGATCTAGACATGGAGCCGTACACGGTTTCTGGTCTTGCAAAACTCGAAGGTGAAGTTATCGACTGTGATCTAGAAGAATCTGTTAAGGATAGTTGTACTAAGTATCATTTGTCGGGGATTGTTGTTCATAGCGGTCAGGCCAGTGGTGGCCATTATTATTCATATATTTTAAACAGGTATTTATTTATTTATTAAAAAAAAATTGTTAAATTAATATTGATTTTTTTTGTAGGGAAGCAGATGGTGATAAAAAGTGGTATAAATTCGACGATGGTGAAGTGTCAGAGTGTAGAATGGGCGACGATGAAGAAATGAAAGTACAATGTTTTGGTGGTGACTACATGGGTGAAGTTTTTGACCCCATGTTGAAGAGAACATCATACAGAAAACAGAAAAGGTGGTGGAATGCCTATATGTTATTTTACACAAGGGAAGATGTTGAAGAATCCGCTCTTATAAAGTCCTTAGATGAATTATCACTTAGTAAGTTTCCACAAAAATATGGTATTATAAGAAAATCTATTATTATTTTTTGCAGATAATACTAGTCGTCAAGGAATGATGAAAATGCCTGCACCAATTGAAAATAGTATTCGTAAACAAAATATCAAATTTTTACATCATCGTAGTCAATTTTCAGTTGAATATTTTACTTTTATAAGAAAATTGGTGACATGTAATGCACCTCCAATAACTCGCAATGCTGTGATAGAAAAATTGGTGAGTTATATTTAAGATGTTTTAAACTACATGTCTATATTTTTTTATTTTACAGAGTCCGGAAGCTGAACAACTATCTATGTTGTCTATTCAATTAGCTTCTCGATTTTTATTCCACACCGGTTTCCACACTAAGAAGAGTTTGAGAGGAGCAGCTTTGGACTGGTTTGAAGTTCTATTACTTCATCTTCGTGCGTCACCCTTAGTTCGATCTTGGTTTGCAAATCAAATGTTATTTAGTCACCCGCATAGGTTCTGCGAATATTTACTTGGCTGTCCAAGTAATGAAGTTAGAACAGCATTTATGAAGATTTTAGTTTGCCTAGCTCACTTTACTTTAAGTGATGGGCCTTGTTCTCCCCCCGAGCGTTGTTCATCTCTTGAACCAGGCGCGACTCTTAGTGATTATTTACTTCACGCTGTTCTTTCTTTGCTTCATAAAGAAGTGTCAGAACACGGTCGGCACCTTCCTAATTATTGCACATTGTTTTATATGTACGCTGGTCAAGGTATCCAAGAAAGAGCTCAGCTCTTGCGAATGAACGTCCCTGCTACTTTTATGTTAGTAGCACTTGACGAAGGACCTGGACCCGCTATTAAATATCAGTATGCAGAATTAACTAAACTTCATCAGTTAGTTTCATTGTTGGTTCGATGTTGTGACGTGAGCTCTAAATGTCAAAATTCACAAAATGGCCCGGTGTTGCCTAATCCGTATGCTGATCAGAGCTGTCCTGATTATATCATGCCTTTACCGCAACAAGCAATGGAAATATTGTTTGGCCGAACAAGCTATATAAAGAAAATAATAGAAGATTCAAATGTTACCGATGACACTATCAAACTATTACAATTCTGCTCTTGGGAAAATCCTCACTTCAGTCGAGTGGTCCTAAGCGAACTTCTATGGCAAATTGCTTTTGCTTATTGCCAAGAGTTACGCCATCATATGGATTTACTACTCGCTATGTTAATCATGGAGGATTCTTGGCAGACACACCGGATACATAACGCTATAAAAGGAGTGCCGGAAGAACGAGAGGGATTGTTGGACACTATTCAACGCAGCAAGAATCACTATCAGAAGCGAGCGTACCAGTGCATAAAGTGCATGGTGACACTGTTTAGCAAGTGCCGCACGGCGTTAGCAATGTTGCACACTAACGCTGACTTGAGGCGAAAGTGGACGGTAGCCGTAGAATGGCTACAAGACGAACTTGACAGGCGGTATCCTGGCAATGCGCAGTACAGTTACAGTACATGGTCTCCTCCAGCTCAGAGTAACGAGAATACGAATGGTTATTTCCTCGAAAGATCGAATAGCGCCCGCAAAACCTTAGAGAGAGCTTACGAGCTCTGTCCAGACGAAGAAGCAGATCAAGACGATGCTTCCGGTCAGGACAGTGACCAGCATAGCGAAGGCGGGCCACCCGAGAACGAATGTCCAACGCATATGCAACAGCCCACCCCGCAAGAAATGCCTGACGTGGTGAGCCGACAATGCGTGGTAGAGGAATCCATTTCTGAGCCTAACATACCGCAAGGAGTGAACCAGATCCCAGTGGGAAACAACCCCGGGCCTGGAGTAACTTCCGACGAACAACAGGCCACGTAGTGTCCGCATTGGCAGGACGGCGTCCCCAGCAGTTGACTACATCATATAGCCGTGTCTAACAATTCTATTGTACATTTGTTTATTTATTTATCATTGTTGCGGTGTAAAGAAGTGTCCGGGCGTTGGACGTTGTCTGACGTTGATGTACATAGCAATCTGTCTGTCTTTTCTCTCCTAACAGAACCAGGTCGAAGTAGTAGAACGGTAGGATTCCGGAGAGTGTGATCTGGAAGCATTTCAAGATACCTTTTTATAATATACGGTTAAGAATAATATTATATCTCATATGATACGATATCTTTCTGCTTACGTTCCTGTCGCTATATGTTACGGCGCCCAGAACTATCGATGGCTACAACGAGTGGACGTTGCAGACATGGATGGAACTAAGGCAACAGTTTTATATTCACACACTACAATAATTAATAATGAAACTAATTACGTCGTCACATGTCAATACAGAGGCCTGTTGTTAAATAATATATACATGTAAATACTTTTAGTGATAGTCATCTAATTCTTGTGTGCTGTTTATTTAATGAAATAAACAAAGAATCAGTCATTTGTGATACAATTGATTGTTGTTTCTTAGGCAAGCTGCTGCAAACATTACTAAACTATACATACTGTGTATCGATGAGACACGATCGAATCGACTCGACACATATAATAGGCTTTGTATTTGTATATATTCTATATATAAATGGTACTGTGGTCATTTGCCAGTCACAGGTTCCTCTCCAAGTAAAACCAAAGACCAGTCGAATTTGACATGAGAATGCCTTAGAGTGTAGATGCCGTGTGAACCGATTTCAGATATCCGATAGCAGATAGAAATAACCGATACCGAACCAATGTGTTGAGGTCTTTCATTGTAGCGTGTTTCTGTTTTGTTTCTATTTATCATGATTTACATTAACCCGCTGCCTCCTATTCAATTGTAAAATCAATTGTAATTGTTAAATGTAATGTAATGAATTATGCGATTCTGATGAGGTGACTCAGTGGTATTGAGTATTACGTTTTCAGGTTTTTCAACATTTTTTATAATTATTATCTATGAATTAATTTATCAACACAACTGATGAATTCTATCAAGTGTTTAATGTTTTACGTCAATTTGCCGATCATAATAATTAATCATAACATTATAGCTAATTGATATTTCATAAAATAGTGATTACTACAAACAAAGCAGATGCTTTTCGACGCTCTGTGCCAGTTGTGAAAAAAAATCCACATTGTATAACACAGTGTCCTGTAATGATCATGTATTGTGTACTGAAATACAGGCTGTTTCATCAACCAATTATTTTCATTATTTGCAGCATAATACAATAAAATATATGCGGAAATCCCGGACCTATCGCATCCCAACGTCCTTCGATTATTAAAAAACTAATTACGCAATTATGATTTTCTTCTGCGAATGCAAAACGAATAATTAATTATAGAATATGTATTTGCAATTATTATTAAATTATTTAAAAAATCATGTTCTTAACAGTTTTTGTTGCCTAATTATTTCACAAAAATGTTCTGGGATTTATAGCTTCATTATTTGATTACAGGAAATCTGAAGGTTGCAGCGCACAAAATCTAATAAATAAACAGAAGCACACAGCTGCAACTAGTACATCTTCACATACAATACCACAAGTAATGTGATTATCTCTTCTATATGGATAATAATTTGTTTAGCGCTTCGCCTTGACTTATTTGATCTTTCCGTATTTTTTATCAGAATAAGGTGACCGCTATTTTTATACATAGTGATGTAGGATTGTTTATTAGTAATTAGTTTTCCATGAACCTGACACTTAAATCTTCTGTTTGCGTGTTAATATTTATATTTATTATCAGTTCCACAGAACTGATCTAACATAAGTGAAAACAACTTGGTTGAACGATGAAGTGGTTTAAGTTATCTGTTGTTTTGGTGACTTTAATATCAAATATAGTTCTTGGTTTATCGCCTCCAACACCAACGTTTACAACATCTAATTTTATTGTCACTACTACAGAACCAATTAAAAAAGATGTTACGAAGGTAAGATATATTGAAAAATAATGAAATAATTATTGAAGTGAAATAAAAAGGGGGAGGTTCAACATCCAACTGCGCCACCAGAGTTAAATAGCATGCATGTAGAATGCAATGTTTCAAATCGGTATGCTCATACTACTATTTCAAGCCGATATAAGAATCCAGCGGATGTTGCACAAGAAGCTAAATTTTCCATAAATCTACCGGATACAGCCTTCATTTCCGGTTTTACTATGTAAATCTTTTCACAATATCATAAAAACAATCATAATTATTTTAAAATCGACAGGGAAATAAAGGGGAAAATATACGAAGCTTATGTCAAAGAGAAGGAGGAAGCTAAAAAAGAATACAACCAAGCTGTTTTAAGTGGATACGGAGCAGCTCATATTGAACAAAATGCTAGAGATTCAAACAAATTTAAAGTATCTGTTAATGTAGAACCACGAAGTAAAGTTATTTTTAATTTAAGTTATGAAGAATTATTAGTTAGAAAACATGGAAAATATGAAATGGTAATGAATTTACAACCAGGGCAATTAGTTAAAGATTTAACTGTTGATGTTCTAATCAATGAAACGAAACCACTTTTAAATGTAGCTTCACCGGCTTTAAGATCAGGAAATGAAATATTTGAGGAAAATATTAATAAAAGTAATATATTTAAATAACATTTTAAAATTACATTTAATAAATATTTTTTAGCAAATGAGCACGCACAAATTACTAAAATTGGTAATGATGGCAAATGTGTAAAAATTCATTTTGCCCCCACTGTTCAACAACAAAAAGAAATGACTAAAAAACTTGAAGAATTAGCTGTTCAAAAAAAACAAAGCAGTGGTAATTATTTTGAAGATAATTTATATTACGGAAGAGAAGAAAATAAAGAAAACAAAAGTGAAAGTAATGGCTTATCAGCTCAATTTGTTGTTGAATATGATGTAGATAGAAATATCAAAGGGGGTGATATTTTGGTATGTTACTTTTTTATAGTGTCATATCATTATCGGGACATTTTTGGTTCATTCTTATTGATCATATAGTTCTACTATTACTAATAGATGTCAGACTCCATTCTGGACTCAGATATATGGCAATAATTATGATTGAATAGTAAACTTTCCAACAAAAGATATTTCAAAAAAATTTCTCAGAATAATTTTTAGGGGAATCAAGTTGAATAGTTTTTCCGAATATTGTCATTTTTTTAATTTTCCTAAATAATTTCCTTTTGTAGTGCTGTATACATTATACAGACCGACATTTTCTTATTCTGGTTATTCTCAATAGATTTGATGTCAAACCTTATTCTGTAGACCGAAAATAAAGCTGATAATTAAAGATTTCCAGCTGAATCAAAATGTTTTCAACAATATTTTTTTTAAAAAAAATTTTGTACTAAAAATTTTTAGAGGGTTTTTAAAGATTATTATTCAAATTTCTTATTTCTAGTTTATTAGTAGACGACTGGTCCAAATTTAATTAAATTATTATTAAAACTATAATCTATTAGGTGTTTTTGTATTTAAAAAATAATGTTGTTAGGTCAATGATGGCTACTTTGTGCATTTTTTTGCACCATCTGATTTAAAACCCTTACCAAAACATGCTGTATTTGTATTGGATGTTAGTGGCAGTATGTTAGGAAGAAAAATTGAACAACTAAAACAGGCAATGCTTGTTATTTTAGACGAACTTAACCCAGAAGATTATTTTAATTTAATAGAGTTTAGTTTTGGTGCAAAGGTAATATAATAGCACATTTAAAATACAGTATAACTCATTATAAAACTCTCAGGCATGGAATTTAGATAATCCCAATGCAACTACAACTTATGATCAAGGCCGTAAATCGTGGTTTCGTCCGTTTACTCCAGAAGAACAAAATGCACCAGATATATTATTTGAATTACCTCCAGCGTATCCAGCTACTGGGACTTACAAACAAAAAGCAAAGAAAATAATTCAAAATATGGATGCTTGGGGGGGTACAAACATATACGATGCTCTTAATGTTGCTCTGAATTTAACTTCTCAAGGCGTTCCCGAAAATAAAGACCAGAAAAGAGTACCAGAACCAATTATAATCTTTTTAACTGACGGAGAAGCAACTGATGGGGAAACTAACACTAAAGTTATTTTAAATTCTGTTGATGAACTAAATAGTGGAGAAAATAAAGCAACTATATTTTCATTAGCATTTGGATATGATGCGCATAAAGATTTCCTGAAAAAGCTTTCCCTTAGAAATTTAGGATTTATGAGGCAAATATATGAAGCTTCTGATGCTGCTTTACAGTTACAAGATTTTTACAAACAAATTTCATCTCCATTGCTATCCAATGTTACTTTCAGTTATCCTGAAGAAGTTCAATATGTAACAAAACGTAATTTCCCAGCACTTTTTGACGGCAATGAATTTGTCGTTGCGGGGAAAATGGAAAATCCGAAAGATAAAATTTTGTATGTGCACGGTCTGACTTACGATGGACCAATTGATTTTATGCCTTATATTATTCCTATATCCAATCAAGAAGAAGTTACACAACTTACTGGTCCATTGGAAAGACTTTGGGCTTATTTAACTATTAAACAGTTATTGGATAAACAGGACGAAATTTCTGCAGTGGATAATAATAGCACTGAAGTGGAGGAACTTAAAAATAAAGCTCTCAAATTGTCATTAAAAGTAAGACATTTTATTATATATACTATATTATATTGAAAGAATTTTAATTTACAATTTTTTACTGCAGTATTCATTTGTAACACCTTTAACGTCTTTGGTTGTTGTGAAACCAAACGAAACAGAAAAAGTTAATGCTGAAGATGCTCAACCAGCTTACTTAGATTCTGGCTTTGCGGGAGGATCAATCTCTACTCCTCTTCTTTACAATGGAGGAGGAGGTTTTGCAGGAGGAGGTTTTCCAGGAGGAGGTTTTGCAGGAGCCAGTTCAGTAGGAGGTCCAGCATACCATTCTGCTCAAAGAGATCCTATTGGAGGTGGCGGTCTGGATGCTCCGGATGGTAATGAAAAATCTTTTCCTGGTCAGCTTATTGGAATACCTCCTCCGCCTGCATACCCTGATTTTTATTACCGGTCAACACCACTTCCTCCACGTGATCTGTCCGTGGCTTATTTGTACGATACTGATTCTGATGCAGAAGTAGAAATTCCAGAACTGCCCTGGGTGTCCTCGTTGGCTGTTGATCAATTTTCGATTAAGATTAATGAAACTTTATATGCAGTAGGCAATAATCAAACAAATATTAACGAACAATCATGTCAAATTGATAATTACAAAGGAAATTGTACCTTGCTGCCACTCTGTACTAAAATATACTCTGCGATAGATACTTTTGAAAAATATTTTCCCAAGTATTTTTGTAGTATAGATACTGGGTAAGTTATACATTTTCAATTGTTTACATATTTTTAATTATCTTTTGTTTAGGTATGCTGGTGTTTGTTGCATCGACAAAGAAGAGAAAAATTAATTTTGTATTATTACATGTATAATCAATTTTAAAGGATTTATAATAATAAAGATATATTTTTAATATAGTAAATTTCAGTAAATTTTATAATCAGCTCTGGCCATCACGAATCGAATCAACATTATTTTTTAATCCTAGTTACCGTTTTTTTTTTATTATTGACATTTGTATTTTTAAAATTTTATAGATTTATTTGGTAAATTGGATTTAAATATCTTTATATTTTTACTAAAATTAAATTTTTTACAGATATAAAAATGCTCAAAAAAAGAAAACCTGTGATTGATATTAAGGATTTTCCTTTATTACAACAATTTGGTGCAAAGCAATATAAAATTCTTAAATTGTGGACTAAAAATTCTGGTTTGGCATTTTCTGCTGCAGGAGCAATATTTGGATTGTACTTTACAGACTGGCGCTTAATTTTGGATTATATGCCTTTTTATAATGGAAAATTTAAAAATTAATTAATATTGAATTTTTTAAATGAAATGATTTGAAAATATATAATTTACTTTGGTAATATTTGGGAAATGAAACCACATATTAATTATTTTATTGCTATATTACATTCTTCTTACAGAAGGTAGATTTTCATTGGTAGAAACAGTGACAATGTATTTCAGAATTAGATTTATCTGCATAGTGATAACAAAGTATTTATTGTAAGAAATTATTTTAACTTTCGTTAAGTCTAGGATTTAAGTAATGATAAAGACCCCTGTTTTTAATACAGTTGACTTATTTTAGGGGTAAGTTGAGTTGTTCTTATCCTGGGAGATATATTTTGCTTTTCTCGCAAATTATTGTTTTGGAAGTCCCACATATAGTATAGAAATTACCATCTAAGTTTTATTAGAATCAGTCTAGAAAAGATTTTGTGAATTTCTCAATTTAGGCCATACATGTTTAAGTTAGGGTAGGAATTATACAACCAGTATTCAGACAAATCTAACAAAAAGCAACGAGTAATAACATAAATTTATTATTGTTCTATAGAAAATTCATAAATTATGTACAACTGTGATATTTTTTGTTGTAAACAAGAAAACAGTTAGTAGGAAAATCTATTATTTGTCAACAACATATAGATCTCTTTTCTAAACAGTTTAACATTGACTTTGTGCTTTACGGTACACCAATGTGAGAATATAGTGCTTGTGCACAAATCTCAGTTAGGTACACTTAAATGTCTTAAAACGATTGTCTATTCTACCGCCCAAAGTAACATTTAGGGATGGCAGGTAGGTCAGTGCAAATTCAACATCCAAATCACAATAAAATATTACAATTATTAACAAAATAAGCGATTTTTAAATCATTATAATATAACGTAAATATATCAACATTTCTTTAATACTTTCATTTATTTTGTTTAAAAATCGCTATTTATATATCTTTTTTAAAATTTATGAAAATTACAACTATATTAAAGCCTTCTTTGTAAAGTAAACTTTTGATATTTCGTCTTACAATTGAATTTGATTTCATTTACCCATGGGGCAGAAATTGAATCAAGAATATCAAGAGATATTTTACGTATTTGTAGATGTGTAGTTGACACATTTATTTCACATTCAAAGAAAATGTATATATCAACAAAAAGAAATTAAATCACATTGATTGTCTAAAAAGGGTAAACCTTGTCTCATATGAGATGAAAAAAAAAAAATAAAACTCATTGTACATTTCTAGAGGATTTGTAAATAACAAATAAAGTACAAGTCAGTCAAGTGATACATTAGTGTATGCTCAACGAATCAATCGAAACAGATATAGAGCAGCTGTAGGGTACAGTCTCTGATCTTCTGGGACAGGGCGATGGTGTTGGAACTTTTGGTACGGGTACTTCCTCTATCATCTCCAAGTCATGCGCGGCTCCGGCTGAGTTTTGCTTGTGCAGGCGCGCGTTCGAAGACTTTGCTAAGTCGGTAACAGCGGGATCATCTCCTCGATCTAAGCTGAATTGACGTTTCAGCATACGTGCACCCCCGTGACTGTTATTTCCCGTAGTGATTTTGTCTGTGGATGATCGATCTATTGGTGATAGACATCTGTAACATGTTTACTTTTAAAATAAAGTTAAGTTAGTGTTGTTGTTAGTGAGAACTACTAAGTGAGGACAAACTAGACGTGAAATCTACAAATATTATCTATTTAGGATTAACAGTCAACTAGTTCTATAAACGGTAAGTCTCGTCTTTTTGTTACTTTTTATCAAAGATAATATTTTGTGTAAAGCAACTAACTACTTCTGAGATTATTAATATCTAACGTTATCACCTTTATTTGAATCCTATAATCATAAAAGATTTAAAAAGTATTCGTATGATTAAAATTCAAGTGTAAATTGTTGTAATTTTATGTAAGAGTAAAAAAATGCATTTGTTTACGAAATATAACAATGAATAACCTGTAATGGTTGTACGGCGTGCTTAAATCATCTTCATCAATAACTCCTACTCGTCTATGTCGACTTCTAAACCCTGTATTACTTAAACTCGTCGTCGAGGCACATAACAACGCCGCAGCCAACTCGGATGACGATACCGGCGTTCCCAGCGACATGGGGGTATCACTGGAGGTGCTCTTCACCATAGAGCACATTGGACCACTGTAGTCCTTACTATCTTGCTTGCTTCCTTCCGAGTCTATCGTATTAGCACCATTGCGAAAGGTTGAGAACTTGGAGGATTCCATGTTCTTCAGGAAAGTTGGGTCTGGTTCTTTTGATTTGAGACTATCTTCATGACTTAGCTCTCCGGTGAGGTAGCCGGTGAAACCTTGATCTTTCATTAGTTTCGACGCTTCTAAGGTTTGGAATGTTCGGACTTGGTGGGGTTGGTCGTCGTGGACGTGGGCGGATGTTTTCACAACGTTCGAGTCGTGCGTTTTCGGAGAAACCTATGGAAAATTATTTTTATTATACCTATACCAAATCTACAGCCAAAAATTTTACCTGGCCTACTGGAACACTGTAGGTAGATCCATCAGCTGAAGAATTGTCTTCAGATCTGTTGTTGAAACTATTAGCTCTTGAAGATTCACTTCTTGCAACTAATGATTCGTCTAGCCTATACATACATTATTAATATCACTATTTAAAGATTTATAAACCAACTTACCCGTGGCTTTCTCTGAGCAGCGAAATAGGAAAACAAAAGTTAATACTTCTTCATCTTCTTGTTAGCGACTTACCCAATGGGTGGCGGGTTGGGTAGAGGTTTGTCGAAGCCGCTTTTACCCAGCAGCCAGTAGGTGTGCATTCGGCCTTTCCCTTTCACTTCTGTAGGGCCCCGGTATTCGAGCTGGTAGCCTCCTACGGCCTCCAAACGTTCCTTGGTGGTTTGGGATAAGTGGATTCGCCACGCCGAACCTGTGGATTCCATGCGCGATGCCGTGTTGACCGTGTCGCCGAAAAGGCAGTAGCGGGGCATTGTCAGACCCACTACTCCTGCACAGCAGGGACCTGCAAATATTTATATTTAAAAATATATTAATAAATAGAATAGTTAGTGAAGTCTTTGTATAATTGTATAACGATTTCTTAAATGCTTTCTTCGGGTTGAAATACTTTAATGTTTACAGTAAGACCCCGCTTAGTATTGTTTCGATATTACGCGAATTTATTTCGAATTCTAATTTTTCATTATCTCATTTTTGAAAAATCATTCATTATTTAGGTGCGGTTTATGGACTATGGATCAGTTTATGTAAAATATGAAACAGGAAAAGTTAAACGACGTTAGAAAGTCAAATGAGAAAGAACCTTCCTCATTATAAACATATTTTTTTATTTCAATTTTCTATTTTTATAAATGTTTTATGAATAAAAATCAATACTAACAATAGAGGCCCGTAATTAAAATAATAATAAAGTATTATATTTAATAATAAATATTACAAACACAAATTGATACATTTTCTTATTTTCTGTTCAATGTCCCTTATCCCCATTATTTACGTTAAAGTGGTCTCGTTTAACGCTGTATCGTTTAGATTGAATTTCAGGCAATCAAAAGACGGCATTTCAGATAATCCTGCGCTTTTAGGTGTAACCGTGCGTGACTCAGGGTTTATAAGGTCCTACGGTAGGAGTGTTGACTCCTGCTTCAACGGCAGTCCCAGGAGGCTGCTTGGCCTTAAGCCTCCGCTCTTCCCCCTCTCATGATCTGGCTAGACCATCTCTCGGGGCATCCTGGTAACATGGATGCCCTGGGAAGTGGTCTAGTTCACTAGGCCAGGAATTGGAGCACGCTTAGTGTTTATTCTGACTTTTGGTCTGCTGAAATTGGATCGCTTTCTAACAGCGGATGCTGCTGTGGAAGGTGCTCTCAGTAAAAGAATTAGAGCATTCACAGTTTTTTTTGGTTCTTAACCTACTGAAACTACAGTACAATCCAGAGCAGATATTGATGCTCTCTAGAATGTGCACTAGAGGTAGCATGTGAAGTATTAGAGTAAGAACTGAAGTATGCTCTGATTCTTAAACCTATACTTAAACAACAGCCAATCCAGAGCAGTTATTAATGCTCGGTTATGTACCCTGGTTTCAGTAGGTCAATAAGAGAAAGCACTTAAGAATGTTTTTTTTTATTTACTAATAGAACTTGTAAGTTCATCGAATTATTGGCCATTTCAGTGCTGTTTTTGTTTTTATTTAATATAATTTCTACATAATGTAAGCAAGTGTACATATATAAATATTAGAATAAAATAAATCAGGTCATGGTTAAATGTATCTAGTCCAAGTAAATACATATTTATACAATTATTCTACGTTACTATTAAATAAATAGAAATATGAGATGCAAACTGAAACTTAAATCATCGTAAAACTTTCTCATCTTGTATTGTCTTTTATTGATAATGGAGATATAAATGACAATAAATATAATTTGATATGTTACTAAAAATAATGTGAACATTGAATGAAAGAAAATAGTAGCAAACGAACAAATATTTAAAGTTTTCTATTTTTGATAGATAGGGGTCCAAACTTTTTGCTTATACTGACCTGTATGTAATCCAATACGAAGCCTGAGGGGCGTTTTAGGCAGATGTCTGATTTTAAACCTGCCACTTTGATGCAGCAAGTCTAGCGCCATGGTTGCAACTTGATCAGCGTGGTCAGGAATCCGGACGGGTAAACCTCCCACTACCATATACGCATCCCCTATTGTTTCCACCTGGAATTAACCGCAGAGGGATTAAACTACCACAAAAAAGCACGCAAAGGGAGGCAGCAATAACAACGGCAGTAATGAGGGCTGATTGTGGATTAAAAAACAACACCATTTGAAATACAACCCCCATTTGCTTGTACGGACGAATTATCAGGGAAAAGGAGAATGCGGTCTATTGGAAATCCCATATTTATTTGTTTGCTTGCCACGACTCCTGCTATAAATGAAAAATACTGTTTAAATTGCACTAAATATCTCGCTAAATATATCAGTTACTTTTAATAATGTTCTGTCTACAAAGATGATATTGTCGTAGTAATAAATAAAATTTAGAAATATATGTTTTTCTTTTAATACCGATCTTATAAATTGACATTTTAACTCAACACAAATGTTAAAAAGTGTGTTTTAATAGCTTTTTTATAATAATCTTTATTTTGCTTGTTTTGTATCTATACTAAAAAAATGTGTTTTTATAATGGTATATCTGAGGTGAGGAATAGGAAATTTAAATTTTTAGTTGAGTGAGACAAGAGACATTGGGATAAAACGGAATAGAATCTCTTCCAACCTTGTAAACATTGTAAGCATTAATCGTCGCATCAAAACACGTGTACAGGTCATTTAACAAGTCCACGACTTGGAAAGGCGTGGAGTAGGCAGAGATAGTGGTGAAGCCAACGATGTCCGAGAAGTAAATCGTCACTTCGGAGAACTCCTCGGGATCCACGGGCATCCCCAACTTGAGCTTCTCCGCCACCGAGCTGACAAGAAACACGATACGTTTTATTAGCCATCATACATAAACGGCTAGGCGACTTGGTTACCTAGGCAACATCCTGTTGAGAAGTTGTTCAGTTTTCTTCTTCTCCATGTCGAGTTGAGATGTCCGCTCGCGTATCAGTTCCTCGAGATTGTTCGAGTATTTCTCCAGCATTTGGAACATTGTGTCCACGAAATTTACTTTCCTGAAAGGAATTCAACTGACTCTAGAATTTTTCGATTGGGGGATTGTTTTATTCTTTTCTAACTTTAAGGAAGTATTGGAAGAAAACAAATGTGCTGTACCATATGAGGAATATTTCCTTTTCTACTTTTGAAAATTTGCCAATTCTCAATCAATGAAATGTTGGCTCACAAATTTCCGTCGTCATACATTTTTAATTTCAAGTATTGCGGAAACATGACCATAAATAATTGCAGCCATACAACTACTTCAATTGAAAAACTTCTTGAAATTTATTATTGAAAAATAGTTTTTAAATTTGACAGTACAAGAAATATATATTGTAAATAAATTGGCTCTTACCTTCCATGGTTGAGTTTCTTGAACAAGTCGTGTACGGCATTGAAGTCCGGTCGCATTTCTGGCTGCTCTGCCCAGCACTGACGCATTATATTGATGGCTTCTGGAGGAGCTGCTCCTTTACTGACTGACGGACGTATTAACGGAGGTGGCCTCTTCACCTTTTCAATTATATCTACCACAAAGGATTCAATACTACAGCATTTATCTCGTAAACTGATTGAAAATATCTGACGTGTACAACATATTACCTTGAGGTGTTATCCTAATTTACTATTCCTTTATATTTCTTTCTGAATTTTTTAATAAAAAATCTATTATCTAATCACAGTTGAAAATATACATAAGTGCAAAAAACATTGTCTTTCGATATACACGTAA
This sequence comes from Stenolophus ochropezus, assembly GCA_035578165.1. Taxonomy (NCBI): domain Eukaryota; kingdom Metazoa; phylum Arthropoda; class Insecta; order Coleoptera; family Carabidae; genus Stenolophus; species Stenolophus ochropezus. The sequence continues at coordinate 14,940,921 of JAQOWZ010000001.1, read as the reverse complement.
TTTACTTTTTTATTATTAATAATTATGGAAAAGAGTAAATGGAGACATGTTCCGTGTATATTATCTCTTATCTTGTGGTTAGAAGGCAAAGTAAATAACCCTGTGAATTATTTGTTTGGTGAAGTTATTAGGAAGGTAGCTAACTATGTAATAATAATTATTCTCGCACACCATGAGCGTATAACCGGAAATACTGTGTGGTCGAGGTGTTAGTGTGAATGTTTACCTTCCGGCGAAGCGGACAACATGCAGAAGGGTTCCCCGCGCACGACCACTTCCTGCATGATGATCCCGAAGGAATACACGTCACCTGCCTGCGTTCCCTTCTTCCGAAGGCCTGGATTTCGGAGCAGTTCGGGTGCTGTCCACAACAACTCTGAAACAGAGTAGAATAAAAATAACTTGGTGAAAGACAGTTATTTTCAGTTTTGCAACTTTTAGAAAAAGATAAAACAGATTGTGGACTAAAAATGTTGATGTATCCTAAAGAAAAGTATTTAAAATTGAAATTGTGATGGTTAGTGTTCATTTTTACGTTATTCATTAGTCATATAATATTTTGCCAAACTCTTTTACTTTCTATAGCTGAGAGATGAGTTTTTTGTATTATGGTATTATTACCTGCTTCTGATTGGCTAGCCGAACGATCTTTAAAATGAATAATTTCAGAAGGTGGTTAAATTATTATACTCAAACAAAAAAAGACTATTTCGTAAGTTTGAGCTAGGATATAATAAAGATACACTAAATTTACCGCAGTTGATATTCACGTCATCAATTTCTGTTACAAGAATGATTAATTTTTTTCTTATTCGCTATCTCATTGTCGTACGTGGGGGGAGGGGTTTCTGCGCCTAACTAAAGACAAAAATTAAATAGAAAAGTAGCGTAACCGCGGTAACAGGTATTTTCAAAAATTTTAAAATGAATGTCATTCATGTTATTCGTGTCATTTATCAAAGTGATTTTGGCGTCGACAATTTGAGCTTTATTGTCTGTTGGAAGTTTCGTTAGTTTACTCTACAACTCTTTTCGTATGTTTCATCCATTTTTATATTTGTATATAATAATGTCAGTTTTCATATTTATTTAATACGGAAATCACACGATTTTCCTCGACAACAAGTTATCATCAATCCCTCTGCCCCCAACGAATTGAATCACATGGCTTCAATTAATGACATGAGGATCAACTGGAAGAAATAGAGTGTATCTTGTTATATTATTTTTTACTAATAATACATATATTTAAGAATAAAAATTATGCACATTTACATATGTATAAAACTTAAATTGTTTAACATTTAGTTAAATCGTTCGTATCTTTAGCTTTTATAAGGGCTTGGATGTGACCTGGCATGCTTTCATTCATGGTATGGCTACTTCTTACTTACTTGCCGAATATTATGTCAATAAAACTTACGACTTTTTTCCAAGACTTTTCATTCATAGAAACCATAACTCACGAAGTACAATCACTCTCGCTCGGATTAAAGTGCGCTATTAAAAAAAATATATTTTTGTGATGAAATATTATTAAAAATGGTGCAAGTTGTTCAGCCACACAACTAATGAAGAAACAATAATGTCCATGTATTATTAAGTTTATTAAAGCCACGACCATAGCTTATATATAATAATTTTGTATGCGATAGTTGCGAAATTGTAATGATATCAATTGGGACTGTTTTCAGCAGCTCCTCCATCAAATTGATATATAGGTAACAGACCAATACATGTTACCAGGCAACCATTTATGCTTTCAAGTAAATTATTATAGGTACTTACTTAGTTCAATTTATATTATTAAAAATAATTTCAAAAATAAACAAATATTAAATTGTTAATACATAATTTATTTGAACATTAATATTTCTTTTCCATTTATAAGTTAAATGGACTAACTGCTTCTCCGATTTTGATTTTTGATGATGTGAGTCTACAGGTGTATTCCATTTGCCACTAAGAACTGATCCAACTTATACTTTTGAATTCGGATCACTTATTTTCCATTCCATTTGACTGAATCACTTTACCCTCTCTACTGAACGAACTGATCCTAAGTAATTCACTCGCCGTAGTAGATCAGTTGGTTGAGTTCATATTGTCACGTGCCTTTGCTGTATATCGCAAACAAAACTTTTAGCAAGATATTTCAACACTTCTACTTCCATTTGTTTCATATCTGCACACTTCTCCTCCAAACGGATTATCTTTTGCAAAATTTTATTAAAATGAATATAGCTGTTCCTTATTGCACTACACAAAATTTTTATTTTTCAAAAACTTGCAAAGAAAGAGTTGTTGCTACATATTTCTCACTTCAATTTTATCAATCGTATTAAATTTATTAACAAAATCAAATGTTTTGTATAAAGATTAAAACCAACTATATTATTATAAAGCTTCTGGGGAGCAACTAAGAGATGACAGGACAAAACGAGCCCAACGTCACCCATTTAAATTACACAATCCTGGCTACGACTTTCACAGGTTATTTTTGAGTATAATAATTTGGCCACCTCTGTAAGTGCTATTTGCAATTACTTATTCTAACTTCATATTCTATAGACTTTCCTAAGATTTGAGTATATAGAGAAAACATTTAATCTCGAATTAAAACAGCGTTCGAACTGAATTTTGGAAGCCCGAATTTCAGGCTTGGTAATAATTGATTTTCGTTTAAATTCCAGTGAACGGTTTCGGTTCCAATCCTAGTTTTATTTACCAACAATGCTTATTGTTGCGGCGTATTCGCAGGCTCTTCAGCTCCAACGAGTTATGATTGCCCAAGCGCTCGGCTGTCACTCCAACTCGGAACCGACGTGCGAATCTCGGACCAACGCACTGAGCGGTTCAATTAAACCGTGATATATTACACAAGGCACCATGTCACGATTCATTCTCTACAATGTCGACTTGCTAATGACTGAAAACCGTTCCAATTTACTTTAAAATGCGCCACTCGTTCGCTCAATGCGTGTATGATGTATTTTAAGCCCCTCTTCATTTGTTCGCTTAATGAAATCAAATTGTTGCTCAGTTTGCTGTCATTTATTTCAGTTGGTCACGCGATAGGCGCACAGGGAAACGTTTTCGCTGGTAATTGTTTTATTCATTTGCTTTCCATAAACGTACATCTCTACCAGAACTACAATCAATTTCCATTCTTCTATTCTACGATTCTTTAATAGGTATATTTATGTACAAGACAGAAACATTTACATTATTTGATTATATTGCATGTTTAGAAATATTTCATTCGTACGCGCAATTGCAATTCGTCAGCAACATTTTAATTAAACACAAAATAAACATTCTGTTCATATTTGTTTGTTCTGGGTGTACAAGGCAGTAACAAATTTATGAACAGGGTCCAAATTGGCTGAAAGTTGTTGAAATTTAAGTTTTCAAAGCATACATCTTACATAAACCCCTTGAAAGTTCGGGATTTATGTAGACTTGTGCAAAAGAAACCCTCATGTCGTACAAGTTATTAAGTTGAAATTTACGTGATGACGTTCAAATTTCATTCCATCCTTCAGGCCTCCGCAAAAGGCTGAAGAGGGACAGAGATGAATGGAGGTATCAAATTACCAGGACCTCAAAAGGGGAGGACTCGAGTGTGATTATTCGGTTTATGACAAGTGTGTCCCTAATTATAACTAATATCCACGTGAGGATCAGAATTATTGCTGCTGAGGAATTAAGCTATACTCCAGATTGTTGTAGCTTATGTAGGCCACTGGCAAGATGTATTAATCATATTAATTATAAATAGTCTTTGGGAAATACAAGTAAGTACAAAATATGAAATTGGGGGATAATTTAACTAAAACTGACAAAAACAGAGTAGTTAAGATTACACAACATGTCAACTCTTGTTAGGAACTTTGGCATGGTTGACATGTTAAATAATCATGAGTATTTCTTTAATTTTTTCAGTTCTTTCAAATGATGATGAGTTGTCGAAATAAATATTTAGTGTTAAGCGACTGTATGTATAAGTATTTAGGTTTATTTAAAATAATTTTAAGGTTAATTCAAGATAATTTATATTTATGCCCGTAAATTTTAATGTTTTTTATATTAATTTCTTAATTCCTGGAAAGATTATTAAATTCTTGTATATCAATACTAGGACTGGGAAATTTGTGATCGAAGATCGATACTTATTTTTAATCGATCTTATCTTGATCAATCAGAAAAGATTGATCTTGTTTCATCAGATCGACCCTTATTATTGATTGATCTTGATCTATCAGAAAAAAATGATCTTGATTGATCTAATCTCAACTGCAAATCGATCTTTATTAATAAAACTGAAATCAAAGTTCAATATTCATAGTTAACTGAAAAATTAATACGAGAAATATGAAATGAGAGTTGAAACCGCTTTACCAGTGTTCAAATACTTACACATGATCTTTTACCGTATTCTACTCAATCAAGATCAATATGATCATTTTAAAACCAATCGGATCAATCGGGATTAATATGATTGATCAAATTAATCTATTGATCGATCAAACGATCAGATCGATATTTTTTTACTGAAATCATTTTGATCGATCAATCTTATGTTTTGCAGCGCTAATCAATATTTCATTAACAAGTTTCGTAATTTCTTTATACATACTCGAGCTTCAATTCTATTATTCTTTTTATAGACTCATATTCTAGCTCTAGTTTTTTTCCCACAAAATATAGTGTAAATTCTCAAGTTTGTTTCGAAGTTTGCCCCAGTTTACTTATTTCCTAATCTACTTATTATCTTACATTCTTGCGCTTGAAATGTTCTAAAGTTCCATTTGTAATTGTTCTATTTATGTATCCTAACTCTCTCCCATTTTTGAGTATGACATTTTCTATTCAGTTTTTATTTCGTGTCTGAATGTTTGATGTATGTCAGTAAATAATTTGAATACATAATCTGCGGAAAATATTGTACTTCTGCCAGGAATTTCACTGTTCGGTGAAGCAGAAACCGCGGTCTTGTTTGGCTACGTATTAAATCCATGCAAATAAAAATAAACGATTGTATCTTCCTTATCTATAGGTAGCGGATACCAACTTTTCATTTTTTGAAAACGTCGTGTAACGATATTTTTATACCGTAATATACACTGACATATCATGACATCCTCGGATAAATAGCCGATAAGCTTCAAGAGGGCTTTTTGCGATAAAAACGTGCGGCTTTTTAACGGATTTTAACTTCAAATAGAAGATTTCTATCTCGCTAAAACAACTCGTCACACCGTCAAAAGCTCTCATGTCTCATGTCTCATAGCACACTACACTCTAGTTCAGTTAAAATATAATTTCAAAAGTTTTTTTTATGGAAAAAATGCAAGTTATCAACAAGAAGTACTATAAAAGTAAAAAAAAAATTATTGGCAATTTCGAAAAAGTAACGATTGTGTAACTCAACAAGAACTATGAATTTTTTAGTTGGATCAGTTTCAATCTTTGCTATGACGTATTGGGATTTGTTTCTGATGAAATAGACAAGATTTTTCTTATACTATATATAGAAACCTTCAGATCGATTATCAATTTATTACTGTAGGTGTAGGTGTATGACATAAAATAATATGGTGGGAATGAAACCGTTAGAATTTCAATTTTGAAGAATACATTCCAATCAATTTTTTCTCTAACCTTTACCTTCCTGATACTTTTTTAATAAAATGAAAAATAATTTCATTTTAATCTCTTATCCATTAAATCCAAATTAATGGTTTTTTTAGATCACTTTTTTAGACTGAAAAAATCTGACAAAAGAAACATAATAAATACTGACATTCTGAAACTTATAATAGTGTTTTTTTAATTGAATAATAGTTTTTGTGATATTACCAGATATTGATTTCTGAAGACAATTGAATTTAGTTTTTTTGTTGCTGAATATAAAACAGAATTTTTATGTTTTATTCATTGCGAAATGCTTTAAATTTGTACAATTAACATTTTAAAAAAGAAATATAGAGAGCAGATAAAAAATATATTAATACAAATGTTGTTAATAGCTATTTTTATAGAGTTAAGTTAATTAATCTTTATATATGTTGGCAAAATTTTATTTCTCCACTTTCCAATTCTGTTCCATAATTGGCACCATTACAATAATTTCCACAATGAGGAAATCATTAGCACATAAACTGCGAGTATGTAGAAAAAGAGAAGCTCTTTATACTCGAGTCCGATGTGAGCTAACTGCAAATTAAATCGTATTAGGGTGTTCTGAAACCAGTTTCCATGCGTTACGAGCAGCATTAACCACGAGGTCGCCATTAGCAATGTGACTTACCCCGGGCTGTTTTAGAGGGTGGAGTGATGCCCTGCGCCTCGTAGAAGGCCGGGAGACCGTAGTCAGTTACTTTGAGCACCCATCGGGCGTCGATCACGCAGTTGCGGGAGGTTAGGTAGCCGTGGATTCGCAAGGGGGAGCTGTGCAGGTACCTCATGCCCTGGAACAAAATAGTCACACATTAAAGTCTCCTTACACAGACCACAGTTATTGAATTTTGAAAATAATTATAAATAAATCTGAAGCGCAAAGGTGTTCCATTTACACAGACATTACAAAGAATTGTATGATTTGTAGAATTGTCAAGAACAAAACATATTTACCGAAATATTTTTGTGGAAACACAAATGCCTAACTTATGGATCTGATATTGCCGTCAGTGCAAATGAAGTTCTGAAACAATTTGGTGCTGATATTTCTTTACATATTAGTAAATAAAATATAAACAATATTAATAACGCTACCTGTATTATTGAAATTACTCCTTAAAGGAGTAAAATCCGAAGAAAATTTAGACCCGATTCACATCGAAGAAAATATTTGATGTAAGCTCGATTATAAGTTTACTTATTCTTTTAATTTTTAATAATTTTTTCTAACTCTAATTGCCGTAAAAAAACGGAAATTCGTCCCTTCATACGGAAGTTTCTGGCTCCGCTACCGAGTTGGCCCAATGTAGTTTTGTAAGTAATTACATTAAAAAAATTTATTATTTTATCCAAATATTTTAGTGTAATATATGTAATTTTAATTTTTGTTATTCTGTACCGGAATGGTTTATGCGACTGGATGTTAATAAAAGGAAGGTACGTTCATTTCTAATTTTTCGACGTTTTGAATGTAAAGCAGTTTTCATCGGTTGAGTTGGTAAATAATATTAAGTAATATATATGTAGTGGTGTGTGTTTTATCTATGTTTGATGTAAGATTTCGGTAAAATAATTTGCATGTTTTACTTGATAATATTTTAATACCATTTATCTGTTTATCACCCTGGTGAAGACTGATTTACAGTCGAAATGTCGGTGAATTAGTGGATTTTATTAAATGATCTTTTTTCTTTGGTAGAAAGTGTGACTCGTATTTTTCAAAGTAATGTAATTTTTTTGCTTCTAAATCTTTTTTTAAGAAGTCATATAAGTAGGCTCATTTCATTTGTAGCTTATAATAATCAACGTGACGGGCTTTGGAACAAATCAATTTCTAAACTAAATAATATGATATTCGTAAACGATCCAAGAGATCTCTTTTACATTGCTTTGTTTTATTTTGTTTGTTTTCTCGAAAAGATGAGGCATAGTAAATTGATTTAGTTGAAGTTTTTCATTGACTGTGAAATCAAAATTGTCAGCAGCACGAGCAGCAGCATTATTGGTGGAAGAAGGTTGGAGTTACTTCAAAATAGGATAGCGGTTTGACGTGTCCCATACATCGGTTTTTCGAATGATTCAAAGGTATAGAGAGATTGATGGTTATAGCAGAATATCTAGATACTTGGGCGCCGATTACATGGGGGCGTTGGAGCTTAAGCCCCCAAGGAGACAATTCCCTTAAGTTTATATATCAGTAATAAAGCCTTGAATTGTTATTATTTTAAAGAATTATTGTAGGTACCTCTTTCCATGTTTTAGTAACTGATTACTACCTTAAAATAAGTGTGAGTTACACTTCTAGAAATAATACCAGTGAATTCCTCGCATCAAAGTATCCATGTATACATTTTTTTATATTTAAATTCCCACTGGTACAGCCACAATTATAAACTGAGTAGCAGCCAATAGGAATCGATATGACCGGAAACAATGCACATCTCAGGATATACTGCAGAGCGTCGGGGAGGCAATGGGCCTCTGGGCCTCTTCCTCGCCTGGTTGTTTGGCTAGATCGCTTTCGAGGGCATCTGATGCCCTGAAGGTGATCTAGTTCAGCCGGCCGGGAATTGGAGCACACCAGCGTGTCTAATTCTTAGTCTTAGTTTCAGTGGGTCATGAATTAGAGCATTTTAAATGTTTGTTCTAATTCTTGGCCTACTGAAACCAGAGCACATTTTGGAATAGTTTTGGCTGTTACGGATTGTGCTATGGTTTCTCTGGATCAAGCAGTGGGGCACTCAGGAGGTCAGGAATTAGAGCATTTTGAAATGTTTGCTCTAATTTCTGACCTACTAAAACCAGAGTACATTCTGGTTTAGCTCCACTGGACTGTGCTCTTGTTTTATTGGGTCAAGAATTAGAGCAATATAAGTATCTTTTTCCTTGCAATTTTATGTTTTGATTATGGTCATTGTAAGAAATTCTGCCCCCAAGAAAATTTCGAAAAGTTGACGCCTATGTCTAGATAAGGTTGAAAGCATGAAAAAACCCTTGGCCAATATAAATAATTGCCTTTTAACTAATACTAAAGAAAACATTGAAACTTTGAAATAATAAATGAATAAATTAATCTAAAATATAAAAGGATGGAGTGAAGGTAAAACCTTAAGTCTTAGACACACTGTTCTTTAAAAACTTTGATGTGTCTAAGACTTAAGATTTTATCTTCACTTCATCCTTTTAAATTACACTATAATCATTTTGTAATATTCTAATTTTAATTGCTGCAAAGTTGATTACATCGTTTTAATCTATAGATGAAAAAATTCCGATTTTATTGAAAGGATTACAAGATTTGATAATCTCTCTTGTGACATTGTCTATTGCAAATAAGACTACTACAGATAATTTGTTTCTAATTGTTTTTACTATTATAGTACAGAGTACTTGTACTTTAATAAAGTTATGTTTATTTATTAATTAATTTACGATTCTAAACACCTTTTAGATAAATAACAAGCTGTAACGAAAATATTATAAAGAAATTTGGCAGGCAAAAAACACGTATAAATTTTAATTTTATCATTTGCACAATACAATTCCCGTATTTGTCAATAACCTATTTTGCGCTCTAGATACAAAATAAACTGTTTGCCGCCCCCTAAACTGCGGCGCCTGGGACAAAATATACAAATCCGAACCAACATTGAACAGGTCTAAAGAAGGCCAAGAAGTCGATGGACTGACGAAGTTACCAAAGACTTGGCAAAGCTCAATATTCCAAATTGAAGAAATGTATAGAGGTATATATTGAAGAATAGTTACAAGTACAACTAACAAGAAAGATATGTAATGCATTAAGTACTTTTGATGTTCCTTCCAGGAATGCTGCGCCAAACCAAATATTTTTATATGAGAGAAAGCTTATCACCCTCCCTACAAATTATGTCGCGTAAAAAAGATTACATTTCCCGAGACATTTCCACTCTTCATTTTAACAGGAAAGTTTTATAGCAAGATTTATGATTCCGCAAATTAAATCTCGTAGAAATTGTAGGGCTTGTTAGAATAGCTTTCAGAGTGCAATTTATGTTTATTACGCCTGGACCACAACTACATTACGTGTAGCCGGTCCGGTGGTAGGCATATACGGCACACGGCCGGTGATATGGAACTGAAACGCTGAGGCACCGGGACTGAAATAGGCCGATGTGATTCTGCTGATGCCAGCAGACCGCGCAGGGAAAGGTAGATACAGCCGCAAACCTTCTCAACTTTCGCTAATAAAGGATATTGTCAACGTTCTATGTTTACCAAATACACATCGCTTCTCAACAATGTTATTTGTGTATTGCTGTTCATTTTAAATGGCCGGTTGATTGAAAAACGATTTAAGTACTTCTACGATAATACTACAGCATAATTTCTAAAATTATTTATTTCTTACCGACCGTTATCTTATAATAAAGAGGAATTGTAAGCACACCGATTTTTAATGTCTGGTACTTTTGTACGTGTAGTACAAACTTCATCATCATCGGTGATACAACATTCCTAGATGAAAGATGGGCTGAAGTATTTTTTTTTTGAGACAATTTTTTTTCCTTGTTTTAAAAAAGCCGGATTAATACCATTAGGAGGCCTAAACACTACTTGTTCCAGAGCACTTCTTTAACAAATAAATAGTGCTAAATAAAAAAATTACTGGTATGTATTTGTTGTAGTGAAAATAGAAACAAGAATGGGTTGCGAACAAACATGTTTAATACTGCTGTTTTGTTTTAATACAGAAATGTCATATACACATATTCTTTTGAACTTATTCAGGAGCGTATTATTCTACTATACATCTTGAACATAGGTACGAGTATCTCACGACAAATCAAATGAAATTAAAATTTTCGATTGTGTTAACAAAAAATACTATGATAACTAATATAATTCATAATTCGTTATGAATAGTTGAACATTTCATAAAATAAAATTCAAAACATTTTTCTTCTACATTTCTGCGCTGTAAAATCTTTGATTACTTCTTCGAAACAAATATTTCGTAAGATGTCAGCTTCTATGCAAAGCGAAATCTGCGGAAAAAAATATTTGATAGAAACTCGAGGACCCTAAGCACCTGCTTAGTTTGCTTACGCGTAAGTCCAGCCCAGTGTTTCAATGATTTAGGTTGTCAGCCTACATGGCCTACAGCCTCTGCAAGAGACCTACAGTTTACAAAGGGTTTAGAACCACTCGGACACACCGATATTTTTACTTGGATAAAGATTTGCGAAGCCGGGATTTGAAGCCTAGATTTCATACTCTGCTTAGTTCGAATCGGAGTAGCTGTACCAATTTTATTGAAACATCATATTTAAGCTTCTGACACTGACGTCAAAGTAAAAGGTGATTAATTTTTGGTAAAAAACTGTCAACCTGAAGTGATAGTTTACTCTTTCCATTTTTAGTTTTTTGCAAATATTTCATAATAAATATTTTAATAACCGCTCTACTATTAATATCATGTAGAGTCGAATGAAGGTGATTCGTTGGAATGAAAAACATATGCACTTCCTTGCCTCTAGGGGATTTGAACCCGTTTCACAAATGGAAGATGTAATTATGATGAATAAGTTGTTCAGAACAAATATTTGTTTATAAACAGTTAGTTTCCTTGTTTATCGTACATAATAACGCAGTATCCGGTAAATTATGAAGATGCGCACATATTAAATTCCTATAATTTTAAAGTCGATAATCTGTAGCAGGGGTTCAAGTTGCTTCAGCAATTTCAATAATAAAATATTCAGCGTAAGACCCGGATGAGATGACGTATCCTCGTATGGAAAAGCTGTTTGTAGATTGGGAAAAAATGAGGAACTATTTGGATGAGCTCATGGCCTACTTTGCGGGAAATTGAATCTGTTTTATAGATTTTTTTCTTGTTTTTCAAGGAGACAGGGATATGTCGAGATTTTGATGCAATTGAAAACTGCTCTAGGGAAATACAAATCATTTTTATTTCAACGGGATTCCATTAAAATTATTAAATTTTGAATCAGTTTCACATTGAAAAATTTGATGTGGCCAGTATATAATCCCCGTCCTACAACTTCTTTGTATTATAATTTCTTATTTTTTTCTTTTTATTCTATATAGTATTTATATTTCTTCTATGCGTTCTAACAGTCGAACCTTAAAAAATATTTTTCTTACAACCGGGCAGTAAGTATATACTTTTGAGTTTGTAAAGAGTAAAATTTTACGCACTAGTGCGTGAAAAGTAGCCGTTGCTAGACAACGTAAACACATTTATCATTGGTTTAATTTACTTTTGCAATTAATTTTTATTAATATATCGATTGTTAAACAACATTGGACTAAAAAACACTTACTTTACACACTAGTTGCATAAGTAACTGTTTTAAATTTTTAAAAGTTCTTATTTTTGGATCAAACAGTTTGGTTTTAGAAAGTAGAATTTATTGATTGATCTTGCGTTGATTTCAAATTTTCAAACAGAATTTAATTATCTCTTTTCGTTTCTGAAATATTTTTGCTCAATGTTACACTTCAAAAACATGTTTTTTAACATCTTTATTCACAAAATGGGTAGAGGTATAATCTTAATGATTTCATCATTCGATTCTATAGGCATGTTATGAAGAAAAGTTTTCTACATATATACGTTCTACGGAAAGATTAGATTAAAAATAAGAGAAAAGAATAAACCTAACTTTTCCTTTTTTTTCTCCGGAACCTTCTTCTCCGAATTTTCTTATTTTCTGGACTTAAGTAAATATCGATATGTAGATTCCAAATTTTAAAAGCGAACTCAATTATCAATCTCTAACCGTTCTCGAGTTATACTAAAACCGAAATTTGCGACCCAAAGATGGGTATTTTTGAAATATTTTAGGTAGGAAAATATAAATTTGCGTTAAAAACTTGAAAATTATAATTTATAAGGTTCAACAGTGATTGGAGATAGCTTGGGAAGGTAAAAAGTATTCAAATATTAATTTACGTGAATGAGAATGTGAATTTATAATTCTTTACTGTTTCATCAGTTAAATAGACAATGAATTTGTATAATTTATATAAGTGTGGGTGTACATTATGTTTTTCGCTGCCATGCAATCTAGTAAGTAGTTACTACAAGTGTATAACATGCAAATGCATTTGACAATTGTACTGGCTTTTAGAGATATAACTAGTTTCAAATACGTTTCTCTGTATTTGTGACGCAACAATGAGTACATATTCGTAGTTACAAGTTGACATTTCCAGACATTCTCATACATCGTATGTTCTCGGATGTATATTAATGGAAAATAGACCTTAGGGAAATTTCAAAACAATTGAAATATGCATTCAGGGTGCTACGGAAAATGCTTCATCATTGTTATATTTGATAGTAGATTAGAAAATAAATAGTTTTGTTTGAACTACCTGGGCCGAGTTTTAAAAATTTTATAAAGTTTTTCCGCTATAAAATATAAAAACTTTGGAGCGAGAATATCTGCCGAGTGAACATCAGAAGTTAATCAGTTTTCCTGCGGATTTCCTTTTGTTCCGAAACGCCCATTAATTCTGTTTTATGGTCAATAGCCACTGATGCAACTCCAAATAGATTTGCTTACTAAGCGAACGTTCGAATCTCCTAACTTCGACTTCAATTTGTAATGAAACATGCAACGTCTATAAATTCTACTACGGTACATAAACATTATTAGAAATAAAATAAACGAGTTCTTGTTTCTTCGAGAGAAATAAGGGTTTTGGGACCAGTACTCGGTTCGAACTTTTTGATTGGGTTTTTGTTCTATTTCAAAATTTTTGTCAGGTTATTCCGTTTGTTAAAATTGTGAAGAGAGAAGTGAAATCCGTAATGCGTTATTTTATTTGGTTTATTTTGTACATCAAAAAGTACAAAGGTTGTAGCTTTGCAATGTTAACGCTTTAATCAAATTATTCCCCTTTAACAATTCTGTAAAGAATATGCAAGTGTTTTTGCCCTAATATTTAATCTGCTCCGAATCAAATAACCAGTGCAGTGGGTGCAAACGCTAAAAGTCACACAAAGCCCCGGCCGTCATGTTAGTATCACAGACGTACAAACGATGCAAATGTGCGGTTTGTAAGTTTGCGCGTTTGACAATCGACGATCAGCATGACCTGCCCAAACCCAAACAACTTTCAGATCGCGGTTTGCCGTGCGAACGAACAGGAAACAGTTGAAGCTTCATTGCAGCCATTTCAGGCGATGCTGTTTCAGACACGATATATATAAAGTAAACAACGTTTTCTAACGGGAAAATACGTGATTTCTAGATTTTTATTGACAATGTCTACAAAGCTTTCAGAAGTGTTTAACGGACAATGGTTGCTTCAATCAGATTTCATTTACAATATCTTTATTGATTTCATTGCTTTTATAAATTTCATATCAATTTACATGTTGTAATTTTGTCCAATAAAGTTTATTTAAGGAAACTAGTAATATTTTTTTTCAGTACCTATTTTTTTTCTAATTATTAAAATGTTTATTTGATAGGAAATTAGAGCAGAGCTTTTGGGATCGTGCCAACCTGTTTTGTAGAATAGGGCATGAATATATGTATATCTGTATGTATATATTAATAGGAAATAACTGGGTCATATTCAAATTCGAGTGGTCCCATGCACAATCTGTCATCTGTGCAACTATTTTGATTTTTTGAATTTGAATATTGCAAGTTGTTGACCTACACATTTACATCGTGTAAAAAGTTTTTGTTGATTCAAATGTATTCATATATTGTACGTACGCTATTTAAACCAGAAATAGTGTCTCTTTTTCAGACATACTGCTGATTTCGCTTGATAAATTGAAATTAATCAAATCTGCACCAATGGGGTATGTAACCAAATTTTGATTTGTATATATACAGAGTGGTGATTTGAACACCCTAACATAGGGATTTAACATGTAAAATAATATTTTCGTAATTTCCTCCTTCCTTAATTATTTTAAGTAAAGAAGCTTCAAATAACAGTTGTAAAGCATACAATTCTGCATCTGAATTAATAAGCAAAATTAATTTTACCTGCCTTGTAAGATGAGAAATTTAGGTATGAAAATGATGTAAATCACCCCACGAATAGCAGTAACAAAGGAATTTACACAAAAATTACGAAATGTTTAACAGTTTAACTGTCAAGTTAGCTGCGTTATTTTATTTTTAGAATTTTTTGTTATCGTAAAAACTAAACACTGTAATAATTATTACCTGAGGAAGAGATACTCATTGTGAAGTAATCTAATTCTTGTCCTAATGTAATTAGACCAAAGTAATTTTTTTAAAAAAACAATGCAATATAATATTTACTACCTGTTGTGTAACGAGTGTTCTGTGTAGAAATTTGGTTCTTATCCTACTGTAATTAGATCAAAATCACCCTCCGTAAAAATTTATTTACTGTAATGTTTACTGCCTACTTGAGGGGTGTTCATTCATGTTAGTCTTCTATTCTTGCTCTAATGTAATTAAATCAAAATTACCTTTCGTGAAAACCAAGCAATTGAACGACAATTTGTCCCTATTAAGCCTTTAAATTATATATATTTAGCACAAAAAGCGGCTACCCAAATTAAATGGCGGTCCAATGAAACAGAATCGGCTGTATTTAATTTTATGGTACCAGAATTGGCTGCCGTTCAAACTATTATTTCTGTTTATGCTGGTTGTTAGGTTATGGTTCTTAAAATTAAAAAAACTTATGCCCATTTGTATCAACAAGGCTTAAATTAAAAAAATGCTCATCGAAATTTTGACAGCAACGTTGAATAGTTCATTTGATATTTTATTCCGATGTGATATTGTCCATTTAAGGGAAACTTAAAATTTAAGTATTATTGGTGCAACTGGCTATCATAAAGCAAAATGAATATAATAATGAGGTCTGTCTTTCAAACTTAGAAAGTGATAGAAGATGGTTAAGTATTATTCATGCAACTGGTCATCATAAAGCAAAATGAAATTAATAATGAGGTCTGTCTTTCGAAGTTTGAAAGTGGTGGAAGATGGAATAAATTTAATGGTTGAATGTGTCCCGAATTAAATGGCCAATTATTGGTGTGTTGTGATTCAATTGGGGCTGTTTTCTCGGCGTGCTTGTCTTCCGAAGCGGGAGGAGTTGAAACGGGCCCGGAATCCAGAACCCGGAACCCGGAACCCCGCTGTAGGTGTGAAGGATAGAGCGGTGTGGATGGTACCGGGCGTCAATCGATGCCGCCGAATCTGCATATTTTATACGTCAGTCCCTGACCAGGCTTTGCTTGTCAGATACTTTCAGTCTGACAATTCATTCATGTCAAACAAGATATATGACGCCCTAAATGAAAAGGGTTTCATATTTTTATTGTGGGATTCACGGCGCTGACTTTCACGGACAGACCTAAAATCAAACATATTTTATCTGTCCCAAAGAATCACCAACTGAAAGGGGTGGATTTTATCACCGCATAATTTTAAATTAAATAAAGAAAAGCGGGAGAGATAAATATCAACCTTTATCTTGTTGTTCCAATATATTTCAGTAAATTTGATGCAGCCCGAGGCATTCGACTTATAAGTCGCTCGTTTTTCCTGAAATCTTGAAATTTTATTATTTAAATAAAATTTCAAGGATAAAATAAAGGATCACTGAATTCAACCTCCTCGTTTCGGATCTCATCATGATGAAGTGTTTTCTTCTTTTTTCGAGAGTTTACAGGCGATAATCTTGCTTGTTTTCCTTTTCATAAGTTTAAAATTAATTTTGCATATTTTCTACGATCATAAAGATCAATAACTTCAATAATGCTCACATCGATTTTTTATAGTTTTTTGCTATTGAAATGAATCTGGAAAATAAAAATTTCTGTATTATTTTCATGAACGAAGTTTCTAAATGTTTAATTTGATGCTTCTTCCTATCGCTTCGTTTAAATTTTTTATATTCATTATTTTTAATCATCAATAATGCTTCAAACATATCTACTTTTTAGCTTAAAAAATATTTTAAAATCTGGTGTTCTGATTCTACTCCTACATATTGAAACGTATATTTTTACAATTAAAATATTATTTCGCTGTGTAGATGTATAAATTTAAGGTCGTCCAATTAATTGTTCTCTACTTAATACTATAAAAATCCGTGAATTTTTTCTTCGTAAAATATTCCAACTTTTATTTAAAAACGCATGTTTTTTGTTGACAGTAATTTTTTATAAATTTGTTGTCTCCTAAACTTTGTGTGGAAATTCTATTTCTCACAGTAATTGCCAACACTGAATGATGCGTGAAGTTACTATTTGTAAGGTTACCTGTTTTTTTTATGTCAAATAGCTTTCGTGCATGTATTTTTGTTTTCAGTGTGGTCGTAGGAAAGTTTTAGTATGCCACTTGTCCAGAATCACCTATTTTCACACCTTGTGGGAAATATGCGACTTTCTGCATTTGTAGCACAATATACTATTATACATTAGTGTGTATACTTGATTAGGTATTTTCGACTTTTTTCCATTTTCGAAAGAATAAAATATACATTGAAAATAAGTCAAATGTGTTTCATATCCACTCTAGGATGGATATAAGATATGTATCCATTCTGTCAAGTATGCAAACATAAAATATTTTTCATAATATTTTTCTCCAGAAGCTAAAATTTTGACACACAAACTATTATATTTAACCTGCCTTAAAATTTCCGAATGTATGAAAAAACATAATAAAATGGATAACTGCGGAAATGTCCTAGGAATATTTTGCCAATGATGGTGGCTGTAAAAAACTGTAGAACGCACTAGAAAGAAGAAAATAAAAAGTGGAACTTCCCAAGAATTTTAAAAGGAGTGCATGATTGAAAAAGTAATTCGCAGAACGGAGGGTTTTCAAACTGACTGTCGGTCCTTATTTTTAATGTAATGCTCTATAATAAAAACACGTCTGTGAATACAGAGTATTACTATCGCATCTTTCGCCGAATGAGCATATCCTTTGCAATGTTATACAAGGTCTGTTGGCAGGGCCAAATCATGAATAAATATATCATGTAACAATATTTGAATAATGTAGCCGTTCTGAGAATGGTGAAAAGCCGTGCTACATTTCTATACAAATAAAACGGAAAGCTACGCATTTTGAGACAAAATGAGTTAATCTTCCCTTACATAATGGGTCCCCAGAGATTAATAGCAATGATGATTAATCGTCTCACACTTAACTCTCCATAAATACAAGATAACAAGCGGTGTATTAGGCCCAACGCCAGTCTTTAAACAACAACCGAAAGAAATAAAAGACCAAAGTCTTCGTCGACACTTTTCATGCTTTCCGGCGGGAAAAAGCGAACGCCATTCCGCGTAATGAGTTCCTTGCAACTCGATTTGTGTTTTAATCTGTTTATGTTAAAAATCATTGTTGGCGAACAGACGTTTGTTCTGTTGTTTCCACTCTGTTTACTTATTTAAATAAAAGAACGGCGAATTTGCTTTTCAATCAACACAAGACCACTGTTTTTCTTAATTGCGAAAACACTTCGCAATTATTACTTCTCATTTCACAGAAATTTTATTTAATTGGCCTTATTTTTTTTTAGTCAATCTTTACTGGTTTTAAATCTATAGTATATTTTGATTAATTTTCAGCTAATAGTCAATATGTACGAAACATTAAGGGTTAAATCACTGGGGAAATTTGATAATTATTATTAATAATACCTAAGGGATAAATAACTAAAATCCATTCAACCAGTGATAATTTGAATAGCTAAAGTTTTGTGCAACAATAATTAATTGTATATGGTTGACCCTCAAGATACATTCTAGAAACTAGGGTACAACTTACACTGTACCTTGGAAGACCAGTAGTACACTTTATGTTTATATGTTCAAAATAATTATGTGGTTATAAAATTAATAAATCGTTTGAGTATGTAATGCAGAAAAATGTTTTAATGTTATTATAAGACATCTATATTATAGGGAGATTATTTTAGATAAGTATGTTAAAAATTAATGACGACACGATAACGATTAACATTAATCTAATCGCAGATTATTGTGATTTTCTGATTAATCATAATCGTCGATTATCTTACACTATTAATACTATTATAACACGATCGACAATTGAACGACTATCCCTTTTCATATATCCGCACTCGGAATTAGGAGAATACCTGGAATCAGAAACTGTCAATAGTTCGTTTAATTGTACAATTACTTTGTATGTTAAATGTAGTAGAACTATAAAATTATTTCATTATTCATTGTGTAAATAATTTTTAATGTCCATGAAACGAAAAGATATACATAAGTAATATTTGCAAATACTTTACAAAAAAGACAAGTGGATGTGATATTAGTTCTAATTTTTCGACGTGCTAGTATTGTGGAACCGATAACAATACGAGTATTGTTTTATATATTGTAATCGTAATCGTAATCGCAAAAGTGCTAATCGTTTCATCGCTACTAAAAATATTGTGTAATGTTGGTTATATTTAAGGCACTAAAATATATATTGAGCAATATTTCTCCTGGCATTAAAAATGTGCTAATATGTATATTTTCGTGTCTTATCCGTCAAATTTCACTTACAAATTCCCTTTAAATAACATTACATTGTAAGTTACGAACTTGGTGTAAAAATTAACTACCTCATAAATGTGTTGTGGTGTTTTAATTTAGAAAATGAAAATAGTTCATAAACAAAAACTTAATAAGACCACGGAATTTAGTTGCAAACTCCTTTTTCTTTATAATTCTCCTGCTGCGAAATTAGCTACTCCATTAATTAATGAGCTTTTAATGTAATACTAAGGAATAAACTTCTTGGTAAAAATATACTCTGCGTGGTAGTCTATATAAAAATATGATTGAACCGCGGATTCGCCCGGTTTTGTGTTTGGAGAGGATTATCCTATAATTTCTAGACTCAGATTAAAAAGAAAACACGAGGTATGAGAGTAATTTTAGAGAAATTTGCTTTAATGGCATGTCTTTATTTTATTTCTTGGTAGGTATATCATTATAAAATCTTAAATCTACGGTAGGTACATTTTTTATATTATCCTACTGTAATAGTATGTATTATAATTATATATTTCTCGATTTTCATGAATGATCTCTTGCTACGTGTACTATCAATTGATAAATGTCAATATTTGATTAAGTAAATTAAGCTTCAAAGTTTATTAAACAAGTTTGTTGTATTAATAAAAATTATAATTTAGTCTACACCTTCAAATATAGTTACTTGTTGCTTATGAAATATGTTAATAGCATATTATAAATTAAGTGCAATATGAGTGGGATGTTTGACGCGCGAGTATGTATAGTGACATTTCAATCAAGTTTGCTATAGTAGATTATCTTATAGTAGTAGCATTTTGAATATGAAAAAAAAATGAATAAATGAAAATAACGTTTTATAAAAAAAATACACAGAAATCGTCATGCTCGGTTGCTATAGTTATGCTTCAGGAGTTATTGAAAATTTTCAGCTGACAGTACTGTATAGAATGAAACAATTTACTCACATGTGTTTTGTAAAGAATAAATGTTTTAATCACTAAAAATAAATGCATAAAATACCTCAAAAATCAGTATTTTCAATTTTTATAAAATTTTAATGTTTCTGTACATCAGTTCTAAGAGCCTGAAACCTGAAACGTTATGTCTGGTAAACGTGGTCTACTACAAAAATGTTATCATTATGTAAATTTATTATATTTTCATTTACAGATTTGTTAATTGGTGTATAAAATTTCTTTAAGCACATAAAAAAATAGGATTTGGAACTTCATTATCTCATCGAGATGATAAGAGCTGAAGCGTCCAAGCAGGCGACTGTATATTTTATACTTTGTAGAGTTAATAGAGAGTGTATAATTTATTCGAGGTTTTAATTTAGGCTCTGTGATCCCCAATCTTCTACCCTTTGAGTGTTTTGAATAATTATTTTAGGGTCCAGTTTAAATTAAAAATTTGCATGTAATAACAAGATGTTTTCCCGTCACCTGTTCATACAAAGACGAAAACTAGAATAAAAATTAGGTTTATTTTTCATGTCACATCTTTCTTTGAAAATATTTTCGTTGGTGTTATTTTACGTAATTTCGTAATTCATTGTGAAAGGAAATCTCCATATACATTCTTCCATCTCATTTAATCAGATTATACGGCGAAAACGGAGATTTTTTAAATTGAAAATTTAATAAATGACAGGAACATCTACGAAAACATCAGATGCCAGGTGCTACATCTTATGCAGACTTCGGCTTCTTTGTTCACCCCTGCAAGGGTGAGCATATCTAATTCATCCACATATTTTAGGATATAACGGCTTACTATGAAAAAAAACTCAAATATTTTCATCAATTTGTCTCATTCTTGATGTATTAATTGTAAGTATTATATTTTTGTTTTACTATATATCCCGGTTTTCCATAAATACCACTTATATTTGTCCAGATTGAATTGTATTATATTCTGGAATTATTCTAGTTATTCGTTCTAAGCTTAGCTTATTCCAAATAAATTTATTGCTCTATTATTTGTCCTAGTTTTTACTAATAATACCAATGATAATCATTGGTGCGACAACCTTAAGAAAGTTTTGGTTGCAGGTGCAATTGAGACATGAACTTCACCTTAACATATTTTACTTGCATTTTTGATAGGATATGGGTTTCGAACCACTGAGACACATCGCTTATTAATAATTACTCTTTTTGTTTGTCTCAGGATGTGTTTTTTTTGTGTTATTTCTCTAAGGTTCTTCTCCAATTTATATAATTTGTAATAAAATGTATATAGGTATATTGCTTCACATTTGTGCCGTAATGTTAATTTAATATGCTCCTAATAATTGCTGTACATAATAATACGCACTAAGTTGTTATTGGTGTTTTATTAATTAATAGATTATTGTCATTTGATGTTAATTTATCATCATATGTCATCATTACCGAAATCTGTGACAAAGTAGATCGGCACACTCAGTAATTGGTAAAAAGACATGATAAAGCGAGGAATATTTTAGGGAAATTCAACTCCTTTTCTTTTAAGAAAATTTAATTTAAAGGTTGATTTAGTAGAAGCTAAGAATTCCTCCCCCTATAAGTTGCGATACTGTGTTACTTAATTAAAGTTTTTCAGTGTCCCAGCGTTAGTAATTATCATTTTCTAGGCATTTTCGTCTCCATGTCTCGCTTCTTCGCGATGTAAATCAGGATTCTTTATTCAGCCCGTGGGGACTATCGCGATGTTTTTTCGTCATTTGTGCTTCATTGAAAAGAAAATAATGGAATGTTTTCTGCAGAACTACTCGTATTATGTAAACGTTGCTGTCATATGCAACTGAGTTTTAGAGTAAACAAGCGAATCAATTTGACATGAGAGGAAGTAATATCTCTATCACTCAAATATTTCTTGGCATATTGCAAGGAATTGAATTATTCTTGACCTGTCAGTTTTTATTATAGTGGAGAATTTCCCGCTGTCAACGCTAAAAACGTTTTGAAATATAAACCACGTAAACATTTTAAAATATATTTTCTTTATTTTAAATTTTGAGGTAAAATATGCAAAATTGTTTTCATAAATGTAAAAATATATATTTTTATGTTTATTGCTGTTGTATTTAAAAGCTCATTTAAAAATAACTATTTTTGTTTATGATTATTTTGTGTGGATTTACAAATGTAAATGTAAATTTTATTTAACTTTTTACTATAATTAATCCTCACGCACTTTGTAAAATATGTATTTAAATATAAAATGAAATTTCGCTACAAAAATAATAATGTATTTGCAATTATATTTAATTTCTTTGAATGCTTGTATTTGTTTCAGGTGACATTTCTAGGAGGAAATTACATCATCTCTACCAGAGTGAGTATTAACATATTTTATTTATTTAAAAAAATATATATTAACTCTTAACAATCAGTAAGTGATGGTACTTAGAATTCGGTAAATAAAGTAATGTCTTCATTTAGAGTATGTTTTTTGTACTAAATCCTTCCGTTGTTGATGATTAACAAATTTGTCTACAACTTAATGCCCCAAAAAACGAGGAGTATCGCTGAAAGTTTCGCAGTGTTGAGGTATTTAGTAATTTTTCCTCGCTTATCTCAGACCGGAGTAGAAAAACAAGCACGTCGTGTCTGCCACATTTGGCGTGCTGGAAATCTACTTCCTTTCCGGTCAACATTCCTGTCATTGATTAAATTTCGCGCCATTAGTCGCGGTTCACAAGTTCACTTCTTCCGTTTCCAGTTCGAAAAGTAAGGCTAGGTTTGCCCGCTCTCTGAATTTTTCATTTAACTTCGCGGGAAAGAAAGAACTAGATAGTGATTAAAAAAACCTACATTTTAGATCTGTTTAAAATTTTAAAATTTTTCTTTTAGTACTTTAAAGTTTAAGTAACACATTTGTCTGAGGAAAGAAAACAATGAACAAAATTAAATCATCATAATTTCAATTTAGATTATGTTTGTACAAACTGCTGCTACAATTAATATCTTTTGCAAGTTTTAGTGAAATAAACTTTCGCATTAAGAACAAGAAACACGGTATGCTGTAAGTAAAACAATTTTATTATCTTGCGATTACTTAGTTTTATATCAATATTTATCAATAAGTACGATAGTTAATTAATTCTGAGAATAAAATTACTGCACAAGATAAATTTTATTAGTTTTAAAACTATAGGTGTTCATTTAGTTGTAAGTACATTTCAAAACTTCTGTAATAATAGAGTTCTCTGAATGGACGACTTTTATAGAAAAAATTAAAATAATCTGTCTACTTAAAAAGTGTAAAATTATATGTTAAATATTTGTATTTATATTAAGTTTGTAAGCTGCAGATTTTTTGATGGACATCAGTTGACTTTCTTGTACGCCTATTTTTTGGTGCACTTCACCTAACAGGGCCGGATTTAGTACAGGGCCAGCGGGACTATGGGTCTCCACCAATGCAATAAAGCTTTTCAATTAAAACGAAATCCGAAAAAAAAACAGGCAGGGCCGCCCTGCGCATATTTATATATTCTGTTCCGCACAAAGGAGCCTCAACGAAGGGATGATATTCTTAAAAAAAATGTACACATACGATTTTTTTGTTTACTCATACAACGTCCGAATTCGCTAAAAAGCTTTTTTTTGAAAATATTGTACCCTAAATTGACCTCTTTTGACGTAACAAATGACAAGGACAATAGTCTGGCAAAACCGTGTGATTAACAATCTAAATTTAAATAAACAGATTCAGAGATGTTCAAAATGGATATTTTCGTTGAAAACCGATTTTTTTCGCGATTAAAATACTTCCTTTACTTTGCACAATGCAGTAAAAAGTGTACTTGGTATAATGCAGTAAAAAGGAACTGTACCGTTACGATAGAGAATATAGTGCCTCCGTGATGCAATCATGTGAATTACGAAGACGATTTCACAATTTGCGAATCTGATGTATCAGTAGAATGGATGTATCAATAGAATGAATGTCTCAATTTCGATAATTAATTACAAAAAGAATGAAAAGGAAACGTAGAATTGATTCAAAGGAAAAATGCGCCTACATTAAATGGAGTCTACATTCCCGATCACAGGAAACGGAAGCCAGCAACGGAAATTATTAAATTCCGAATGCAATTTATCGAAAACGTGCAAAAATCTCAACATAAAAATTATACGCGTTGGCACATCTAGAGAATGATTGCTCAACTTAACGTGTTTTTATTGTCAGCATTTTCCAATATCTTTGGGAATTATTGAAAATTAAATATTGGAAATAAATGGCGCTATCCACCATGTGGAGAGCTTGAGATCTAGAGAGCTCCAAAGCTCAAATCTCATAAAATGCAACTAATAATGAAAAATCCGTGTCCAGCGATGGACGATGAAGAATCCAATATGTGCGCACGAGCTTTGAAAGTTGTTGCTCAATACTGACCCAATTAACTACAAAGAAATTGTCATCAATACCTGGAATTTTTTAATGAAAACTGTTTTTTTTTTATTTAGCTACACCGAGCTGGTAGCCAATTTGTTAACGATTTTGGTTGCTGCAAAAATTAGTATCGGTTTCAGTTTTTAGAGGAAATTGGTTTTTGTGTAATGATTTACTTAAAAAGATTTAAAAAATTTGTCGCTATACTGCTAGATCTTAATATTGTCAACATAATAATACCTTATATTCGGATGTATGTGTATTTATATTTACTTTCTTAATTCGTTTTTATACTTTTTGCAGTCTAAATATCGGATGTGGACACCACATGACTTCCTTCTACACTAAATTATGCACATTTTTCGTTGTACTTCATTTAAACTTGTTTCACTTGAAAGTGAGATCATTCTACGACTACCTAATCATTCAACTTTCGTTTCATATCTTACCTTTTGAACTTCCCTTCGAAATGGATCGTATTTTCAAAATTTTTATTAATATGTTTATCACGATTCCTATTGCATAACATATAACTATTTTAATTGCTCAAAAACTTGGAAAGAAATATATATTGTTTTCATTTATTTCGTACATATTTTACATATAAAAATTAAAAGCCAATAAAATTATTATTTTTATTAAGTTTCTGCGAAAAGTAAAGTGCTCTTTTGAAGAGCCCGATTGGAACAAAAAATTGAGGTTTATAATTAGATGTTATAGCAATTCTATAAGCAACATTTCAAAATGTCCTTTTGGCACTGCTGATTGCAATAAAAAAGGGAAGTGCACAACTAGATGTTATAGCAGTCTTATATACAAAAATTCAAAATTTTACGGATAATCATTTTTGAGTTATGTGAGATACATATATACATACGTACTTACAGACGTCAGACCGAAACTAGTCATAATGGAAATATCCGTTGAAATCTGAAAACCGAAATTTTTCGCGATTATAATACTTCCTGTACTTCATAAAACGAAGTAATAAAAATGAAATGACCGTTTGTGGTTCCGAGAACCTGAATTCGAATCCTGCCAGGTCAAATTCTTAAGCATTTATTTCCTACACATAAAAATTTATCTTTATGACGACTTTGAGGGATGTTTAATACATATATATTCTCTATGGCAGAGTTTCCTAACTTGTGGGTCGCGCCAATGTTAATGTATATATTTTCTTGCTAGGCATTTATCTCGGTATAGATTGGGTTTTTACAAAGTAGGTTGCAGTATTTAAAATTTTGGGAACCCTTGCACTAACTATATGGTATTAAATATCATTACTGATATCTGCGATAAAGATCGACAAACCCAGAAATGGGTAATAAGACGTGAGTGATATTTTTTTTATAAAAAGAGCTATAATAGCTTTGATTCAAGGTTCTATACTTTAAATGTCGGTTTTCGGTTTTTCTTGAAAACAATACTTTACTCTTTTCTCGGATTCTCTGAAGAAATTTACAAGACAATGAAACATCAGCACTATAGTTTAAAAAATTTACTAATTATCAAATTAAACCTCACCTTATTTATTTGATACGGTAATTTCATTGGCGTATTATAAAATATCAAGATTTTTGAATAAATCTAGCAAGAGTAAAATGAAATGTCCCGGTGAATAAATACTGCAAAAACAAGTTGTTGTTCAGCTGTTTAATCAATGAAAAATTTATTACTTTCCAACGAAAATTTAGTGAACTGTTTACAAATCTAGTGCGAAAACAATTGGAAATGCCAATAGCATATACATCATAATAAACAATCAATTGTGCGGAGTCTATCGAGTTAACTGCACTATTACTGCCACCAGTAACCCGGGTCATCCGACTTCAGCATTGTTTGCTCCGCTATTCAAATTATTGGTTATCCATGGGCAACATGTGCAACCCGATGATATGATTAGCCTGGATGTTATTTTATTCCGTCTAGTGAGCTATGAGAATAGTTTTCAAATTGGAAACCTGCGAAATGGGATCGAACAACAGTTATTGATGTTTTTATATTCTGCTGCTCGCTTTGCGATTTCACATGTATATCATGGAAATTTTAGTTATAATTATTTTCACGATGGAATATTAATGATGTTTTCATATTTTTAGTTTACGGAGTTTAATAAAACGCAATATCAAAACAGTAAAAACATTTTGAATAAACTTTTGTTTTTATCGCTTTCAGCAAAATACTTTTTATCATGTTTTTCATCTAAAATGTATTTAAAATGTTTTGGTTTATCTCTTCGATTTTTTTACTCCATTTTTAATTATTATTTTTTTTAAATGGCTTACTTACTAGTGAGATGATAATGTAACAATATGGAATGTTTTCCAAGTTACTGTAAACCTGAGCGTTTGATTTGCATCTGGGATTAATTGTTTAGTTTTAGCAATAAAGATCAAAATTTTAGATTTAACTGTCATTTTGAATTCAGGAGAAAATTCGAAACCTGATTAGATTTAAAATTTACCATGTCTCGTTAAGATGTTATCACACGAAAATAGTAACAAGGCCTGAATGACACGGACGAATTCGAAATCGAAAATTTTTGTCTTACACATTAAAAAAATTGAGTATTTACTTCTTTTCAGTTGGCAGTATTGGATGCCAAATTGTCAATTTGTCTTATTACTTTCGATTTTTTATTGTTATTTGACGAAGTTTATTCGTTTTCATTTATAAACTATTTGATTGATACATTTGTTCAAAATTACGTGTTGGTGTATCTATTTGAATCTAGGGATATTTTAATAAACTGTCACTATTCAGCTGTCACAATTGACAACTCTCTCGAAAGTTTGCGAACATAACCGAAAACTGGTTGCTCGAAATGAGTCACATTATCACACGAGGAAAGTTGCTCGAAATGAGAAAAGATGTCGGAAATGGACAACAAGTTGTCGATATTAAGTCTCGTGCGGTAATAACGTTAGAGTCTCGTTTTATCGTTCAGACGCACGTAGCTATAAAAGCAATGAGTTCTAACCGCGGTATGATAAACCGAACGGTTTGATCATTCAATGTAAGAGTCTTATCCCATCGTCTGAAGAGTTTAGGCGCACGTAAAATCAGAGCAATGAGTTCTGAAAGGATATGATTAACTGAACGGGTTGATCAGACAATATAAGAGTCGATTTGAATCGTCTGAAGAGTTCAGACGCAAGTATATCAGACCAATCTACTCTCATCGCAGTGCGGTCAATTAAATGGGCTGATCACACAATGTTTGACCAAATGTAACCCGTTTAATTTGTAACGTTTGTCATATTTTTTAATGTTCTCTCTTCATTGAAAGTAATGTAAATAAAATTTATCGTTAAAAAATGACTTACCCTGACTAGGTCGGTAAGCAGAGACAACCGGAAGCTCCAATCCAGCTTGATCTCGTCCTGTACGAGGACATCTTCGAGAGAACCCCTAGAGCACCACTCCCACACAAGTGCTGGTCTAGAAGGTTCCGTAAGACACCCAATAACTGGATTCAGGTTTTCATGGCGAAGTCCATGTATAAGCAAAAGTGCCTCCAAAGCTTTAGTTTTCAGTTCGAACCCTCCGGTGCTGGTTGCCAGAGCTTTCATGTGCACCAGGTCACCCTAGAAGAACAAAAGAAATAAAATGTTTAAGGTAGTATTTAAAGCACTCAACGACGGGTTTTAGATTAGTGCTTTAAAGCGGACATATTTTTTTATTATATCTGCATGATGCCATGGGATGGAATATGGAATTCCATAACTTCTGTTGCTATCATTTGAATTTGTTGTGATATCAATTACTACAAAGTGAAATTGTGATTATATAATAGTAATTGTTATAATGTGTTTAATATACGTAACGAGACAAATAAGAACACTTTACACTGTTGTAAACATTTCTTAAATTCTTTGATGTTTCATTTTATAATTATACGTATTTGATTTGAAGTTTTATCGTCATAGAAAATAAATTCAATGCATATAGGATTATTTTATTGCTTAGCAACTTAAAAGCACAGGAGGCGTTTTAATCTTGTTTTTTCGTACACTTTTTAGTTTGTTAAATAGGGTATAATAAAAATATTTTTAAGCTGAATAAATAGAAGAAGTAATGAAAATGTACCCAGCAATATATAGATTACTTTAATTTCATAATTATGTATTTTTTCCTTTTGAAATTAATCTTATTAATCTTAAGGGATTATTTTTTATAAAAGATATTTCATTTTTGAAGTAAATACTTCCGTTTAACAAGTAATGAAGTAGAATACGTGCTATCAAAAATATAGAACAACTCTTATGTAACAAACAAGAAGTAAAAGGGTATACAATAAAGGATCCAATTTCGAATTGTTCGTTTTATAGTTAGTTTTATTATCTTGAAAATATTTTGTATTGATCTAAAATAAGCAGAGCAAGGAATGCACTATAAGCAGATTCCTTACAGTCTTATAGACTGCAAGATGACTACGTACTCATATCAACACAATACAACAAAAATTGTTTAAGGATAAATGAAATTCCAGCTTCATGTTTCTCAAGATAAGATATATATTGTTTGACATTGATTCATACTAGCGCACTCATATTCCTTATTCTTCAAGAAAATTAATAGACACAAGAGACAAGAATTCGGATTTAAATCTTTATGCACGTTAATCGTTTGTAACTTCTGATATAATTTAGATATCGACAATTCTCTTTCACTCAAATATTATAGACTCTAAAGAAATTAAAATTAAGAAAAAAAATCGATTTTTGACCGCAACCTCCCCTTAATATATCGAAGAAAAATTATGAATATTAAATATATTTGTGTACGATCGAACATTTAAAAACCGATTTGGTTCCAAAGGTTGCAAATTATGTTATAAATTACTAATAGGTGAGTGATTTTTTACCGAACGGGGAATCGGTAAGACACGCTCAATTTTTTTATACATTTTTTATCTTAATTTTCTGTTTTCATTTTTTGATACATTGTTATGAACAAATCATTAAAAGCAAAAACTTTTGTATGCTACATACGTCAATTTTCTGACAAATGCGTGTGTGTAATTTGGTCGAAAATAAATTATGACATTTACGAGATCTGTGCTTTGGTTTTATGATTTTCAAATATTGTTTTAAAGCAATACAAAGTATGGTCAATCAAGATCTTTTAATTTTAGCTGCTGCAACTATAATTTAATAACGAATGCTGTGATAGCATTAAGTCAGAAAAAAAAGATACGTAAAAAATCAATAAAGAAAAATGTTTGGCGTAGGAGTTGATTAGAAAATAGACACTACAGTTACACGACAGAGATTTGTACAAAAAAATTTTATACCTTTCTAACTATTTTGAAAAATTACTGTTTGTTATTGAAGAAAAAATTATTTCATATTATATGCGAAAACAAGACACACATTGATTTATCAAGGTCACAATCTTAAAAACATAACGAACAAAACAAAATTATTTGACATGAAATTGTGGGCATATCTAACTAAGCTTAATTTGTAATTAAATATGTCATAGTTAAACTTACAAATGACAAGTCTTGCCAAATAAAAATATATTAAAAAGATCTACCTCGAATCTATCGGTTTTGGATTATTGGAAATCAAGACGAAATTTCCGGTAGCGAACACTTATTGCCTTTATATTTAATAATTATTTCCAAAAATCCAATATAATTTTGATCACTCCTAAGTTACCATTAATTTACTGATTTCCCGGTCGTTAAGAAACCCCATGAATAAATATTTTTAATGCCCAATCGTTCAAAAAACTTGTTTAATACCCGATCGTGTAAAAATATCATTAAAGCAAAGATTTGAAGAAATACGATTGTTGTAAGAAACAACAATAAACATGTTCTCATTGTTGATAAAAGCTAAAGGTGCAATATACTTTTGTAAATATATTTTCTACGCTTTAGCTTGCGAGAAAATTTAGTTGTGGGTTTTTCTCTAAAGACTTTTAGTAGAAAAGGTAAATACAATAAAAATAAATTTTATAAAAATACGTTTCCACGACGACCGAGAAGAATTTTCTGGAAATTCTTTTACTACTAGAACTTGAATACAACAGTACACTTCTTATTTTGTCTGTAAGATATTACGGTAGATGTATTGAGTCGTATACCCTCATCCTAGGGGAATTAGTTTCCTCAAGATGGCAAGAGTTACATGCAACTGCTTGATTTCATTCTTAATATATCTTTGTCAGAATTTATTTTCCTTTGCTTGTATCATTTCAAAATCATTTATAAATTGTTGCCAACAACATGCGAGCCAAACTGCTGCTAATATATATTTCATGTTTCAAAATCAGTTTTTTACATTCGCATTTTAAACTTTCAAGCGCAGTTTAGAACAGTTGCATTCTGAGAAACTGAAATATTAATGTACTCGTTTCCAAATAAGTTTAAAATGCCGTGAATATTTTATATTTATTTTTCACTTACAAAAGGCAAATGCTCATTACTTAAAGATCAAACGCATTTCTAGGGGATTTCAAATTAGTAAATATTGAACGCAATATTTTAATCATTACAATCTATTTGACATTAAATTGTAAAAAAAATGTGTACGTAATTAAATTATGTAGATTAATATTTAGACCTAGCTTGGTCTAGTTCTTGATCTAGTAAAATTTAAATATGCTGTATTATTGTCCATTGAATATATATTACATTTACTAAATAAGTTGAGAATTAATGCGAATACTAGTTTATCAATGATGTGGATTTAGGAAAGTTTAGTTGAAAATTAAATTAAAATCCTGGAAACTAAAATAGAAGTTTTGTATAAAAGCAATGGATTGATTTAATTAATACTAAATTATTAAATAGAATGATTAAATAGGTCATGTTTGTGTAAATAAATATTAAAAGCGTTTTAATTAGTTTAGTTCAAATATTAGAGTTAAAAACTGGAACAAATGGAAATGTAATTATAAAGACTATTATCGTTTCTAATACATATATTGACGTAATCTGTGAGTAATTAAAAGTAATATATTATGGTTTCCAATTTAACTGTCTGAATTTTGAAAGATATGACAACTTTTTATCGGTGACTTTGCTTGAATTTTAACAACTATAAATAACAATGGATCTTGTTGAGTGTCAATTATAAATGTCAAATTACAGATGTCTCCATTACGGGAATTCAAATTTGCAATGAATTTAAGACATCAGTGTACTTACTGTTCTTTACATGTCTATTGTCTTGTTACGTATCACCATAAATAACGATTACTGTTATAGAATCGCGAGTTCACTTCGCATAGATGCCTCTAATATGAAACAATGTTGCGTCATGTCAAACGACATCAATTTTAACGAGATTTCATTTACTGCGCTAATAATTTTTTCTTATATATTGTCTGCCTACTATTATAGATAACGTTAGGCAATACGTTGTAGAAAAAATATAATGTTTTGAGGTGACGTGCAAGAAACCTCATTAAAATTGGTAACATTTAACATGACGCAACATCGTTGCTTATTCAAGACGACAATTGATAATATTTGTAATTGTATCATAACAAGTTTAAATAGTAGCAACCGAAGTTAAGAATTATGGTAAGGTATAGATGTTGAAAGTATGTATTTTCAACATTTCATCCCCTTCAAAATATTTAACAATTAATATTATTTTAAAATAATATAAGCAAAAGCTGTCATGGTTGATGAGTCAAAAAATCAAGAAATACTTTTTTTTATTTTGCTTTATGATCTCTTCTGAGGAACCAATGGTTCATTTTGGGAAATCAGTTACTTTGATTAACCGACGACTTGATTTTTATATAAACTAATTTTTCATTGTACTAATTCGAATTTTCTTAAAATAAATCACATTATTTTGAACATGAAGATCAGAATACGTTTTTTTTTCACTAAATCGTTTTATTGAAAATTCTTAAACAAGCTCATAAGCTATTAATATGATTAATTAACTTCAATCAATATTGATAATATTTAAACTATAAAATCCGTACTTAGGAATGGGGTATGTGATCAAATTTTGAATTTTTCATGTATGATACTACTCGCAGACAAAAAATAATCTTATTTTTTTAAATCGATTCATTATACGTAGTTTACGAGAAAATAATTATTAAATATTTGGGGAAGGGATGGTATAACGTCAGGTTGGTAAAATCGTGAAAGAAGAGACTGATGAGAGACAGTCTACCTGCCTTTTTCCATGATTCTACTATTCTGACGTCACATGTTACTTCTCCATTTAGACCATTACATTGCTAATAACTATATTATTGCAAACTAATGTTTAGTTTTTGTGATTACAATGAGAAGCTATAATTGTTACTTTTTATATTTTATAACTTATACTTAAAACTCGATTATGGCCAAATACCCCATTGTTGGATTCAGCATTCTATTTCAAGAATTCGACAAAAAATTCCAAATTTGTAAATACCCCACCAATGGTATTCCACTAATACAACAGTTACAATGTTGAAATTCCTGCGTTTAAATGCTCATATACCCTCCATACAATAACTGCACTCACGTTGTATCGAACCCTGGGGTCGACGATGAGCGTGCGGGCGAGGCTGTTGCTGCTGCCGCCGGAGCGGCCGGTGGCGGCGGCCATGTGGCCCTTGAGGGACCCCACCGAGCCCTTCAGCAGGTCCGGCTTGTCCACCTCCGGCCCTCCGAACTCCTGCAGCTGCTGCAGCCAGCAGCACAGCATGGCTTCGATGCCTTCGTCCACCTGAACGAGAACAAAACTCTAAAGTTAGTAGAAGGTACATAGGAAGTGGTGAACATTAAGATGAAGAGAGGAATAAGCGACTGATGTTGGTGATGGAATAAATAAATAAAAAGGATTATTATTTTTTCTACTACCAAGTGTAATAGTCTTGCGTATGACGTGTGCAATGTATTTAAAAAAAATTATTCTTTATACATCGACGACAACTACAAGGTTGAACTATATTTTTTACATTTAGTGACACAATATACATATATACTTTTAGTCTTTGCCCTGAAGAAGCTGCAATAGGCAGCGAAACGTTGGCCTAGACTAACCAAATAAATTATTTCCGACTGCAGTCCTGTTTATTTATTTATTCCATAAACATTAAGATTTTAAAAAATATGTTGGCGGCAGAGCTGGACAAATTATTGTCGTTGATTGAAAAATATATAGCTTATGAGAAAATTAGTTCCATCTACATAACTGTGGGTCCGGTTGCATTTGGGTTAATACCTATAAGGCGTTTCTGTCAAATATTATAAAAAAGAGCAAACGTCAAATAATTAATAATACAAATTAGTTCTATTTTAAAATATACCAATGAATTATTAAAAGCTCCATTTTAATAGATACCAAAAAATTCAGGAAATATGTAATACATCTTTATTTATCTGATATTTTTATCTGTTTAATTCCGCAAAGTAGTTCATGGAATTATGAATGAGATGGCTCTGTCGAATCTGATTCCAAAACAGCGTTACGCAAAACATACAGGCTTGCCTATCTATATATTTTTCAATCAACGGTACTGTACAAAAATCAGAGCCGTAACTTAACTAGGGTTCTGAGCAACTGTGCCAATTTTTTTTTGCGCCCGTTTATAACAAGAAAAGAAACTTCTGATAAATATGTATGGTTTTATTTTGTACTTAATTTTATTTTGAAAGGACTTTGTATATGATGGTTGTGCACATATGAGATCTCATTTGCATTACATTGTTTACTTTGTTCGCTTTCGTTACATAGGAAATTGGTTTGAGGTGTCCCATGATATGCATCGGTTTCTCAAATGATGCAAAGCTATATAGAGAGACTTGTGGCTATACTAGAAGACTTGGACAAAATAAAGAATTCTTTGCCAAATCGTTTCTCAAAAGTTTCTGTCTTAAGGAAATGTGCGATACTATGAATACAACATTAATGCCCGAATTCATGAAAGGTTCGTTATAGTTATAACGCTTCGTTAAATATTTTCTCCAATATGACAATTCGTCTTTGAAGAAAAATATTTTTTTTAGTTTATCTACTGTTTTATAAATTGTTAAAAAATTAACGAAGCTTTATAGCTCTAACGAACGTTTTATGATTACGGGCATATGTATATCATTGTTAATATGTGGTACAAAAATAAATTACAAAACATATTGTAATAGGCCACTCTATTAGCTTTTTCACTAGCAAAAATATCAATAACACCATTGTAATTTAATCCGTAGGCTATATCTTTTTCAGTTGATTTTATAGCCATATTTGCTCGCATATTTGTCTATCTTTCATAAATAGTAGTACATTGAAATACAAGTGTCCCAACATAAGTCGATTTTTTGTCTTGACTTAAGAGCCAAAATTTGAGATACGAGCCAGCGAGAAAATAAAGTTAAGCAAAATTAAAGTTGATTTGAGATACGAGCATTTTGATTTCTATAAGGTTGGTAAAGAAACACGGACGAATTAAATTCGTATCTCCAGGTACCACTTTAGGTAGTTAAATTTGTATTGTAAATTAATTCGTTGAATATTTAGGTATGAATGAATCATGTACTTTCTCAACTTGAGACTTATACAGTATAGTAACTTGTACAATCAAAAGCAATTACGGGCGCCGACTTTTAAAAAATACCTTAGGGACAAAATTTCTTATAACCTAGATCAGAACATAAAGTTGAAAGAGAAAAGAAATATTAGAGACCTATGAACGGAAATTAAAAACTAATTTTATTTTCTTTACTTTTCTACATAAATCCGTCTAGTGTATAATAACAAGGTAGAGTATACTGATTTCATCGGTTACGCCTCATCGCTCACTAAATGATGTGAACAAATGATCTCATCTTTAAAATAATAAAAATCCAACAATATTGTAAAAAAATACTGTGCTAAAGGAAATGTCTCCTTAGGAGCCCGATTGTAACTTTAATTGATTGGTATTTCTGAGTAAATTAACACAATTCATAGAATTGGTATTTGGTTCGGTTTCAGTAGGTCAAGAATCAGAACATTCTGAAAGACTTGTTTTCCTTTTTAAATTACTGAAATCACAGCAAAATCCAGAACGTGTCTAGAATGCGCTCTGGTTTAAGAAAGTTAGGAATGAGACCATTCTGAGTAATTGACCTAATTTTTGGTCCACTGAAACCAAAACACCAACCAGAGCTTCATTGTCCCAGAATGTGCAAAGGTTTCAGCAGACCTAGAACTAGAGCAAACACTTTACAATGCTCTAAATCTTGAACCATTGTAACAAGAGCACAATTAGCTGCTCTAGAATGTGGTCTGGTTTCAGCAGGCCAAGAAATAGAACACACGCTAAAGCCGAAACTTGTAAAAGTACAAGAAATATTTAAAGTCTGAATATTAGAAAAAATTTAATTAAGCATGTGTTTTTGAAATCTACTCGATTAAAAATACAGAGTACCAAATTTGTAAATTTATTGGTACCCTGAGTAAATGTATACGTATAGTACGCAGCTTTGATTGGCGATAAATCTCGTTACTATATGTTATGAACAAATAAAATAAAATTGTATTATTTAGCACTGGCAGGTATGGAAAAAGCACTGCCTGTTCCTGCAGAATTTTCATTAACTCCCTTGTTCCTACTAAACCTGGTTTTATGTATGCCTCGTATATTGTTACTTAAATTTAAATTTGTATGAATGTATGTTATGAGCAGAGGTCATTTTATTTTAAAACAGCTTACGAAAGTGTTCTCTAAATCGTACCAAGGGAGGAATCAAAATTATGAGAAAAGTTTTAAAGTTTAAATGTTGCAAAGTTGGAAGTTATATGCAGATGCATTCGAAGTCAATAATGCTTCTAAATAAATTCTTAACGAGTTCTGCGCACCAAGAATCTAAATCAACTTGAACTCTGGAAAAATCTTTTAATAATTACTAGCAAATATAGATCCGTTATACTTGGAAAGTCTAGTCTGGAATTATCCGTAAGACAATTACTAGTTATGAAATATACATTCATATATGTATGAATGTATGTATATGTGGGGGCGTATTTAATGACTTTATTAGATGTTTATTAAAATTGACATTTGCAAATAATGATTTAATTGATAAAACAATTATAAATAAGTAAATAATTCATGGCTTATTATCCATTGCTAGATGTGTGTGTATCGCAGATATCGGTGATGATCGAATGTATATTATTTGAAGCGTTGTTTCTTTAGAGAATGGCGTGATAAAGAACATAATTTCTGCAGATTATGCAACAAAAATGCAAAATGGTTTCCATTTATGGCTAAATAGGTAATTGTCTGGAATTAGAGCCCTAAAAGTCCTATTGAGAAATAATTCCGGTATAGAATCGTCTGAAATGGTAATCGCAGTGAAGTAGAGCAGAATTATCCAGAACATAACTTGCAATTTACATTTTACATTTACAAGACTAAGCGTTTAAATTTTATGTAGGTGTTTACAAAGCTAAACACAAACAGAATTCTTGACAACTGAAAACAACAATGAATATTTATCAGAAATCACTGAATGAAACATATTTATTAAGCAAATGAATATTAAAAAGGCGCAGTGAACAGAAATCCCACCTCAAAGCTATTGCTAATAAAATTTGCAATGCAGATGTAGGGAAAGGGAATTCATGTATTAAGAAAATAAATAAATGTAAACACTATGTTTTCCTCATTTATCTTACAGTTTTATTTAAACACATTTTTTATTTTTAACCGAAAATAATATAAATAGCGAAGTATCTTTTATAATATGGTGGTAGGTGCACCAATAATTGCCATGTTGTTCTTAATCTTGCCATGTCTTATAAACTCTTTGAAACATCGATAGCATTGGCAGCAAGTCTTTCTTATCAAAAGAACAGCGTAAGTACCATGCAAATACAATCAGTCGATAATAGTCTTTATAACAACAATGTATATTTCGTCCATTCCTGTTATAAAAATATTCAAAACTGCGCTGAGTGTTACAGCTATTTATCACGGCTTATTAGAAAGCGAAAACATTGTAAGGTATATTCATCTGCTTTCGTAATTCAAATTTCGTTTAACTGAGTTTTAAAGTAAATTAGTCAGAAATCGCCATGTTTGCATAATTTGTAGAGAACCTAATATTGTCATGTGAACTAGGTTCAGATATTGTCATCAAAGGAGACAGTAAACAACGCTTTCTCACCATTCATTACTGTATCTAGGTTTAGTTTTCTATGGAACCTATGTCCCAAATATTGCAAGTTTGTATATCCTTCTTAAAAAATAATTATAACTTTCTTTTTAGTCCTTATGGTTTTATTAATCTTTACCTTAGAATTAAAGTATGATATTTGTTAATGTAGAGACGTAATAGAAATAATAGTGCCAAATTTTTGAGAATGATGGTGATGTGATTTAGCATTAATATAATGAATATATAAAAAATTATAGAACTAAAACTAAAAAAGTTGTTTTATTTAATTACTATGAGTTCTGAAAAATATTTTATTAATTTAAAAAATAATATGTTTTAACATGGTAATATTTGGCTCATTTAGCTTATCAATTTCAAATACCTACCACATAATTGCAGATATAAAATAAATAATATCTTTATTTAGAGAAAAATAGATATGTATGTATCATGAAAAAACTATTTACTTAATTTTTTTTAGACTCACCCATCCTGCATTAATGACTGTACAAATATTTTTTTTCGGTTAACTATTGTTTACAGAACTTTGAATATTATTTATGGAACGGTTTGATCTTGAGTTACATGAATAATTGAAGAAATATTATTCTATTCTAAATCGTCTGAAAACTGTTCTAAGTTTCCTATATTTTTATCGCACTAACCACAATATAAATCTTCCTGCAGTATTAATACCATTATAATAATACATAAGTGGAATATTATAATTCATATAATATTTATTCAACAACTTATCACAACATCAAATTGTTTCTTTTAAATTCTCGCCAAAATGCAATAGTTCTTTTAATATCTGGCTCTTTCAGTAACCACGTTCCGTAATTTAGTATTTTTAGTAATTTCACATTTTGGGACAACCAAACCTAAGATTTTGGTTACGATTTGATATTTACGGTACATAGGTAGTATAACATTGTTAGCAATGAAATTGTGCTATTGTCAGTTTGTTGAAATTGTG
The DNA here is from genome assembly GCA_035578165.1 of Stenolophus ochropezus. Lineage (NCBI taxonomy): Eukaryota > Metazoa > Arthropoda > Insecta > Coleoptera > Carabidae > Stenolophus > Stenolophus ochropezus. The sequence continues at coordinate 14,902,224 of JAQOWZ010000001.1, read as the reverse complement.
CTGCAAATATCCGTGAAGTGGTCATATAAATTTTACGAACAACGTTGTCTTTTGTCTGAAAACAAGGCGAATTGTTCCTCACTTTTCTCAATAGAGTTAACAAACTAAATTATTGACGTTTCTAATTATAAACTCTTGTAGAGGACTATTGTCCTGCAAAGAAAATGTCACCAAACAGGTCGAACTCGTAACAAGTGAAAGGAAGATACGATGAAAAGAATTTGAATGCGGATCTGTAGTAGAATCTTTATGACCCTTAAGCGTTCGTGCTTAAGATGGATATTCGCGAAAATTGCTCCTGTATGTGTATCATTACGTAGGTGTGCATAAATATTTAACTTCTGGAAGAAATTCCCTTTGAAATATTGCGGACTGGTAATTGTATTATCGTGATGTATTGTTTCTCTTTTTTGTTGAAAATGAACCAGAAATATTTTTCTGTTTTAATACAAAAGATATATAAGGGAAACGTGTCAGTACAAAATTTATTTATTGTATAAACGTGCGAATTGTATAAAGGTTTTATATTTTCATGTCCAGTACAATTTATTTTACAAAATTTCAAATGGAGTTAATTGATAAGCCTTTTCACTGTTAAAAATTTGTTACAGTGAATTTTGTCACAATTATAAACTTTTTTGATGCTTTTTCATTTGTGGAAAAATTGATATTTGACCAATATTATAGAATAATATAATATTTCAAACAGAATAAAAAGCACGAAATTAAATATTAACGGTGAAGTGTCATCAAAATTAATTTAATATTTTTTCGTTATACAACAAAAGTTAGTAAATGTGAATGCCTATTCTTTTTACAAAATATAAAAAATAACAACTAAAAAATTCTAATTAAAAATTTGATGGTTCTGGAAATTGGAATTCGAGTCCCGACACATCAAATTCTTTACCGTGTATTTCTATTTGCACATAAGATTAGCTTCCGTGGTACATCATCTAAGCTACCTAGAATGTCCAGTACCAATGCATTGTAACAAGGGATGGAAAACGTAACGTAACGATACCTGATAACGTTATAATAACGTTTCATTTGCTATTTTTTTGTTAATAACGTAACAATAACAAAATAAAGTTATGTTGTCATAACGTTATGATGTCATAACGTAACAAATAACGATACACTCTAACATTATTCCTAATTTACCGATTATTAATAATTTATGTTTTATGTATACATAGCACTCACCAAATCTTCTAATATCCTACTGCCAATACGATTGCACTTATGTCAAGTTAGGTTTATAAGGTAATTAGTAATGCTTGTCTTACACCAGGGAATTACCAATAAATAACAGAATAATGTACTAATATTTATTTATGAATCTTTATATTAAATTTGAGAAAAGTTATATATCGTTATACAACGAATTAATTTTTTTAATAACGTTATGAAATAACTCATCCCTATGTTAAAGTTATCCCATCCCTGATTGTAATCTGAAATTGTAATATTTCGATAATCTACTTTGTTTGCTAGGTGTTTATTGTTTTAAACTCATTAGATTTTACACCAGTGCAAATGTCTCTTAAATATAAATGTAATAGGAAATAATGACATCCATTGTCTGCGAATATTTTGCTAACTTAATTTACGTTTAATTAAGATAGTTTTATGTACTACAATTATTTTAATGGCCGAGAGACCGAGAGTATGATCAAAGAAAGTATTTAACCATTTTGATGAAAGTTCAGCTATATTCGTGTCCTGAAAAAGTTTGTGTATGTTGTTCATTCGTTCGTAAAATTGAATTTTAATATAAGAACTTCTTTCAGGATTCTAAACCTGCTTGAAATACTGCTAAGGGCGGAAAGTCAGATAATTTATTTTTTCAGATATAACTTTCTCATTTAAAACTTAAATTTTATCTGTTACAATTCCTTTTGTCTTATTAACATTATTTACTACTCATTTGATTTGCATAAATTTGTTTATCCAACACCGTGTACGTTATAACTATGGTGTTTTCAGATAAATCACTGTTTGTTCATATCATAGTAACTACGTTATAAAACCTCCTCTACACTATTTTTTTTATTATATTTTATTTTGAAATGTCAACTGTCAAAAAAAAAAACTTTTATATATTTTACATCAATGATTATAATGTTGTATGGCACACGTGTATTAATTACCTAAGTCACTTGAGAAAAATACCCCATTCGACCTAACGGCCTCGTGAACAAAACATTTCACACGTGACTTATTTATAATGTAACACACTTGTACCATAAATAACTATTATATAAATTTGGACTATTTAATCAGAAAATGCAATTGGAAATTGCCATTAGAGTTGTAATTAATTAAACTAAAATTAATTTGTTCAATACAATGAAACAGTAGTCATTTATAATTAAATTCCAACACAATAAAAGAAATTATTCTACATAAAATCATTTGAATGAGTTTATTATTAATTTACTAATGAAATGTAAATACAATACCTACTCGTAAATATTAATAATAATTGGACAATTTATCAATATTTATCAATCATTATAACTTTTATTATTAATAAAAATTAATTTAATACTAAAGAACTATTTATTTTTAAAAGAAAAAAAATAACAAGAGAAGGTATATGGCAAAAAACAGATCTAAAACACACAACAATAATAGATAATAAGCTTTGAGTGATATATGTATGTTGTATTTATGTTTTTGAATTGTTTACTTATTTTCCTTACACACAACATGTAAAAGCGTGATAAACATTTTTCATTTTACTTGAGATAAAAACTTTTTTGTCTGGAAAAAATATGTCATGTCGTGAAATATACTGGTACACATTTTTTTACAATGTTTTTCTTTCTTCATTTTTTCTTAACTCTAATTAAAACATTTCTCCACATTTTTCTTAATTTGCAAACATATTTTTCCTTCTTATCTCCCTAAAATTTTCATCTCATGAAACAATTTTAACGACAGTCATTATTAAATGATTACTCCAATCCTAAAAACTCAAACATCTGAAATCTATTCGCGCTCCGCTGTTTTTGTTTCTGCGTGACGTCACGACGTAGTCGACGCTGATGAATACAAAGTCGTCGACGCGTCATTCACAGAATCCACCCGCTAACGAGGCGACCGGTTGCGCGTAATCAAACCCTACGTAGCGATGGAGCCAGGCGATTGTTTCGTTGTGTTTTGTTAGGATTGAGTGTCAGAGTTCAAGATAAAGAAAAGTAAATATTTTTTGTCTCACTTGATGGGTTTCTAGAATTGCTTTGAAGATTGATGATTCAAATAAATTGGAATGTTTAAAACGGATATTTAAAAGAAATTGCTTTTGGAATACGTTTTTCAAATACATAAATATTTCGAATTAAATTTGTATATATTTATTTATTAATTCAAGCCATACTCAGGCTTAAATTCTACATATTATTATATTATTTATTATTATATATATTCGGAACATTTTTCTTTTCAATTTTTTTTTTGGAACCGTCTCGACTCGTTAAAATTATTCGAATGTCGTTGCCTAGAAACTGGATGAGTTTGTTTTGATAAGAATTTGATAAAAAGTGCCCGAGACGTAGTTGAGGGAACTTTTCTTATCAAATTACTATCAAAATAAACAAAAGCAATTTCTTCCAGGCAACTCGGTTTAAATGCTGAATTTTCAGCGCCGCCGTTCCAGTATGACTAGTATTACAGAACTCAAAATCGTTCAGAAACTTTATGTAGGGATGCCAACTTAAATATTTTAGCATTACATTCTGTCAAAATTTTTAATTTTATTTTATTGAAAATGTAAAACGTTAATTAAATATAAAAATTTTAACAGTAATAATATTTTTTTAATAAATGAAAAGTGTCATCGGCGTAATAAAAATCTTTTATATCACACGCCCAGAAACTCTTTTCCGAAATCTCGCATTATTTGCAAACCTCGCTTTCATCTCGACTTGTCAAAATAAGCTCGCTACGCAAAAGTTCAGATTCTGGACCAATGATACAAATAACTATTGTTAGACTATATCCAGAACAATTTGTCAAACCAACTTTGTTTATAAATCTGTTTCATATTTGTTCATGTGTATTACAAAACATTGACATAAAGTAACCCTATTTTTTAATAAAAATTTAATGTAAATTTCTTTGTGTCACATTTCATTTTTATATCAAAATTTATAATTTTATACAAGTTACCATGAAAAAGTAAGTAACTTAGTCTTTTTCAATTCTTGGAACTGTTTATAATTACTAAAAAATGAAATGTTCAGTTAACCACATTTACAATTTTGACTGTCATTTTAAAGTTTCTGAAAATTTTCACCTACTATGCAATTTTCACTGTCGCTACGTTCTGATTGGTCTAAATTTTTGAAATCTTTTTATATCAGTGGTTATTAAATTGTAAAGGATATAATCTATAGAAACCTATTCGTATTGTACTAAATTTATGTAAAATATATGCTGACAAATCAATGTAGAAATTTGTTCTAATTGCGGTGGGATTTGCGTTTGAAAACGAGCGTGCTAACCACTGACCTACTCAGCTGAAACTCGTCTAAATTTAGAGCAAATTGCAAATTTAACCGTAAAATAGTTGTCCATCGATATTTCACGCGCGAACAAACATCAAATGCGGTTTCCGTCCGCAGTTGGAATGTTCGAACTTCGACATTCATTTTCACTCAAATTTGGTGGCTGCGTGGAATGATAACATATCTCATATCTTCTGTAATGGCATTCTGCGGCAATTACCGTGGTTTTCACATTCCTTATTAAACCGATTTATTCTGGTACAATTGCATTCTTTTCAAATTAGATTCAAATTAAAAACTATTCTACTATGATGAATTTTGTTTTTGATCCTGTTACTTTACTTTTTGCTTTGTTTTTATTTTCAGTTTTTAATCGTGTGTTGGTTTTAATCAAAAATTAGACAAGATCAAAAATTTCGTGAAAACCTAATATTTTAGTATTTAATAACATTATTACTTTATTTTTATTATTTCGTCAAGAAAAATTCTTTTCCGTATACATCCTTTATAGAAATGGCCCTCTCCAACCAAACCAGTTAAAGTAGTTTCTACCATATCATCATTACTGCTATGTATAAAAATTAGACTTGGCAAACCCAGCATTGGGTAATAATCCGTGAGTGATACTAATGTTCTTATGATTCATCCCTTGTTCGGAATAAGGTACTGAAAACGAATTTTGTGTATTGTGTAATTAAAAGAAATTATAATTTTAATTTTCTAGTCAAGGATGGAAAACGTAACGGAACGATACCTGATAATGTTACAATAACGGTTCATTTGCTAATTTTTTGTTAATAACGTAACAATACACTGTAACGTTATTTGCCATTGAGATTCCTAATTTACCGATAATAGTATATTACATGTGAGGTGGGAAATGTTTCATTACAGCCGAGGGCTTATTATATGACCGAGAGGCGAAGCCTCGAGGCTCAGATATAGCGCAAGGCTGTAATGAAGCTCCCACCGAACTATGTATACTATTTTATTCACAATTATCCAAATTAACTTCTACTCGTATATCGCCTTTTTCCAATAAACTAAATTCATGTACGGTAGTAGTCTATGAAAACAAATGTTTAAATTTATTTTAATATGTTTGACAGCACTGATCACCTTACTTTTAGAGATTTATGACAGTATTACTAGGCAACCATAGTAAACACTTCCCCCCATGGGATTTTAAAGTATTTCCCACCCGTGAGATTGTCATTGCAGTTAAAAATGACATACGTTTCCAACCTTTGACAGGTTAGGAATTGACATATTACAATAGTGGTTGTGAATAAATATATTTATTATTATATATTTTTGTTAATTTAAATATGGAAATAGTCAAAATAATAAAATAAAATAAAACTAATGTGGTGAATATAAAATTTAACGATGTAGTTATAAATATCAAAATCTAGAAATATAAAATGTATGAAAATATACAATAAAAAATACTCAGTATAAAAAGTCCTGAAGAAGACTGATGTGGGCTGGAAACCGTCGAGACTGAATAAATAAATGTGGCTAATAGCCAGTACATATCTCGTATTTAGTAAACAATATGTCCCTGTGGAACTGTTTTTTGGTAACAAATCATTAAAATTTAAAATAGTCGGCGAAAAGGTGAAATTCAAATGTAAATGTAAGCTTCTCTGGAGTTTTAAATAATACAGAGAAGTTTAAATATGTAATATGTGTTAATTTGATAATAGAGGTATATTTTAAGTGCGTGACCTTTGATACTTGGGTATACCTGGCGCAAAAGATGAAAGGTTACATCCTGTATGATTAGCGAAGCCGAAACTCCCTCCCTATTAGCCACCGCCTAACCTAAACCTTCACTCCGTCCAGAAGTGCACACCCTGCTCCCCTAATCGAGTTGTTGTAATTGAATCTCACGCTCGGTGAGGCAGGGCAGGGCCCCCGTCTAACTGACCTTTATACACTGTTTTCACCCCCGATTCGTTGAGGTAGGTAAGGATGGGAATTGGGGCGCACGGAATAAATGGACGACTTTAAGACGTCACGACGGCTATGGAAATTTAGAGCATTTTCACGCTTTCACTCTCTTAAATACTTTAAAGAATTACAGAATAAAATTTCAAAGTGATGCGCTGCGAAGTAATTTATCAAGAAGCCCTATACATATCACAAGTCATTTTTTTTGGTAACAACACTTTATCTTCCGCTATTATTATTTAGGGTGGGGGTGTGATGGACCGCTTGTTGGAAAAATAATTATTTCTGTATAACATTGAATCATATTTAAAAAAACAAAATTTATTTATAACAACATATAATCTAGGCTTACTTGAAAGAATGAAGAAAAATTTGAAACTACAAAAAAAATATATTAGGGTTCAAAAAAGCCAACTACCCTCCACTATATAGGTGAGATGGACCAAGGCTATAAAGAGATGAACTGTTAACATATTATTATCATTTGTGACCACAAATTACACATTTTATCCAATCGTCCTTCTTATCGTTTTTTTTTTAAATCTCATGGAATAGCAATTAGATTGTCTATCTTTCTATGAGAGAGTGATTTTTTTCTAGTTTACCAGTTGAATTGATCTTTTTAACAATAAAAATTCTCTGGTTCATCTCTCCTCAGAATAGATCTGTCCTCAGAGCAGAGGTTAAAGGGACCACTAAATTTAATTTTCAAGCGGCTACTTACACTGTCTCTAAACAACAAAATTAACATTCCCTATGAGAGATATCACTCTAATATACTTTTTAGACTAAAAGTACATCACTCCCCCTCTTACCCTATTATTAAATTATTGTTAATATTATTTACGGGCAGCGATAGGTGTACATTTAAGAATTTTAGTAAAATATATTGTTATTTGCCTCTTGAAGAAACTACTTATATAGATTGCAGATTTAATAACAGTTTCTGTATCTTTTATTCAGCACTAATTTTATTGTTCTATATGGGGCTCCAAATAACAAACAGTTGGACATTGTAGATGATGAATCCTACACAACTTAATGATGCTGAATTTTTTGCTTCTCCATGATAGGAAAAAGTCAATAATGGATTATACCTTTAATTTAATATTTCTTATTTTATTCTTTTATACAATTTCACTTTTATAAACCAAACTGTCATTGGCTGACTGTTTGAAAATTATGATTGAGTAACAATACGATGACAAATTGTCCCAGATACTATAACTCCCAAAAACAATAGAGAAATGGAGTGTTTATATAAGAAACAACCCTTTTCTGGTAGAATAAATTCGGGTTATGTTTGAGGCGTGCATGAAAGGGTTGATGTTGAGAAATCTGCAAAAAGGACGAACCATTAATCCTGGCGGATGAAGTATCGACATCCCGTCTCATTACCACAGCAAATCAAACTTGGGATGACCAAACAATGGCGAAACAATGCGGCTTGGGGCACGCCTGTCGAATCAGACGCCTCCGTCATTACGCGGGGATCGAAGAGGCAGAGGATTTGGCCGATCATATTTAACGTAAAATTCGTTAAATCTCGGAATGGTTGTAGTTTTTGTTTAATTTATGGTCTTGGTATTCACATTTCTGTGTTCAGCATCTTGAGAATAATACAATAGTGCGGCGAACCGAAAAATACTCAACTATTACTATCTCCATTGTTCTCGTCGACTAAATTCCAGTTTTGTATGCTTGGTGGTAAGTAAACAACTCCGACTTTTATCCACTGTTCAAATTACATAAATAACTCTAACAATGGGGGAATTTTTTCCAATTTTGAAACGTCGCTGCATTCATTGAGGTAATCTAATATGATGATGAGTTTTTTGCGTATTTTCATTCTGATGCAGAGGATGTAATATGGTTTGTGCCTTCAGGCATCTCTTCGCAAAATTTTCAATCATCAATTTGCTCCTTCACTGCTCACTGAATTTCCCGCTCAATTGCTTGCCAGCGATTCTTTGTACAATAAAAGTACAGTTCATCCACACTTCATACGGGTGTAATTACCTCACACAAAAAAATTAGCACCATCTCATTCTCACAAAATTTATTTCTGATAATTTCTTATTGTTCTCCTCATCATCACTAGCGCTACAATCCTACGTGAGTTTTGGTCGCAGGTGAAATTGAGAATTGAACTTCACCCGTTCTATGGCAATTATTAATTACATTTTGACAGAGTACTTTGTCGGATACAGCTGTAAATATCAGCGACACTGGGATTTGAACCACAGATCTCATACAGTACTCAGTAGTCAGTTCTATTCGGAGCGCGCTAGCCTAATGAGCTACCGCTGCTCGTATTGCCCTATCCAATTTCAAATAACAATCTTACTTATATTCTAGAAATATACTAATAAATATTTTGTGACGTCGTCGCCATTGCAATATCCTACAGATATAAGTAGTTTGAGTGTTCTATTTCCGCAACATATTTTATTGATTATTATTTTTAAACAAAGTAGGGTACTCTTTTATTTACCCGAGTGGAATGTATTTATAATTAAGCGTCATGTTGAAAGATAAATAATAAGATCTCATTAAATTTGTCTTCAAAGGACAGATGACGGGTTGAGGTTATCTCTAGAATCGCATTTAAACGCAAGAAGTTTTTCATGAACTTAACGAGTTATTTGTCTTGATGGAGAAAATAATTCATAAAATTTCTAAGGTTTTATATCAAACTTCTGTAATTCTCATTCATTTGAAAGGCGAGAGCTTCTGAAGTTATATCTACTTTACTAACATTCAGAATTATATGAGTAGATATTTGTTTTATAGAATTAAAACTTCTAAAAGGTGCAATTATGGAAATGCAAGAGAGATTTTGTTTTTTCTGGAAAAGCCGTCAATTCATCCAAGCCCTCATTTGGTTATTTCATCAACATGACGACTTGTTCGTCTTGCCGATTGACATTTTACGAACCAGTGACTCGCAAAAGATGTCCAGGACGATAAAGCACAGCTTATAACTTCCTTACCCCGGCACAATTGGAATCTGCTTCAAAGCTTCACGCTCAAAGCTCCATCTCGTTACGGACAGTTCGGAAATCAGCGATAGAATTTTGAATTCGCTGAAGCAGATCGAGATATTTTAATAATATCACTGGATTTGACGATGTGTTCGCGATTTACTTTTCGGAGATCAGACATGGTCGGGCTTATCAGGTCTAGGTCACTTTGTATTACTATTACTATTGTACAAAATTTAGGGTCTATGAGAACTTTAACTAGAGTGGCCGAGAGATGACTTGCTCTACGGTACAAATATCATTAACCTCATCCAGCAATGGTTATTTAAATGTAAGTTGTATGTGATATATTTATGTTATAACCCGAAAATATTATTTTTATCCTGTTTTTGGATTTAGATAAAAAAAATTTTTTAAACAAAATTTTGACTAATCAATTCAACTAGGAGTTTAACGAGATGCTCATCGCAGATTACTTTCGAAATATATCTTCAGCGTTATGCAGAAAGGTTACAACCGCATCCGACGTACTTGCTTCTGTTTTGTGGAAATTTAGGCGAACATTGAATTGAACTCTTACAAATTTCTTTGAAACAAAAGATTTTGATTTTGTTCCTAAAGCACACTTGACTGAAATTGAATAAAATCAATAATTCTTTAATTTCATAATTTATTTTCATTTTAATGTACAAGTGTTTTATATCATTGGAAGGAGAGAAAAAATCTCTATTGAACAGTAAAGCAAACAATATTGTGCCCCATACACCATACGAAAATTGGAAATTAGTATAAAATTTTCGAAAAGTGATCTGAGCTACAAACATTTTTAGAATGAGCAAACTAGAAACAAAATCAGTTTTTGCTCCTATCTTGTGAGTTATGCATCTTTTTCGGGAAAACAAGTACATCATTAAAATGGCAACTACGTAATGCGGCAACTTTGCTTTAAATTAATCGATTTCATATCTCTTACGATTCTCGAGATCCAAATAGTTAACCTTTTTGAAACGTACACTTTGTATACTCGTAAGCAGGGTTTATTTTAACGCATACTGGTTTTTATTGTTTATTTGGCGTATATTAAGAAACACATGTTACGATGTAATTTACATGCAAAATATAATTTCTTAGTACAAATTAATTTTCATTAAATATACTAGAATAGTTTCCTTACACTGTTATTAAACAGAAAGAAGGGTATATTTACTTTTATTTATTTTTATTTTTAATTGTGTTCCATATTTGTTTTACTGAATATTTTATTTTTATTTTTAGATATTATCCAGTTGGTAGTATATTTCTACAAGAATTCTGCAAAAATGGTAAGATTTATATTTGATTATTAAAAAAACCCCTAAAATGACATATCTTTACTTTTTATATTATATATTTGTCACATATCTGATATATTGTAATATAGTAATATTATTAATTTACTAATTTGGTTTTAGTAACGATACACCGTACCTGAAACTTGCTCACCTATTAAGTTACTCAATAAACAACTGACTCAAGTTTCAATCGCTATAGGTGGAGCTAATAACCAATAAATTTCAAGCACATTGTAACTAAATTAACTTGCTTGTTATAATATTCCTGGAATCTTGTACTTTGGGCTAAATATAAATGGTGTAAGAACTTGTAAGGTACTTTAAAGTGCAAGAATTAGGAACGATAAAAAGTATTCAATGAATATATTTTTCTGTTTTATTAGTGTTTGTATTCAGCAAAATCTCCGTTTCTATTTTTAGCGTGATTTACTGTACTTAAACAGAGAGTGGTAAAATAATTGAATCCGGTTGAAATCATTTTGAAATGAACATCGAAACAAAGTTAATAACAGTTAGCATTCACATGCACATAAAACATTAAAGCAATCAAAATCTGAATGTTACTCCACTACATTTATATTTCTATATAAAGCATAATTACAATTTTCTTCCTCACCCTTCGGCTGTCCGCAATCTGAGGGAACACGAAATCGGCTGCAGTGAGCAGCACTTTATAAGGACCTTTGCTTATTCTCTTCTTCAGTAGTTGGTTTCTTGCTACTAGAGTTATGCCTAGCAGTACGGTCACTACCATACAGCTACACATCATGATTAATAATACTTGGATGATTTTAGCGGTGCTTGATAATTCTGTACAATTTTCACACTCTTCTTCGGTGGAGTGTTTCAGGATCCATTCTTCGAAATTTGCTTCGATCCTTTGGACGAGGTAGTTCGTTCCATTGGGATCTAAAAAATAAGAATTTATAGATGGTATCAGTGAAATTACTATAAAGATTGAAGATCTGCTAATTTAATTTAAGGCTCTGTTTCGTTGGGGATTTCGAATGCCGATAATTAATAACTGAATTGAAATTCATCTATCAATCACTATTTGTTATTATTATTAATTATAAAGTTTTGTTTGTAATTAATAACAAATAATTAGACAGCACAGAAAATAATGATGTGCGAAATTTCGTTTGATCCAATCAGCGTTCAACAGTTGGGTTAATTACAAACAAATACCAAATATTTGAAATTCATATTAATGGCAAACACGAACCATGGGTTGTAAATAATAAATTTTGGTTATACATTATATCGAGATTGAAAAAAATATTTAACTGTTTACCAATGTGAGATGGAAAATTAAAACATTAAAATTGTTTCTAAGAGAATATAAAAATCACGTAATATAATTTTTAATAAAAAATAATTTCTTGGAGAATTTTATTCTTTCATCTAGTCGAGTAAACATCTTCTCTTCATAATTTTAACATTATCAGTAGATCATAAATTTGTAATTAATTTTTGAAGTAGTTTCTGACTGCGATTGCTTTTTTACATTGTATATTGTCAGTTTATTACCAGAGAAACTCTTAAGGGCGCGTAACAAAACCAGATTTTCGTCTTTAAAATGAGGTAATTCTCTACGCAGTTTTCTCAAAAGCCTAAACGAGTATTATACAGGTGTTTATTTTAAATGGGCCACCATTGTTATCTTGAGAACTATAAGAGGTACGAGGTCGGTTAAATTAGCAAACAATAGCTATTTTAAAAGACAATTAAAAACAGCCAAACATTTTTTTAAATTAGTGGTTCTTAAGATATGGGGCCCAATTTTCTTATTTTTAATGGAACACCTTTATATGTATTTTTACATATTTTATCTACCTAAAATTATAAATCCAATGACATATTTTTTAGTTAATAATTAAAATCCTTATATTGGTATTAATTTTGTATACTTTTACCTGAAACTAGCAGTTTTTATTATTATTATTTTATTATCGAATATCGATATTGAAATTCGAATATCGCGCAGTCCTATTGAAAACTAAAAGACATACAATAACACTCAATATTTAATTGGGTAAGTCAATTTTAACAATTATTGCGTTCCGGCACTTTTATTTTTTGCAAGATTCAGTACACCACTGCTAGTAAATTATTAAAAAAAATTGGGGCGCTTTGAAAGAGGTAAGTGGAGATGCGATGTATGTTCTATTTATAAATTTGTATATATCCTCCCATCTAGCATCTAGTATAATGCAAGCTTCAGTGTGTAGAAGCAAATCCTTAGGAATAGAAAATCTAGTTATATTTTCCAGCACATATCTCATACACTAGTCTTCAGAAAGGTAGAACCGAAATATAAAGCAATATGAGATGTGAGCACCAAATCTAATAACAAAAACATGCTTACTTTTTTCCGCCCGAATGAGAGGTCTCCAGGAATCGTCATCCCTCAGATCCAGAATAACAAATTTCGATTTAGTTTCCTCTGTGACGTTATCCTGCAGTACGGCGAGTCCTTTGTTTATCCTCTCAAGGACCAGGGCTTCGTTGGTGTACAGCCTGCAACAGCAACAGACAAAGTGCAGGACTTGCACAAATCACGTGAAAGAAACTATTTGTAATTTATTTTCGCTGGCAAAAAGCAGCTCCTTAGGCACACAGGGCCGGCTCAAGGGCAGCAATGTTGAGACAAAACATTCCTTTGATATTCAGCTTAGATAGTTTACTCCAGTTACACACAACTTGGGCGGAAGGTGTTACGTAGATCAGATACTATCTTGTTTCATATAGGAGTCAAAGTTTCTCAAACATTTTAAGGGTGGTTTTGTTTTGACCAACTTTCTCTCCATGTTTAGTTACTGTAACACTCTTTTTTCGGTAATAATAAAGTTTTAAAATATTCATTTTTAAGTAATTTAATTTTTATTCTATATCAGAATAGCTGATTCGTTTTTGTAATAATTGGGCAATAGTTTGAGCTTTTAATAACTTTTTGTTATATTTAAATATTGGTTTTATTATTATAAATACTAACGGAAATTTAATATGCTATGCGATATATTTAAAATATACCAATGTATTTTCAAATTTGTATGAAACAGTAAATATTTAATAGTTATGTACATATCAAATACGCGAACACCATTTTCCCGGATGAGTATTTCGTGGCACGAGCTTTCGAGCGTCGCAATAGACGAATCCAGGGAAAAGTTCACTCTTGAGATTTGTACAATATTTTTTGTGCGATAATCATAAAATTTATAATTAATGTATTATAAATATAGTTTTTAATGAATGGTGTAGAAATAGGTGTGTTTTTTTCTAAAATTTCCCGCACGCTAATCTAGGAGAGACGTGGGAAGTTGAGATTCCCGACGTTGCTTAGATGACGCGAATCAACAGATTTTATATTAAGAGTACAAAATAGTTATTTACATAAGAGTCGGGAAAATGATACATTAATGTCGAGGAGCCATAATGAAATACGAGGCATTTAGTGCATAGTATTTTATGGCTCCGAGTCAAGTACAGACATTTTTCTGATGAATCATGTATTAATTTTTAGGTTTTAATTTATTAATTTTATTTTTAGGAAAAAATATGTAAATAAATTAAATCCATAGGGTAATTTGCAATTTTTGCGAAACTAATCACAGCGACGAGGTTCCTGTATATATAAAAAGAAGCAGCAGCAGAGGTTGTAGCAGATCTACTACCCAAAAAATAAAAAATGAGGTTCAACTACTAAATTTTCATGACTAGTCAGGGAAATGCAACTTTCGCGCCGCATTTTAGGAGCGAAATAGTACTTTCGACCGATTTCAGTAAAATAAATTTCCAGCACCCTGTTAAACTTTATTTGAACTGTAACAATATTAAATAAATTAATTTGTTTTCAAAATATTTTAAAATGAAGTATTTTTTTTTCTGAGATAGATCACTATAGTTTGTTTGTATTATTTACTTTCATTGTAAAAAAATGCCATTGAATTCCTTGTTACTTTGAAAAAAGTTCTTTGTACAGACAGACAGACATACATTTGAATTTAGTTTCTTACATTTTCTTTTAATTGAATTGGAGGACAAGGGCATTAAGGAGCAAAGGAGTTCCATTGTCTTCACTTTGAAATTGTGTTAACTTAGTTTGCTACAGTTGGAGAAGTTTAGATGAACATAAGGTACTGGGTATCAGAAACTGTAACTGTGGCATGTTAATACGTTACATAATTATTCCGTTATTACTGAGACTAGTTCAAAAACGGATATATTTAGAATTGACAACTCGTTGCAGTTTGAAATTTTCGTACATAACATTTCTGTTTATTTTTGGCATATTTCATACAAATTTCAAGATTCTGAAAATAAATATCTACTGAACTAATTTAAATTAAAATACCTATGTATATTTGTAAATACATATATTTAGTTTATTTTGAAAATGAAATATATCTTCGTAGTTCTATCGCCTATATTTTCTTGTTAAATTCCTTTTAAGCTAATATTAACAAAAAATGGGTATAAAGTTGTGTAATTTAAGAGAATGAGTATAAATTAAGATTAATCTAGAAATTTTAATATTTCATTAAAATTTGACACACGACCTTTATGGAACAACGTAGTAATACGTCGATATCGACTATGTATTAAATATGTCACTGCCTTCATCCTCTCAGAATATCCCCTGTGATGCACTTTCCATTAATATCTTCGCAGAATAGATTCCCTAGCGAGCAATTTTCATTACCATCACAGACACTTTCGAGATAGTTCTAAATAACTACTATGAATAAATGTATCTATTGCGGTTCTAGTTTGCTTTTCGTTGAATTTCAAATTCTAGAAAAATATGTACTTCAAACGACGACAAGACGAGTATAAAATTACACACTCTACATATTCCTTTAGGATTTTTTCATTAGCACTGAATATGGTAAAATGTAAAATAAAATAAAATACATATAATCCCTGTCTCTGGTTACTGGTGCAAGTGGTGTAACATAATATGATGTTATTTTGTTTCACTGTTCACAAGAAAGAGTTTAAAATAAAATAAATCATATAAAATGCAAACAAAATCTTTTTAATAGAGTATGAATAAATGACAAAAATGAAGCAAATTAAATTAAAAACAACAACTTTTACTGTCAATCTCGAAAATAGTATAAAATATCAAATCTCTGTTTGAACTATTTGGAATCAAATTATTACAATTTTTGCAGTACACAGTTTTTGATCCATTTTCTGGTCTTTGGAAAACTTCAATAACTTCATTATTCGATTCCTCGTGCTAAAAAAAAAATAAGTATAGCAATGCAAATATACGATACATTTTTTCTTAAAGAAAAAAGAAATCGCGAAAACGGAAAAGTCTAGAGGAATTAATTTTTCTCGAATGGGGTATGTGACCATAATCGACATTCTGTATATATGTCATAAAATGTAGAAACTAAACACTACAGCTTTTCATTAAAATAATAAAAACTAAACATAAGTTTGCAATGCAATAATATAATTATAATTAGCAACTTAATATTTCGGACAAGGGATATGATATGTCTCTTACGCTCCCAGTCCGTCGTCTTCTTTCATGATTCTACCACGCTGAACTACATCGCATCCCTTCCTTAAATTTTTAGTAATTATTTTCCAGTAAACTAAGTATAATGAGTCGATTTAAAAAATACGGGTATTTTATTTTTATGTCTATTAGCATATATGAGTATGTAAAAATTTGGGCACATGCCCTCTTTAGTCCATTTTTCAGGATTTTTAGAATCTTCTCTGTTAAATTTAAAGTTGATATAAAAGTTTGAAACTTGGTACACTTATTTAAAATTTCATGTTGAATAGAATGTTTCAGTCACTATGGTCGTAACTCTGGCCAATTTTAAGCTAGGTGGCTAGGACTAATCTTAGAGATAATTAATCTTGATTCGACACATTTTTCAGTGTAATACCCATTTTTTGTTTCATTGGAAAATTTTTGCTCTCTATGGCTGGTATTCTGAGCTCCCGACTAAAGTTCGCGACTAAGGGCGTGTAACTATCTTATTTAGTCGGTTGTCAATTTTTAGCCACGCGACTAAGCCCGACTAAGTAGTCATTTCTAATATTTTGTTTGTGACAAATGCGATAAGTTAGATTAACTGACATTTCAAACAAAAATACTACCTTGTTTAATTTTCCGACTAAATTTTAGTACATTGACTAACTTAGTCGGGCTTAATCACCTGCTTAAAATATATTTATTAGTCGCCCGACTATATTTTAGTCGACTTCCCTTAGTCGGACTTAGTCGCGCGGTCCAGATGCATTTCCTTAGTCGCTCGACTAAATATTAGTCGTTTTCTCAGAATACCAGCCTATATGTTTAAAATTATAGACGTTATTATGAATTTACATTTTATTTCTAAATTTCTTTATTTCTTCCATTTTTACAAGCCACTATAAATATAAGAAGAATCCAGGGTTAAACGTTATTCACTCCTGGTAAGAGAATGTATGTTTTGAAGTTCTATCCTACGAAAAAGTTGGAAAACATCTTCTGAGATATTTCGTAATTGTTTGCGTTGGTAAACTGTAAATCTGTCCTGATGTGTCAATGTCAAATTTTGAGTAAAATACTGAAACCGTATTTCAAACGAAAGAAAAACACGTGGAAAGTTATTGAATCGTCTGCAAATATTTCTCGACATCTGAAATTGCATGTTGCATCAAATATCAACAAAGATTCAATCCGGAAGTCCGGAATCGATTTAAAACATCTCCGGTTTCAATACTGATAAAATTGTCATAGCGTAACCAAACTCTTTAGTCCGTATTTCATCTCTGCAAAATACACAAGTAAAACTCGCCAAGATAAACTTCTCTTGCACTACCAGCTAGCATTCTAACAAAATAAACAATGTTTAAGACAGATCATTTTGTAGATTGCAGATTCTGTTCAAAGCTACAAGGAAATAAACTTAAATTCATAAAAATACGAATTACAAGATTTTTTCTTCAAACGTCATAAAAGTGACATCTTCTGCGACGTGATTGACAAGGTTGAAGTTTAATTTCTATGCCTCCGTAATATAATTTTTTATTTTAGCCGCCGTTTAATTTCTTCGCCGCCGTATGTAGAATCAGCCAATAAGAAGTAACTTGTACAATAGAAATCTGTAATATCGCCCTAAATGTCACTATAAAAACTAGATAACTTAAGAATAAAGTTACCAAAAATTATGAATAACTGATAGGTAACCTACATATTAAACGTCAAATAGTAATTTGTTTTTTAAAATTTCTATGTTTGAAGAAAAAATAAAATATGTTATTCAGAGTAAAAGTATATTTGTGTGCCTCGCATGCAATTGTCCGATTCGCTTCGCTCGTCGTGCAAACTTCCATGCTCGCCACACAAAGTATCACTTTTACTCTTAATAACACAATATACTATTATTTACTGCTTACCTGTTTGTGAGATCGAGATCCTGATCCGTGAATAAAAGAATATACTTCTTGGTGTGGTAGCTCGTTTCTTCTCTACTGCTGTTGGTTCCATTGTTGCCGTGTATTGTCGCTGTAGTGGCAGCGAGCTCGCTATGGTTAGCGTAGAGGAATGTGGGTAACCACATAGGTAGCGTAGATACGTCGAGTAGCATAGTCAAGCTGTCATGCAGCTCAGCCAGCCGTAGACGATCTAGGGCTTCTAGGGTGCGGAAACCCGCTGTGTCTGCTGACGCGCAGACAAGAATCACTGAAAGGAAAAACATGAAGGTGGAAATATAATTGTTTATATTATTGCACCAACAAGGCTTCAATTGTAATTTTTAAAAAATGGTAATTTAAATTTTGACACCATTGTTGAATAACTCATTTTATTCCTATGGGATATTATCCTTTTAAGGAAAACTTAACATTTATATAATATTATTGCAACCGCCCATAAAAATAACAATAGTTCAATTGATTAACTATAATTTAATTATGCATAAGACCAAGGATTCAAATTTGTCTCGTTAAAAAAAAATATCACCATGTACGACAAGTACGCATCCCAATATAAGTCATAGGTTCTTGAAAAAGATTGTAGGTTGACAATGTATCTACAAAAATTCCAGTAAAATTGTCAAGAACCAAGTACTAGAGAGAGATACTTGAGGCTCTTCTAGAAATGTTATGTCAATGAAACATAAAAAGAAGAAAGTTAAATTGTATTTTCTTATTAATCCACAATAGTATATTGTGCAGCAAGTGCAGAAAGTATATTTCCCACGACATGTTAAAGTTTCGGCATGAAATCATGTCCACTGCTGGAATTACGTAAGGTTGAAAATATGTGTACTTTGCTAAGATCACACTTGTAAATCTTATAAAACAGAAATACGAGTACACGGCCAACTTATTTGAAATGAAGAACAATAACAAATGATCTCTCATCACCGAAATGAGAAAATATCAGAGGTAAAATAATATACGAAAAGTGTTAGCTTCGAATGTGGTCGTATAGAAAAATGGCACATTATGCACCAAGGTAGAAAAATTCGATTTTACTTTCGCGAGTGCCAAGTGCTACCACTTCACATGAGAGAGCAAAAACGTTCCTCTTGTTATCTACAAAAAAATATTTTTTGATAATATTCTTTCCGGCCTGTGACAAATCATTCATCCATTGTTTTCCGTAAATTAAAATAAAACCATATTTATTTCATAATTTTATTATTCCCGGACTCCTGGTGTTGCTACCCTCGCCTACGGCTCGTCCTGCAATTTTCACCATTGTCCGAGAATATATCACTTTTGCTACTAGATACACAATATACTATTTCTTTCTGAAAATTATCTTATTAATAACGACTGAATTCACTAAGAATTTGCTTTAAAACTTTGAATAGTTATTATATCAAATCAAATTAATTTGTTAACTACGCAAATTTTGACTTGTATTTCCTATTTATGCATAGTTTAAAATTGCAACTATATGTACTTGTTTCGGTAAGTACAAAAAGTAAAGCAAAAGATTTTATATTTTCTTTCTTTTAAAAATAAAGAAATACATTATTAATTCAAGAAATTGCTCACTGATTTCAAAATGTATAAAGGGTTCAAATTAGCATCATTATATTTATTCTAGTTTTTATGCATCCTAATTATACACCGAGTACCTAATTAGTTTAAAACTAATGATAGCACTCAAACTTTGTGATTGAAAACCAAGGAACGTTCTAATTATACTAAACGTTCAAAGTTACAAGAAAATTGGTTATGGACAACCTACAGTTTCCTATAAACTTCTTAAACGATAAATAAAACACGATCTCAGTATCTCAAATAAACTTCACAAAGTTTGGAATGTATTAAACTCTTTTCGGGATTAAATTATAAGTATTTTGGTGGAAGCGTTTTCATTATTATATTTATAAAGCGTCAATGATTCTCAAAACTCGATTCGCAATCTATTAAATTTATAATTAAATAAAACAGATAATTTTCTTGAAATAGTGTATTTCTGAGTCAAATTCTTTATACTATATATTTTTCACAAGGAAATGATTCCTGTGGTGTACTCTCTATATTATTATTAATATTTTTTATTTATTTAGTCTTCCTGCAATTGAATTAACTGTTTTTGTGTGGCATATTCAGTGAATATTCTGTAAAGCAGACCCTTTTCCTGTAAATTTAACCCAAGTCCTTTCACGATCTCCTTTATTCCTGTTGCTTATATACTTCCGTCCGTCCTAACACTACCAATCATATCCGCAGGCCGGACAAAAGATATTCTCGACTTTTGGGTCGCAAATACAATTGTACCCGGGATACACTGAATAAAATACTACAATACTACAAACATTTTTCAGACACGAAAATATAAATTTTCAATGTGAAATAACAATTCAATTTTCGAATGTGACCAGTGCATTTAAAGCCGTACGGCAACAAATCCTGTACCTAAATAAATAAAAACTATTTGGAATTCGTTAGATACCACTATTTATCAATAGTTCTTAACTGCACTTTTAATTTTAATAGTATAAAAAGTCATATCTATGCATTTCGAATTAAATATGAATTTACTTACTGTTTTATTCGACTTAACAACCAGTGTTGTAACTTATTGCTTTGGAAGCCCAATTGATAAACTTTTTTTAATACCCGATCGTGCAAATAAATTGATAATAATTGCATATTTTTACTAAGGTTATTTATAGCTGGTTTAAAGAGAGCATGGATTATATTTTTTCAGTACTATTTTAGTCACCCACTATTATTAACTTTTATTTGACATGAGAAATTATTTTTCACTACCGCTTACTTAGTAATCACGGTCACCTAGCACAATAATAAATTATTATTAACCACGGTCGATAATTAAAACTGTCACTTTTTAAAAAAACTCAACTCACCAAATCCAAATATTATTTGAATCACCTAACTCAAGAAAACTGTAAAGTATAGATTTACAATTTAAATATGCCGTCTAAATTAAATAAGTATATCAAATAAAAACAAATTAAAAACCAAAGTGAGGTTAACAAACTGAAAAGTCCAATATAAAAACAAAGTCAGTTTACTTTATTTTTGTGAATGTTAAGAAAAAAGTTACTGTTCATGTCAAAATGTTTGTTATTGTCAGTATAATTTTATTAGTAGGATTGGGATTTAAATGCAATAGAACTGAAAAAAATAATATACTACCTACCATGATTGAGAAGAGTATTTATTATTGACCAGCGCATTGTATTCCTCGGTTGCTTCGCACCTCGTGGCACAACTTGGCGCTAAGTCAATAAAGATAGTTTTCTCAACCTTGGTGTATAATATACTATTTGTGTTGCAGTGTTGATAAATAATTACCATGGAACCATTTTGAATTTGGTACTTCAAAATCCGGAATGGGGAGTATTCTTTATATATGTATAAGAATATGTATATGTACCTATCAACTATAAATAACAAGTACTGTAATAGAATAGCAAGTATACTTTGTAATTGATATTTGCAATTGTTATTACAACAAGTCCAAATGATAATAACCGAAGTTATAGAATCCCACTCAAGGTCATTTAATATTTTTCCAAGAAACTTTGAAATCAAAGAAAAAGAAAAAAGATTTGTAAAAGTTTGGATATCGCTGCTTTAGTATAATGTACAGGAATATGCAGCACATTAATATTAAGTAGCGTCTAACGCCTAAATTGCCATTTACCCTCAATTTCACCCTCATATATAATTCAAAACCGTTTGATAACTATTAACTAGGTTGCCAAATCATCACACCGTCATACCTCCCATACTGATTTATGGATAAAGTAATAATAATTTAAGACTTTTTGTATGACAAAACTTCCTCCTTCATTCAAATCGAATTGGAAAATGTTGCTATCATTCACGAAAAAAAAAAATAACTGGAATTCAGTCAGTTGAAAATTGGTTTTATTTCTGCTCCAACCGGTTTTAACCCCACATGGGTCTTCTTCAGGGAGTGAAAGTCATGAAGACCCATATGGGGTTGAAACCGGTTGGAGCAGAAATAAAACCAATTTTGAACTGACTGAATTCCAGTAATTTTTTTCCCTCATTCTACTACACCAGTCAAGGAAATTCATCTACCATTGCTATAATTATTTTGTAGGGTACTCGTTTTAATGAATGCGTAGGAATGTTTGGAAGTTTCCCACTTTGCTTATCTTAGTCCGGCCCTGCGTGCTACATTATTAACGCCGCTGTGAGGCTGCGGGCCGGTAGGCTGATTACGCTTAAACTACGCATCGATTGGGCGACACCGCGCGAAACTCGAGATGGGATCAATTTGTCCCAAGTCCACACTTTATTTACTTATTAATGATGCGGGGACACGAGATACCTTCCAAATGGATAAAAGATGAGCTGCTTGTTGAATTCAAATGTTTTCCTTTACCTTTCCAGAGCCAAATTAAATCATACCTACGCTTTTATATCAACATCTCATTTTTAATAACACTCGGAACAGAAATAAATTTCACCCTCCCCATGTTAATTATTTACTTATTTATATCTTTTTCCTATACTCTCTATGCTAGCTAGAATGTTTCAGAGTTAACGTTGACATAAACTTCCTCTTCAGTATAAATATGTTATTACTGACCTGGCACACATAGTAATGGGTATGGGTAATACGCCCCAAGTGATATACTATTTATATATTTATATTTACAGAAATATATTTGTCGATACAAAATATCAGACGTTTATATATTTCTAAATAAATAGTTATTTGTGGATCAAGGTTGTAAAAAAGAACTTTTAGCCGAGGTGCACACAACATTTTTTAGGTGGATATAACAAAAAATTATAAATTTTCATTCTGTCTTCGATATCTGTCAAAATCTGCTTTACGGCTGCATTTACTTCATGACCGCATTTACTTTACGGTCGCTATTGTCACTTTTTTCCAATTATTTTCTTTTATTCTAATTTGTCTATTTTTTCTCCAGTATGTGCTCTTTTTATTTGTTATTACTCTAATGTCATAAGCTTATTATATCCGTTTTAAAATGAAGCAAAATTTTGTTATTATTTTAATTTTATTAATCGAATTTAACTTTTCACATTGAAACAAATTATGAAAATATTTTCTAAGCTGGATCTCTTTAATTGTATTAAATGTTTCAATTGTGGAAACGGAACTGTTCCAGTGAGAGGGTCTAGATTTACTCTGTCCAACATTGGAAATAAAATTTGAAATATTATTTCGTATTTGAAGTTCGGCAGTTAACGGAAACAAATGAATTTTGTTTGTAAAGTTTGTAGTGTATTTCAAGGATTACTTTATATTTTATGTAGTAAATTAAAAGTGAATAAATTATGATGAGAATTTCCTAGTTTCTTAACTGGGTCAAATTTGCAACCGAGATTCATTAATATGTTAAATTAGTTATCAACTGTAAGATATTGTCGAAACAAATGAAAAATCCATAACATTTATTGTTCTCTGAAAGGAAAAATAATGCTGTCAATAAACAAAAACTTTCTGAATGGAATTATATTTGTGTTAGTGTGCCAAATATCGCTGTTGGTTTTTGTAAAACTTTAGCTAACTTTTAGGTATTTTAATATAAAAGATATAAAACTAGATATAAACTTTTGGACACTTTGGCATTGATATTGAAAGTTTTATTGTGTTTCTCGCTGGTCAATATTTAAGCTTAAACATTTAAATTCAAACCTTGTTTGTGTAGGAGTTAATAATATAAATAAATAATATACATATAAAAGTTTTTGAACTCTAAAAAATAATAATAAAAACACATACCTACATTAATTTCTTGGGTTATGTTAAAAAGGCGATTTGCAGATACTAACTAAAACTAATGAATTATTTTTTTTAGAGTATTTTTGACGAATGAACCTAAAACGAGAGGAAAAATGAAGTCATGTGCACAATATTAAATTTTCCGGAAAGCAAACTAAAGAAATTTACATATTATGGAAACTTTTTAATTAAAATCTCTTGAAATAAAAAGATAAAATATCAAGTGCCGAAGGGTGGAAGGTTAATGCTTCATCATCCTTCATTTAAAAAATTCAATCTTATTATGTCGTCCTAATTAGGGCACCTAGTTTGTTTTCAACTTTATTAATTAAACTTGAAATAATAATTACTTACATTAATTATTTTCTTTTGTTTTGATGGGATAACATCCCCGACAAAATTAGAAACAGCTTGAGAACGAGGCGCTTAAATCAAAGTCGACTGGATTTTAAATAAACCCTCTCAACGAAGGGAAGGGATGTTTTTTTTTTGTTTTCTCAAGCTTCTCTTTACTGCGGAAAGAGAAAGTATATGCGAGGGTTCATAGATTTACTCTCCTTAACTTGATTTATTAAATTATCATATTTTACTCCGTTTTCATATTTTGAGCCGGTTTAAAATTAAAACCAACGAAAAATAAAGAAAAATGTTTCAAATAAAGACGCAGGAGTTAATATTTTTTTCTTCGTGAAGAATTAATTCTCTAATGAATCTTGATAGAATAATTTAATTACATTTTGTAATTTTGAATAATTAATTTCTGCGAGATTATTCATAGATTTAGGGTAGATTCATAATTAAGTCTAGTTGCACAATAACTTTTAATGCGCATCCTTCCTTCACATCACAATGATTATTCTTCAAGAAAATTATAGTAACAGCATTGCCGTGAAGTACAATCAAGTAACCAAATAAGACAAATTTGTTATAGTGTATATTATTATTATTCTACAAAAAGAATTAACAACAAGTTAAATAACACCAACAACGTCGCTAGTGGATACGTTCTATAAACAAAAAAAAATAACTGAGACACTGGTTTTACTCAGTAGTGTTACAACTTTTAGAACAGCTTCTTTATTAAAATTATAATTGTCCGGTTTTATAGTTGGTGTTGCCAGTATCTTGCCTTAATTTACGACGATAACATTTTGATGACCTTTCGCATTTTTAAGTAACCAACAGTTTAGAAAGAAATGCCTCATTGTATTTGGTCGTTGCATCAGAGCGGTGTAATAGGCCGTATTTTTTGGGAAATTTTTACAACCCTAAACTGATCCTAAACTTACCAGTGTTGGTACTAAATAAATAATCAAATTTTATAGTTGGTGAAAATTTTATGCGGTAAATTTTAATTATTCATTAAAATTATTCATTTTAGTTTTCCATTTTAATGTATAAAAATATAGCTTCTAACAGATAAAGAAAGAGGAAAGCAATGTGTAAACAATGATAGAAAACAGGTTCAACTCACCAACCCAGCAAAATAACTGGGTGAGTTGGATCAGTTCGAGATCGGTTCTGTGTTACTTCAAAGGTACCAAGTAAATAGAATTAACTTACCAGGTTGCTTAAAAACTCCCAAATAAATACGGCCGTAGTGGTGCAGAAAGCTTGGCCCTTGCAAGATTCTGTCACTGCAATACCATTAATCCTGAATGCGAACGGTCACGTTAATTTTCAAGCAGGATTTTTGCACTATTATATAATTATACAACTGAATGGGGATTAAAATTTTAAATTTAGCTGCAACATCTCGGAGATATGTATGTAGTTGGTATGTTTGGCATGTTTTGTTGAGGAGATCATTATTTTTGTTTTGGGAGCACTTGTCACTTGTCAATAGACATGTATGCATGAATAGCAATAATAGACTATTAAGAACTGTTAATTATATTATGTATTAATTTAATATTATTAAATATACATATAATATTTTGGATCCCCTCAACAAAACATGCCGAACATGCCAACTACATATACCTCAATCTGATATCAATTTTATTGGAATTTAAATAATATTGGGTGTCATTCTACAACCGTACCAAGGAACTTACTTCTAGTAACTGACTCCGAACCGGAGTCAGTTAGACTTAAAAATATTTTTATTTAATAATTTGACATTTATTAAAATAATTAGTATACATTACTTACGTCTGCATGTGACTCTTCGAAGCCTCTGTAGCTTGTGGACAACATCGTCAACGCTCATATTGTTTGTGACAGTCACCAGGTGCTTGTAAAGGATACCCACATTACGTAGGTTCAAATCTAGGGCGTGAGCTAGAGATTGCCACCAGCCTGAATCTGAAAAAGAAAATATTTCTTTCTTTAATTTTCTATTTCAATGTATTAAGTTCTGAAAATTCCACAAACCTTTTTTATATTTCAAAAATTATTAATTAATATAAGTACATTTACTGCTTTTTAATTCTCATAAAATGAAACGTTCTACTTTGAATCATTAATTAAATATATAAACTGAAGATTATATATTCATTTTCTATTTTTGTACTGGTCTTAAGTAGTCTGCGCATTATTTTCCTATTCTTTGGAAAGTTGATCCCCTATAAATTTAGTTTTTATTTTACCCAGAGAGGCCATTTGAAAGTTGAAACAAAGTAGCTTTCCATAATCTTTTATAGATAATAAAATACATTCTTTACGTTTTTAAACTGATATTACAGTTATAACCTCAAGAAATAACATCCTAAATCTCATATCGAGCGTTCCCAAAATAACAAAGTTTAAAAATTCAATCGTTTCGCTAAGGGAAAATCTATACAATATCGGGTACATTCTACACTCACTTATATAGAAGCAATAACAGTTTTAACAGATATAATCAGCGAGAAAAGATTTTGCTTTCTTGTTACAGTTTGTCACGCAATTAAAAGTGTGATAACAATATTTAATACAAAGTTTGAAATATAAAATAATAAACTTGAAGGTTTAAACTTTATCCGATGATCATTAAGCCTTATTTTAATAAAACAAATAAAAAAAATTATATAAATTATGGTTTCACTTAAATAGATAAGAGAGATTTTGTAAATTTCATTATTCGAGAGATTTTCACATAAAATTCTTGTTTAAAGAATAAAAATGTGAAAAAAGACAAAATTGTATACAAAATAAGAATTAAGGGAAAAGTAACGTAATGAGTTACTATTTTTAATAGTTCTCCACGTAATTTGTGAATTAAATTCTGTTGTCGTAGTTGAATTATAACTTAGGGGTTAAAAATAGGACAAATTGCAATTCCTGCAATTAATTGAATAATTGAATCACTTCTCTAAAATATCCATTAGCGTCTTGAGTCGTGTTAAAATCAATTATTCGTTGCTGAGATCTTTCATTCTTGTTTCCTTATTAGTCGTGCGATGCAGAGTCGAAGGCGAAATTGGTTCGCGAGGCTCGAATGGAATCTTAGATTCTCTCCCTAACTAATTTACAGCAGCGCCTCACTCTCATCAAATCAAATACTGGCGACGGTTTGTCAAACTATTAGCATTTCATTTGCGATTCATTTTGTTTGTCGGTACCTATAGCGATGTTTATGATTGGTATTTGTTTTTGATATTGATGTTTGACTTGCGAGATGGGATGCTTCTTTATGGATTTTAAGATTTGTATATGGAATATATTCAAACAAACGGCTTCGCTTAATGATGGATGCTTTTAAAACTTTTAATGGCGTGCGGGCAGTCACGAGTTTTTTTCATTTAGTTTCAGACAGACAATTTAAAAGTGTTCTTCATTTTCTGCTTCTTTATATCTTATTCTTAAGAGATAGAAGATAATATTAAATTTAAAATGTAAATAATAAGAATTACGGTATTTAAAGTTTTTAAATATATTCTTGGAATAGTGATGCTAAAGAGTAGCATTAAAAAAGTTATATAAAAATATTAAAAAATTAAAACTGTCGCATTGACAATGTCATTTGAGAGCCAAACCAAAAATGATTAAAATATCAATACCTTTATCTGCGATAAAAGCAGATATGGTATACCCAACAATGGTAAGTGGTAAGTAAACTGTGAGCTGTATTTATTTTGACATATGCAAACTTATTTTTTGGCAGAACCATCATCGCATGGAAGACGAATTCTGCAAATGATGTTTTTATTTTTAAACTGCGTTTAAATAATTAATTATGTTAGGTTAAGTTAGTTTTATTTTTGGGCTTTTTCGGGGACCAACGTCTTGCTGTGTTTGTACACTTGGTTTAAGTTTCCGTATTCATCAGAGTATTTGGTTCTTATTTCAGAGTTCCCAAGTTGGGAATTAGCTGTGATTATGTAGGGCAAGGCTGTGTTATCGTGCACACGACACATTTAGCAGATATATCTATTACAGGATGATATAGTTAGGGATTAGAAGTAGCATGTGAACATCCCTGGGGTACAGATTTCTGTTTGCCTCCGAAGGCTCTATTCACTTTCGATTATGTGGATTCGGGCTGTGTGGGTGCCCGCATGTCGCTCCATATGTATGTCATGCTAATACCATTACCGGCGAATTTAACTAGACCTTCGGAGATTCCCAAGAAAACTTTCAGGCGCCCGCACCAAAGGTTATTTACTTAACAAAGATTTCTCATTGTTTCATTCCAATACCTGTTCTATATAAAACATTTTTGAATAATTCTCTAATTTGTAACATCTTATAGGGGTTATATTAGGTTATTTCAGGGCATGTAACCGGTTAAAGAAACCGATAACCGATATTTTGAACGAAAATTGCGAACTTTGACCGTAATTTTAACTGATATTTTTGAGGCTGAAAATACCGGTAACCGTTAACCAAAAAAAAAACCGGTTTTAGCGAACATTAACCTTTATTTTAATATCATTTAACACGAAAAATGTTTTATATATTTTTTTATTTCTGTGTCATCATTTGCATTTGAATAAGAGTAACAACAGTTTTCACAATTTCCATCTTACTGGAGAGTCATAAAAGTAGGTAAGTTCTTAGATGCAGGCTCTTTGTCAGCATTAGGCAAGTTTACAATTGAAAAGTGATCTGCGTTTTCCTGAAGATATTACGGGAATTTTTACGAATATTCGTTAGTTAAATTGCCTTTTTTATTTGTTATATTTTTCCAGATGGTAAATTTTTGTTATTTTTTTAATTAATTTTTTTTTTTAATTAAATTTGTATATTTTTTTTTAATTAATTTTTTAACCGATATATTAACTGGTTTAAACCGGTTTCCAATTTTCAAAAACCGGTTTTCGAACTAATACCGTTATTATTATAACGTTCTCTATAAGGGTTAACCAGTATTTTTTCGGTTACATGCCCTGGGTTATTTTATATGATAGTTAATTCAATATATTTAATACATAATAATTCACGTCCTAATTACGTATTTTTATAAGGCTACTTAAATATATTTCTTTATTAATATGATAGTTCTAATTTTGGAACTGAAATACTATGTTTAAGATTTTAAATTTTAATACTTCAATACAATTAATGTTTCGGTTTTGGCCAAAATGCTGGTTTCGGCCACAGTTTGGGTTTCGACCAAAAATAATATAATTATTATTTTATTCTCGTTATTTTGAGGCTGTTAGTATGTGCCAAGTACAAGATGAAATAAAATCTCATTAATTTTTTTTTTATATTAAGACAAAAACTTATTGTATAATTAAGAAAAAATAAGTAACGTTATTTTAAGAGAATACAATACATTATAAAGGAACCTATTAGTTAGCAGAAAATACTTCTTGAAAAGACTACTTATTTGATTGTGATTATTTGTGACATTTATGAGGTAGTATGATAGATAATTAAAGTCTTTACTTGTTTAGTAAAGATAGTGCCCCGTATTCAGAGTTCACTTGTGAGGGCTTTTGTTAAAAATGGCATTTGGTCTCATAAGATTAGGCTTCCTAAAAGCGATTTTATTATAAAAGTAATTAAGGAATACGGACCATTATCCCTACAAAAATAAAGTGATTCCTAATAAATTGATGATAAGAAAAATCTTAATTTTAAATTAACTACCTAAGCTTCGTTTTCGGATATGGTGTCGGGCGAAATTAAAACAGAAGCCGAATATTTGGTTACGGTTTCGGTTTCGGCTGAATACCGTGTTTCGGTCGAACACTAAATAAAATATTTATTATGACATGGAATACTTATAGTTATTATACTAAGATTATATTCAAGTACAAAATCAATACAATAAGTTTAATAATTCAATTGATATGATAGCGTAGAAATGTTAAAAATAAATATAATTCTCATTCTCATGATATGGAAAATGGAAATATAACCTTCTTTGTTTGCTGTAAATTAAAACTGAAAAACCGTATTTAACATCCATCAATCTATTTCTGCAGTAAATTCAACAATATATAAATCTTTTTCCTTGCGTTTCTAAATTGAATGCACGTGACCATTTTTCGTTTCATGCTTTAATTTAATTACTGAAACTAGAGTAATGTAATTTCAGGAAATGTATGAACACGTTTTCTTTACGTTGCAGGGTGTTATTCGTATCGTCACGCAGATCTGGCTGAAAAATGGATGATGGTGGAAATAAAATGTGGCCTCTAGATTCTTCTTTGACTTGTACAAAGAGGACATGGCGTAAAAATAGTCTGTAAGTCACTCTTTGTTGTCTAACTTCATATAAAATGTTGGTGAAAATATTTCTCAAAGATATGAAAGAAAAGAGGGAATACAAAATTTAACGTGTAACAACAAATAAAAAGTAATGATATTATTTTGTCAAAAAAAAAAAAATTGAAATATTAACATTCAAATTATTTTGAGATATCAACAATTGTGAAACGTAAATATCAATGACATAATTTATTAACGAAATTATGAAAAAAAACAACTACTAAATAAAAATCTTTTGTTTTTACAAAAACAATATTTTATAAAATTGTTCTTTGATACTGTTATTTACTTATAGTTACACATTAAATTTATACAAATAAAAATATTTCTACACTAATTTTGCTCATAGAAGAATTCAATTCAACAATTTTTAATATGGATTTGTAATCGTTTTCTCTTGTGTTTTCATATTATTAATTATTAATATTATTTCCATTTCTGTACGTGAGATGCGTGGGATTTCTGTCCCTTGTATTGAATAAAAAATATATAATCCATTACACAAATTTTAAATTTCTGGTATTAAAAAGCATGTACATCCTGGGATTATTTATTCATGATAAAAGTTGTGTTCCATATAAATTCTTTATTAGTATTGTTGTCATGGTATATGTATATGATTCACTGGTACTTACTTTTTCTTCAACAGCCAATTAAAGTTTGTCTCTCAACTATTACTGTCAACTCTGCAGTTTTAAATTATTATGGTTTTGTATTTATCTTTTCTCAAAAATACTGCAACAATAAACTACTAATAAAGTATGGTTGGTTTCCCCGAGTTTATCATCATGTTATCAATTTCTGCTGCAAGAATTATTAAACTTTTATCTAGCTTCTTTGTCGTTTACGCATGTAAGGTATATTTCGCTAGCTCATTATTGTACGTGTTACGAAAGATTTTCGATTTTGTTTCCAAAGCACACTTGACCGAAACTAATAAAATTAATAAATTTCTAATTTCTTAGTTTATTTTCATTTTAATCTGCATGTGTTTTATATCATTGGAAAGAAAAAAAGATCTCTATTTAACAGTATTAAAGACAACTTTGAGCCCTATATGAAAGTCGATAGTATGAATTTCTCAAATTGTTCAAGCTATAAAAATTTTGAGGACCGCTGTCAATTCCGCGTAAAAAAAGTGTCTGTGGAATGAGCAAACTAGAAACTTGTAAGAATTGAAACAAGAAAGTTATCAGTCAAAAAGTAAATTGGCCAAAATCATTTTTTGCTCATATCTAGGAACTTATGCATTTTTCGGGTAAACAAAAACATTGAAATGACCATCTAATGCGGCCTAACTTTGCCCCAATTTAACCTACTTTGTATCTTTTACGGTTCTCGAGATCCCAGTAGTTAATCTCTTAAAACGGAAAGTCTTTATATGCTATCTGCGTCTAACCAACGACAAAAATTAAATAGCAACAATATATTTAACCTCGGTAATGGATATTGTTAAAAATTTTAAAAAATTGAATGTCATTAATTTCATTTAAAGTGATTTTGGAGCCGACAATTTGTGCTTCATTGTATATTGGTACTATCGTTAGTTTAATCTACAACTCTTTTTATAAATTTCATCCATTATTATATTTTTATATAATACTATTAGTTTTGACATTTGTTTAACTCGGAAATCACATGATTTCACTTGATAAGAAAGATAAGAAGAAGAGTAATAAGAAGAAATAACCCTTACATTAATAGTAATATATAAAGCCGCCGGATTTCTGTGAAAGTAGAGCTTCGATAAAAAAAAATATTGAAGGTGCAAAACAATGAAACAGCTCACGTATACATTTCTTTTATTAAAACAACGATCCTTATTTCCGGGAGCATTCCGTGAAATATTTCCGGCTATAAATTCGTCCGATATGCAAATCTAAATCTGAATCTCGGTTCGGCAGGTGATTCCTCCACCTCATCGAGACGCCTGCGAAATGTACCCTGCGTTGTTTTATGACGACATTTCCACGGCACGGGTAATTCGCGAGTGAAATATACGATACTAACGTCAACATATGTCACCAGAATTGTTTTTGGGTGTGACACTTGCCTGTCGCGTGTGTTCCCTTTCCGGAATAAAAATGAATATTCTCTGTTATCGAGTTACATTACCTGCTATAATATTTTCATATTTTACTTACAAGACGACGACGAATATTTTATAAAACGTAAAGAGCAAAGTAAAGAGGAAGAAAAAATGGTTGGAGCTGTGTTCAGACTTTTATATACTCTGGGTATTTCTTTTGTTCAGAGAACAACATAATGATGTATTTATTGCTGTTTTACTTTATAAATAAATAAACATATTATTTCAACATTTTTTCAATGCCTCAAGGCATCAATTTATTTAACGTGTATTTTATTTATTTTTATTTCATTTTCCTTACAAAAAGCACAATATGAATAAAGCATATTTCAAATTAACCAATGCCCTAACGTGATACACAACTTTTGTTTTCCTAAAAAAAAAATCACGTTTTTTAATAATTGTTTTTGGTAACACCATCTACATATACCTATATAATAAATAAATAATATTGCTGGCCTCAGACTGTGACGTAACGAAGTACAACGTTTATATGTGCATTTATTTATTCCAAATCTACTGCTCTCTACAAATGCAAAACTGATTTAAATTTTTAACTAAAAATAAAAATTATAACATACCCCTTGAACATCTTTTAGCATATAAAAACGAACAAAGATTGTATAGATAATTTCACAGCCGAAACTTTTACTTTACGCCCTTGGGCCCTCGGGAAATTTAAAGCTCTCCTCTCTGCGTCGCGCTTTAAACATTCCCTCGTGCTATAATCTTTTGATTATGTTCTTAATATATAAATAACTATTTCATGTCTATGACGGTGCGGGAAACTAACTCGATACTTTTTAGTGTTTAGAGGTTATTTAAAAATAAAATTGGTTTGTAATAGTAAAAAGTACCTATAAAAATGGTGTAATTTTTCGTTGAATAAAGTCTTGTAGGAACACAAATTTTTGATAATTTCGACTGATTTTGACTTTTCATTCTTTTTCCAAGCGTCTTGTTATATAGCCTACAACTTTACACTTATAACGAAAATTACTGTTTTGTCACTGTGGTGCATTCGTCTCGCTAGCTAGGGTGCCCGGAAGGGGATATCTATGCTAAATACTATCTTCGGTTTTATTCTTATTGATGACTGCAATAAAGCAGATTGGCATACCCAGCAATGATTAGCAAGCATTGAGTGATATGTTTATTTTTCTCAAACTATATTTACTGATATGTGTTATTTCAAACGTTTCACATTGAAGCAGTTGTTTTTAAGTGTCAAAATATCAAATTACAGCTAAATGACAAATATGTTTTGACAGCTTTGCAACGATTTATTTGATATTATTCTTCGCAGCACATTTTTCAAATAAAATATTTCTTCAGATGGGGTCCTTGTAATTGCAATTTTATGTGAATTTATAATTTATGAATAATGCATTACCGATCCGTGTGTGATTGTTAGAAGCTCCTCCAGAGGGAGTGCAAGTCTGTCTTTGACAGAGTTTTTAATTAGTTCTTCCGTTGAGTAGGTACCCTTGTCATTTTTCTCATATCTAGTTATTTAACTTTCAAATTGTATCTTGTAATGCATAAAGAATGAAAAGTTTTTGAATTATAAAGCTAGAGAACAAAGAATAAACAAGACTGGAATAGTAAATAATAAATACAAGAGATGAACAACCTAGAGAAATATTAACATCATTTTCTATGCCATTATCTTGTTCTTATTGTTTAAAAGTTATTTATAGTCTTATTTAAACAAGAACAAAAGGAAATGGTAATAATAAATATGGCTTATGATGTTCATATTTTATTGCATAATAACGTTTTCGAGCACGCCTTTTACTCATTTTTGGGTGTGGTATCCTAATGTTAAAATTGCGTGTAGGTATTGCGCACATCACAAATAAATATATGTGGCACAACATTTCTAGATGGAACAGGGCCTCAAGTACCTAAAGGCAGGTTCTCACGATTACTTTTTTATGTATCATTTTCAATGTTTCTTTAAAAATTAATGTCATAACAAATCGTTCATAAGAATTTGTGATCATTTCACACTTTCATACAAAGTGAAAAGGAGATATACTTTAATGATCATTATTAATTATCGAATGTAAAATGAAGTAAAAAAAAATTACAGAAGTTTAAACCCAAATACAAAGATTGTATAGATAATTTGACAGTCGAAACTTTTACTTTACCCCCTTGGACCCTCGGGAAATTTAAAGCGTAAATTTTCTCATGTGTTCGAATGTTGTTAAGTAAGTAATACATTTTGCTTGACTTATATATTTTGTAGTTTAAGTGATAACTGCGAACATATTACCCGAATTACGAGTACGAATTAATTTTTTCAACAAGATCATTAAAATATGATACATGTGATCAAAACTTTTTTATTTAATTGTGATGACAAATTAATCATTAGAAATGATTCACAAAAAAATGACTAGTGACAAGCCAGCTTTAAGTTACTTGTTTCATGAAAAGTTTTACTTGTATTTTAGTGATGTATGTTGTAAGCCTACAACCTTTGCATGAAACCTACAGCTTATAGTGGGTTCCGAAATACTCGAACACAGCAATAATTTTATTCCGATAAGGATTGATGAAATTGGAATTTGAACCCTAGATCTCACTTTTATAATTATTGATTTCGAACATTCCATTTTTTTTTACTCTTCTGAGGTTCGGATTAATTAATAATTATATCTTGCTCTTAAATGTTTGTGGGAAAGAAAAGTTTTTAACAAAAGAAATAATTGTTGTGTGAAGAAAGTGCGGGAAACAATATCTGTTTAATTATGAAGCCGTCTCATTAAACCTCATGGAAGATTTACAAGCGTTGGAATGATCTCGGTATGATCACAACAAGAATTAAGCGAATCTTTGTGAAATCCGAGGGCGCAGAATAATTCCTCGCATTGCGTACTTCTCCCGCACCGTTCCAGTTTCGTGATTTTTCCTCCCGTACAATACGATTATCCTCCGCGCGAATTGGAAAATCTCAAGCGTCCCAGAGTCACCAGATCGATTCCAGGTGCGTGTACCGGAAATTATTCCCTGATGGAAATCCGATTTCCGGATTTACGTGTCTATTTTCAACCAATCACATGAAATCGCTCCGCTGGACGAGTGATAATGGCAACGACTGTTTTCTTTTCCCCAACAATTCAATTTTTGAATGAATCACAGCGGGTTGCTAGAAATTGTCTCAATCAAATGCCGATAAGCAATTAGAGGATATTGAATTGCTCCATTATTGAATTCGGATTAAATAAAATGATGATTTCGCATCTTTTATCGCTGCGACGTGATTTCCTTTATATTATTATCTACAGAATTATAAATTTGGATTTCATAAAATTATTAATGGTTTCCGTACCCTACTGGGTAACATAATTGGTTCTGATTCTAAGTTCCAGTACCACCGAGTTTAATTTTTTACCAAAATCCATCGGGTTTCATCAAGTCAATTAGCTTCATGTTTTATAAATTATTTGACTTGATCATCAAACTTTTCTTAAATTCAAAACTTGACTTGGTATCAAGCAATTTCAAGCTACTTGCTATTACTTGATTAACAGATTGCATTTTTAATTTATCACTAGTACTAGAATGAAGTGATGGGAAAATGAAAATTAACTAATGTGAATTTAGCAAGAGCTCGAATTACTTAGGAATATTTCATTACATTGTAGTTATCACAAACTCCGTCATTTTGACTCCAACAATTGATAGGCAACCTTAAAATTGCGAACTTCGCTTAAAAGTAGACTGTTAGAAATAAAAAGAAATATACATGATATTAGTAATTACTTGTTTTAATATTATTTTACAATAGCACGCATTGTTACGCTTTTACTGCGATTTGTACTATGCGACAAAGGGTAACAAGGCTTTTTAAACGAAATTAATGTAAATGGCCTTTTTTATTAATAATACCACCATCCTTAGCTCCTGCGGAAAGACAATTTTCCAGGGCTGCTCCATCTACTATAAAAACTCGCAATAGGTGATAACTTTATTAAAAGCCTCATGTTTATTTGTATTATCTTACCTTATTATTATTTTGGTAATAAGATGCAAATTAGATTTATTTATGATTTGGTTGTGTAACGAAAAAGTCTTGACCTGAAATTCGGCTACAACTACTTGACTTGAGCTTGACTTGATTTCAAGTCAAGTCAATTAGCTTAAATTTCAAGTTAATCTGTGAAACTCTAAAATTCCTACAAAAAATCATGTGGTGCACTATCCACGTCAGCAAGCGGGCACGGGAAGTAACATTTAGTAAAATATGTTATTTTATAAAATTATTGACATTTGATAAATCGAATATGACATCCGTAAATGAAATTAAAACAAATATTGCATTTATAAAATAACTAATATATTTAATAATTAGTACCATGACATTTCATTTATGATCTGCAGTAATGATTTCTATTTATGATTTATGCTTTATCTGCTATATTATGTATTTTGCCTTTACTACTAAAGAGCTTACCTACTCCAAGAATGCATCCATGTAATGAATTCAAACAGACTAGTAGAACCTTTGATGTTCGATTTTATTTTGAAACAAGTAATAATTATTTTTGTGTATCAGGATATTATAATTATTAAATTGATAATTTAAACAGATAATATTTTAGAGCATGTTTAATTGCAAATTATGGAATAAAATTTTAATTAAAAACAAAATAATTAATACCAAAAAATATCTGAAAACATATAGTGCTTATTTGTTACAGTTTGTATTTTATTCTCTTTATGAAAACAATAATTAATTCTTTCTACTATGCAGTACTGTAATTTATGAATGTAACTTTTTAATTAAAAAACATATACAAGCAGGACAGGTATGTATTTATCCAATAAGATATTTTTACATTTAATAATGTGGGAACATACGTACAGTTTCGTAATTAAACTTTAAAATGTAAATCGCATAAATATTTTCAAAGAGAATTTCTAACGTTGAAGAACAATCAATTCAAATTAATAATTTATGAAGGAGAAATTGAAAATGACAAGTAATAATAAAAGCACAAATTCAAACAAACTCTTCGCAGAAAATTAAAAATTGATGCGGCATTACAAACCGTATCCTCATAACCCTATTAATAATTTATGCCTTTTTCATAGGTAGGCTTTGAAAATACGCTCCGGGCTTTTGGCCTTCTGTCCCATCACATATTTCCTTTTGTATCTTGGATAAGCCGAGTCCGCAAGCTCTCGAAGTAAGCTCCGAAAGCTCCGAGAATAGTTTTCTGACATCGTCTTGCGAAAGCTAATCAGGTGAACAGAAAGAATTGTGAGTTTTAATTTCTTCTGCCGGTATTTAATCCCTTTTATATTAAGCTTGTTGCGCGACCAATATAGCGGAAAAGTTGCGTATTCTTCGACGGCTGGGAAACTTACTGATGAAGTACAAGACTTCCGAAAGTGGGCCTTTCTGCTTCGAGGATCAAAGATTCCGGGTTTCAACATGAATTTTTATGATCATCTCCCTTTATATATCTTTCATTTTTCTGATCTAAAAACAATCTGTACAAAGTTTATCAAACGTTGCCTACGGTATTTGAATTTATAAATTTTCTGAATTTTTCAGACTGAATTTAACTTCATATGTATAGGATAAAGTTTGGTATGTAACCTAAATAAATATAAAAAATGCAATAAACTTGTTGCTTGCGAAAAATGAGAAAAAAGTTAAGGATTCTTTGAGCAAAAGAAAAGGTTATTGATGAAGTTACATGATATTTAGCTTACACGGTTCGGATGGCCAAAACAAATGTTTAGGTAGTTCATTAATCCTTAAAGAGAATGAACTGAAATTTAAATTTTAAAGCTTTTACTGAAATAGTTATCGATTCGCATCCTTCAAGTGTTTCAGCTTGAAAGGGCATTTTACTTTTCCTAAATTTGGAACGCCTGCTTAAATTTCATTTAAAATTTATACCTGAAACATTTCATGTCAATACTTAATGTTTTAAAATCCTGAAAAATTAGGAACATGAAAAAGGTAAACAAAAAGTTTGTTGGAAACTGTTTTTAAACGCCCTAACAATATTTGTTTTAATCTGTGCTGTTTTGTTTCTTTCATAACCAGAAATTTTAATTTAAAAACTGTTACACCAAATGAGAAATTAAATCTAATCCAAATATTAAGGGATTAACGTAAATATATTTGATATGTAAAACGAATTTTACTCTCAGTTGGAATCCTTTGTGTACTTTAAACCTGAAATGTATCTCAAAAGCTTCAGTCTAACCGTGTTATTTTCAGCAAAAATAAACTAATTAGATCCACTTCTCACTATCATGAAACTAGAACATTGTGAAGGAAAACTCACTTTAAATCACATTTAATACGTTTATTCGGAATAGAATTAAGTGCACCATCAACTAGCGTCATTCTAAACAGGGTTGCATTAATGCACTTATATCATTAAAGCGCTATTCAGGGCAAATTAAAATTAATAATTGTAAGAGAACACGACCATGAAATAAAACAGGATCGAAAATAGAAAGATAATATTTTTATAAAAGTATGCAGATTCAGTAAATATTCAAAATTTAAAAAAGTTTAAACATAACATCTTTATGTAAATTGTAGCAATGTCAAAGATTAGGAAAGTTAGATTTAAAAATTTTGAATTTTAAATAAACAACTGATGGTTCTTTTTCAAAGTCTACTATCCGTAATATTCCACTTGAGAGTTTTTAATAAAAATTGTTATACGGGATATAAAATCTTGAGTCTCAAGTTTGTCTTTATTAGCCTTGTAGGAAAGATAGATTTTTTGTCATTGTCTTCCAAGATCCCAATTTATTTCAAACCAATCGATTAAATTTTTTGATTCTATCCTTTACTTTCTTACATACATACTATTGTGTGTCCTTTTCCTACTTTCGATATATTTTCTTTCTTACTCCAAATCTCAATAGGTCATGTATTTAATAGAAAAGGTCAGTCTAATATTAAATATTTGGTGTATTCAATTTGGAAGCAGAATTTAATATCAAATATTATCGTTTGCTTTTGCTTTGTATTCACTTCATAAAAGTTAAATAAATTAGTATATATAGATACTTAGATACTAGACTTAGTTTGTAGAATATAAAATCAGATTTCATATATTATTACATAATCCTACAATAGTAATTTACCTTACAAGTCCGGTAAATGTTTTTTTTTACGGTACGGATAAAATGTTTCCGGGATTTCGAAATGAGTACTATGAAAATCGTTAACGGATAAATGACGTACAATGTTTTGTTTCACATTTTTAAATTTAAATCAAAGGTTTAATTTTGTTACTATGAAAATTATTAAGAAAGCAAAATAAAAATGTTAGTTGTCATTGAAAAATTTAAGAAGAAAAAAGATCTCATTTGTCACTTATGACATCTCAATATTAAACTTTTAATACAATTATATTAAAATAAGGTCAGATTTAAAGAATTTAAATTTAGTGCTATAAATTGTAAGAATGCACAAATATTTTAAAATCATTTAAAGGACATATAAGTACTAATTTATGAAATTTATATAGGTATACAGTACGATAAAGAATAATAATATCGTATCAATTTATTTAGGAGTGAAATCACAATTGTAAACATGGAAGTACGATACAGTATGAAATAAAGGCTTTTTACTTTTCTGTGTAAGACTATTGGTCTTTGCCCCGGAGCGCCTCTATTTTCTGCTGCTTTTCGTTTTCCTCTTCCCTGGCTTTTATAAATCTTCTTCTTGCTTTTTTAGTTAGTTCTGTGGTCTTGTTTCTTCCAATGTTTGTATATGTCTCCCTCTATCTCAATTGTCATTCCTCTATTGTTTTTCTTCCTGACTTTGTATTTATTGTTTTGTGAAGTTTAGTCTTTATTTCTATTTTTAGGTAACAGGAACTGTACCAGAATTGGAAGTTCTGTGCATGTTATTTAAAAAAGCGAATTCAGAACAATTCTCACTTGGACAGGTTCGAACGCTTACTTTAATTCAAATTTAGCAGTACTCAACGTCCATTTGTTTTGTATAACTCTTTTTTCATACATTTATAACAGTTCAATATTCACAGTATTATACATAGTACAGTTCTATGTAATAATTATTAAATAAATAACAATAAAATTTAGTTAACACTTTTTTATTTAGTCGGATGTTTCTAAGATTAATTGAAATTATGGGCCTTCTTCTAATATAAACTTAAAATAGAGTCTTATTAAATTATTATTAAAATTGGTATATGTTTGGTATGTCACATATAGCAGATTTTGATTGCGCATGATTTGAAAAACTTGATCTCTAGCAAGAACTGTCAGAACCGTTCCGTTAGAATTTTAATTGACAATTCTGACATATCCGAAGCCCGACCTGCTAATTCTCAGAATTTCAAATTTCAGAAGTACAGATTTCGAACGCTTTTTGATAAACTGTGCATGTAGGTTCAAACAAACCTATTCTTAAAAACGTCATTTTTTTTATTTAATTTAATTTAGTTAATTTGATACCGTTCACTAGTTGCCCACGACTCACATCCTAAGGTAATAGGTATGGCTATTTTTTTACAAACTTCTACCTTAGATACTTTTCGTATTTCTTTCCTGCTTTTAAATTTCGTTTTTAGAGTATTGAAGTCTGCTTCCTTTGTAGAATCGTTCGTCAATCTTTCCTCATAATACGATCAATTTTAAATGAAAACATTATCGATCTTGTATTAATTTGATAGAGTTTGGAATCGTGCCATAACGTAGTAAAGGAATGAGTACGGTTAACCTAATAAACTATAACTAAGAAATATCGTATCCTTAAAGTACTTGAGGGTGGAGTTAAGCTCCTGGCCAATCATTAACTCAACGAAGAGGGATCTCCTCTCAGGGTGATGTATTGGGGATTTCCCCCCAGCGGAGACCTTGCCCCCCTAACGCCCTAACCCCCTAACACCCGAGGTGAATCACGGCGGATGGCACGAGACCTACCCACATCCACTCTTTTTCAATAAACACGTCCGCTTAAGCAGCGGAATTAATAGCGCCCTTTAATTGGTGTCTAGTTTCGATAAGTAATTATTGCGGTATTTGATGTGTTTTTAATTTAGTTAATTAATTGAAATATACCAGTACCAGTGTAATTGTACCGCGGAATTAAACGGAGAATTAATTACAGCGTTTTGTTAAAGATTAATTGATTTAAAAATTGCAAAGCGCTCCTTTTCAAATAAATTCAACAGATGCCAGCAATCAAATAATAAAGAATCGGATGTGTCCAACACATTACCTACCGCCACTGTAGTAATATGTTCTATAAAAAATCGTAGTTATTACTCTTAATTTGTTCAGAATATTTTTAATTCATTTCTGAAATTTTCTTACATGAAATTTCTAATAATGTATCGGAATCCCAACAAAACAGTTATTTTTATCGTAACTAAAATCTATACCTTGTATATTTCTTCCATCTTTTTGTATTTTACAATAAAAACTTCATATTTACTTATTTAATCTTTGAAAATTATTTACGTAAAATTTGACAACAGCATATGCCAAATTTTGTGACCATATGAATAACTCATTTGTTTTATAGCATTTAGGGCCGGTTTTTCCATCTCTGGTTAAACTGCCGGTTACCTTAACCGCCGGTTAATAGAAAAATATAGCATCGAAATAGTAAATAACGTATATTTTTTACAATTTACATCAGTCTTTCGATCCGATATTTTTCTGTTAACCGATGGTTAAGGTAACTGGTACTATAACCAGAGATGGAAAAACCCGCCCTTACTCAGTTTGAACGATGTGTAAAGTTAATATGATTATTTTTTTTTTTCTGTTTAACCAGAAGTTATATATAAAGTGTAATTATACAAGCCTGTAGAAAAATAAATAATCTTTCTGTTTAATAATAACATAATTTGTAAAAACAGGAATTTGTTGGCGTCTTTTTTAAAAAAAATGGTTTAATGCTTCATGTAAAGTACTATACTTCTGGGTAACCAATTATAGTCAAAATCTAATCAGTTCATTATATTTAAATTAAATTTTTAAATATTATATTTTTCACATGTATCGTATTGGAGTTATAGTGAACGAACCATCGTCACAGGCACACATACACTGTCACACACACTGACATCAAGGTAAAAATAGTAAAATCGTATTCTAGGGACCCTAACTCGTGTTCACACTCGAGAAATTTGACCAAAAATATTACCTCCCTTATCTGTATATTGATAGGCGGAAAGTAAAAAGTGGTTTGTTTGGTATGCAAAAAAAAATACAATACAATTATTTCTATTATATCTTTTAATAATAAATTGAATTTTAAGCGTTCAATACATTAGATAATCATTCTATATAATCCCTGCTTTTATACATAAATGATAACATTTATAATATATAGCGGATTCCATTTACGCTAATCCGTATTACTGTTGCATAATGTGAATCAAAAAATTATTAAAAATTTATTCAAAAATTTTGATTACTGAACCTTGCTGAATTAATCACAAATAACAAAAGAGACCCGTTTAATTCTGATTGATTTATGGCAACCATTTACCACTTTTCCTTTGAAAAATGGCCTGAAATCTGTCTTAAATAAATAAAACAGCAGCGGTCATCCAGAAATAAATTCTATTTCAAGTATCCGGGTATCCGAAAGTGAAAAACAATTGGACAAAACATTTGACAAATATCCGTAAAAACTTTGTGGCCGCCTGCGATGTTGCTCAGTTGCTCTGAATTCGTGGGCCGTCCGAACGACCATCGGCGCTCGCCTTAAAAATTCATGACACGGCAACTTGTCCACCCGACCGCAATTTGCCAAGATGTGTGGCTTATGAATTATCCTGACTTCGTACTACCCCAGATAAAGTATATTTTAAGATACACCTAATGCCTAATGACAGGGCGGATTTCAAATGGTCAATGGTTCGCAGTTACCATTTATACTATCATTTTTAACCTTTTAAAAATGTTGCAACATCAACAAAAATAAAATAAATTTATCACTCACTCTTTTCGTACACTCCAACTGAGGTGGATATAAGAAAATAATGAGTTACACAGTATTTATTTGTTGCTTATTAACTGTCATTTATTTAAACAGTTTATTAACCTTGATAATTAAACATTCACAAGCTAATAACCTGTAAAATTGACAGCTAATCTTTTTTTACAAGTTATAAGTTACATTGTTTACATTATATTTTGTTATTGTACTCACTGGATTTGGTTATTAATTTTATTTACAAGTAAGTAACAAATAAACTATTGTGCAATATAAGCACGATAACAGTTTTTACATCTATTTACTTTGCTAATAATGTAAAATACTGTAACTTACACTGGTTATTTAATTATACAGTTTATTTTAGTTCTATTAATATTGAAATTGGAAGGTAGCGAATATTAAATGTTGTTCCTGATTCAATTAATAATAATGGACTACAAATTCTGCATAAATAATTATGCATTAGCTAACGTCATTGTATATTGATTGATTTAGTTTACCGTAACTTAATAATTAATTGAAAGTATCCTTAGCATATAAATAGATAATAGATTTCCAAAATAATTAATAAATTTCCTATTTCGAATCCAATAAAAATGATAATGTATTTTAGATATATTATCCAATTATAGACATATAATCAAATCAAAATCGCGAATTGTTTAATTTGGATCAAACCATTTATTTAATTTTAATAGCAAATAATTCCACTAAAATGTTTATTTAATGGGCATGAAATTGTCATGAAAATGTAAAATATTTATTAGCAGTAAATAATAATAATGTAGCAGCAATCAAATATTATTTTCCATTTTAATGCGAAATAAAATATTAAATATAATACAAATGTCATTTTTATTGCCACAATCAAAATTTAATTGTAACAAAAAAAGTATAATTTTAAATAGATATCTACAACCCATC
The DNA here is from genome assembly GCA_035578165.1 of Stenolophus ochropezus. Taxonomy (NCBI): domain Eukaryota; kingdom Metazoa; phylum Arthropoda; class Insecta; order Coleoptera; family Carabidae; genus Stenolophus; species Stenolophus ochropezus. The sequence continues at coordinate 14,857,563 of JAQOWZ010000001.1, read as the reverse complement.
AAGTATCAGTTGATTTATATAAATTGCTGACATTTTTTTGTAGGAGATACATTTTTATAGATTTGATCTCGTTCTTTTTTCGTCTCGTTTTTATTAATATTAAGTCGAAAAGGTAGAACGAATTCAATAGACTTTTTGTGGATTCACGATGATATATTTTTAACATTAACATTTTTCTTTCTACCCAGCAAAAAATGTATCGCCGAAGATGAATTTTTAATTCACAAAAAGAGCTTGTTCCCTAATCCGGCTGTTATAATTTTTGTAAAAACAAAAAGTTACTACCGCTTTTTAAAATTTATGTGCAAGAAAACCAAATATTTCTGTATTTTGAAACTGGTTATATTAAATGGTAATATTCATACGTAGTTTCGTATAGTTAAATACGTGTTGTATTTAAATACTCTTATAATAAAAGAAAGAGGTTTTAATTACGCCAACAATAACAATATTTAATTTAATTGTACCAACAACACTATTTTAACTACACAAGTTTTTAGAACGCAACCAGCAATATAAATATGTAAAGCGCGCAAAGCAAATCAGTGTCGGCTCGTCAGGGGAGGCAGTGCCTCATACAAAATGAGGAGAGGAGAATTTTGCATTGTTAAAATGTAAAAATACAATACAAAATTCTCCTTTAAAATGTAAAAATAACTTCCTGAAATTTAGCGTGAAATAAATCCATAATGCCCAGAATACAGCCGACTACAGAAGTGTAGAGGCAATAATTCTCCAGCCTCAAACTTCATTACTCTCTGCGTATGACTGCTGTTTTTACAATGCTTACAGCGTTTATTGATTTTTCTCTCGCTGCACTATCTGCTTCAGAAAAGGGAGGCATGCCTCAATAGCTTTTTGATTGGTCAGTTTGCACATGGCTGAAGCGAACATGCGACCGAACTGAGTTCTTTTGATATTTTGCAGTTGTTCGACAGTAGGTGGATGTAGATACCGGACATCTTTGGATTTTAAATTTATGTTTACTTTTAAAAAATGGCAGCAATTTCTTCTGATATGCAGATAATAAATGACGTTCAGAGCAATGATGATATTGTTAATTTTCTAATAAATGAATATCATTACAATATTTTTTTTTGAGTTCCTATCGCCTACCTCACCTAAATTTTAGTTCACGAGCCGCCATTGGATCAAATTAAAACCTTCAAATAATTCGTTTGTCTGAGTACTATTGTCTATTGCAAAAGGCTTGTAATACGTGCGCAAAGATTTAAAAAAAAATAATACAATACGAATTAAAACTGATATAATAAAATATATTTTTTAAACAATTTACTCATTTTCTTCCATAATTTTTAAATAACCAATATTTAATTTTCAACTGTTGATGATAATGATTTGAAGATTGTTTTTATGTATTAAGGACATGCAGAAACACCTTTAAGAATTATCTGAAAATGAGAAATAAAAATATTCTTTATCTTTTACATATGTATTTTAATACCGTAATTTAAGTAATACTTAGCCTATGATATTAATAAAAGAAATATTATTAGTTTTTTTTAATAATATCTATATTTTACAAATTTTCTACAAAAGATTACGGGATTGTTAAAAATAAATTGAAAGAGGTACGCATAGGTCGAGGACATTGGTCTATGTTCTATGGTGTAAACAGTGGCGGCTCGTCCAGGGTGGCAGAGTGGGCAGTGCCCCCTCAAATTAAAATAAAATATTTTTTCTATTTCACATGAATATATTTTTATTATTAATTATTATAACAATATAAACTTCATCTTATACTACTTAACATTTAACAATGTACTATGTTAGTGGTCTATTTAAATAGAAATTAGCGCGGCGCCGCTGTGCAACACAATATTATATGCATCAAATTCGACTAGCGGGGGCACGCATCCGCCAGACGAAACTTGTATGGTATACTACTAAACGATACGTTCCGAACACAAATGGGAACAAGATGACTGTACAAGTGAGACAGCGCTATGTACGTGAGTGATTTCGTGCAATTCATGTGCGACTGGGCTCGCATACAGCGGTTGTCAGCCCCCTCGCCATCTCGATCGGTGTTGTACTTGTATGACTTAAAATTCTTAAAATAAATTCTATAATATGAATGATAAATAAAGAGATGCACAAATTTAATTTGTTTATAATAAAATAATAATTTAAAGTAAATATTCAGTAAAATTGATAAAACAAAAATAATGCGTATTGTGATTAAAAAACTTATTTAAGAATAAAAATAAATATGTATATGTAAAACATCATTGAACAGTTTTTAAATATTATTAATATTTTAATTTTGAAACAAATGCTTTGCTTATTTTTAATGTTTGTAAATTTATCATAGAAATAATACGAATAGCCGAGTGTTGAACCAGAGGAGGCATGCATACTCTGAGATTCGGAAACAATCGGACGTGATCGGTGAAATATACTCATTGCATGTTATATTTCTAAAATCGCCAGAGCGTCAGTCGTGTATAAATTGTATCTGTAAGCGTGTAAGATATGATTAAACATTTACGAAAATCTCCAGATTTTCTTTATAAAATAATTTTGATCATTTTGCTAGAACTAAAGACAGAAGAATTGATATAATATATAAACAACTGTAATTAACAATTAGTGTATTCTGCTTCTAGCTCATTAGAATGTTTTAGTTCATGGGATAAAAATTTATTTTTAGTTATTCTTAACCGAATAGAAATGAGATTTGTTTTCTTTTTATTTATATTATATTTCAAATTTATTCTAGTACCTATATCATTTTTAATTTGTTTTTTTTACTTTGTTCATTACCCCTACCCACTTTTTTTTACTATCATTGACCTTTCCGTTGGGTTGTGCTGAACATTGATACCTATTAATATTTATTATTAATAATATTAAAATTATTTGTGACGAAATCGGAGTTCTAAACATCGTTTCATGACCACGTTTTTCTCACCAAAATCTTTGACACTAACAAAATAATTTGCCCCCTCGCTCAAAAATACCACGAGCCGCCACTGGGTGTAAATTAATCATTACCGATATCTGCAGTAATACGGTTTATAGTATTTCTGTAAGTAGTAGGTTGCAAGCCGTGAGTGATGTATTAATTTATTAATTTTACAATGTATTGTGCGTCAGATATTTTTAATGTACTGTATAATTAATAATTTGTTTATTGTTGTGACATATTTTATCAGATATTTACGTTTTATCAAAGTAAGTGATGCGCATTTAAATTTATTTACGTTGTAGATAAAAAACTCGATACTTTTATTAATTGACAGGATAAATTTGATTGACAAACAAATTGATTGATTATTTTAACATTTTTCTTTTTTGTCGGCATTTATAAATTAGAAAACAAAGTTTGCAACAAAAACAAATTCTCTAAATAATATTTAACACAAAATGTTAACAGTTTATTTATTTATTTTAATATTAATAATGAAATAGTTTAAAGTATATAAAAAATTTTAACTTTTTAAATTATGTTTCTAAATTTAGATGAATCGGTTCAGATACAACATTAGTGGAGCATATTCAGCATTATTTTATTTAAAATACACATCCAGAGATAATGTAATTCATATCTCGCAAACTTTATTGTGAATTTTGCAATTTTTTGGCCTGCAATTTACGGAAATTCCTTTCTCATGTATGTTGAAAAGTAAACAAGCATCAGAAAAGTGTAAATAAAATCTCGAATAATCCAATAGTTCAGCCTAACAGAATCAACATAAACTGTCAGCGGTAATAGGATCGATGAAAAATCAACTATCGACATCTGCAATGAAATGGCGTGCTGCCTGTCAGTTTAAAATTTTCATACAGGTAAAAATAGACCCGCTAACATCAACTGTCATTGCAAACTGCTCCTAGCCGTCGCCAAAGACTCAGCTGTTTGTATCGAACTTCTCTTGTTTCCCTTGAAATGAAACATTCACTGCCACTTGCGTTTTGCGAATGGTTTTTGTCTTGACGTCATACGCAGTTTTTTGTAGGTTAGGACAGTTATTGAAATATTTGAGGTAGATTTAAGACAGCCATATTGCTGCTATTTTTTCCCAGAAAAAAATAATAATGAAATATGTTACAGCAGAAAGAATCATTTCACGAAAAAATATATAAATAAATCTCTCTTTTCTATTGTCCATATATTTCTTGCAGGATTCTCTAGATCTGCTCTTGCATACAAAATAATTAAGTATAATATATGTTCTATGTATTTATTACAATAATGACATATATTTGCAAACAATGATTTGTCAATACAAACACAAAGATTTTTACATTTCGATTTATTAACAGAAGTTCACGAATTTCGTTTTTAAAATGCTTCATTGTTTACAATACTGTCATCTGTAATTAAACAAGAGCTTTTTATTTTATCTGCTAAATTTCTGTTGATCACGAAACCTTAATTTAACAAGAAAACTGTTTTGATAAAATCACGGTACTGTAAGCGGAGTGATTTTAATTTTTAAACAGTTTTCGACTCAAATTACTTCCAGGTTGCAAAATCGAATTGTCTAACTGAAAATCCAAGGAAAATAAAACTCTAATTTGGCGAGATATTTAACAAAATTATTAGTCATTAACAGCTGAAAAAAAATATTTTGAAAGAAATGACATTCTGTGATGACCACTGCTAATTTTTTTCTTTCGATTAATAATGTTTTTAACTTAAATGATTGCGTATTTCGAAGGTACCCCTAGGTACATGATTTATTTAAAATTATTCTCGATGTCTTACCCTAACGCTAACTTTTGATCTGAAGGCTGTAGGCTTTACTAAGAACTACTCTTAAGTATAAGTTAGCAAAATTTGATTAATCCATTTAGAAATTTGTGTCATGTGTGTAAATTATTTAAGATAAATTCCTTCCAAGTCTGTGAAACTAATATAATTACATTTGTGAACTTCCAATCTGTTTAAATGGTTAGTTTAGTTTGCTAACTTGTAGACATTGGTGCTGAAATGCATTTAATTTAATTAATAACAATATCATTATATGTTGTATCAAATATTGTGTAGCTTAGAGTATAATTAAATTCTGAACAAGTAGAGCAGCTCTGCAGAATCTTGTTTGCATCCGAGTTGACTACGGCGTCATGCTGGTTGCGGAAATATTGAAAGCATACGCGACTCCTACACATTTATTCTAGCGGGTAAATCCTAGCAAAAAATATTTATTTCCCGTAAATGAATACGAACGCAAAATACACTTTTTATATTGAAAGCTTATTTGTATATGCATTCGTTATTTAGATTTTAATCTATATTAAATATTTTCAAGTTTACAAAATGTAAAATAGGAATGAATTACAGTGTCACCAAAACACTTATTTGTTAGTAGGCTCTCTCAAACAGTGAATCTTAAAATTGGGTCGCGGTAAATTTATTTTAAATCGCAACATTAAACATAAGAATTAGTTATTTACATTTTTTTGTTTAATATGTGTTACTATTTAAGGCTGATTTATAATGGATTTAATTTACGAATTTTCAATTTATGATTTAGATTTCAAAATATAAACACACTCAAAACAAATGTGGTGGTTTATGAACGGTTTACAAATTTAAATTTAATATTCTAAATTCTAAATGCCTAATCCAACCAATCACAAGGAAGCATTGAACTGGCGTTTATAGTTTAAGTTAATATCAAATAGCTAATGACAGTTTGTGAGTGTTATATTGAATTTATGTTAAAACAAAAATAATCACACATTAAATTCATTTTTGTACCAAAACAAATTCGCCTCACTTCAAAGAAATGTCAAACCAACCGTCAAACATCAAAACTAAATATAATATCACGTAATATCTCCTGACTGGATAAATTTAGGAAATTACAATCCTTCATAAACCAGAAGAACAAAATCAAAATTTTAAATTAAAATTTCTAAATATAAATAAATTAAATCGATCATAAACCAGCCTTTGATATTATTATTTCGAAATTATAGAGCAGACGCCTAAAAAACGCCATCTACAATATATCACACTATACAGGGAGTAACAGAAATAAGTACATTAAATTGAATCAATGATAGAACTCGACGAGAGCGATAAAATTTTCCAGTAAATTTTATTGTAAACCTTCTAATAGAGGTGTGAAAAAAAATCTACAAAATTTGACAGATTTCACTATTCGCCTATAAATAAATATTGTTACTCTCGACGAGACTACTACTGGTTAAATTTAATGTGCTTATATCTGTTACACCCTATATTTGCGATAAAGCAGATCTGACAAACCCAACACTGGATAATAAGTAAAATAATATTTTTTAAGCTAACGCAGTAGGCACGTTTGATTTAAATTTAAAGTAGTTTGAATTCCCGTCTTCTTTTATATTCCTTAACGTCATCAATCTTTCCACCCATTCTAAGCTCTCCCCTTTATCGTCATTTTCCCGCCATTTTCCTCCGAGCATACAGGTTATATCCGTGTTTACCCCATTTGACAGATGGCAACAACTGACCTGTGTGCACGATAGCGACTGTTTTCCAGCGCATGCTGCTCACGACGCTAGCGACAGCCCGCGCCGTTTCCTGGATCGCGGGAGCTAATCTTACGGCGAGGTGCTTCTCTTCGTAACGCAGCTCCTGGAATAGAGAAAGTGAGGTTAATAGCCAGATTAAGTTAGGTTAGGGGAACGCATTGTGTTAAGAGTTGATGATGAATATTGTATATAAGGGTTGTTATGAAGCGACATATATCATAATTTATATGAATGTTTCGGGCTTGAATATAATCATTATAATATCCAGAAATTAGACAATGAAATGAAAACTTTTGTAAGCAAGGTGCGTAACATTAATGTACTTCTGGTTGCTATTAGCAATATTGAGAGTTTGTGTTGAAATTTCTGAACAAAAAAACTTTTGCCTGCTTTTATTCAGTATAATAATTAAATATTCATGCAATTCGTGATTAAATAATGTATAAATCACAAAGTAAAAAGTTTCTTAACAAAAAATAGTCTGTGCTGCATTAATCAAAAAGTATCAATTAGTAAATTAAAACATTGCAAACTTCACTAATTGAATTAATTTTTGTAAGGTAAATTTAAAGGGAGAATTTCTAATTACATTAACAATGGAAATCAGTTTAATTCATCATTATTGTTGTGAATGTACTCCGTGTTCTAAATGAGCATGGAATGGATTATTTGCTTTCTAAACTATGTGGTTATGAATCTGATGAAATGATCACAAGAATGTCGATAACAGCGAGTCAGTGAAAACGGTATTTGCGAAGCAGATAGACTTGTGTAGTAATTATTCCTCATCAGCGTTAATGATGAATAATGAATCATCTACAAATATTTAGCTTGTTCTATATTTAGACAACTTTGCACATTATTGCACTAGTTCATAACAACACGCGTGTTAATTGTGAAATTATAGCACATGCATTCTTATCTAGAGAAAATAAAAATATATCATGCAGCCAGCTTCATAAACTTCCAAGAATGACAAGTCAGCGTATTTATTTTTAAAATAAAAAATGGGAATATTTCAATAGTAATTAATTAATTAAATAAACAGAAAATATATCTCGTGTAATAAAATACATTTATTGGCAGATTTGTAAAACCAATCAATAGGAAATTTTAAATTTACATGTTACATATTGTACATTTTTTTTTTTAAATTGCATAAAAAATAACTTCAGTTTTATTTATTTTTGGGTTACAACCTAAAAATGATAATTTTTTGAACAAATTTTGATGAAATAATTATCTCGGGTAAGGAAATAGTGTATTGTGTATCTAGTAGGAAAAGAGATATATTACTGAACTGTGATGGAAATTGCCAGACAAGCCGTAGGCGAAGCGAATAACACCAGCAGTCCGAGAAGTCATTTTTCCTACGTGGTGCACATACTTTTTTTTCGATCTGTTTATATTCAATAATAATGAAATAAATATAATTATATTTTTACTTTCATCGGCCGGAAAAATATTCCCGGACTGTTATTTTTAGTACTCTAGCAACTACACTAAATATCGGAATAATACATTTTCTGGTTCGAAAACATATCGGAAAGATGTCAGTTTTCGACATAAAAAAAGCAGTTTAAAATTTGAAATTAAAGTGTAGAGAAACAGTTAAAATAAAAATAGGAATTCTTTTTTCCAAAAAATAGATGTACCTTTAAATTTCTTGTCTCAGTTTTTTAAAGAAACTTAACATTTAGAAATCACATTATTTTAATTTCTTAAACAAATAATAAGAAACATGTATTCATATATATAATAATTAAAACAGTAATATGTTCAAATAAGAAATGTTGAAGGTTGCAACAAATACCATTAATTTAAACTAGAATCGAATCTGGATTGTTTGTGTTACACAGTTGATGAAATATTTAAATTAGAACTGGTCCAGATTTGAGGTAATATAATTTTTAATCCATACAAACATTTCCATTTCCCTCAGCAATCAATAAAAATTATCCGCTTAATACTTTTTACAAAATCTAAAAATACCTACATGAACTTTTCACAGTCAATCAAACCTTCCACGCGTCCGCGGTTACATAACCAAAACTAGTCAATAAATCCGGAATCGCTCGTAGTATTTAAATAATCCAATTATACTAAATTACAACATATTGTCAACACGCTCCGATTTTGTTTACTGTAGACTCAGCCTTGACTTGTCGGCGGCGTCGCGCGATGTATTATGGGAGCGTCGGAGTACGTCCGTGTTGCAGACAGATACAGTTCAAGAGTTGTATACAACCCACGTGAATGCGGTACTGCACACTTGATTAAATTGTATTCGGGCGTGATCAATACACGTTTAAGACACGACTAAAAACAGCTAATTAATGTACTGATATGAATACCTATTGATGTTCATGTTAACAATGATACATTATGTCGAATAACATTTGTCATTTCGGCTCTGTTAATGACATGATTTCCCATATTACAGCCCTGTCGCTATCTGCTAAATTATGTTATTTTAAGCTAAACAATATCTAAATGCTAAACAGTTTGGGAAACCAATCTATATAATTTCTATTTATAGTTCCATGTTTCAGAAAATGTCTATCGTAATTATTTAATAATTTTGATTATTATTTCCAATCAGAATGCTTTATTTAATGCAAATAGGCAGTTTTTTAGTGAATAACTTTGATAAAACCACCAGTCGCGTCGTTAGACTGTTTTCGACCCTTCCAATTTGGATTTCCGCCCCTTTTGTGTTGTAGTTGCATTATTTTTAGATATAAATATTTTCTTAAATTATGATGCTAGAACATCTACAATGTCATTTGTCATAAAAAAAATGTAATGTGTTTGGAAGTTGAAAATGTGCATCCCCCAGTTTTAAAATCTTAATAACGCCCCTGAAAACATCAGTTGCGTATTTACGGAGGGGGGATATGAAGGATATCCACCTTTCCCCTCCATGATATCGAGAAAGAGTAAAAACTAATCATATAATAAATCTTCTTTTTAAAATATTAAGTTGTTTGAATGAAAGTTTGGAAATTTAAAGCATTTTTGTTTTGCGGAAATTTAGAAGAAAATGAAAACGTTTAAATTTTGTATAATATTTTTTTTGTAATGTCCTTTTGTTATAGGTTATTATAAATTAAGTCGCCTGAAAAACAAGGCCTTTAAATTTGAGTTATATATTCTTTTGCAATACACTTTATTATTATTATACATTTTTTTTATTCCATCCAAAGGCTTATGCCTGTATATACCATTGATCGCCATGGTTACATTTTGTTCATATGAAAAATTTCATGTTTGAACTGTTGTTATTCGTGAAATAATTAAGAAAATATAATTCGAGCTATGAATTTAACCGGTAAAATTTATTCATAATTCCTGCGAGGTAACGATAACTACAGTCAAAAATAATTCTTAAATTACTCCAGCTTCGCTGTCTTGATTTAAATGTTTTTTTTGCCACTGGTTTGTCTGTTACCACGCAATAACTTTTTGTAAAGTTACCAATAAATGGCTCTCGTTATAATACGAGAAATTGTGTTGAAAAATAGTCAAAACGCAACCCACGTTACTCATATAAAATAGAGCTGCATATGCAACACATTTCACATGCATCCAACACAAAATTTGTTGTCCACGCTAACATATTAGTTTTGTTTAACCTAATTTTGAAATTTAGATGTTTAGTAAATTTATTTGCCAACGAATTATTATACATTAATTTGCAAACATATATCTCACAACTAATTACCCTTTACAAAAAGTAAAGTAAAATTGTACTAATGTTTTACTAATACATTTTAGATGTAACATTTTTCTTCTACTTAAAACAGTGATACTAGTTTAGTAATAATTTATTTGATTCATTTTCCTGAGTATTCTATAATTATATAAAGTTTTATTAAAATATATAGCGCACCATAATAACGTCTTGTATCTTTTAGTAACTAACTACTGTGCTGTCGTACAAGAATTTTACGACCATTTTATTTTATTATCGCAGAGAACAGAAATCTGTCGTAAAAGATCACATCTGAGTGACTTTAACAAATTAAGCTCACTTGTCTACAGATGTGTTTTACAACTACAGTAGAGTAGAAGATCCTGATTGTGTTATTGCGTACTTTTTCCAGTTACTAACAGTAACAACATTATGTCTCTTTTAATTTGTAGTGTTAAATTGGAAACTGTTTATGCAGTCAATAATTTTACTGCTTGAAGTTATTGCTCGTAAACATATTTTACGAAAATGAGTTGTGGACAGTTTACATTTTAAGGGATATGAAAAGTATTACAGTTTGTGAATGTAGTATAGTTTCTTTTATAGCAACCAAAGAAACAGTTCTGTATTGTCGGTTGCTTAGTACATAACGAGAAACATTTTATTGCCAAAAGTTTTTATTACTCTTTTGTTTTCTATGAATCAATTTCATTTAACGATATTTATATATTTTAACTTTAATTTACTACTTTTTCACTAATATATTTATGAAACTTTTTTCGTCGAATCAAGTTGTGAAATTGTGATATTTTAGGTTTAAAAGTTTAAAACAAAAAATTTGCCAAAAATTATCATGTTTAGATTGAAAATTGTTATTTTTAAAGTAGCATATATAGTTTTAATTATCTATTTTCGTTCTGGATATACTTGCCTGTGTAAAAGTGTGTTTTTGAGAATATTCCAAAATTTGGAACAAATACAATCTCACCTATTTTACCATTCAAAGTTACAGAAAAGTTACAAAAAATGTTTTCTTCACGTACTTATACGTTCTTTGGAACGAGTGAGTGTAAAATAACAAAAAAGGAAAAACCTAGAGTTAATATTTTTGCTTGAGAACTTTTTCCTCAAAAATTTAAATTTTTCTGGACTGACATCGGTGCGCTGATTCCAAATTTTCAAACATAATTCAGTTATCTCGTATACAGTAATAGATATTTAAAGTCTGAGGTAAAGTGACCGCATTAATGATTTGTTTGTTTTCCCAAAAATAACTGAATTGATTAGTTAAAATTTTGTTTCAAACAAAAGATTTCTGATTTTCTTTTAAAAGCATACTTGACCAAAATTATTCAACACAATAATTCTCTAATTTCCTAGTTTATTTTCATTTTAATATACATGTGATTTATTTCGTAGAGAAAAAAATCTCTATTTAACATTATTAAAGACAACTTTCAACTCCATGTGAAAATTGAAAATTAGTATCAATTTCTCGAAAAGTGTTCAAGCTACAAAAATTTAGAAGACCGCTGTCAATTCCTCCGAAAAAAAAGTGTCTGTAGAATGTGTAAACTAGAAACTTGTATGAATTGAAACAAGAAAGTTATGTCAAAAAGTAAATTTACCAAAATCAGTTTTTTGCTCATATCTAGTGTGCTACGCATTTTTTCGGAAAAACAAATATATCATGAATGTGGTAACTTTGCTCCAGTTTAAGCGACTTCGTATCTCCTACGGTTCTCGAGATCCCAATGGTTATAGCCTCTTAAAACGGACACTCTGTATTTATGTTCAAAGGTGTACCTAATAAAATCAGTTTTTTTAAGGTACCTCTTAAAGAGGTCGACCTACGATCTCGACGACATTATCTGTCGTTTATACAATAAAAAGTACATAAGTCAAATTTTCAAATTTTTATTCCAACTGGTTTTACACAGAAAAATGGTAAAAATAGAAAAAATCTTTTTCTGTAAAATCAAATTGTGAAACCATCGAAATTTTTAGAGATTTTAATTTAAAAAGAAAATAGAATAGAAAAACAGAAAATAATTTTGTATCGTGAATTTTAAACCCAACACAAATCCGCATAAGCGCGTATAAGCGCATGTAGTGTGTTTGTTGTGACTGGAGACGGATGTGCTGTGGGACCTACCTGTGGACATGTCCACGTGACGAGTGTGGAGCTCTTGATGTGCGCGAGCCAGTGCAGGGACTCGCACAGCGCGGGCTCGGGGGACGCCAGCACGCGCGCCCCCGCCGTCGACAACGCGTTCGCCAGGGCCAGCCCGTCACCGCCGCACACCACTGCAACATACAAATCAACCCTCATAAACACGTCACACTGTGTATGTTAATCTGTTTGTGATTAGGATTGTTGAAATCAAAATTAATTATAATGTTATGTGTTGTAATCAACATCAAAAGTGGAATATCAGAAGAAAAATATTATAAAAAATCTGATGTGGACACCACATGACTTCCTTGTAGGCTAGTCAGTATTACTCAACCATTTTTTAAAGGTGAACCGGTAAAATTGTGAAAAAATGTACATGGATCGGTAAAAATAAAGTATGTCTTATAATCATGTTCTCTTTTATCCTTATATTAATCTTTTTAATGTAATTATATTTCTCAACATTTTTTTATTAATTTTTTTGTGGTCTCATTTGCTCAGAGACCTGTTGAGCGGTTGAGAAACACTGTTCTAACATATACATTTTTGCTGCACTTCATTTAAACTTATTTCACTTGAAAGTGAGATCATTCTACGGTTAATCGTTCTTCAACTTTCAACCATTCTTTTGATATATTCGAACGTCCCTTCGAAATGGATCATCTTTCAAAATATTTATTAAAATGTTTATCACTATTCCTTATTGCACTACTCAAAATTATTTTTTCTACGACTACAATGAAAACTGGCACTTTTCTCTCTCTATGTAAAGCTTAAAAGTTGCGAATTTCCTACAATCTTGGGTTAAAGTGTGAAAAATCATTTCTCACAGTATTTGCCAACACTACGCATGTGCAGTGTGAAAAATATTATTTCTTACAGTAATTGCTAACATTGAGCATACGTAAAGGTATTATTTGTGAGTTTATCGGCGCCATATTGTTTTTTATGTCGATTAGCTTTCGTGCTTTTGTGTAACGTTTAGCACTGTGGTCATAGAAAAAGCATAGTGTGTCACTCGTACAGAATCACATATTTCCCACCTTGTGTGACTCCAACACCCGACTTCCTCTCCTGCATCCTGCCGAAACCTTCACACCTCTTGGGAAATAGGCGACTTTTTGCACTTGTTACACAATATACTACTAGTCGCTCAAAAACTTGAAAAAAAAGAAATATTGTTTTCATTTATTTCGTACATATTTCTCAGGAATTTATTCTGACAGTTATCATATCAACGTCAATTTATTAACAAAAAATCAAATATTTCCTACAAAAATTAAAAGCCAACTATATTGTTATTTTATTATTAAATTTCTGCCAAAAGTAAACTGCTCTTTTGAAAAGGCCGATTGGAACCAAAAATGGAAATACATAACTAGATGTTATAGCAATTCCATAAACAAAATTTCAACAATCTATGGCTAATGAGTTACGCGAAACAATAAAAAAAGAATACTACGAGCAAAGTGCCCTTTTGGCACTGCCGATTGCAATAAAAAAGGGACGTGCACAACTAGATGTTATAGCAGTCTCATATACAAAATTTGAACATTCTATGGCTCATCAATTTTGAGTTATGCGAGATACGTACGTATGTATGTACGTATTCGAGTACACGCCACGCTGAAATTAGTCAAAATAGTTTCAGGGATTGTCAAAATGGAAATTATAAACTTTTCGCGATTACAATAATACTTTTTAAAGGAAGAAAAGAACACTACTACAAATTAGTATATATTGATTATACAATAGGTAATATTCACAAACTCATTACACTATGAATAATTGTTTGATTAGGATTACGATAGTTACAGTAATCAACAACAAATCCGTATCCATATCATATAATAATAATAATTACAGTAGTATTAATTTTCTTTTTTGTACTCGATTCCCAAAATCGTTACTTTACAAACTGTTTGGAGCTCACAAAATGCTATATTTGACCGTAACAACTATATTTTGCATATTTGTTACATAAATAACTAACGAAAAATAAGAAATGGTACGATATTAAATAAATGTTATCGAAAATGTTTACTAATTTTCTTTGTTATAATCAAATATTGAATATTCCAACTCTAAATTGCATACTAATAGTCAAAAATCAAATAATAATAACCTTCCTTAGAAGTACAATAAAAAAGTATATTAAATAAAATTATTTCATATTTTTGAATGTATGTTTGTAGTAAGTGAAGATGACGAATTTAGAGAATATAACGTGCAATGAATACGCTGTCATGCATATTAGCGTGCATTTATAATAGAGAAACAGGCGCTAATGAGATAGTTTACCATTTACGTGAAGATATTAAAGTGATTAATTAATGAGGAACAATTTAGATTCAACGCTCATTCCTTGTCCTAAAACAACTTATTAAATTAGGGGAGCAAAACAATTCAAATTTTTAGTGAAAATGTCTCTTGATTTGAAGTTTGTACGCAGCCAACACATATCGTTTTCCAATATTTTTCACTTGGAGAACACGAATTTGGCATGCAAAATGCTGCACAAGCAATATCACCACCTTAACACCCAACCTTTTCCATTTTCCAAGTCCAAAAAATATCCTTCCGGAATTTCGGAAGCCGTTACTCAATAAATCTACTCTTCTTTTTCTTTCAACGCGAAAAAAAATCATAAACATAATTTACAAGGCAGAAATGAATTATTTTCTCAAACGAATGAAAACATCAATAAGAAATTATTCATGATTATAACAATCAGAATTAATATTAAACGTGTCATGGAAGTTTCTTATTTGCAGCAGTCCTCACGATCCCCTATTTCCATAGTTTAAGTTTCAATAACAATACAATCTTCTTAACATCTTAACAAGTTGGTAACTTGGTTTTCATATCATCCCGTTCTACATTCTTGTTCATTGAATGCTCCCCGTTGTATCAGAGGCCCCAAAGCTGTGGTTCGAGACCACAACCGCTTTCATCAATCATGCAGCGTGCGATCATACCGACACGCGTTCCTGCCTAGGCAAACATACCGACAGCACACATGCATGTGTGAAGGTTTAAATGCACGGAAATACATGTGAGAAGAATAGCTGAGTGAGAGATGTCAACCCGAAATGGAAATAACGTTTGACATTCAAGATTTTAAAGATGTGTACGAATGGGGCATTCTAGCTCAATCTAATTTAGAGAAATTAGTTTAAAAAATAGCAAGAATAGGGCACGAGAGCAGCACAGTCGACTTTGCCCAAGCCTCTCATCTCATTTCACAGCATTCCAGTGGCGGAAATTTAAATAAAAGTCAAAATATACTCTTCCAGCGAAAACAAGTTGTATTTATACAGATTTAATGGTCACTGACATTGTTATACTATTTTACGTTTAATAAATCATTTGAAACTTACTAATAAAATTTGTTTTCGAATGTCGATCTTGTCCATCTTATCTCACTTCAGACTTTCTATGATTGCCTCATTTCACATCATTCCGTGATTGCCTTACTTCACACCAATTCAGGCGGAAGAAAAAAAAAGTAGCGGAATTTTAAATCGACGGCATTGGCTCAACTCAACAACAATAACAAAGTCAAAAACATCAAATACTGACACGAGAAATACTAAAAGGGCGCAATGGATAAACCACATATAGAGACCGCAAAAAGGAATGAATACAAAACCCGCCAATGACGTCGATTTAAATTTCCGCCACTTGTTCTCTTCCGCCTGGAATAGTGTGAACTGAGACAATCATAGAATGGTGTGAAATGAGCTGAGAGGCTTGGGCACAGGTCGACGGTGCTGCTCTCGTGCCCTATACGAATAATAATGAATATCAATAAAGAAATAAAATTAAATTACTTCCGCAATACAGAGGCTTTTGGTTACACCTATATGAATTGCATCAATATTTTGATTGTGGGCTTTAAAAGACCGCGAATGTTTTGATTGGCAAGTGAAAAATCCCGGCATCAAGTCTGACGAATAAGCTTGAAGAACACAACAGGCGTGACCTTGAGTCACAGTAAACTTCAGTTGTGTACTTTTAAACTGTTATTAGTTGAATTGAATTATTATTTCTTTTACATCTGTGACAGTATTATTTATAAGATTAGTGCATAAATTACCTGTTTATGTTAAAAGTTTGCATCACTGCTATTCTCAAACTATTTTCATTTGAATATAAATATCATTCCTAAACTTAAATAATTTAAATACATGTGCAATTTTTAAGAATATTTATATTTTTTATAAATACAATACAGAAATTGCATAAACTTCACGAACATTTTAATTCACGAAGAATACATCTTGTCAAGAAAATCCATATTATATCTTTATTATACTTCATATTTATAATTCTGATAACAATGACACGAGTTGATCACCTTTTACTAAAATCGGTCAACCAGAAATAAAGGTTTACTTTTCTCTTTTTTGCAAATATGTATTTCATTGTTGGCTTTAATTTTATTATGCAAAACAAATTTATAATCGTATTTATTTAAATATTTGATTATTAACTATGCGGTCGCTATAATTTAAATGGAATGAATTATAGGTATTGCAGAGAGAAATAATATTTTTGATACAGTTTCATTAACTGAAAATGAAATTGTCCATACATAAAGTAAACTCAAACAAATAAATAAAAGTTATTAAAAATAACTGAAATATGAAAACATTTCTAGTAAACAAAACAATGGTAAAATAAAATAACATTTTCCAATATTTCAGATTACGAACATTATCAATATAAACAAAATAACAGAAAAAATTAAATTAAAAACATTGTACGTGTGTTTGTATTTGTTGACCAATGTAAAATTGTTATATTAAAAACATTTCATTTTATAAGTCAAAAATACAAATAATACTAAAACATATTTCAAGTTAGTCAATTTAAATAATACAGTTCCGTGGACCGTGGATACATATATACAGAACGACATACGCTCAAATTTATTTAGACTATGCAGAGACCATATTGCACATTTCCGACAGAACGTTCCATAGAGGACAAAAATAAAAGCTTATTTAAATTCATGTCAAATTTGATTTACATATACATACACGTTACAAAATAAAGTTAATTAAAGGTACTATAAATTCTGACTATGTTTTCGTTTGTAAGGTTAGTGTTCGTCCTTCCGGACAGATGGTAAGCATTCTAGATTAAACGCTGATTATTTAAATAGATGTAGAATAGCAATAGTTATTTGTGTACCAAGAGTGTAAAACGCTACATTGCCGCAAAAGCAAAAAAGATTGAAGCTCGAAGCGCAGCTGAGAGCTTCAATTATGCTAGAGCGGCAATGCTATTTTACACTGGTGGTGCACAATATTTTTCCTACAACTCCTTTCAATAATAAATCCTTTTATTTTAGTGACATAAGTAAAATATTCTGATATATTTTATTTGCTAACAATAATTTGTTAATAAATGACATAGATAACCGTCACATTCAATTCAAATTTTGTAGTAAGTAAATAAACAAGTAATTTTTCTTCATTTTGATTATAATATTTCATAAACATACATTATAGTTTCAGAATTTTTTTATTAGCACCTAATTCATATATGAAGTAAATAACTGTCGTCAACAAAATATCAGTTGCAATTGTGCGTTTGTGTGCATTTAATTTACAAAATATTACTTTTGATTACATTTCCATAATTAATTTACGCAATCTTGTGACAGTAAATTAAAGTGTTTTTCACTACTAGCCTAGAAACCTACTATTATTAATCTTTATTTGACATGAGAAATTGATTTTCACTATCGCTTACTTGGTAATCATGGTCACCTAGGTCAATAATAAATTATTATTAACCATGATCGATAATGAAAACTGTCACTTATTAAAGAGACTCAAATCTACAA
The DNA here is from genome assembly GCA_035578165.1 of Stenolophus ochropezus. NCBI lineage: Eukaryota > Metazoa > Arthropoda > Insecta > Coleoptera > Carabidae > Stenolophus > Stenolophus ochropezus. The sequence goes on along the minus strand of JAQOWZ010000001.1, from coordinate 14,839,344 downwards.
ATCCAAGTATTGTTTGTATCATTTAACTCAAGCAAAGGGTAAAATATGGACTCACAATTTAAATTTGCCATGTAATTTAAAATTTAAGTAAGTGAATCAAATACAACCAAATTAAAAATCAAAAGTAAGATTGACAAACTGAAACGTAAAATATAAAAACAAAGACAGCCTACTTTAATTTTGTGAATATTAAGAAACAAGTATTTAAATATTCAAATTATATTTGTTTAAGTGGATTGGAATCTAAATGCTAGTTGAGAAAATATAATATACAGGTGTATCAGCGCAAACGAACCCCCTTTAAATTTTTTATTATAAGAAATAAAAAAAAATTTCATATAATTATTTCTATATTAAATATAGTACTTGGTGATATAAATTTTAAATGGGAACCTAGAATTATTTTGGTAAAATGAATTCCGCCATTTTTTTATCTTTTCAATGATGTATTAGTCGAGAACATTAATAAAATTGAAACCTTTCAAAAATCACTTTTTTTAAATATTTTTAATGGTTTTACAAAAATTAACAAATTGTAACGAATCAACTGGAATCCTAAAAAGGGCAAAAATAATGTATCAAGAGCATTTTCCTAACCGTTGACAACCAAGTTTGCAAAACTTCAGAAGAATAAAATTTCGAGAGACGGGTTCGGTAAAAATATCAAAAATTATTTTTATTTAAATATTCTAGGTGGCTATATAAAAATTAACAAATTGTAACAATATAAAAAAATTCCATAACGTAAAATAGCAAACTTATTAAGGTAAATCACTGGAAAAAATGTTCGAAATTAGAAGTCTGCATAATATTTTTGTTTTCTATTCTATTATTTTTGCCCTGCATTCGCTAATACACCCCTTATTTGTATATACCACGATTGAGAAGACCATTATTGACTTAGCTCCAAGTTGTCCCGAGGTGCGAACCAACCGAGAACCGAGGGATATAAGGCCTTCTCAACCTTGTTGTATAAAATACTATTGTCACACTAGATCGCAAAATACTTTGTCACACTTTACCCACGAAACATTAATATTGTTTAGAAAAGACATATTTTGCGCTTCAAAAACAATAAAGAAAAGTTTATTTGATAGTTGTAGGAAATTGTATATTCAAACCGAGCGGGGAAGTTCTTGATTTACAGCCGAGTGATGTGTTTTATACTTTTTTTACTGACAGTAGTTTTTTCTACATGTAACAGAAAAATTTGGTTACTTTACTTTAATGTAACACACAATGAGAATAAATGTTAAAAAGCCTTGGTGTTTGTGTAGGTGTTTGATGCTTGCCTTGTTTCGGCACGAGTCGCACTCGAAGCTCATCCAGCTGCGTGGCGTTGATGTCCAGGTCCCGGTAGCACATCTCGGAGAGGAAGACCTGCGCGTGCGGCCGCACCAGGGTAACGTGGACGAGGGAGAGCAGCGCGGCGCACAGCCACGGGGCCATGCTCACGCGCGCCGGCGCCTCATCCCGCGCACCCGCACACACCGACACCGGAGCCCCGCATCTGCAACAACACAACACGTGCTAATTGGATTCACCCATACAATCACTACCAAAAATTACATGTCTCATTTCAAATCTAACTTGAGCTTCAATTCGCAAAGTACGTGTTTCTTCAATAAACTTCGTCATCGTGGAACAACATGGAAGTATACCTCCAGGTCCTTGTTTTCTAGCAAATTTTGTTTTAGTGATGGAGATTGCCTTTCTACAGCTTCTGTAAAGGGACCTACACATAGGTATAGTTTGAGTTTAAAATTTGAGGGTATTTTCTTAAAATAAAATTAAAGTTGGTTTAGAAAATAAAATAAAGTGTCTCTGGTTAAAATTCCGGTTACCGTAACTGTCAGTTAATAGAAAAATATTTCCTCGAAATTGTAAAAAACGTATATTTTTCACAACTTACATCAGTTTTTTGATGTGATATTTTTCTATTAACTGATGGTTAAGGTAACCAGCACTTTAACCCGAAATGGTAAAACCGGCCCTAAATACTATTCAAAGTTAAAATAAAATCTCCTTTTAGTATCACAGAACAACATATTTTATAGAATAAATTCTTCCAAAATATCTATCTTGCGTATTAATTTTTTTGATATTTCATTTTCAATATTTAATACAGCCAAAAAAAACGTGATTTTGTGTCATTGTAGTTCTCATCCAGTTTTTTGTTCTCCATCAAACACAGAATGATCTTCCACAAATTGGTGTTTATACGTAAAATGAGTGTAATTTTAGAGTTTATAAAAATTATAAAAAATTGTTAAATGAAGAACACTTCTAATATTACTTAATTTTTGACTGCACATTATATTCTTTAGAAAAGTTAATTAAACTTTCAAAATATCTTCGTTTGTACCAAAAACGATCTAATGATCTAAAAATTTGAAACGTTCATCAATTTTTTTTAAGGAAAATATAATTTTTAGGTATCTAGTTATTTCATTAATTATTCGGTAAACAGCAAGTATTTTTAATATAATACAAAATAAATCTAGCATTATAAATCAATTTTGGGTTTGCAGGAAAAATATTTCTTTGTCATTCTATACCGGGTGTCCCAGCTCGACCGACACATGGGAGTTTTACATGGGAAATCAGTTAATTATGAATAGTATCTCCCCAGTGCAAGATATTAACTTGAAATTTTGTATACTTATCGGAGAATATTAATTCTATGGATCACACTTATTTGAAATATGCAATTTCGTCTGCAGGGCGAGATTTATTAAATTTTGGGCCGGTTTTTCAATCTCTGGTTAAAGTGCCGGTTACCTTAACCATCGGTTAACATAAAAATATCGCATCGAAAATCTGATGTAAGTTGTCAAAAATACACATTATTTACTATTTCGATGCGATATTTTTTTGTTAACCGATGGTTAAGGTAACCGGCACTTTAACCAGAGATTGAAAAACCGGCCCTTAAAATCTAATATTTTCGTTCAAAATCAGACAGCCATGAAAATAAAAGAAAATATTTATCTGACAGTTTAGTGAAGTATCACTGATTTTAATTCTTATTCCCTGTATTTTAATATTATTTAAGTTGAATTTAGTTTCTTTTTGTTAAATAATATACCAATATTACAAAAATATAAATATCTACAATTTCATGTCATTAAATGTCAGAACTGTCATATAGATATTTTCTTTTAATTTCCATGGATGACTGATTTTGAACGAAAATGTTAGATTTTATAATTTAATAAATCTCGTCTTGCAGACGAAATTACATATTTAAAATAACTGTAATCCATAGAAAAAATATTCCCCAATAAGCATACAAAATTTGAAGTTAATATCTTGCACTGGTTAGATACTATTCATAATTAACTGATTTCCTATGTAAATCTCTCGTGTCGGTCGACCTGGGACACCCGGTATGTATGTATAGAGACATTTTATCGTTCTATATCGATACGATAATTGAACATAACATTTATTAAAATTTACAGAAATTATTTGTGGGTGCTAGTTTAAAATTTGAATGTGCTTAGCACCCCCAAGTAGGTACATCCCTAACTATGCCTATGGACCTTTAGTTTACAATATGTGTAATGTTTAATATTTTAGTTAGTTACAGGATGTCGAAGTTAGGATTTGAATCTGAACCCTAGATCCCTTCAGTTTGATTACATGTAACCTTAGTAGTTAAGCGATCTTTAAATATTGAAGAAAATAATTTAGTAGTATATTGTGGAACAAGTGTAGAAAGTTTCGGCGCAAGAAAATGTCGAGTGCTGGAATCAGACGACTAGAACTTAAGTGATTCCATACGAGTGACACACAAGAACAGAGATATACGATGTTGAGAAAGTATCAATACTTGGATATCAAAAATATCGAATAAAAATTATCGGTACCATCTATTACTCTTATGTATTACATTAAAATTAAACATGTCGAGGTTCCTCAAGTAACTTCAGGTACCTGTTTCGTAGCAAGTTTTCTTTACATTTTATTGTTATAGATTGACAGCCTACAACCTCTGCAAGGAGCCTGCAGTTATTAATAGGTTTCGAACCATTCGGGTACAGCAGTATTGTACATAGTTATTAGTGGATGACGTTGGGATTTAAATCCTAGATCCATTCAGCTTGACTGCATATGAACTTAGTAGTTAAGCGATCTTTAAATAATAAAGAAAATAATTTAGTAGTATATTGTACAAGTGTAGTAAGTTTCGGCGCGAGAAAAAGTCGAGTGCTGGCATTACACGAATAGGACATAAGTGATTCTTCCCGTAGTGTTGATAAATTCTGTGAGAAATGATTTCTCACACTTTAGCCCAAGTTGTGAAAAATGCACGCACAACTTTCTAGCTTTGTGTATGTAAAAAAAAATCTATTTTCATGTATGGTAATAGATACAATGTAGTATTGTATTTATATCATATTCTAGTTTCTGTTGCAAAGCTTAGTAATAACGAAGAAAATAAAAACTAACAACTCATTTTGAAACTTCTTAAAACTAGTAATCCTTATCTTACAGCATGGGCACGTGTTTGTATGACACTGTAAACGTGTAAACAGACAATCGGATACTGAAAGGTGTATCACACCTATAAGATGGTTAAAATGTCTCAACATCAAAAATAACAACGTGACATCCAACCCGGATGCTAAAAGCTAAAAGCTCTCAATATAAACATGTTTTGAGAATATGATCTGCACCATGTTTTCGCGTAATAAGAATATAAAAGAAAATTGCTAAAAGTAGATTTTTAAATAACTACATCAAGATATATCTGCGGTAATATCGGAAATTTTTACTTCACATTGAGAGTCAACATGCACTTTACTTTTTCTTGGATTGAATGTTGTAAAAACTACGAAAATGGAATGGAAAATATTAATCAGTGAAATATCGAGAATATTAATTAGAAGTGATATGCAATCCAATCTAAATTTCAGAGATGGTTAATTGTTGTATTTAATTATTAATGAACTTCAGAATTCCTTTGTGCATTAAAAGCTGGCAAGCCACCTGTTTTTGACAAGCTTTCATTTAACAAAGCTGATTATAAAGCTACACGATGTCTGATTATGTTAAAATTAAACTCCTTACATCCTTGTCAATATCTTAACAAGTAATGGTTTTATATTTCAAAACAACAGACATATGCACGTACATGTGTATGTAACTCTTTAATTAATATCAATAACTGAAATATGTCGATTTATCCCCAATTTTATAAACGGTAAATACATTTACCACCACAGCATTAAATCAGCACTCAGTTGGAATTTGGCTTGTGGACAGCAATCAATTTATTATGAAATACATCAAATTGGTCCAAATTTACTAAAACGTAAATTTGCTTTGCTATTTTTCAGCCAAATATTAATTATAGCTGCAGTTTTTAAAGCTGGTGCCCAATAAATTTCTGGTCAAATTATTGGCAGATTTTAAATGACAAGTGAAAGTCGTGGTAAAAATAAAAATATTTGTAGAAGTAGCTTGTATTAGACGTAAAAATTGTACGATTTATAAATGCTGGTAACTATACCATGTAATCTACATACATTCAGTAATTTCAGTTATTCATAATATACGAGCATTTGAAATATGTGATTCGCAAATTAAAGCTGTCGCCGTTAACCCATGCTGCATGAATAGATGTGTTGTTGAATCCACGCATACTTGTTCTGCGTGTATTCCATCTTCTGCTCTCAACGCGACAAGCAGATGTCAGATGTCGTCAAGCGGGCAGCCTTAATTATTACTTAAAACTAGGCTTCATAAGCCGTAATCAAGTGTCTTTTAATTTTTAATAATTAATCAGAAACAACAGCAACATATGGGTTGATTGTTTTCAAACGCTTTCAAATTATTAAATTACTGTCCCTTTAACTCTGTACATAAATTTTGAAAACTGAGACCCGTCACAAAACAAGTTGCGTACATGAAAAATTATTTAAAACATACACAAAAGCTCTGTTCGATCATCAATTAATTTCTTTTGAAAATGTTACCTCTATTGTTATCAGTTAAAAAGTTTATTTTTGGTGAAATATTTAATTGGAGTAAATATCAAAAAATAATAATAAAACTGTAGCTTTTTCTTTATACCAGAAATTCATATTTTAACGTACAAATGAAATAAAATTTCAGGTACGACGCAAACAAAATTAATTTGAAATCAATTTTTAATTATTTTGTTCTATTTGATTGTTAATAAAAAATACAAATATGAGATATTCATTTATAAATACATATATAAAAATAAGGTAAATAAATATAAGTCAGCGAAATATAATTTTCAACTTAATTTTAAAAGTTTCTGAAGTACCAGACTCGCGTCTTATATTTATTTACACCGATATTTGTATACAAAGTTCATTCACCAGGAAGATGTCTTTATTTAAAGGCTAAATAAACCATTTCATCCCTCTATTATGCACAAGCACATTTGAAACCAAGAAAACATGAACTATTTGCAAACTATTTTTTAAAGAAAAATACATCACACTAACCGTAATTTATCACAACTGCAACCGATTTGGCGGAGTTTTTTAGTCAATATTCCCACAGGATGTAATTCGGATACGTGTGTTTACCTCTTACAGGAACTAGAGCGCGGACCGTGTTTCACAGCACGAGTGCAGCACGGAACTGAATGACGAGGATAGCCGGGCTCAGCGCTCAGACGCTCAGCGTCCAATCGAACAGACGCCTGGACCACCGCACAGCGCCATCGATCCAAAACGCATCTATTTGTTTAATTCGACCACATGGTACGCAAATCTCATCATTTTATGCATTTTTCAATTTAAACAATAAGAAAAATACAAATAAATCTTTATTATAATCATCATTGTTACATTTCATATTTAAATAAACAATTTTATAACTATTTAATATCTAAATCAAACATGTGTCAGGCAAATAGTTTTTAATTTTTCAGAATATAGATTTTATGTTAATCACAGATGTTGTCCATTTGAATCTTGTGCAAAAATTAGGTTTAAAATGCTCCTGCAGATGGCATGAAAAGCAGTCCTGTTTCGAATGTTTATTGAATGCTTCACGTGGCTACACACAGATGTCTAAAAGTGATCTCGTTGACAAACGAAAGTTGCAAACACACTGTATCAGACTATCTAGAAACATTACAGTGCTTAGTAATGGTGTTCAACATAAAGTAAACAAAAAGTTATTGTTTTTCTCAATTTAAAGACGATAATGTTTGATAATTGTTTCATTAAAGTGGAATATTTCAAGTAAGAATTTATAAATGACTAATAAACCATCGTACAATGCAGTGTAATTAAGGTTTTTCATGTAGAGTGTTTTGTGTTGCTCTCTAGTCCCTTAAATTTTAACCTGCGTTAATCGTTCTCTATATAGAAAACTGCAGATAGTATATTGGCTAGTGTAAATAATTTTTTGGACTGCTCGTAACTTCGATTAACAAAAGTTTAGAATCCTTTTTACATTAAAACTATGTTAACGACTTCTGGTACGTACAATAATGTCTGAAAACAGTGAATTGTTTTAATGTCTTATTGTCCTGAGGCAAGTTTGATAAATCTGTTTATGATAGTGTAGTTTTTGATATGGTTCTTGTATTGTTTTCTGGTGGCACGAAATTCAGCAATGTGTACAAATTCTTTGTGTTTGACGTTTCGCATATAATGTTTTCACGCTAAGAATATTCGTGTGTAGTTTTTTTTTGTCTTATTTGTAATGTAAATCTGTGGTATGACTTTCCATGTTTGTCTTTTTTTATTTGCTGGAAATTTTTCTTCAATACAGTGAAAATAGAGTGGTCATTCAGAAAGTAAATTTTGTATTGGTATTGTTCGTGAATAAAAATTAATATTAAATTTACATGGCTTCCTTTTATATCAGGTGATTCATTTTCGTTGTTTACTGATCATGGCAGTTCTTAGTTTTATTTTTAATTGTTTTGAGTTGATTGAAAGCTTATTTATTATTAATTTTAACAAATAAATGCTTAACGGTGTTGTAATATAAATGGAGTTAACAATCGTTAACGTATTAGAAGGTTTTCATTGGTATGTTTTCTTTTTTGTTTATTTACTTTGTCTTTATTAATGATCGAAATCTTAATAATAATAAATTAATGATTATATCTGAAATTTCTGGTTACTATGAGAATAATTTTCTTGAAAATAAAGAAAAAAACTGCAGCTAAATTTCTCCATCTTCTCATGCTGTATTTTTACAGGTGAATTGGAAATAAATGATGTGAATTATTTAGTTATTTGATTAAAGTGTATTGAAAAAAATAAATTGATTTGTGAAAAACAAGAACTAAATTTTATTCAAATAAAGTGCTGTTCATACTTGTCAAGATTTTAGGTTAATTAGTTTGAAGCATTAATATATAATTTTATGATAAAATTATTTCATACAACAATATTATATACAAGTGATTTACTGGTGAATTATGAATCATTTATAATTAGAAATGAAGGTACAGAATTTTTTAAGTAGACTATTTATATAAATGTAGTTTGACACTTCCTTGTTACATACAACAAAATGGTTGATTTAGTTCATCTTGATAAAATGTGAAAATCCGAATGATTTCTCGAACAAACAACTGTAGTTGATCCATTATATAGTACAATGAACATTTAAGGTAATAAATGTTACCGTCGTGGTTTGATTTGCAGAAAACCAAGACAGTTAGTACACCTCAAGGCAGCTCACACAGTTTGCTACGGCGGGCATGTGTGTCGCCAATAAATCCCCTGTGCAGTGGTGGTGCAGCGTCAGCATCGTCTATGGCAGAGCCAGCTAGTCTCCCGCCTTCTGCTGTGTCGGTGGCCAGCAACAGCCGTCATTCCACACGAAAGCGTGCTAACCCGACGCAGCCCCAGACTGAGGCTAAACGTCCTCGCACTCGCTCCCAGGACACGACGGCTACGCTCACCGAACCCAGCACCGCTGTTGGGACTGGTGCCCGAACCAAGACTCGAACAAGCAGTGAAACACCCACTAGAAACTCACAACGCACTACCAGACACATCTTTGACAAACTAAACTTTACACAAAACAAAGTTCACAACATTACTAGGTCTAATCAGAACTCTGTGGACGATTGCCCTACCACCTCGAAAAATAATAAGGCCTCTTTAAGTTTCTCCGATACTACATCAAGCGAAATTCCACGCCGATCTAATTATCGAAAAGCCCATTCCATAGGAGGTGTCAGGAAAGCAGAAGAATTGACCGAATCAGCTGTGAAGACAAGACGAGCTTCTAAAGTTGAAGCTGGAACTTCAGTTTGGGAAGTCAGCACAATCAGAAATAAGTCGAGACACAGGGAAACCTCCAGCAGCAAATCTCCTGATAGTGAAAACTCCGTTCACAAGTATCCTTTGAGAAGCCAAGTGCGTTTGAGCCTCAACGAAAGTGTGAACAGCAAATCCAGCACTCCTACAAAAACGAATCAAGGAGACCCCAAGTCTCCTTCAAATAATAAGAAAAAGAATAAGGTAAGAAATAAACAGAACTGTAAGGAATCCGATGTGATGGTATTTTTTTGTGTATAGGTGAATAGTGACATTAGGACCCTGGGTGCGTCAGTGAGTCGTTCACGGGAGGAGATTGCGCCCCCCGCGTCCAGCGGAGCCTCCAGTGCCCCGCGCCTGTCTCGCAGTGGGGCTGTAGTATTGAGGCGCACCAGGCGAAATAGCAAAAGTAAGTGCATTTCTCTTAGTTGGCTGTGGTTTCTGTTGTTTCGTGAGTTTTGTTTCCGGAATTTGGTTGGTTAGATTGATTGTCACTCTTTGACAATTCCATAACATTCTAATTAAATTGTCTCTGATTTACTTCATCAACTAAAATGAGTTTTTATTTCGTACTAGAAGAAAATTCTCTTCAATGTAAGTGGCTTTAAATTCTAAATAATCTACAATAATAGTTTTATAAACATGCCTTATGAATCATTTACAATCAATGTAAGCAAGTAGACAAGAATTCTGTTTATAAACTTACTAACCCGAAATTTATTTGCTTTAGATATGGATCTTTTCACTATTATAATATTAAGTATGATTCATACGCATACTGTTAACAATTATATTTATGTTTGTACATCTTATCCAATTATAAGTAGTTTGCTGAAGAGATATCGGTTATTATGTAAACAGAAACCACAGTTTAACATAAAATATTGTTTTGTCTTCGAGATCTATTGGATTTGACATGGGGAGATGAAATATTGCAATTAATGCAAGGTCAAACATCAACAACGGGTTCGTGCGCGAGCTCGAGCGCGGCGAGTGGCAGTGGTGGCAGCAGTTCCCGTCGCGCGGCCCGTGCACACAAGGTGGGTGTGGCAACGCCGTCGTCGGCCCAGCCGCCCACCGGCCCGGTCATGTCCTCGGCAGACGCGAACCAGGAAGCAGCTCAGCCAAGCGCCGGGCACCAGGCCGAGGAGCCGCCCAGCCCTCAGGAGGGAGCACAAGCCTCCGTCAGCTCTGGTGGCCCCTCTGGCCCTGGTGCTGACTCCGAGAGCGATGACAGTGAGGTCGGGCGTCTGCAAGCTCTGCTCGAGGCCCGCGGACTGCCACCGCATCTCTTTGGAGCGCTGGGGCCTCGTATGCAACATCTGCTCCACCGTAGCATGGGCGCCAACAGCACCTCTAAAGCTCAACAACTTCTGCAAGGCCTACAAGCAACCGGAGACGAAGGACAGCAGTTACAAGCCGTGATAGAAATGTGCCAGATGCTGGTGATGGGCAACGAAGATACTCTAACTGGTTTCCCAGTGAAGCAAGTTGTTCCTGCTTTGATTACTTTGTTGGGCATGGAGCATAACTTTGATATGATGAACCATGCGTGCCGTGCTCTCACTTATATGATGGAAGCTTTGCCCCGTTCGTCTGCTGTTGTTGTCGAAGCTGTGCCTGTATTTTTAGAGAAGCTTCAAGTGATTCAGTGCATGGATGTTGCTGAACAAAGTCTTACAGCATTGGACATGCTTTCGCGGAGACATAGTAAATCCATTTTACAAGCGGTAAGTTTTTTATTTTATTTTTAATACCGGCAAATATTTATGTACATATTTTCAGAGGGGTGTATCGGCGTGCTTAATGTATCTCGATTTCTTTTCAATTAATGCGCAACGAGCAGCCCTATCGATTGCATCAAACTGTTGCATGAATTTGCATTCTGACGAATTTCATTTTGTGGCTGATTCATTACCACAACTAGCAAACCGATTAACTCAACAAGATAAAAAAAGCGTGGAATCTGTTTGTCTTGTATTCAGCAGACTTGTTGATAGTCTTCAAAATGAACCTTCGCGTTTAATGGAAATCGCAAGTACTGAACTATTAAACAATTTGCAACAACTGCTTGTAGTATCTCCTCCTGTCATAAGCACAGGAATATTTATTACGGTTTTAAGAATGTTGTCCGTGATGTGCGCAAATTGCCCCGAGCTCGCTCTAACTTTGTTGCGACAAAACATAGCAGAGACTTTATTGTATTTGTTAACTGGAAGTGCCGAGACTAATATACAAGACGAAGTTGAATTAGTAGCTCGTAGTCCGCAAGAGTTGTATGAAATTACGTGCCTCATTGGAGAACTTATGCCTAAGCTACCAATAGATGGAATTTTCTCAGTAGACGCTCTTCTCGAGCGTCCAAGTTCAGCTACGAAGGACACCGTGACCTGGCAATGGCGAGATGACCGTGGTTTGTGGCACGCTTACTCTGCTATCGATTCCCGTATTATCGAGGCTGCGCATCTGAGTGGAGACGATGAAATCAGTCTGAGTACTTTAGGGAGAACTTACACAGTTGACTTTCATTCTATGCAACAAATTAACGAAGATACAGGTACTTCTCGTCCTGTTCAGCGTCGTTACGTTCCCAGTAATCTGGCCGGAATTGCCGATGTCTCCAAAACTCCAGACGGTAGCGAAAGAGGAAAAAACGGCGATGCACGAGTTGCTTGTCTACGCGAAGAACAAGGACTCGCTGCTTCGTTCATTAGATCATTATTTTCTGTGTTATATGAAGTTTACAGTTCATCTGCTGGCCCAGCAGTTCGTTGCAAATGTTTACGTGCTCTTTTAAGAATGGTTTATTACGCCGATGCAAATTTATTAAAAGAAGTTTTAAAGAATCAAGTTGTTAGTAGTCATATAGCCGGAATGATGGCATCGAATGATTTACGAATTGTAGTTGGGGCTTTGCAAATGGCAGACATTTTAATGAGTAAACTCCCAGATGTATTCGGAGTTCACTTTAGACGTGAGGGAGTTATGCATCAGATTAACCAATTAGCAGATCCATCAGTTCCTTTGGGGGTTAGCCCTCCAAAATCTGCAAACAGTTCTAGAAGTGAAACTAATAATTCTCTGTCTTTTAATGAGACACAACCTCTACCAAGCACATCGTCTTCAAGTAATGTATCTCAGCCATCAAGCAGTACAATGTTAAACGCATCGAATGGAAATATCACAATTGGTTCTTCGGCTCCGCCGAATAATTCAAACATTCTTTATACATCTACTCCAGATACGCACAGACTACACACTGACAATGTTAGAGAAAGTGATGTGAGGTCTCCCAGTCCCTCACAACTGCGACTGAGTGATGTTCTTAAACGGAAGAGGACTTCTAAACGGTCTACCGGAAGTAGATCCAAATCCAGACATGAAGAATTCAGCCCGTCTCTTATGCAGGATCTTTTCAGCAAGGCCACTTCGCTTGGTAAGTTTTTTTTATTAACGTTTTATTATTATTGCAGGCGATTTTTCGAGGAATAATTAAATGGGGTTATATGTACGTATTTGTAGTTTAATAATCTCGTGTTAAAGTTATTTAAAACGATATGTCAAAGAAATACTTTTATTATATTGTTTAGATTATAAAATTATTGGTCGCGAAAAATCGCCTTATTAATGTATAGTGTATCATATGATCAATTGTTGAATTCCGGATTAAATTACTTAGGTAATTCTACACCAACCGGGGGTTCAAACCGTTCCCGTTTCGCTGGGGCAACATCTAAAACGAGCTCATTCTTTTCGAGCCTGAACCCAGCGAGGTGGGGCCGAAATATGAATTCATCAGGGGGAGATCGCAACTATAGCAAAGATCCCTTGGCTAGTTGTTTGGGAAAATCAGTTAGTAATCCTAATTTAACTGCAGGCAACAAAGAAAAAGCTCGAAGTTGGGTACGCGAACAAGCTGCTAAATTCGTTGAAACATATTCTGGCAATGAGTTATCCGGGCCGCCACATCCAGCTATGAATGTTTTATCGCGACTCACATCAGCTATTCAAAAACTTGACAGTCTGGAAAATCTCGACGCTCTGCGAGAACTCCGAAATATTTTAATCGAATCTGATATATCACCATTTGAAGTGAATCATTCTGGTTTAATCAAAGCCATGTTGTCATATTTAGCGGCTCATGAAGGCGTTATCGAAAGGGAACAAAGAATTAGAAACTTTTTGCATGTGTTTGCTGGTTGCCCGCTTGAATGTAATTCGGATCAAATCCCAGGCGACTTAAATCATATGTACATGGGGGCCTTAGTTGCGAAATTAGGAGGGTGTGTAAGTCAACTCGAACAGTTTCCAGTTAAAGTTCACGATCTTCCGGCTGGTAGTGGCGCAGGAAGAGGAGGAACGAGTGCTTTGAAATTTTTTAACACTCATCAGTTGAAATGCAATCTGCAGCGTCATCCAGAATGTACTAATTTAAAACAGTGGAAAGGCGGTACTGTAAAGATAGACCCTCTAGCTTTGGTTCAAGCTATCGAACGTTATCTAGTTGTTCGTGGTTATGGTCGCCTTCGCGATAAGGATTCCGGTGATTCAGATGAAGACAACTCTGACGAAGAAATAGACGATACTCTTGCAGCAGTAGTTATTTCTCAAGGTGGATCCAAACATAAACTACAATTCTTAATTGGAAACACAATCCTTCCGTACAATATGACAGTTTATCAAGCAGTTCGTCAGTTCAGTTCAGTCGGAAATGATCAATCAGAGACCGACACTGACAATGAAACTCCGCTGGGAAATGCTGGAGTTTGGGTACAAACTCATACAATATACTACAGGCCTTTGAAGGAAGAAGTCCCCATGTCACATAAACAGAGCAGTGGGGGAAGCTCTTCAGGAAGGAAAGGAAAGGGGACTAGCACTAAAGCAAATGCTCGTCGTAAGGGAGATGATCTGTGGAATGAAGGAATGGTTCCTTCATTACAGTCGCCTTTGTTACCGTTTTTGACTACTTGTTTACCAGAATCTGTCTCGATATCAGATGCTTCTTTAGAAGTTCTATGTTTATTACGCATTTTAAATGCTTTAAATCGTTATTGGCACACAATGTACACAGGATTAGAACATCGTCCTATCATCTTTAATTCCGAATTTTTGAATAGCAAAATTGCTGCAAAAGCCAGTCGGCAATTACAAGACCCGTTAGTAATTATGACAGGAAATTTGCCTTCGTGGTTGCATCAAATTGCATCAGTGTGTCCGTTTTTGTTCCCATTTGAAACTCGTCAACTTTTGTTTTACGCTACGTCGTTTGATCGTGATCGTGCATTACAACGTCTTCTTGATACTACTCCAGAGTTAAGTTCATCAGATTCACAAGAACGTGTTACTCCTCGTCTAGACCGTCGTAAGAGAACTATATCTCGTGACGATATCCTCAAGCAAGCAGAACAAGTCATCCAAGATCTAGCTAGTTCCAAAGCATTATTAGAAGTTCAATATGAGAACGAAGTTGGTACTGGCTTAGGGCCGACTTTAGAATTTTATGCTCTGGTGTCGCAAGAATTACAACGAAGGGACTTGGAGTTATGGCATGGTGGTGATGGAAATACATTACATGTGAACTGTCCTAAAGGACTGTTCCCAGCGCCTCTTGGAAGAAGTACAAAAGTTTCGCAATTGAGTAAAGTTAAGGCTAAGTTTAGATTCCTTGGAAAGTTTATGGCTAAAGCAGTTATGGATTCCAGAATGGTAAGTGAATTTTGTTAATCTTATTTACATTATAGTATGGCTTTGTTTTACAGCTGGATTTGCCATTTTCAATAGTATTTTACCGTTGGTTGTTGGGTCAAGAAATGAGTTTATCATTATCAGACTTAGCTCATGTTGTTCCAGCAGTTCATAGTACACTGTCAAAGTTACATAAACTTTTAAGGCAACGAGATGCCATTTTAGCTGATACTTCCTTATCATGTACTGAACGAACAGAAAAGGTATTTTATCTTGCAATTACATGATACAAATAGATAATTATATTTTATTCTTTTAGGTGGAAAGTTTAGAACTGGAAGGCTGCATTATTGCTGATTTAGGTTTGGATTTCGTTCTTCCGGGCTACGGCCAGATAGAACTGCGAAGAGGTGGTTCAGAAACTGCCCTGTCTATTCACAACTTGGATCAGTATATTCGTTTAGTCACCCACTGGTACCTAGTAGAGGGAGTAGCTCGACAAATGGAGGCTCTTAGAGAAGGATTTGAGTCCGTGTTCCCTCTTAACAATTTGAAAATGTTTTACCCAGAAGAATTGGAAGCTGTGTTCTGCGGTAGTTCACAAGAGGCACTACAAGGTTGGGACGTGAAAACATTGATGGAGTGCTGCAGACCCGACCATGGCTACACGCCGGATTCCAGAGCTATTCGATTTTTGTTTGAAGTACTGAGTTGTTATGATCGCGAGGAGCAGCGGTTGTTTGTGCAATTTTTAACTGGCTCGCCTCGATTGCCCGTCGGAGGTAAGTTGGTGTTATGTGAGGGTATGTATGTGATTTGTAATGCGTGGTTTGTAAAGGATTCAAGTCGCTGTCGCCGCCGCTGACAGTGGTGCGCAAGACGCTAGAGCCGAACATGAACGCCGACGATTTCCTGCCGTCGGTAATGACGTGCGTCAACTACCTCAAGCTACCCGACTATTCCACTGTGGAAGTCATGCGTGCCAAACTAAGAATCGCGGCGCGGGAGGGCCAGCACTCTTTTCATCTGTCGTAAGCTGCAGATCCGTGTTAAATTCTCGGTACTTATGCAAACTTCTCCCATCATTTGGTGAACATATACTTGTACAGGATAATCTTATGAGTACATGCCAGAAAATATATTTAGCTGCAATGTTTGTTTTCTTTTGATTTAAGTTTATGTTGTGATTTTGAGTTTAAATGTCCATTTAATTTAATATAATGAATTATATATAATATATATAGGTGGTACAGTGATGCGTGCCGTTTGTAAGTGCAATGTGAGCAGAGATTATATGGTCTGTATTGTACGGCGAACTGTAATATTTTTTTATTAAACAATGATCTCTGAGAAAGCAGCTCTGTGGATCACTGTGAATATTGTCTGTGTCGAGACATTCTAAAGAGTGATTCAGTTTGATGTTCAGTGGCAACGAACTGAATGAGAACAATGAATAACATCGTCAAGTTTATATATATATTGTCAATTGTATAGAACTAAATATTAATAAATATACATAAATACACACACGCATACACATTACACTAAATTGACCGATTCAGAGCGGTCCACGATAAACTGTCTTCGTTTATTTAAATTTAATATAAAAGTAGGTTTAGTTCGTTTATTGATAAAAGTTGTATCATTTCAATAAATTTGTATACATAATTTTGTATTTCACTTGCTTATTGTCTGTGTTCAACTTGTAATTTTAGTTTTTAAGCTGATTGTAGGTATAAGAAAATATTTAAATATCCCGCGGTGAGTAGGGACTTATAAATTCCACTATGTAGTTACTAGTTATTGACGTCATATTACTAAGTTCATTGTTGTGTAAAGACGCGAGTGTTTTTACTACAGGAAAGTGTGAAATAATTGTAAATAATTATAATTTGAACAAGTAAATATTTCAAAATGGGACGTAAGTGTAATGTATTAGATTGTCCATCAGATTCAAATCGTCCTGAAGATAATGGTGTAACCTTTCATAAAATGCCATTCCATCCAGATTTAAGACCAAAATGGATTGAATTATGTCGTATTCCCAAAGAAAGGCAAACAAATAAAGTGATTTATGTTTGTTCAAGACATTTCAGACGAACAGATTTTTGTAATTTCAAAGGTACTAAATACATGCTTCGGCAAGGTGCTCTACCCTCTGTATTTCCGTGGACTAAAAGTATTATAATACCACAAACTTCAAAACCTACATTATCAGTGGATGAAGAATTACTTATGGAAATCAAAACTGAAGAAGAGGAAGACATAAAACCTAACATTGCTGATTTGGGAGTAGACGTCAAAACAGAAATAGTTGAAGAATCCGAAGAAGAAAAACCTAAAGATTCTAAATCTAAAAAAGAAATTTCTCCTCCAACAAAAAAAGAAACTATAAACAAGAAGGAACCAGCTGTTATAACAAAAAAAGAAATAAATGAAGTACCCATACCAAATACGTCGCCTGTGATAAAAACAGAACCTATAAATTTCTTGCCAGGAACCAGAATAGAAGCGAATGATTTTAATGAAAAGTGGAACCCTGCAACTATTTTAGAAGTAGATTATGATGAAAATGAAGTATTTGTTGAGTTTGATAAACATTTAAACAAAGCAAATGAGTGGATTCCGATGGATAGTTCAAGATTACGGCCGTATCAGCCGCCCCCACCAAACATTGAAACTTACGTTGTTGGAGAAAGAGTACTCGCAGCTTGGATAAAAACAGTTAATAAATTCCCAGCCACAATAAAGAAAGTGATCGATTCAGAAACATATGAAGTGTTATTTGATGATGGGTACCTAAAAATAATGAAATATTCCAAGCTCGCTAAAATAAAAGATGTATCTGCTAGTCAGGGTCGATTGAAACATTCATCACCGCTATTTGATCCTGTCGTTGGTTCAAAAGAAGATAGAAGAGAAAGGAAACGAAAGTTAAATGTGGCAGAATTGTTCGGTAAGACTCCTACTGGTAAAAGGTACAAAGGGGAAGATTATATTAAATCTGATCCAGAAGATGATGTGCAAGAAGAATTTAGAAGTACGGGGTCATCAAGTCAAAATGAAGGCGAAGAATGGACCTGTCGCTGGTTAAACGGTGAACCAGTAGGAATTGAGTCGGAGATAGACGGATTGGACGGCCCTAGACGCTCAATTATAGTCGCAGATCATCGTTTACCTCCAGGCTGGGAAAAACATTTAACACAGAAATTACATGGAAACAACGCCGGAAAATGGGACACAATTATTATGAGTCCTCACGGAAAAAGATTTACTAGTCGTGCGCAAATAAAAACATGGTTAGAAGATAATAAATTGGATTATAATGTAGACCGTTTTGATTTCTGTCTGCATATAAATCGGGCTAAAAAATTAGGTTTATATGAAATTACTGATCCCGAAGCAGTAGCATTAGCAAAACCTGTGAAAGATCCTTCAAAACCTCATAAAAAAACATCAAAATCTAGCAATAAAATTTCTACACCTAAGAGTGGTAGTGCTGTTAATTTACCCATCACTCCAGAAATACATGAAACTTGCCGAGAAGAAGAGGAGGAAGATACAACAAATTACTTGAAAATAATTCACGAAGATGGTAGTTATAAATGCCCAATAGAAGGATGCGGCAAGATTTTCCGAAAAGAAAATCTGGCACAGATGCACGTTAAACATTATCATCCAGAATCCGCAAAACTTTTGGGTTCAACTCCAAACGTCGCAGATTTGGCATACGCGAGAACAGTTGGAGAACCTATTGATGATATTGTACCAAAAGCAAGATCCGTCGGATCGCCTCTTGAAAAAGAAAAAATGATTAAAAATGAAACACCAAAACAAAAATCAACCCTTAAAGTTTTACAACCTAAACCAAAAATAGAGGAAGGAGAAATTAAAAAATCCATCGCTTCTCCACCACATCAGACGCCAAAATCCAAAGATTCGGAAATTATTAAGTTATTAAATAGCGAACCAAAAACCAAAACACTTGATTCAATTTTCGAAACTGTTGCTTCAAAATCGCTGGAACCGGAAGAACCTATACCGGAAAAATATCCGGACTTCAAACTCAAAGATTTGTTACATAAAGCAGAACCAATTCCACCTTTTAAGAAAGAAGAAAATCGGCCAACTGGTATCAAAACTCTTCTTCCTGTTATACGACAACCCGTAGAAGATTTTAAACAAGAAATGGAAGATTCTGAAGTTGGATTAAAAATACACGCATTACCGAAAGCAGTTGAGAGGTTAAAACCAAGAAAGCGACAATCTTCAGAATATAGTGAAGCAAAGAAAAGAAGACAGTCCTTTAAATATGAAGACGAATTATCAGACTTTTATGACGGAGATAGTCATTCTCAAGACTCGTTTAAAGAGAAGAAAGTTCTTGAATTACCGCCTGTCGCTCCAGTTACTGAGACTCCACAAGTTATCATTGAAGGAGGAGAAGTCATTCGTTTGGTGCACATGAAAAGGTAAGTTTTATCTTATGCAACGACTAATGCCGGGTTATTTATTTTATTATTGCTTTCAGTGAGGAAATAATAAATTGTACATGCGGTATAACAGAAGAAGACGGTCTTATGATTCAATGCGAGTTGTGTTTATGCTGGCAACACGCACATTGTAATAATATTCAAAAAGAAAATGAAGTTCCTGAAAAATATATTTGTTACATATGCAAAAATCCTCAAAAAATGCGCGTTTCTAAGAAATATTTACATGATCAAGAATGGTTAAAACAAGGAGTTCTTCCAACTGCAAATTATCACGCAAAAGATGAGGAAGCTTTAAAAGAGAAATTTGAAAAATTGCGGAAATCCCATGAACTTAGTGGATGTTTAGTTGAGTTAAATGATTATGTACGTAATCTCAGATTAAAGCTGAGTATTGCAGAGTAAGTAATTTATCAAATAATTTTTATTTAAATTTTGTAATGCCTTCTTTTCTTACAGTAACAAAGACCATCCTAAACTTTATTTATGGAGTAAGCCATGGGACAAACCAGTGCCAAATGAAAACTTAAATGCTTTGTTAAATTCAAAATTAGATCATAAGCTGGAAATCAAAGACGAAAATTTAAATTCAAGCTTTTCTGGCTCAGATCATAGTTATATAAAAAGCAGCACATTTGGAGATATTGCCCTTAAAAGTATGTTAGAACCCCCAGTTGAATTAAAACAAGAAGAAAAGCATTTAATCGACAATCAAGTAATTAAATCGGAATCGGAACTAATATCAATTCTCGAAGACGGAACTGATATTAAATCAGAATTAAAACCAGAATCAACTGAATTCCCAAAAATTGATTTGAATACAATGATCGTGAATAATTTAAAAACTGAACCTAAAGATGAAACTTTACCGGAAGACAATAAAGAAAATGCCTTGAGTGGAATTTTGAGTTCTGGTTCTTTAGAGTTAGCGTTGTCTCAAACTGATTTAGTTACATCATTCGCACATTTAAATGAAGTGGATGCAACTAATACAGTTCCGGCTGTTCATATTCCACAACCCGAAGCTGTTATAGACCCAACGGATTGCAGAATGAATCTAATTGATCATGTTTCTCATTTCCAAAGCCTGGTGGATGAACGATTGAATTGTATTGAGGCTGAGATAAGTGGTAAGTGGTTTTTCTTACTTTACACGATTCAATATTTTTTATTGGTTCGAATATTCATTTATTCGATTTTTCGTAGAATTGGAGGACCAAGATTCGAACCTAGGTGCCGATGATGATGAGGATGCCTATCCAAAAATGAAACAAACCTTACAAATGTTATTAAACGATCTTACAACAATGCGGCAAATAGCTGCTTTGAGCAATTAAAATTTTGTTAGTTTTGAATTTAACATTTAAATTATTTATCATGTTTTCAGTTCAAAGTTCCAGAAAGAACTATTGATGTGTATAAAAAACCATCGTAATTTAAACCAGCAATTATTTAATAAATATATTTTTTAATAAAAGTTAATTCGATTAACGGAACTTAATTTTTTTATATAAAAAATATTTTTTAGTTACAAAATTTATTAACAAATTTCCAAATATGTACATAATTATATAAATTATATTAGTACAAAAATGTAGATTTTGTATAAATAATACATATATTTATCTTATAAATAATACCAGTGTAATACAAAAATGAAATACATAATTATATTTTAAATATTGAATAAATTAATGCACGCGCAGTATACATGCAGTGTTGTTTTCCAAATAGTAGTT
The DNA here is from genome assembly GCA_035578165.1 of Stenolophus ochropezus. Classification (NCBI taxonomy): domain Eukaryota; kingdom Metazoa; phylum Arthropoda; class Insecta; order Coleoptera; family Carabidae; genus Stenolophus; species Stenolophus ochropezus. The sequence goes on along the minus strand of JAQOWZ010000001.1, from coordinate 14,818,149 downwards.
AAATAAAATGTCGGCGAGTGTTCTTCAAACTTTTCCATGTAACAGTATTTAATTAAGTGACTGGACTAATTTTTTTGTGATAAAAAGTAAACAACATTTATTAATCAACTAATGTGAAGATTTCTGCCAGTCGTTCACACATTCCAGACATCTACAACTTTTAACATTTTGGCGGCGATCGGTGGTAAGTGATTTTATAACTCTATTTTCAATTGTCGTGCTAGTCTGTTTAACTTATTACTAGAATTTTTATCTGGTAGTTCGCAAATGTATTGATATCGTGCTGAACAATCTGAACCACGATAAGCATAATTTCTATATGCCGGATCGTACGCCAATCGTAAGCAACGACCATCTCCTTTTATTGCAGCTGTAGCATTTGGAGCCTGATTTTTATTTGTGGATACTGGTCTTGCACTGTTGCTCCAAATCCACAACAAACCAGGGTTTAAACCCCCAGTCCAGAAATCTTTACCTAACAGAGAAATGTTTTATTAACCATTATTTTATCTAATATACATTTAACTTAATAAAATATTTATTTACAAAAACATGATCTACTTAATTTTTAATTTGATTTGAATGGTGAAAGCCTATTTCTTGTCCGTTTGTAGTAAGTCAGTGACCCAAAATTATTTATTCACGTTACATACCAACCTTTTAAATTACTATTTGTTTGAATGAAAGCGACAACATCTTGATTTTCTTCTATGGTTTCCATTTCAGCCAAAACTGCTCCAAGTTTTTGACATGTTTTACTTGCGGCTTTCCAATCCTTTTCGCGACCAGCATGATCCGAAAAATAGTAACATTGACCGCCGGCTCTTGTGAAATTATCCGGGCATGGTTCTATAAAATAATTTTACGAATACCTTATCCAATTTTTCAATATTACCTACCATTATCCATTCGACTGCCTGCCATAACATAATATAACATTTCTTCCACCCTTCTCAATCTTTTTTCCATAAAATCAGTTCGATATACCAATTTTTCAATAGCTCCCAATAAATATAAATCAGTCTCTGTTATCTGGCGTTGTGTTTGACTATCTGCAACTGGTTTTAATGAAGTTGAAGGAATTCCGGATACTACACTATTTAAAACTTTTGAAGGAGTATCTTTTCGATTTGATATCACATAAGCATTGTCTGTAGTTGGTGGTAACTTCATAACTCTTTGTTCTCTGTGAAAGAAATAAAATTATTTATTTTTACAATGTGGAAATAGTAATATACCTGTTGGTTTTATAGCCAAGAGCCCATTCTTCTAATAATGGTCCCCAAATTTGAGATTCCGTCCAAATTGCCGGGTTGTCGGTATAACTTTTCTCTTTTGTATTATTTAAATAAATACTGTGACCACTCACTGTTAGTAATAATAGAAATAATAATTGTTTCATGATTATTGTAAAACGTGGTATGTGTGTTTGGATGTTGCTTTACTCGCGGTTCAAAATCAAATGAAGCGTACCTACTCTCTCTTTTCGATGATGACCGACTATCGGTTGATGAGCAGCTAATGACAAAATAAAAGGAAAATTTCAATCGTTCTTTTGTTATAACTGGAATTTGTATCCAGTAATTACTTATTTTAAACAAAATATTTTATATAAATCATAAGATTATAATTTTCTTAAAAACAACTCAAATTTATTCAGATCCGGTTGACCCCTTGGCCTACTTCCTGCTGTTTTATATATTGGACTTTCCATTGATCATATTTGCAATTTCTCGATATCTGTATGCAGACTTAGTTGACGTAATAAATACATTTTGGCGAAAAAAAGAAAGTAGATATAACTTTTATAAAAAATTATATTTAAAATATAAATGTACATGAAATATAAAATAGGTAATTTACACATAAGATAAATATCATAACTCTAAAGCTATATTTGGTTAAAAATAAACGGTTAAATTCGAATTATCAACTATCCTTTGGACCGGATCTAAATTCGCTGTATCGATATTATTAACATTTTCGACGCTGTCCGTATCAGTCTGCAACAAAAAATTGTTCACAATTGAAATATCTGAAATCATTTATTTATTTCCTGTTTAACCGGAAACATTACTTAAATTTATTTCGTAAATGTTTGTGTTTCTCAATGACACTGATTATATCTATTAATTTTTATTTCACCTTGTTTTGCGAATCATCTCCCCAGCTGAGCTTTTTGACTCGTGTTGTCATTGCGGAAGCTGGCCATGTTGGACCTCGGCCTGTTCCTTCCCCGAGATTGTTTTGGTTTTCAAGTTGTCGAGGTGGACTTGGTGCGGGGTGCACTTTTGGACTCGCTAATTTGCTGATGGAATTTGATGTTCTGATTGTACCGTTGCGCGACATTATGCCTAAAATAAAACTGTTTATTTAATTTTCTTTTTAAATATTTTGTATTACTTTTTACGGTGGCAGTATATACGTCACTGGGAACTCCACCCATAGCAGTAGCTACAACAGCTGGTCTAGTATCTCCAAACATTGGATTGTCCATTTTTCCAGGGCCGTTTGTTAATGGAGGCTTTTCATGATCCATATATTCTGAACGGACTTTTGTTCTAATCCTCGGTTTTTTGCTGTATAAAAAACTTTTCAATATTTTTTTATATAATATTTAGAAAAAGTAACTTACACTTTACAAATGTACATTATCAAAACAGCAATAACAAGAGCTAATAACACTAATAAAGCTCCAAAGACCATAACAAGTAATAATCCACCATTAGCTTGGTTAGTCCAACTAGAACTATCTACAGGTGTTCCAGTCCCAGTACGTTGAGGAAAATGAACGGTAACAGGAACCGATGTATGTCGTGGTGGTCGTCCATTATCAGTTGCAATGGCAGTTAAATGAACAGGAGTTGCCGGCATTGGATCAGGTAGTGGTACTCTAAGTCGAATCTCTCCTAAGGTGTTTATCGTAAACATACTTGAGTCGGGACCTGAAAAAACAAATATAACTTTATTGTTTGCTCGCTTGTTCGCTATATACTCTTTCATCCTTCAATCGAAGTCAATTTTACCTGTTAGGGATAAGGTGACAACATCTCCTCTGTCTCCATCGGCAGCTTCAACCCTTCCAACTAATCTTCCATTTTCGCCCAGAACTTCATTCGCTACTCCGGGACTGACAAAGAATTCATACTGCGGGTATCGGAATCGCGGTTCCCAATCGTTTACATTGATCACGCTAACATTTACTACACTAGAATCATTCTGTAACAAAAGATAATTGTACTCGCGTGATATACAAACGCTTGCATGATGTTAAATACCGTTCTGCCGTCTGTTACAAATACTTTAAAGACGTAAGAATCTCGCGTTTCGTAGTCTAGTTGTTTGCGCAGCGCTAATTCTCCCGAAGAATCTATCGTGAACACTTCCAGTAAATGCTGATCAGACACGTAGTATCGCAAGTCCTGGAAAAAATGCAAATTAGAAAATAATTAGTAATAAAACTAATGTTTGTACATCTCTAGGATGGTTTGTGTTGAGGGTAGCAATGATACTACCACCGGGTAGATTTTCGGGTGCGGTCACATGGTATATCCTCTGCAGGAAACGGATGTCACGGGTAGACGACGTCACTCGACTCACTGTGAGGGTGGCCAGAGCGTAACGGTCTGGATTATCTTGTTGTGTTGCCTTTAAATAAATAAAACCGCAAATTGGTAATAAACACGCAATTTCCTTTCCCAATACTTACTCGTATAACAAGAGTTGCAGGTTGTAATAATTCGTCATCCTTGATATCTCTTTTAATAACCACATGTCCTGATTCTCTTCCAATATCAAATAAGCGATAATCTGCACTTGCAAAGTTGAATGTATAAAATATTGGAGCGTTTATTCCCGTATCTTGATCATACGCTTTAACATCACGCGGTTGTACTCTTAAAACTGTTCCCTAAATAATAATCATTAATAAATTGTTTAAACAATTATTCAGTTTTACCTTTACGGGGGGTTCAGGTAAAAACGCAGTGTATCGATCATCAACAAAACGTGGATTTTGGTCATCGGCATCAATAACATTAACATGAAGAACGGTGTCTGACGATTGAGGCGGATTACCCTGATCTTGAGCTCGAACCCCAACAGTGAAACTTTTCAAAGTTTCATAGTCTAAAGGACGCCGTAAAACCAAAGTTCCTTCCAACTCGTTTTCAAACACGAAATAATCCTAAAAACGGATGTCAGTTAGCCGAGCGTAAAAATTGCGGCAGTAAAAGTGAATAACATGATTAATGAAGTTTTGTAGGATGCATTTGTCAGTGATAATCATGATGAAGATGCGGTGATATTCTAGCCTCGATTAATTATACATACCTCCAAATAGAATATTTTTCCATTCATATATAAAGGCTATCCTTGTAACGCAATTTTGTATTTATTATTATAATCAATACAAATTAAGCTAAACAATTTTAATTGTTCTTACCGAATGTGGTCCAGGTAGAACAGAATATCTGACTGTAGAATAAGGTCCTTGTTGATCATCATCCTCAGCTCTGACTCCTTGCAAAACTCTTGTTCCAACTACAGTAACTTCTGATATATTCAGCACATACGGCGCGTTTACAAATCTTGGAGCATTATCGTTTGCATCTGTCACTCTTATGCTGACAGGAATCACAAAACCCTGACCCACAAAAATGTTATTTCTTAAATTTAAAGATTTGCGAATTTCTTACCGGGTCGTTAGTATGAAGACGATCGCAGATAACATTGACATAAACAGACGAAGGTCCATCTCTACCTTCTTTATCTAATCGTCGACGTAGAGTTAGATTGCGACTCCCTACAGGAATATCGACTGGGCTGTCTGTTTCTTTTAAACGGAGGGCTATATTTCCAACTATTGGACGGGGGTCGCCTAGAACTTGTAGCTGACCTGAAGAATTAGAAAAATGTAGTTAAATAATAATGGGAGATATAGGATTTTTTACCAATGGTAGACCCAACAGAAATGTCTTCTGAAACGAAGAAATTTTCGGAAGAAGCTCCTGTTTCCAAGTAGCATCTGTTGTCGGGTAATCCTAAAACAGAAAAATTATTGCAAAAAAATTGTTTGAAATTACAGACATGCTACGAATATTCGGAGTATACGGTACTTTTTATTTGAAGACTTATGGTTATTATTATAACTAGCAAATTCTTTTAAACCAGACTTTTATAATAAAAACATTCTCAAAAGTAGGGCACAACAATAATATATGTAGTGATATTTCCGAGTAATAAAAAATTATATTTGTGTGTAAATGTGCTGTGTAATTTAATGTATGTAAGGAACAATTTGGTTAATTTTCTACTTTAAATTTTATTTGTGTTAAGTTAATGACTCAGTTAATCTTCAGTTTCTAAAATGGAGCAAATTTTAATTAAATTTTCATGTGCTAACTTAATAATTTATGGACATTTTTTAAATTGACTATTCCACACACGTCATTTTCACCCAATAGAATACTTCAATTAATGACCGTAGATAGTTTTTCAGTGAAGAAATTTAATAAAACCATAGTATCATACTTATGGTTACATTTTGTTGACATCAAAAATTTTATGTTTCTATTATTGTCATTCGTGAAATAATCAAGCAATTATACTTCGAACTATGAATTTAATTGGTAAAATTTACTCACAATTCCTGCGAAGTAACGACAACTCGGATTTTGAACTAAATATCATTTTTGACACTCGTTTGTCTTTTAGTACTCAACAAGTGTTCGTAAATTTTTCTATTAAATTCATGGCTCTTATTATATTACTTACGAAAAATTATAGGTATCGATTTGTTAAATTGAAGCATATTGAGAATATTCTAGTAAATAAATGTTTGTATGGTGGGAGGTATGCTACCTTCGCAGCACACTGGTTATTTAGGTTGTGTTCATCGGTACAGAACCCGCGATTTAACGACTTCAGATCGCAATCTGGCACACTCACTCTTCTTAACTCCCATCATCTCAGCACATCGCATAAACATTCCTCATTGTTCCTATTTAGTCCCCAAACATTTCAGAATCTTTTGTTTAATTGCTATTTATCATAATTTTACTGACGTGTTGTTGTGTACATAATGGTTTTTGAAACTCTGAGAAATATGAAATCATTTCTTTTATTTCTATTATCTTAAATGAGAACACTAGAAATTTTGATTTTAATTTGTTCTATAGAGAATCTAGTTTTAAACACTGGAAGTATTCAAATGGAGTCTTTTAAAATGCTCATACACTGTGTCGAATTATGCAGCTCGGTTTATAGTTACGCATTCAAATTGTGGGAACTACAAATGCACTTGTTCAAACACACCCCTATTTCCTATTGTTCTACGGTCTACTGATCATTGTAGGTGCGTAACAGAGAAATTAAAATTAATTTTCTAATTCATTTCGTATGGGAACTTTTAAACTCTACTTAATCTGTGTTTATTGTTGCTGAGTACCTATATTAGAAAATTATTGTTGCATTGTTTCCTTTGTTTTAATAATGTACGGAAAATTTTTATTATAAGAAACGTTTATGTGTCTTCATATAAATTAATTAGAATATGAAATGTAACGACACGACAATTAAAAATGCATAACTAGTTTTCTTAACTTCTGTATCATGCAATTGTTTAACACACGTTTCATTTTCTTTGTTGTTGAAAAACTGCTTTTTATTTGGGACATTTTCTCAACCAAAGAAAGTAAATATCAGTGGGAAAAACAATATTGCTATATTTTGGAATTTTTATTGCAGAAAGCAGTTATCAGATGTCACCTTCAGGATATTCATAGGTGGAAATTGCACCACATGCGTGCGTAGTTTTTTTGGGAATTAATTGGTAAAGTATTGACCTCGGTTAGATTCATATTAAATAAAACTACTACTAAAATTTAATATTTCTCCACAATTTATAACTGCCGTAGAGAATACATGATATTTCTTTTATTTAAAAGTTGAATTTATGTAATGTTTATGTTTTATTATGCCACTCGCAACTGTCCTGATGTATGCACCTATTTACTGATGAATAACTTAAAAATTAATTAGTAATTCTAACAACAGATGCCCATGCAAGACCAATTTTGCCCTGTGTAACTTTATCTTTTAATTTCCGGGGTGGCCATGCGTCATGCCAGTTACGGGCTAGAAGTCACAGAACAGTGGAGGGGAAACAATGATCTTTATGCTGATTCAAAAGCGGAAACAGCAGCCGAACCGACGGATACACTTTCATTTTTATGCGTATGTGTCAAACCGTTTTTCTTTCAGTCCGTTAGACACTGCACGCACCACTTCATACAGACGTGAAATGCACGTTACTGGAAATTTCAACAGGTGGTCGAGCGAGGAACCCGCGATAAGACGATAATATCTTGCATATTGCAAATATAAAACGGTCGTTATTATACAGAAAAGTTAATGATACGTAAAGGAATTTCTTACCTAGAAAATTGTAATTGTATTGATTATCTTTTAATTCATATTCGAAAGTGAAATTTTATTTCTTATCCAAATAATTGTGATTATGTATTTATTATCTTTTAATTCATATTTGAAACTCGAAAGCAAAATGTAATTAATATAAATTCCAATTTTAAATTCATTACAGGAACATAAACTGAAACGATAATTTTCTCATTAAATCATATTCTTCTAGTAATAACAAATATTATATTCATATATACAGTACGTGCAATGCAACGCAGAACATAGGGCTTTAACATGGGATACTCTATCTGCTGATCAATTTAGATCAAAAGTATAAAGTTATTTAAAATTAAATTTTACATCAAATAAGATCATAATTAATGCAATAGCACGTCTACACTACGAGATTTATTAAATTTAAAATATAACATTTTCATTTAAAATCAGACAGCCATGGAAATAAAAGTTTGGATAACCAAGAGAAACTTATTGGGGAGATTATAATTTAACTCTTTCAGTTATTCTTTTTGCCCGAGGGTGAAATTTTATATTTTTGTAGGATAAAAAATGCTTCAAATAAAAGATGTAACTTGACAGATAAATTGTATCTAACACTTGTTAATTTTTGTTTCAATTCCATGGCTACCTCTATTTAGAAGTGATTTACGTCATTTTCATACCTAATTTCTGACGTTACATGCAAATTAATTTTGATGCAGAATTGTAAGCTCTGCAACGGTTATTTAAAATTTTGTTTCTATACTAATTAGGGAAGGGGAATATTACGAAATCCCTATGTTCGGTGTTCGAGTCACCAAACTGTATATACCTACTTATACTTTAAAGTTGATATAAAGACTCCATTATTGTCCCTGCAATAAAATATAATTCAAGTCTCATCTGGTCTAATTTTTTCCATGTATTTACTGCATAGTTTTTTTGTAGTGCACTCTACACACCAGCTAAAATGCTCAGAGGACAATGTAATTTAAAGTAAAAATATATACTAATACTGATATCTGCGAAAAACATATCTGGCACACCCAGTAATGGGTAATATTGATATATTTATTTACATAATTCATTTTTTCAGTATGTATTGAATTATATAACAATTATGTATGAAATTATATATCGTGTCCAACAAATGAAAAACGAAACAAATAACATATAAGGAATTACTAAGTCGGAACAAACTCCTTGTATATACAATTTTTAGTTTGTGATGTACTGTACGTTATAATTTTCATATGAAATAATAGGAAAGTGTACTTTCGTAACATGAATTTCAAATTAAAATACATAATCATCTCTCGAATGGTTAGTCCAGATAATAGCATGGTTTATTAACCATCTAATTACTTGTTGTAACTTGCAAATTTATAGCTGTTTATCATAATTAAACGGGTGTAATTTTTAATTGTAAAAGGTTAACGATTCTGTAAGAAAGCCCCGTCGAACTTGCGAAGGTCCTCCCTCGTGCAACCGGAACCACGCTCTTTTCCCGTATTTCCTGTCCTCGCGTCCTTCTCGCCTTTATCTCCGATCCTCCAGTGAAGAAACAGACGCCAATTAGCGCCAAATGACGCGGACGAAGCTAGCATAGTCATAAATGAATCATCGTGTTTTTCCAAATTTTACAGGTCACTAAGACAAAAGACTACTTGTATTTTTAATGCCGGTAACTGTTATAGTTACGTGTTTTAATTACATTAATTATTTTTGTAATACGTATGCGAAATATTTTGTTACACATTTATGGTTCCGTTTTAATTATGGGTGGAACCCATAGGTCAAATTCTTCACATAATTTTTCATAAAGTTTAGAGTATAGCAATGTCTACATAATTTCAATTCATAATAACACTAGAACAGTGTAAACTGAAGTAAAAAATCAAAAACCGTATACCTACATTGAAAAATAGTTTTATTTGTATATCAAGAGACTATAGTATATTTTTTTATTACGCATATGGAATTTATTTTACGAGAGGATAGCCGAAGAGAATAAACCATGTGAGTAATAAAAAATTCTTTAGTCCTTAGATATACATTATATTTTTTCTGCAATCGTTTGTAAAACTTCAGCTAGCTATTTAGACAGGGATGGCTGTGATAACGATAACAATCTTACTGTCAAAGTGTCAAATATTTCTTTATAATTTTCATTTATGTTTACACCTGCTTAGACATCGTCTGAAATCAGAATATTTTCAAAAGTATAGAATAAATAAATTCACCAATAATATTATAGAATAATATGTTTCATATTTTAGGTAGTGCTGGTAGTTTGACAGATGAGTCCGTGAAGTTATATTTTGACATAAGAGTCTCTAAAAATTTACTTTAGCTACTACTTTGGCTAACTTCGCGGAATGATATCGTGTACACTTTAGTATCGATTACTATACACGGTTTATTAGTAAAAACGAGTCTGATAACACGCAACTACTATTTTTTTAAATGGGGAACCTTCCATTATTTTGATAAAATTAAAATGGCTATTTTTTGCCTTTTCAGTGATGATAAGTAAGTGTAAAAAATCGAGAAAAACAGAATAATTCAGAAATAAATATAATTTTTAGGCGGCTATGTAAAATTCACTAAATGTTACGATATAAAAAAAAATTTAACGTGAAATATCAAACATAGTAAGGTAAATCACTTAAAACAAACGCTCGAAATTATACGACCTTGTTCTGTTATGCAGAATATTTGAATAAAAATTATTTCTGGTATTTCTTTAATACATCATTGAAAAGACAAAAAATGGCGGTTTTAATTTTACCAATACAATAGTAGGTTCCCATTTTAAAAATAAAAATTGATATTCGCTGGATGTAAATCAGATATTAATAGTATATTGTACAAGAGTAAATATGATGCTCATATCCCTTGAGGATGAAGTTTGGGGCATGACGCCGCAGGCGGAGTGCTTCAATCATCCGAATGGTAAATAAGCATTCCACTCGAGTTGTACAGTATACTTTTTCTACGACCAACGTATTCGATGATGCACTCTGTATAAACATAAACAATTGAATTATATTTCTTGTCAATTGTTTACATTTTGTGTCAGAGAAATTAAAAAGACAAGAGTCAGTTTGATAATAAAATAATATGAAATGAACTGTTTGTTCTCTGATATGGTAATAAATTACTACATTAATATGGATATAAAGTACGATAATGTTACGGAAATATTTAATTACTTATTGTAATAATGTAGAACAACAGTAAATTGTATTAACTAAAGCAGTACTAATGGCAATAATTCTGCATTTAACATCAAATTACCATAAACGGTACAATAAATCAAATAATAATTATTAAAACCGTTCTGTTTTTGAATAAAACAATTGTAGAATAACTGAGTATTTTTACGCACGAAGAACTATTTCGATTTCTATGTTAATACAATGCATAAGAAACGAGAACAGTCGAAAAAACTTATTTGTCTCTCATGTGAAGATTTAATTAACGATCTGCGTGACCTTGGAATAATAGTTTGCAATTGTTCTTAATTCAATTGTTCTTATTGTCAGATTTCATCTGCTTTGCTTTCTTTGATTTGTTTTCTCATCATGAAAAGTAACGTTTGTTTTATTTCATTTGTCGCGAAACAAAGGACACGTAATACCGCTTATATTTAAACAATGAATCAAATAACATGACATTACTGTTTTTTGGATAAATTGGTCTTAAATCTTGCATTGTTCAACTTAAATTATATTAAATTACAACTTCTTATATTTTTTCGCCTATTCGTGGGAAATAGGTTATTTAAATTGTAAAATATATTAATACTTGTCTTAGATATAATGAGATTATAGAATAGTTTCTAAAGTAAAATACCAATACAATAATTATTGAAAGTTAACATGTATTTTGAAAAACAAAACACCTAATTGACTAATAATCAAATGTGGTATTAGAAAGTATTGAAATAAAATTGATGTGAAACAAATTATTTTAAAATAATGCAATTTCTAAAACCACTTTTACTAAAAATTTAATAGCTACCTATACAAGAAAAAATAAATTACAAAATTTGTTTTTATTTGATGTAGTATCATTAATTAGCAACATATAAATCACTTTAATTTACATTTTGAAGTTTTCCGATTACTATCTAATCTTAAATTTGTAATTATCGTAATTACAAAATTTAAATTTTTCGCGTTTTACTTATATACGTCCTTCCAAGATAAGCGAAAACAAAGATGCATCTTAAATACACCTCGTACTTGGTAATTATATGCATTTCAGGTCGACCTTAAAATTACGTGTAATAAAACTATGGAAACAGTAGAAAGTGCAACAAACATCCGCCCCCGATGTTGTTTTGTCACTTTTCATTGTTTTTTGGTTGCCTATAATTCATATAATTTTGAAATTGACAGATGATAACTAGAACGGTTGTTTGTGAAGCTATTATAAACTTTCTCAATGCAAATGTTTGTATGTACATAATGTAGAATGCGTGCATATGTTGTTACGCTTAAGTAGGGTGCATTGATTTTTGTTTTTAAGTTAGGGTGAAAATCGTCTAATATACTCATAATATGACTCACACCTCAAAATTATAATGGCATATGTCCATATAACTATTACATTTTATACCAAGTTAGGGTATGTGCAATGTTTTGTTTTTACTGCACTCATTTTTTCTTACCTTGTGATGTGATAAAAGGGACGGCAAAAAGAAGTAGGGTAACAATCAGAGCAATTGTTGCCATTGTTGATGCTACGTTGCCCCAAATTCTATGTCAAGATGCATCTGAAATGAGACCAGTTCAGAGGTTAAACATATAATCACTTTAACAACCACTATAAGTGTAACTTTTCTCATTTCGGAAAACTCGTTTAGATAACTGTACGCCTTGATGTTTTCATGTTTCAGATAATTGTTACAGCTATGTAGATTAAGTGGAGAAATTTTGTTAGAAAGAATTTTAACTACTTCAGGTTTACTTATTATTCTCAATAGTGGTAATAATTGAAATATGTTAAATGAAACATAATTAAACATATTGTGAGTTGAAAAACATTAAAGTGGAATAGAAACTCTAAACGCATACTTCATTAATATTAAAATATATCCGTTTGGTTTTAAACAAAGGCAAATACTTTTTTAATAATATTTTAGTAATAATGCCAAATAGTCACATATATAAGAAAGAAAATATAATCATACCGACTTTGATACTTCCAGATTTTAATTGTCTTCTTTACATGACGTTATGATTAATTTTAATTTTTAATTTATGCTAGTTTTTCTGTCCGTTCGTTTTCATAATAATTATGTGTTAAGGGAATAGTATAAGGTTTTATTTCGAAGCAGGTCTGGATTTAAGGGTGGGCAAACTGGATTGTAGCTCAGGGGTTCCCACCAAATAGGGCCCCCGGCACCCATCAAGTCAAAAAATTTATCAACAATATATATTACTGGAAAATAAAAAAGAGTTAGCCTGAAAAACACCGAAATATAATTTCATAATAGAGAAAAGTGCAGGATGCTTTTCCAAACGAGTTTTCATGAAAACAAATTGCAACGCAGGAAAACCGTGTTCAAAATAAACATTATAAAATAGGCTCAGAATGGTACTTCTGACCATCAATAATGATATTGTAAGAGTATTATCATTGGAAGATATACATTATTACAAAATATTATTTGTGTATAATAATACATAAAAAATTTCATACTTGGACGTTCATCCCTCAACTAATAATACATAATATTACTGAAACTCAGTTTTTTCAATAGAGGATTTGTTTTATTCGACTGAATCGTTAGTAAATTAGGAAAAAAATTTTGAAGATAGCAGTCATTTAAAAAATCCTCTAATACACCAAAATTTCGACTGTAAATCAATTTTCCTCAGGATGATAAATGTAAAAATTATTGAAATATTTGTTAATAACTAATTTATAAAAAATCACAAAATATAGAATTTATGTTTTTATTCCATGTTGAAAAAAGGGCCCCCACCAACATAAATAAGACTCTGTTCCCAAGACTTTTATTAATGTGCGAGATGGAGTCGCGAGCATTTTCAGTTGATTAATGAAATTTATTCCCGAAATGCATTTCTCTCGGCATTTAAATTTAAATAATTTAATTTATAAGCTTAATTCCTAATTTATATGTACTCAACAAATCAAGTTTGTAATGGATTATTTTATAAAACTCTGAAGTCAAGGAGACTTCTTATTTATTTTTTGTTTATTCCCTTATTTAATTTATTCCCTAGAGAATAAAGTAGTGTAGTATGAGTGCAATTTATTCCTGATAGGGAGAAAACATTATTTATGATTTTGACAACAGTGGCATGAGTTAAATATCTATCTATTTGATACTGAATTCAATAATACGCGGATAGGTTTTACGATTTTTTAATAATTTATAAAATGAAATTTTCGCAAAAGACTAATAAATTGACATTCAATCCATGTTAAAAAAAATAGTCTAATAGGCGAAATTGCAATAAATAAGGTAATCCGAATTTGTGAAACTAGTACAACAATTTGATATTCTTTACCGCTGATGACAAAACTGCAATTGTCGAATGGCATTGTAGGTCAGTGGATGAGTAAACCCGTTAATGTAATGCATTTTGATGATATGAACGATCGGGAGTAATTTAAAAAATCACGAAAGTTACAGGCGAGTGGTCGCGAACACGAACACCTTAAAACATTTGCGTTTCCGCATTTTGTTCCCGTTACGTAAGTTGGTTGTTGTTGGCTGAGCATAGCGGTTGCCCATTTACTTTAAATCAAATTTAGAAAATCTTTTGATATATGCAGCCGGCAGCATTGTTCGCTATGCATCTTGACAGCTTGGCAACAATGAAAGTTTTATGTAAGAAATGTTGGAGATTATAAAAGCGACAGTTGATCTTTTATTTCTTTATATTTCAACAATTTTTTTATTTCCTTACTATATCTTCCGCAATTCCTATAAAAATTTTAGAATTTTTTATTACAATTTCGTAATTAATATTCCGGATTAGAATGCAACTTAAATATACATAAATAATTTCCGGGGTACTCTCTCAAAAATAGTAAGAATGCCCGTGAGATAGTATATCATAAAAATATGTAGGTCTTCCTGATTGACACTTTTGATGATTAACTTTGTATAAATTTATTGAATATAAAATTTAGTTTAGTCCCTGATATGATTGATTATTATATAAACTTAAATGTGTTCATTGTAACACCGGAAAATTTAAATTAGCATTTTCTTTATTCATATCTTAAAAATGCAAATTTATTGTAGCGCTTCTGGTAAAAGTTTATTACTTTGAACGTACATATATATATGCAAAATTTTATTCAAAAAAATTACGTTACATAATTTCATGATTCTATATGATTGCAAGAAATAGTTGAAATATTTGAAAAGTTTTGTAAATTATATCATTTAGTATTAAATTTCTCTTTTAAATGTTGAAAATATACAAAAACTGAATTCCTCATAAACAGGATGTTTTCAATCAAAATTATTACAAAATTTCGAAAATCACTCACCACGTTAATAAAGCGTCTTAGTCCGTGCTTTTGATTTCTCCATACTCAGTATTTGTTGCTTATTAGACCGCATTATTGTAACAAACGCACAAAAGAAAATCAGTCATTGTTGCAGTCTTCACTTAAACCCTCACTGAAAAGTATTTCACGATCACTTAAATAAACACTAAAATAAGAAACAGAGTCTATAGATTTTCAGTCTTCACGCCACTAAGTCACGCTTATCCGTCACGAGAGTGGTAGGTAGGTTGATTGTTGTGATCAATTCGCAACCGATTAGAATTGGGGATTGTCTGGAGACAGTTTGAAGTTGCTTTGTAAGTGGAGAGCGAATAGAGACTGAACTGCGAAACACCTGTCTTAGTTCCACGCTTTATGCTTCGCTAAGCACCTGTGTGTATGTACAGAACTTCTACTTCCCTACCAAAACTATAACATGCAACATATGGGGGGGTGGCTTTATTTGCCCTTAATACGCTTATTAATCATTTTTACACATACTAAACTACATAGCCGATTTGGTTTTATGTTTTAAAAAAAACCTTCTGATTATTTTATTGTAATCATACTTAATTAGACATTTAAAAAATTTGTTTTAAGATTTTGGTTTTTGACTATTTTTATCGTGATATCTGTCCTTTATTCCATCTTGATTTGATGTTTTGATGATTTCTTCACCCCAATTGAAAATAAGGATTCAGGAAAATTAAATGGTTATAAAAATATACTATCAATATTTAGTGTGTGTTTTTTTTTCAATGTGCACATAGGAAATTAACAAGGAAAATCAGTATTTTGCAAGCTATTGCCTCCTGTTTTAACTGAAAAAATCTGCATCAAATGACACCAAATACATATATATTATTTCGTATTTTAATCGTACAAATTAATTTTTAAATTTCTTAATAATAGCTATAGCCATGACATTTGAACAATAAAATAAAAATGTTTGAGGTTTTATCTATCAGCATCGGTAGCTATATTTTTTTTATTTTATATCTTTCAAGTTCGTTTCATATTTACTATGACTATTTTTTTTTATTAAGTAATATTTATAGATATTTATAAAAAATCTAATAAAAAAAATATTTTTGTAAATTTTATTATGTAACAATTTAATAATTTTTTTTTAAATACTTATAAATTATGAAAGGATATCAAACCTAAAAATAAAATAAAAATGATACCTACCGAATTGTAACAGGTAAAAAGTCAAACATTTTTATTTTATTGTTCAAATAATGCCCTGACTATCTTTATTATTAAGAAATTGAAGAAATTTAAAAATTAATTTATACAATTAAAATAAAACATACTGTACATGTATTTGGTGTCATTTGATGCAGAATTTTTTATCTTCCTATTGATACAACAACCATTATTGAAACAAGGAGGTAATTTAAAAAACTAATTTTCCATGTTAATCTCCTATGTGCACCTTGAAAAAATACAGCCGGTATAAATACACAATAACATTACAACTACAAGTACCCGTACCATACTCATACATAGTAAAACAAAATACATTTAAATATCTACAACCTGTTGAACGTAAATACACAAGTGTGATGGTGGTTGCATTTTAAAATATACATATTTAACAAAATATTAACACAATAAATTGATATCAAACATTATTATAAAAACTTATAGAAACAAGTTATAATTAATTATAATAATTTTCAATACCTCTATAGTTACTGCGTTTTTCTAGAAACTTTGACATTTCCAAACTATTCTTAGCGCAGTCAAAGTCAAAGTGACATGTGAGATATTTATTGACAAAACATAAAAAATACGATTCGAAACGACGTAATTACATTAAATTTTTAGTGAAATGGTACGTACACAAATTACAACACGTTTTCCGGATTTAACAGTAAAGAATACTCATTATGAACGTGCAGTTAACCTAACAAATACCAAATTATATTTTAGGCAAGTGGTGTAATCGTTGCCGGTTTGGGCCTTGCGGCCGTAGGATTTGCTGGAAGATATGTTTTAAGACAAATGCCTAATATTACAAAAACCATGAACGAAGCTGTAAAAAATTTACCGAAATTTGATGCAGAGAGTATGGCTAATGCAAAATATTATAAAGGAGGATTTGATCCTAAAATGAATAGAAGGGAAGCAGCTTTAATTCTTGGTGTGAGTCCATCAGCAAATAAAAGTAAAGTGAAAGATGCTTTCAAAAAAGTTATGGCAGCAAACCACCCCGACAGAGGAGGCTCACCGTATCTTGCATCAAAAATAAACGAAGCTAAGGATTTTATGGAAAAACAAAGCAATTAGTTTACAATATAGGTTTATTTAAAAGATTCAAATTTAACTGTATATATAATAGATTATGGTATATGTATATAAAAATGTCATGAAACGACTAGATAGTTGCATTAAATACAGTTAAGTTTTAAATATTTGTGACTAGATATTAACCGTGGGAATTCGTACCATTTTTCACCACGTGTTTAGTACGTAGTTGTGTAATGGACTTCTTTGATAAATTCTTTGGAACTTTGAATATATCCTGAAAACAACAATTTTATTTATGATACATTAAAGTTGAAACTATTTTTACCTTCATAAATTCATGACACTGTATTACGTATGTACCCTTCACCATTCCTTTAAAACATCCGATTAAAGATGCTAAATCAGTACATTTTAATATTTCTAACCGATGGCTCACAATCAATGTGATGGCAACACGAATTAAAATTTTCGAACCTTCATAAAACAAGCAATCCCAAATTCGAAATACAGTCTGTAAAAAAAAAACAAAAATAGAATTTAGCTATAAAGCATTTTTTATTTCTTACTTCAGTTGGCAAAACTTCTGCATAAAGACAAACGAACCACTTTGTAGCCAACACTGGCCATGGCACACCGAGTTGTTCTATATGAGCATGAACTTGTGGATCTCGCATTAATACTAATTGACTTAAAACTTCAATATCTGTAATTAACCCTGCCATTGTACTTATATAATATTTAGGTAAAATTTCCTCTACTAAAGTCTTCAGCAGCCAAAATGCAGTCTCTTCATTTTTTGTTGCTAGTAGTAAAAGTCCTAAAAAAATTACTTATTATTCTACTCTTTTTATAAATAAGAATTAACCGACCTACTATATAATTTAAACCCTGACAGTACCCTACTTCCTGATTATGATAGGCATAAGCAACTAAAACATTGTATAATTGTTCGGGAAGCTCACTACAACTATTAAAGAAAATGTTATCTGGAAATGTGCGCGGTATATCTGTTTTTATAGCATCTATAATGCTTTGCTTAGGCAAATGCTGTCGTACAGTATGGTAGAGATCTGGATTTTTGTCTTTAAGTTCTTGAGCACCAGACATAAGCATCCAAATCTGTTTTCGGTGTTCACTAGGAATACCTTTCCGACAATATCGTTTCAGTTTATCATTCTTTTTTATATTTTGAGCGTTCTTCATGAGATCATTCCACTTTTTACTCCTCTTTGCGAGGACTTTGAGGTAGTTGGATATAAAATCATCAAATACTTGTACATTAAAACTACTGGATCTTTCAAATCCATATTCATCTACTCTACTGCAAAAGAACACTATCGGTTAACCTCATTTTTTTAATACTTTATTTATCATACCTGAACGAAGAAGTTGCCATAATATAAAAGTATAAAAACTATAATAAAAATTATTAACAAATATAAAACAACATTTTAAAAAGTAAAAATCTTGTAAATATGTTTAGCGCCACCACTACCACTTACGGTACGTGATAAAAAAAGGTGTGAATCTTTATCTTCTTATAACTAGAAAAATGATAAATCTTGTAGTACACGAATCAAATTTAAAATAATTAATAAGAATTGATCAAGTTACATTATTTGTAATAACAAAGTTCAAATGTCAGCAGGCACTTATTAATATAAAATTCCCGCCATTGGTTGATTTGATCATTTTATTTAAATTTATTTGCGAAAAAGTTTAAAGAAAATTGTTGTTAAGATAAAAATGTATATTTGTAAACACCGAAATAATTTTTACTTTTCGTAAAAACTACATATTTAAAAAATTAATTAGTTTTTTTGTTATTAAAAATTATAAATAATTGCGTCTGTCAATGTCAAAATGTGTTTATTTAAATTTTAAATGGCAAAAAATTAAAAGATATTAATTTTGAAATTGTTGCTCACTTCTTGGTAATGATAAACGTATGACAAATGTGTAGTGAATTTGAACTCAAAACCGTGGTGTCGTGGTATTATTGTGTGAGTTCGGAACTCTTTTAACGTGCTAGCGCCATGGCTGCTGAGCAGGAACAATTCCGCCAGCTTTTAACAACTCTTTTGTCAACAGATAATCAGGTTCGCACACAAGCAGAGGTAAGTAAATTGTAAATTTAAGTATTTATTTTATAATGGTGAAAAAAATATGATGCTTCAATGTATAGTATTGTAATAAATGGGTGAAATTGTGCTTGAAGATGCATGCTGACAACGTGTGTTGAAGCTGTGCGGAATGATATTCCACAGATGACTCATTGTACTCCTTTTTTTGTTATTATTTCGTACAATGACCTTGACCATTATAAGGAATAATTCTTCCCTTCTTCATTAATTTTGCATATTAATGACGTTTTATTTCCAATATTATGACACTGATGCGGCATGCGTAAAATTTACCCGGGAAACTTCCCGCTTTTCCCATCATCAAAGGTGTTCATTTATGATTGTAACCACATGGTCATGTCAGTTATTTTACGTGATATCTTTATAAAGTACCATGTGTCATGACTTTTAATTGTCTTGATAGGAAGCGTATGGAAACTTACCAGTCGAGTCTAAAGTAACACATCTTCTGGCCGCCATCCATAATGCAGCCATCGGTGAAGAAGCGAGACAAATGTCAGCAGTATTGCTGCGTAGATTATTCTCAAGTGAATTTCAAGATTTTTATCCTAAATTACCAGTTGAAGGCCAAGCCCAGCTAAAGGAACAAGTCATTTTAGCTGTTCAACAAGAGCAAAGTGATTCTATGCGTAGGAAAGTTTGCGAAGTGATTGCTGAAGTTGCCAGAAATTTAATTGATGACGATGGAAACAATCAGTGGCCTGAATTTTTACAGTTTATGTTCCAATGTGCTAACGCTCCGAATCCACAGTTGAAGGAATCCGCTTTAAGAATATTCGCCGCAGTGCCGGGCGTGTTTGGAAATCAACAGACTAATTATTTGGACCTGATCAAACAAATGTTACAGCAATCTTTAATGGCTCAGGATAGTTATGACGTTAGATTTCAAGCTGTCAGAGCCGTGGGCTCTTTCATACTTTTACATGATAAAGAAATGCCTATTTTAAAACATTTCCAAGACTTGTTACCGACTATGATTCAAGTAACAATGGAAAGTATTGAGAAACAGGATGATGATGGCTTATTGAAAGTTTTAATTGACTTAGCTGAAAGTACACCAAAGTTCTTGCGGCCCCAGTTACAGCAGATTTTCGAACTATGCATGAAGGTAAGTTTTTATAAATTCAAATTTGTTATAGCCTTTTTTGTCACATTTTTATAGAGTTACTAGACCGTGTCGTTTTGATGAATCATCATATTTTAATAGATGTAAGAGCAATATATGATTGTATCAAAGTGAAGTTATACATTAAAAAAAAAATAACAACGCCAGAAATTCTATAATTAATATAAACATTTCTAATATTCAGGATTATTTTTGTAATATTGTTGTTTTAGGTATTCAGCGATGCCGAGATGATGGACGGCTGGCGCCACATGGCTTTGGAAGTGATGGTTACTCTAGCTGAAACCGCTCCAAGCATGGTTCGCAAAGTTGCTGATAAATATGTAGTCGCTTTAATCCCCCTGGTTTTAAATATGATGACTGACATAGACGAAGACAATGACTGGGGAACCTGCGATGAAATAGTTGAAGATGATAATGACAGTAACAACGTCGTCGCAGAATCTGCTCTTGACAGATTAGCTTGTGGTCTTGGAGGAAAAATGGTTCTTCCTTTGATTGTGCATAACATCCCAGGAATGTTGTCCAATCCAGACTGGAAACACAGACACGCTGCTTTGATGGCTATTTCCGCCGTTGGAGAAGGCTGCCACAAGCAGATGGAAGACATTCTTCCAAACATCATGGACGGAGTTCTAGGCTATCTTCAAGATCCTCACCCTAGAGTTCGATATGCGGCTTGTAATGCTATTGGACAAATGTCAACTGACTTCGCTCCTATTTTCGAGAAGAAATTCCACGACAGAGTTGTCCCAGGACTCCTCATGGTCTTGGACGATAATCAGAATCCACGTGTTCAAGCCCACGCTGGTGCAGCTTTAGTTAATTTCTCTGAGGATTGTCCCAAACAAATTTTAACGCAATATCTTGATGGTATTATGGCGAAATTAGAAGCCATCCTTAGCAATAAATTTAAAGAATTAGTTGAAAAAGGGACAAAATTAGTTTTAGAACAAGTTGTAACCACAATTGCATCAGTAGCCGATACTTCTGAAAAAGAATTCGTAGCTTATTACGACAGACTCATGCCTTGCTTGAAATATATTATCCAGAACGCTAACACTGACGAACTGAAAATGCTTAGAGGAAAGACCATTGAATGTGTATCTCTGATTGGTTTAGCTGTAGGCTCGGACAAATTCATGAGCGACGCCAGCGAAGTTATGGATATGTTATTAAAGACTCATACTGAAGACTTACCGGATGATGATCCCCAAACAAGTTATTTAATTTCCGCCTGGTCCAGAATTTGCAAAGTATTAGGAAAACGATTTGAGCAATATCTGCCATTAGTAATGGGACCAGTGTTGAGAACAGCTGCTATGAAACCTGAAGTAGCGTTGCTGGATAACGATGACATGCAAAGTGTGGAGGGAGATGTAGACTGGCAATTCGTTTCTCTTGGAGAGCAACAAAACTTCGGTATCAGGACCGCCGGGCTCGAGGACAAAGCTAATGCTTGTGTCATGTTGGTTTGTTATGCAAGAGAACTCAAAGAAGGTAACAATATTTACTTTAATTATTATTACTAATTACTTAATACTATTTGTATTGGTAGGTTTTGCAGAGTATGCTGAAGAAGTAGTTAAGCTTATGGTTCCTATGTTGAAGTTTTATTTCCACGATGGTGTTAGATCTGCTGCCGGCGAATCCCTCCCTTATTTATTAGACTGCGCTAAAATCAAAGGACCACAGTACGTACAAGGCATGTGGCAATACATTTGCCCGGAATTATTAAAAGCAATCGACACTGAACCAGAGAGTGAAGTAATGATGGATTTAATGTATTCATTGGCTCAATGTATAGAAACTCTCGGTAATGGCTGTCTCTCAGAAGAAGCAATGACAGAATTACTCCGTATATTAGATAAAATGCTTAAAGAACATTTCGAACGAGCTCAGGATAGACTGAAAAAACATTTAGACGAAGATTATGATGAAGTGGTTGAAGAGCAATTAGAAGATGAAGAGAACGAGGATATTTATTTCTTATCAAAAATTGCAGATGTTATTCACTCTTGCTTTATGTCTTACAAAACAGCTTTTCTGCCTTTCTTCGATCAAATATGCGGCCACTTCGTGCAGCTGCTCACACCGGACAGACAATGGTCGGACCACCAATGGGGGCTGTGTATTTTCGATGACGTCATAGAATTCAGCGGGCCTGAATGCGTCAAATACCAACACATTTTCCTGCAACCCCTAGCCACATACGTCACAGACAAGAGTCCAGAGGTGCGACAAGCAGCTGCGTACGGTTGGGGAGTCCTGGCCCAATTCGGCGGAGAGCAGTTCGCCGCAGAGTGCGCTAAAGCATTACCCATTCTTGTTGAAGTTATAAACGACCCGGAAAGTAGATCAATGAAAAATGTAAACCCAACAGAAAACGCTATATCAGCTGTGACAAAAATCTTGAAGTACAACGGCACTCAAGTAAAAGTAGATGATCTGCTCCTCATGTGGCTCAACTGGCTCCCGGTGTTGGAGGACGACGACGAAGCCCCCCACGTATACGGATATCTATGTGATTTAATCGAAGGCAACCACCCCATCGTCCTAGGACCCAACAACCAGAACCTGCCGAGGCTGATAGGCATCTTCGGAGAAGCGTTCTTCAGGGAAGTTGTAGAGCCCACACACCCGGTAGGAGTACGAATGACGAACATAGTACGGCAGGTGCAGAGCAACGAGACCATGTTCCAGACCTGCATTACAGCGCTCACTCCAGATCAGCAACAGGCGCTGCATTCTGCACTGCAAACACCACCACCTGTTGCCCAGTAGGCAGCGCGAACTAGATTACTATCATAGTTTTAGATCATATTTACTTTATAAAATATATATTGTTATAATACTGAGACAGATAAGGTAAGCGTTTTACTCTTCCAATGTTTGAATATTATTTGTATATAAAATAATGAGATATAACATCAAGAGAGCAAATTCAAGATTCCACCATATGTTCCCTTTATTCTGATGCTATTCACTTCAAATAATGAAAATGTTTTTCATACTTTATTTGCCAATGTGATACTTTTGGAATAGGCATATTCTAAAATAAATATTTTTCTGTAAAATTAATTATTGTGTTAATGCAATATTCATAAATATATCATTTTATAGAAAAGGGGTTAGTATATGAATTAAAACTTGCTCAAATCATTTATTTTGAGTTGGTTTACAAGGTATTAAATGCCACACAATAAAAAGTTGTAAGTTTCCTTTAAAAGAAATTAATCACTATCGTCTTTGTCATGTCTGCGACTCTTTTTCTTCCTGTGTGACCGGTGACTGGGAGACCGTGATCGACTTTTATGTCTTCTAGAACGGCTACGAGATCGATCTCTGCGGTGCGACCGCTCTCGATGTCTATCGGGCTTCTCCGACCGGCTGCGACTACTTTCTCGTGAAGGAGATTCTTCTCGATTGTAATCATCTTGTGAATTATCTTGATTTCCTCCATATACAGGGGGAGGAACCATGGTTGGGGGTCCCATCGGTGGAACAGCGGGGCCAGGAGTAAGCTCTTTAATTTCGGTAGGGACCCAATTCGGATTTCCGCCTCCAGTCCATTGCGAATCTTGTGTTGGTTCATATCCTCCGTAGTATGGTTCAGGTTCTGGGTTGAAGAAATCTCCCTGGTAGTTCTCAAATCCAGGTGGAGGCATTGATAAGTCAGCTCCTTCGAAACCAGGAGCTCCTGGGGGAGGTACTGACATATCTGGAAATCCTGCAGGTTTTCGACTATATTCTCTTCGATCTGCTGTCATTACTTGTATAACATTTTCTTTTGGTGGTGTGGCTTTTAAAGTAGAGTCTAAACCTCTGCGACTCGCCAAACCAGAATTTCCACCAATGACATCAATAGAACCGGTCATTCTTCGACCCGGAGGCGGCCCAGCTTTTCTTGGACCAGTAAAATTGCCAGAATATTTGCTGTTATCATTTGTTATACTTGTAGGTGCTCTAGGTAGACCAATACTATTCATGGGAGCTAAACCAACACCTGATTCATGCACTCGCATCCGTTTCTGCCTCTCACAATATGCACGCCAAGTGTCTTCATTGAATCCATAATTAAAATAATCTGTGATATCTGCACCCGGTTTTCTCCACGGTTTATCTTCCAGAGAATCTAAATTATATTCTTGAGCTGAAATTCCATTGATTGTCCCAATGGTTTCAAACTCTTCAATGGAGAATTTTCCGGTTTGCTTATTTTTATCTACTCCAGATGATGATGTTAAAAGACCACCTCTTTTAATATTTAGTGAAGTATAGGTCGAGCTGGTTTTTATATCTCCTATTACAACATTAACGTCGTCATCACTATCATCGTCCGAATCTCCTTTATCGGATCCATCTGCTTCATCATTTTCTTTATCATTAGGCTTGTCTTCCACTTCTGGTATTTCTGGTTCAACTCCGGGTGGTAAATCATCAGAAATAGGTGGTGGATCAGGTAATTTCGGTGGAGTTTTAATTGGATCATCCTCCTAAAAACAGTTCAAAATCTTTCTTTAATATTTTAAACTGGAATATTTATTAATCGTGTAAACTAATTATAGGTTAAAAGGAATATATTACATTTTCACCAGGAGGTTCTACTTCTTCGGCTTCTTCTAATTTATCAATTATTTCATTGTCAGCTTTAGATATCTCTGGAACTTCTGGATTCGAATCACCGTAAAGCCAACTATCCTCATTTTCATTAGGAGAATCACTTGCCATTTTTCGCCATAAGCACACAACCATCAACAAACTAAGCGCAAGTCAAATAGCTTAACTACTCTATGAAGCTTGTAACGAATCATAACGAAAAATAAATATAAAATATTTGTCTGATAATAGTAATTACAATATAAAAAATATGGAAATAGAAGCAGAAGTAATTTTAGAAGATGGGGAGGTTAAAAAATATAAGAAATTCATCAATATTTTGTATTTAATAGGTTATGTTTTGCTAATAGATATCGGACGATGAAGACAATTCAAATCCCAAAGAAATACCTGCAAGTTTCTCGAAAAGCTTTTCGAAAAATAAATCAGTCAATTTAGAAGACGGCGAGGTGAATTAAAATGCAGTATGAACCACGGAAACTTGATGATTTAAGCATAAAAAGTAAAGATCATTTAATTTAATTAATTTTGAAAGTCATTACGTTTCCGTAATTATAAATACAAGTACATAAGTACAATTTTATAGCTGTTACTTTTTGTTTCAGATTGCCGACGATCTGGTGGAATATACACCTCTCGAAAGACCTGCAAATTTTAGCTCTACTTACCAACCACCACAGAAAACCAGTGACAATGATTCCGAATACTCCAGTATATCAGACAGCGACTCCGATGAATGTAGTGCCAAAAAATCAAAGGTTAAAATTAAATCAAAGAAATTTAATAAACCACCTATTAAACGCAAGAAATACGACATTTGGAGTTCTCACGTACAGGAAGATGTATTAGCAGAGACATTAGTTAGCTGTGATGTTAGTAGAATAGACAGATCTCTAGGTGTAGAATCCTATCAATCGTTCGATTTACGAAATAAACTTACTGCTCGCAGAAAAGGCAATAAGAGAAGGCATGACCAAAGAAACCACAAAAATTTGTCTTTAAAAAGAAAAGATGACAGCGATGAAGACGATATTAAAGGTTCAAAGAGAGAAATATTGGATTTGGTTACTAATGAAGATAACACGGACGAAGAACTTGCGAAGGACTTAGCAAATAAATTGTGCGAGGAAAAGGACGATTTAATATGTAAGTAACAATAATTGATAATAATTATCTTATTACTTATTCTTTTATTTGTTCCAGTGCGCATTGTACAAATAGTGGGCAAGAAAAAATGTATTGAAATATTCACGGATGTAAAAAGAATAGAGTTAGATGGTGGGATGCTAATAATGGTAAGATATATTTTATTAAATAATAAATGTGTATAAACTGTTGTTTTATTATTAAAGAATGGAACAAGACGAAGAACCCCAGGAGGTATATTTATTTTTTTATTGAAACGAGATGATGCCGTAACGCAGGAACAATTGAAGCTAATATTTGCGGAAGAGAAACGAGAACAAAATCGGAATCAGAAAATGCAACAAAAAGCTAAACTTAAAGTAATTAAGGATCAAATAGGTAAGCAATTTAATAATTATTCGTCTTCGCAAATTATTTCATAAACATTTGCAATATATATTGAACTAATAAAGCGTTAAAGTTAATATTTTATTGCAGAGGCAAAAAAATGTAATGATAAACTGCCATTACTTCTATTGCGTTCAGATTTAGAAACGCAAAAAGCAGCAGCTCTTCGAGACCGAAATGAAAGCGAACCAGAAGATTTCGTTAACAACCCACCTCCATCACCAGTTACTGACGGGAAAGAAAACAGTAATGACGGCATAGGTATTCCATCGTTTTTAGAATCTGGAAATGTTTGTGACATGGACATTTTCTAAGTTAGTTAATTAGAGAGTAATTAAAGGTGAGTCATATTTTGTTCAATTGTATATGAATACTTTGTAATAATAATAAAAAATGAAAATGTATCAGTAGTATAATTCACAACTGAACCTATTGTAATGAAATTTATTATAAATTTGTCAACCGACTGAAATATGTCATAATAAAATAAAGCATTTCAGGTATTTTTATTGCTTTCTTCCTGCTTATCAAATGTTGTTTAATAAATTAAGAACAGTAAGTTCAGTATTTATAACAAAGACATTAAATTATTCTCATACATGTAAATGCTATTTGAACAATACAAAACATTGCAATCAGTTATTAAATTATCTATTAGTTCAGCTGTTTGCCGCGAATCACGTTCGACTTTGGTTATTTTTTTTAATATGAATATAAAAATTAATCGGTTTGTTTCATAACTACTTTATATTTGTAGTCTTTATAAAATTAATGGATATTTGTTTAATAGAAATAAGAGGTTGTGTTTCAATGTACGAAAGAAAATAAATATAATAATAAAAATATTCATTGTCAAACAAAAGATCAATCAACTGATAACTGACAGATACATGGCTTATATGTAACATTAACCACAGCGTTCCGAAAGTTAACAAAAAATTCAATACCCACAAAGTAACCGGTTTCGTGTTTACGTTTGCTATGGTTAAGTTTCGGAATCTACTATAAATGAGGCTCTGATCATTTTTTGTATAACATTTGTTTCTTAAGTCATTAGATTGCACAAAAAACTGCTGGATGTCCTAAAGAAAACACCTGTGTACTAAGTATACCTTAAAATAAATTGAATTGTATTATTGAATTTATAAAGACTAAAAAAAAACTATTCTTTAATTGTAATTTACGATATAAGTCCCGTAAATAAGTTTTTACTGTTTCTGGTTGAAGCGACCAAGAAGCCGAATTAGGAATTTCGAAATAAGTAACGTGAAAATCGTTAACGGACGAATGACGTATTTCATACTGTATCACATTTTTCAATTTAAATTAAATGTTTGATTTTGTTACTTGGAAAATTATTAAGAAAGCGAAATAATAATCTTTCAATAGAATTATATTAAAATAAGATCAGATTTAAAGAATTTAAATTTAGACTGCAAAGTATACGAATGTACAAATATTTTAAAATCAATTAAAGGACACATAAGTAAAAAAAATATGAAATTTATATACAACTGTCCCATATATAAATGGCATAACTTAACCAATAGATTAAACACCTAACAATAAGGTGACAAGCTCATTTGAGAAAATGTCATGAAATGTTTAATTCCATAAATTTTCATGAACAACGTAACGCAGCAATAAATGCAGTAGCAAATCGTTAGCGTGCTGCAGGACAACAGGTCAACATTTTGAACAATTGTTATATTTTTTTTCTGAAATGTTTTTACTTTATTTAAAAAAATAAATGTATTTGATTTCATTCATGGTTTTTATTTTTGCCAAGACATCAATGCAAGCAAATTAAATTTTGTATTGAAATTATGTTGTAACATTAATTTTTAATTTAATATTAGTATTGTCACATCTTGAAAAGATAATAGTTAATGTCATTATGAAATTGATTTTTAAGTAGTTCTGTTTCAATAAGAAAAACGTGAAATATCTTTAAAATTAAGCATTTCCAAAAATTTCGTTAAATAAACTTGTCACCTTATTTTTAGGTGTTTAAACCATTGTTGAAGTTATGCCATTTAAAACTGGTAAACTTGTATTCAGCACCGTAAAGAATAATAATACCGTAAATTCTCAGTTACCGGACTGAAATCACAATTGTAAAAATAGAAATGCGGCATAGTATGAAATAAAAATGTTTTTGATCTAAGTAAACAAATGATTAACTAACATATTAATAATAATAATACGCAAACATAAACAATTATAATGAACAAAATATGAAATAAAGATTACATACTTGACCTAATTGACTGACATTGACAGTTCTTTTAGTAATGCAAATTATTTCAACCTTTGTAGTTGCTAATGCATCACTGCATTTCATCAGAAGGTGTAATCATGTATGCAACTATTGTACTTTTTATCATACTAAATTTGGTTTCCACAATTTACTCTCAAGTGTGTTATGAACCGGGAAGAAGGGTAAATAGTGCAATAATTATTTTAAGAACAGAATATTACAATTATTTTTTAGTGTAATGATCATAAAAACTGCTGCGGAGGTTGTTGCCATCACGGAATCTGCATTTCATGTAATCAAAGAACTTTTTGTTACCATGATCATTTACGGTGTAATATTTATACCAACATAAATGTACATTTATAGAGAAACTTAAGACTTTTTATGTTTACTTATTTGATTTTAGCGTATGAAGATTGCATTATGGTAGATCATCCGTGTCTTCGGTATTATTGTCCAGCAGGAATGGAGTGTTATATATTTCAACCGAGTCCCCAGTGTGTTGGATGTAAGAGCGAACCTACTTGTCGAGTAGTTGGAAGAATATAATTATATGTAAATATATATTTATTGATTATTGTAACAAAAAATTCAATATTTATTATATGTAGTTTATATAAATGTAGATTAAAAGCTTAAATCAATGGGATCACAATTTGCTAATTTATAACTCTGTAAATCAAAAAAAAAAATGTATATATTGCAAGAAATTTTTATGTGTTACTTACAGTCGATGCGGAAACTTCCGGATTATAATAGTCGTATAAACGCACAACGGCCTCTGTCCGATTTTGAACAACAGATTCTTCATTAATTAAAAACGGAACACACAGTTTCTCGTCACTGACCTTCGTAAAATAAAAGATTACTTTGTCTTCAATTTCTTCAAATCTTTGTATTCCTAGAACAATATTTGTTTCAAAAATTATAGTTATAATCAAATAACACTTACTTGTATCCGATTGAATCAAACCAAATAAAGATGATCTATCTGCTCTAAATCCTGACGGTAAAAATATTTCCATAACAGCCATATTAATTTGTTTATTGGGTATGTTATACGAAAAACATGGATTTAATTCTGTAATTGTGCAAGTATCTACATTTGAAACAGGATTCACCGAAATTGCTAATTTCAAAGCTTCGCTGCTTACTATTTGAGCCATGTTGTACCGCAAAATTGTCTACGGAAATAAGAAATAGATTCCCTATTACTTTTTTTTTATGAAAACTTACTTGAATTAATACACAGCCTGTACCGTTAACTTTAAATTTCACGTAATTAGAAAATTTCGTTAGTGTTATTTGTTTTGTTTTTAGTTTGGCTTTGCTTCTCATACGAAACCCGTATTGTTTACCAGCAGTCGCAACATATATTGATGCATCTACGTTTTCTTTTCCTGCTATAAGAGCAAATTTTGTTAATGCATCTATAGCCACAACTGTATCCTATAAAAATATTTTAGAATATTAAAATTCATTCATTTTAACATGCTTACATGAGTAGTTACGAATCCACCATTAGAATTTCGCTTTGTTAACAACCATCTTATTGCTTCATGAGCGAGTGCTATTTTACGAGAATCTTTTGTATGAAGTAAAGATAAAATCATGTAAGATGTCATTTCCAAACTTGTTGACAGAGAATCTAAAAGATCTAATAAATATTTATGCTAAATTAAAAAATAAGTATTTACCTGTATCTTCCAACCAGAGAAGACCATTCTTTCTGTTAGCAATTTCTAATAACCTATCAAGAGATCTAAGAGCTTCGCTTTCCCAATGCACTAAACTAAGCGCATAACTAATTATAGCCATTGTATATTTATCTGCTGAATTATAAGTCCGGAGACAATATTTTGCATTTTCTTGTACTTTTAACGGAATTGTTAATTTTGATTCCATTAACGAAATTAAAACATAAGCGGTTAACGGAATGTTATCTTGTTCATTTTCTTCCTGAAAAAAAATCTTAAAATACTCTATTTAAAAAATGAAAACTATTCTTACCATCATACCCGATTGAAACACATGAGATTTTCTGGGAAAACAACCATTTTCAAACTGTTTTTCCAATATCCATGCAGCAGCACTTTTAAGTATATGATCATCAATATAAACATATTCTGATGCTTGAGATAAAGTACGAACAACAAAAGCTGTTAAAAACATTGATCCTTCACCATATCTCTCACCAAATGCAGAAAATGATCCATCGCGATGACGATAATTTAAAATTCTTTGGTACCCTTCAAATGAAAATAATTAATCATTATTTCTTCAAACAATATTTTTTTATTACCTATTCTGATATAATTAAGCGCCTTTTCTTCAATATGACTACTTAAATTTCCAACTGTTTTTAAATAATACAGCACGTACATATTTGGTGCTAATGTAGCCATTATTTGTTCACCACATCCCGTAGGAAGATCTAACAACGAACCTAAATTCTAAATTTTATTTTATTAATATGAAATATATTTATTTATTTAATACAAACCTCAACAGTAAGTCCTAAAAGATCTGCGTCTAATAATATTTTCAGTCGAGACGAATTTTTTACACTATCATTTGGAACTTCTACATTCCATTTCATATCGTCTTCAATTGTTTCTTTTGTGTCGTCTGTAAAATAATTTATAATTAGAAAAAATAAGAACATGTGAAAAACACTTACTATTTTCACACACAAAGTTGGATAAAGTTCTTTCGTACAAAAAACCTTCTGCTTGAACTAAAATAGATTTTTCTATAATGTCTCTGAAATGAATAATATTTTTCATTATATTTAAAAATAAACGGTTTTAATATATTCTCACTTTCTGTTTACTAGGACTTCTGGTCCACATTCTCCAGGATATGCAGCATCAACTTCGGCTGTTATATTGAAATTTACTCGTCCTAAAGACAAAGCAGTTACTCTAAAAGAATCAACAAAAGCTTCGTTTGATCCTATACAAGTTGTGATAAAACTTTCCTGAGGCGATCCAGCTAATATCATGTTTTTATTTAAACCTAAAGTTATTGCCACCTAAACAATATTTTAATTATGAATTTTCCATTTGTATTTATGAATAAAACTTACTGGAAGACTATGGTTTAAATAATTATATACTACTATTTTCAAATGGCTAATTTCATTTCTTTTGAGAGAATATGGAGTAATAACATCAATAAAAAATGGTTTAAATGTTGTTATAATGCTAACTTGAGAAAAACCAATTCCAGCAGAAGGTGAAACACAAAATGTATTACTTTGCCACTGAGTTATTGTGTGAGGTAGCTCTCTTTCTAATTGAGTTTCGCCAGAACGCCTACAAATTACTTTACTATGGTTATTGTTAAAATACTATTAATATTTCTAACCCAATAGAAACTAGATCCCACAACCAAGTCTCTGGAAAGAAAAATCGCACAGGTACTCCCTTATCTGTACTTTGTGTGTGATACGGGGTCATTGTATCCAAAAAAATTGCACTAGCTAAAAATGTTACAATTAAAAAAATAAACAGATAACAAAAATAGAATACAACTTATTTTATTACTTACGACTATTATCAAAGCTTTGGTCAGCTCCTACAAAAAATAAATTCATATTTACATATTTTAACTATTGCAATCATACGTACTCTGTTGGAATTCTGGTGAAAATTCCAATCCTGCAATAAAAATTTTAATAATAATTCCATAAGTTTATCATCTGTAACACAACATTCCTAGATGGAACAGGGCTTCAAGAATCAAAGGAAATTATTTTGTAACTAGTGTTACTTGAATTGTAACGGTGTAGGTTGTCAGCCTACAACCTCTGCAAGGGACCTACAGCTTACAGTGAGTTCCGAACCACTCGGACACAGCGGTATTTTTATTTGAATAAAGATTGGTGAAGATGAGATTTTAACTCAAACCTCATACTCCGCTCAATTCCAATCATACCGCGCTAACCAAGTGAGCCTGCGCAGACCGTATTTTTTATATTACCTGCATATCCGTCGCAAGTTCGATGTACAATATCGAGATCAGTTATTACTAATAATTCAGCTTCATTAAAAACCTGATAAGTATCAAAATCCATTTTATCATAATCAAAAGACCTTCTCTTCCGTTTTAGATCCCAATATGGAATAGTTTCTAAATAGAAAACATTTAGTACTGTATTAATACCTATTCGCATATTTACCTTGTTTACAATTTTGATTATTGGGAGAATCATACACGTCAGGTTTTTTCACTTGTTTTAAAAATTTCTCTATTTGAAAAGTTTCTGGCGGACTCAAAATTGAAACTTTTTTGTCTATGGCACTTACAGCACATAAAGAACCAGACGCTGCTTTTATTTTATAAGTTGCTTTTTCTCCCGGTTGACGTAGTTTATCAGACCAAGAAGCTTCCACCTTTTAAAAAATTATTCAAATTTGTAATTTTTTATTGTGTTCACTTACTTTATTTGCCAAACAATTTTCGACGTCAATATTTATACTAGTTCCAATGACTTCTCCATCATCCCTCACGTAATAAACTATTAACTGTCCTTCAGAGTACATTTTCTGGTGAATTTTTAAAGTCAAAATAAATTTGTCGATTGGTAAAAGAGGCCGTGTGTTTGTTGTATTTCCAATTACATTTGAGTAGTCTTTAGAATCGAATGTATGTGACGAACATGGGGTATGTGAAACTTTTCCAAATTTAATTATATTTCCTTTTGATTTTAACTAAAATAATTTTAATAAATTCGTGTTTTATGATATATAAAATCCTTACCAGATAATTGAAAATAATTGGAGGATGCTTTGTAATATTAAAAGAAGTAGCATTTATAGTATACAATATGGAAAACGTTTGCCATGCTTTGCATTTTATTGGTTTACTCGTTGGTTCGTAAAATATTTGAATATAACTATTTGATGGTGAATTCCATGTATGCACATCTTTATATACAACATTTGGATTATCAAAAACTTTACTTTCATTTTTAATCGTTGCTTTTAATTGAACGCTGATTGCATTTTCATAAAATGGAAAAATAACAAAATCAATTACATTTTTTAATGAAAATTTTCTGCAATATTCCTTAGTATAATTAAACCCCGCATTGATAGCAACTGTATAACAAATATCTAATGTTTTATTTTCACTTTCGTTAAATTCATTATTAATTTTGACCTATAAAATATTTTGATTATAAAATTTGTATATGTGCATAAAAAAATTCATACCTGTCCGCGATACGGAATACCGGGTTGAAAATAATTATTTGCTACAAATTCTAAAAAATATTTTTCATTTCTAATCCCCACAGACGATTTTTTTGTTTGTGCTTGACCTGTACCATGCTCTTTTACAACTGCGGTCAATAAAAATTGGCCAAGATTTGCAAAATAAGAATTTGATTTCCTTATTGTTAAATGTGATCGATGAATTATAAATTCAGCACATCCTTTTCTTGATAAATGTGATTCTTTATTTATTTCTTGCACTACAGAATTATCAACGCTTATTTCCACATTTAAATTACATGTTCCTTTCACTGGTCTGCCATACGAATATCTATAAAATTAATTATTTACCTTGTAAATTTAAATGATGTATAATATTTACCCAGCGCAAATAGTAAAATTAAATGATTCGTCATCAATATAAACTGATTCTAAATGTTGAAAGTTAACTTCAAATCTAGGTAAAATATATTCTTTTACTTCAAAAGTTTGAAAGTTATTATTTCCTGTTAATTCGATTCTCCATTGGCCCTTTTAAAAATGTATTTAATAATATGATTTTGAAATTATTTTTTATACCTACTCCAACAGTATCTTGTGACAATTGGTGTTCCAATTGGACTAATCCTAATTCTGTAGTAACGTTTTCCCAAAGTCCTATTGCAACATTGTTAGGATTTCTTATTTTAACAACAGGTATCTAAAACAAGCTGTAGTTATTGACGAAAATTTTTATTTATGAAATAGTTACCATTAAATTTTTCGATACTCCTAAATCGCTATTAAGAATTAAAATTCTAATTTTTACCCTATCTCCTGATTTATATATTTTCTTATCGGTCTGTATAAAAGTAACATCAGAGTTATGAAAAATATAAACATCTTCTATTTTATTATGAATTTGATTATCATCGTTTGAAAACTTTATTTGTAGATGTAGTTTTGCTTTTGTATTTTTTGTTTCTGGTATTTTAATTTCGAAACATCCAACATTTTCTAAAAACAAAACTTTGATAAGTGATATTTAAAGTGTAAAAAATATCTCAAACTAAAATACGATTTAAAAAAAGATACGTAACGTAAAAATTTTTGACCCGTAGTTCACGGCTTGAATAAACAGTCATCTTTTGATAATGAACATTGTATTCTTTAGATAACTTTTTAAATGATTTAAAATCATTTCCGTATTATTTTACTATTCAATAAATATAAACACAAATTTTAAAATTAAACAATGAAAAAGTTTTGTAATTATATAATATACCTGCATCAAATGTTTTTTTAGTGATAGCTGAAGCTTTTGTAGGTCCTAAAGATTCAATATTAATAGTAACATCAGCTTTGATGCTTGCTTTGGTACCATGAAGAGATAAACATCCAGTTTCACGCCTACCAGATCTTAAGGCTTTGGGAATTGTAAACAAAAATCCACCATTGTAGCTACTGATATAAAGAAAATTGCAATATATAAACAATAAAATATAACTTATCTCACCTTTGTGATTGAGCAACACTAATAGTTAAAAACACAAAGAGCAGCGATGTTTTTAAAGGAAACATTACTGTACAACTAAGATAAGATGTTTTCAATTGTATAATGATGAACTAGTTTAACCCTGAAGAGATATTAATGCATTTATTTCTAGATTCGATTTCTTATTCCATATATATGGCCTCACTTTTTTTAACATCTTATCTCTTCGCCTTAGTCATTGAATTTTAAAAACATATATTTTAATTAAGAAATTTACTTCTATTTTTTATTAAGAAAGCAACAATGTATATTCTATATGTAGAACATAATCTTTATTTTTGATTATCTTTTAATTTTACTTCCTACAAATATTTTTGTTTAAAATTTTACAAAATATTTGCAAAAAAAAACTCAAAAATTACAAGAGTAAATTTCATTTCCGGTTGATCAATTTTTACAAAAAATTGACCAACAGTTTTTTTAAACAATTTGCTCTAGATGAATCCACAAATATCCAGACAGAAAGGCGAATGGACATTACTTTTAATAATTTTATATTACATTTTATGGCAATAAAGTGTTTTAAAGTAACTTTATTTATTTATACTTTACAAATAAACTTAAAAAACTAATAACTATGCCTATGATTATCTTCTAACTTCATTGTTAACTGATAACATCAATACATAAAATTTTCTAACAAAAAATAATAATTTATTATATTTTTACATATATTACAATCCATTAACTAGTTAAATATTTTTTCCCATAAAGCTGTGCTTTTTTTTCAAATGCAACTGATTTTATTGTAGTATTTTCCACATAAAAAGGATTCATGGAATGTTTTATGTAGGATTCGTATATTTCAGAAAAGAAATTCTTTATTCCATCTTCATTTCTTGTGTCATGTACCATAACAAAACGTATGTGGCTGGCTGTTACAAATGCTGACACAAACCATTGGTTAAATTTATCCACGGACTTCAAATACATGTTATTTGTCTTCCATTTATGTTCGTCTATTAGATCGAGGGCAGCATGTGCAATGAATTGATTTAAATGTCTATGATCCTCTTTCTAAAATATGATTTATTAACAACAGGGCAACATAACATTCTGAACTTTACCTTCACTTCTTTTGCACTTGTGTATTCCGTTTCAAATATAGGATTGTCATTATGGCCTACTATAACAAAATAATATGTTCCTGCCATAGCATTAAATTGTCCACAAGGAAATTACAAAAACAGCAGGCATTGAACTCAATACAGCAACTTGTCAAAATTTGCTTAAACTCCTATCTTCACATTTGTTTTATACAAATTTGAGGTTATATGTTTTCACGAAAAAGAAATCAAAGAAATGAAAGATTGTAAAATATAACAAAATGATACTTACTACACGTAAATAAATATTTGATAGTAGTGCAGACGTAAAAATAATGTTTTTTTTTTTAGTATCACTTATTTCCGTTGCTATACTTTGGGGGGCGACGAACCCTTTAATTAAAAAGGGTTCGGTAGGAATAAAAAACATTCAGGAAAAATCTATAATAAAACGATTCTTACTTGAATTAAAATTTTTATTTACTAACTGGAAAGTAAATATGAAAATTAAGTAACGAAATTTTTATAAATGTGTCTCCTTTTAGTATATTTTGCCGATGGCATTAAATCAAAGTGGTTCATTACTATATTTCTTAACATTGCAAAGTGCAGATTTGTCGTTAGCAGTACCAGTTACAAATTCATTAACATTTCTTTTTACGGCAATTTCTGGGTGGATTTTAGGAGAAAAAATTCCAAGCAAAAGTAAAACTAGTTGCACATCTATTACTGATTGATAATTACAATATTATTTTTTTAGATACGATAATAGGAATGCTGTTAATATTTTTAGGAGCTATACTTTGCTTTTTAGATAAATTTTAGAGTTGTATTATTTCTGTAAATAAACCATATTTAAACGTCACATGACTTTCTTGTACGTTAAATTATACACATTTTTGCTTCAGGTCATACATTTCTCTCGAAATGTCAAACAGCCAACTAATTTATTATTTTATTAAGTTTCTACCAAAAATAAATTGCCCTTTGAAAAGACCGATACGAACAAAAAATAGGTACATAACTAGATGATCGTGAGTACGTAAATAAAATTTCAGCATTTGACGGGCAAATCGTTTTTGAGTTATGCGAAAAATTAAAAAAAAAATACACTACAAAGTGCCCTTTTGGCACTGCCGATTGGTCTGAATAAGAGAGGCTCACAACTAGATTGTATAATAGTCCCATATACAAAATTTCAAAATTTTACGCCTATTCATTTTTGAGTTAAGTGGGACACGTACATATGTACGTACAGGCGTCACACCGAAACTAATCAAAATGGATATTACCGTTGAAACCTGAAAACCGAAATTTTTCGGGATTACAATACTTTCTTTACTTTGTACAAAGAATAAAAAATGTAATTTGTTTTATGAAAAATATTATTCTACTTAGAACTTTAAATAAACGACGTAAGAAAAATTTCCCAAATTTGTTTATAAAGTAAATAGTAACAGCAAAAAATATAACATCTAATTGTAAACATTTATATAACAAACTTTTAATAACGAGAATAACAAAAATGTTATAAATCACCCTTGCTGTTTTCTTGTTTAGTATAAAAAGACAAAATTTCAAATATAGTTATCATATGATATTAAAGCACTACATTTGCATTCAAAATGTACAAAATCTGTATTGTTTTATTAGCCCTAGCAGTCATCTGCTCTGTTGCTGTTCCAGTCGAAGTAGATGGTAAGTATCAGAGAATATTTGGGTAGGCTCCTAGCAACCTAAAAATTGTATACCTACATTTACAATTAATGAATTATATATTTGCCTAATCTTCAAATTGATAACTATTTCATATGAACTTCTTCAAATCTTGAGTTACGCTTTTCTCAACACCGCATACGATGCCTTTGATATAAAGCATTCTACGCGCTTGTACTTTTACTCATACACGAACCTATGCATTTTGCTAACAATTTTTCATCAAACTCATTAGCATATTCAATGTTTGTTCACCGTTACATTAATTTGATGGTTTAGTTACTTTTTATTTTTATATTGGTATTAAACAGTTCTTATTCGTGTTAATAGATGTCGCTGGAGAGTACAGAAATGTCAAAATTAAATGTTTTAAATTTATATTTAATAATATATTAAACTTTAGTGTAGGTATTTTAAAATCAATTAAATAATATTATAAATAAATATATAAAAAATATGTTACCAACGTGTTTTTAAACCTAAGATATAAAAATCTAGGTTAGAAAAATCAGTTTTTGATTAATATCAAAAATTATAATATGCAATGTATATTTATCCTAATGCATGTTAAACAAAATATATTTTTTACTAAATTATAATCTTTATTACAGTATAATTATAATTATAAATAAAATTCAACAGACAAAATTAATAAATATATATATATATATATATTCTGTAATCGTACCATCCTGATCCAGATATAGTAAATTGAATGTACAATGCTGATCCACTTTTACAATCCTGAGCCTGTATATTGGATCAGGTTTGCATATCAATGTGTACGAGTGAGATAGGTGCCCCCTATTTAGTAAATCCAAAAAAAAAATTGGCTCAGAAAAGATAGAAACTTCAAACCTTAGTTCTAGCATCTGGTTACAGAGAGCGCTGCAATCGTTTTCAAATATATACAACTTGTATAAACCCGTGTGCATCCCTACGGTAAATTCTGAGCCATACAAATGGCAACATTGTATTTGACTCTGAATTTTTATGTATTGGCGTTCGCCGTTCGTGTCTGTGATGGCACGTTGTTTTGCGTATCTGTTTTTGTAATTTTGTGTCAGTATTTTTCTGAAGATTACTGTGCTTATTTCAACATGGTTGGTTCTAAAGTCATTAATTTTTCTGAAAATCATTGCGACACTTATTGTAGGTCTATTAAGAAATGATTCACAATATAATTCAACATTTGCCTTAAGATATTGAATTGGTATCTGTATAATAAATGATAATACCGTTTCATAATTTGCACTTTCTTTGCTACAGTATAAAAATATTGTATTTTAGGTAATAAAACAGTTTATAATATTTACAAAATAGTATAAAGATATATAATTTGTGTCCTATGTTTCATTTTAAATGGGACAGGCAAATACATTGCTGTCATCATATGTCAAAGTCAAAACGTAACAATGGATCCACGGCAACCATCCAATCCATCCAACCAAGGCTCCTAAAAATACGTGCGATAACTCATTCGATCCGGAATAATGTCTAGTAAAATGTATAGGAAGCGTTTATCAGCACATGACAAATTGCAAAAGTTATAAACAATTAAAGGTGAAGATAAAAGAGTTATTTAGTTTTTCGGTGATATCTCGGAAACTATTAATATTTTAAGATTTTAAAAAAAAGATTCAAGAGGAGGAAATTTCCAAGAAAAACGCTTCTGACCTCCGGATCTATATCTCCCTTATTTATAACTTTAATTTAACGCTGAAAATGGGTCTCCCCGCGACATTTTTTGGTTGCGCGCGCGATGTCAAAAACCGAGTAGGTACGTCACATTAACATTTTTTTTTTGATATTAAATATTAATTGAAATATTTAAAAAAATTATGGTGTATTCAGAACACTTCTAAGAATTTATTCCCTTTGGATATTTTACTTAAAAGTAATGTTTCAACTATTTAGACGATGGTTAATTAACAAAACTTTTTCGAACTTTCGTTTTTATTGTTCATTAAATAAAATGCTTAAATAATTGTCGTAAAAATTTTTCGCTTCGTGGTCGCGCTTCTCACATACAGACTTAACAAGATCACGTCATAAAAGTTAAAAAAAAATTAATACTTCGCTTGTAACAGTTTTATGA
Source organism: Stenolophus ochropezus (assembly GCA_035578165.1). Classification (NCBI taxonomy): domain Eukaryota; kingdom Metazoa; phylum Arthropoda; class Insecta; order Coleoptera; family Carabidae; genus Stenolophus; species Stenolophus ochropezus. Next base: position 14,777,636 of record JAQOWZ010000001.1, on the reverse strand, counting down.
AATTAACAAAAAATTAAAAATTTTGCATTTTTGGATCATTTTTGTTCATTTCATAAAATTATTATAAACAAAGTAATTTTTTTTTTAAACTTTTATGGCGTGATCTTGTTAAGTATATATGAAAAGGGGTCCACGGAGCGAAAATTTTTTACGACAATTATTTAAGCATTTTTTTTAATGAACAATAAAAACTAAAGTTCGAGAAAATTTTACCCAATCGTCTAACTAGTAGAAAAATTAACTCAAAATAAAGTGATCTGAATACACCATAATTTTTTTAATTTTTTTAATCAATATTTAATACCTTAAAAAATATTTAATGTGACGTATTCGGTTTTTGACATGTCGCGCGGAGACCCATTTTCAGCGTTAAATTAAAGTTATAAATATTGGAGATAGAGTTCCGGAGGTCAGAAGCTTTTTCCTTGGAAATTTCCTCCTCTTTCAGAATCTTTCTTTAAATTTCTCAAAATATTATTAGTTTCAAGATATAACCGAAAAACTTAATACCTCTTTTATCTTCACCTTTAATTGTTTATAATGTTTGCAATGTGTCATGTGCTGATAAACGCTTCCGATACATTTTTCTAGACATTATTCCGGATAGAATGAGCTATTGCACGTACTTTTAGAAGCCTTATGTCTATTTTTCAACATTTTCAACTTATTGCTTAACTAACTCTCGGTATTTTATATTTTAAATAAGATTGTGAGCTACATTCTTTTCTGTAATTTGTACATATTCTTTAAATATGTCGTATTTTAATAATATTACTTCTAAATGTTAATTCGTTTATAAAAATGTTGTTTTTCACAATTTTAAAATAATATTTAAACTTTTATTGCGCAACAAAGTATTAATAACCTATTTGGTGCATAACGTCGAAAAATGAGGTAAAATTAATTTCAAATTAAACAATTAAACATTAATCTGAATGAACATTATATCTACAAAATGAGTATGACAAACAAGTTATTTCTCTAATTTTGCTCGGAATGTTTTAATTTCTAATAGTACGGAATCTCGACCATTCTATATCCGTATAAAAAAAAGTTTAAAAATCACAAAGAAAATTGTTTGTTTTTTTAAATTTCCCAAACTATGACAATAGATTTCCTTAAGTACCTATGTAAAAAAATGTTATGTTATTTAAAGAAACTAAATCATTTATAAAAAATGAGAAATAATTTTTTATAGTGAAGTAAGTTTGGTACCGGATGAAAAGTACGAGGCAACGAAATTTGATCCTATTGAAGACTCAAATAACCTTCGCTGAATAAAACATTCAAAATTATTTTTGAGTTGATATTTTTTTTAAATATTTGTACTAGAAGTGCTATTATAGATTAATCTTATCATGTAAAATAGTTATTTGTGTATCAAGAGCGTAAAGTGAATCTTTATTGCTCGTGCTCATCAATCGAGCTAGAGCAATAAAGATACTTTACGCTAGAGATGCATATATAATTTTTTTCTATGACTTTACTAACGAAATAAAAAAATAATAATACCAATTTAGTAAGTTCAATTCAATCTCAACCAATTTCCTGTTTTGTGTTGCTGTATCCATGACGATATTTAGCTAAGCGAGCAAATTAAGTACTTTACCGCTCGTTGCTATGGAGACGCGCCGTAATAGTTATTTATGATATAAGTGTTAAAAGTGACATTTTATGAGTGAGTGGGGAAGTTTGAAACGAGGCGAAGTCGAGTGTAACAAACCCCACGAACGAAATAAAATCACTTTTAACACAAATATCATACACTATTTTTCCTACGACCCTAGTTATGTATTAGTAAATAAAAACTAAGCATTATAGAATGACGTTTCTGACAGGTAACCAGATTTAGTTCCTTTTTAACACAAGTGTTAAAAGTAAATTTGTTTTTTACTTTTAATTCGTTGCCAATGACAACGATTTAAAAGTATTCACTGTGTTATAAACAGTTATTTTTAACTTGCTAAGCAACCGTTAAAAAGACTATTTTTAACAGTGGTCGTAGGAAAAGTATTTTTTTGCTCGTTCCTCAGTAATCATTAATTTACGATGACAAAAGAGAGCATAAATATCAACTTTTATGGTGGTCGAAGAAAAAATTATTTATTCATTTTTATAGAAGCTATCGCAATTTAAACTTAAACCGCATTGCAGAAAACAGTTAAAATGAGGACCATTTTATATATATTTTCTTGTTTCAAAAAACGGAGGTCTGTTTTACGCGTTAAATTTTGTATATTTCGGTCTTTTAGTCTAGGCATTAAGTTGAAAATGATGAAAAATAGACATAGTGCTCCTAAAAATACGTGGGATAGCTCATTCGATCCGTAATAATGTCTAGAAAAACGTATCGGAATCGTTTATTAGAACATAACAAATTACAAAATAGTGTATAATATTTATACAGGAACACTAAAAGTGCCTACATAAATATTGTATGCATAATATTAGTTTAAGTTAAAAAAGATCTAGATTTTACTGCGGAATTTCTTTTTATTTATTTTTATTTCTGTATTTGCGTTATTATTAAGAGAAAAATAAAATAACTAAATATATAACTTAATTTTTAATGATGAATTTTCTCCTACACTGCTAACTACTTACGAATTTCAAAAACTTTCAGCATTATAGTTCAGTTAACGCATGTAAGTATGGCAACAACGCAATGGATCAGAATAAACCGTGTGATATTATATTTGCTGTATATTGGATCAGAATGGACTGTCGTCATTAGGATTGACACGGTATGTGTATATACATAAAAATTTTACTACTGAATTTTAGAGTATATATTGCTCACAACGCTACCTAAAGTAACAAATAAAAGATATACGGCAACAGCTAAACAATAATTTAGTTCCTGCGGCTTATACTGGCCTGGATTCGAATTGTATGAAATAACAATTGGATCGAGAATGATAGAAAGATGTATATATATATATATATATATATATATATATATATATATATATATATATATATATATATATTGTATCTTGATTTATAGGTAATAAAAACATTTCCTTGCATTTTAGTATTGCTGAAAGGAACAAACTGTGAACATGTTTATTAGCTCTAAATCACTAACTCTTTGAGGAAGATTTGAATCGCATCACTAGGTCCATTTTATAAATCTATTGAAAACAGTAGCCATTACATGCATAGTCCAATACCATTTAATATTGTTAAATTAGTAAGCTAAATCAGAAAAAGTAACCCCAATCAACGTAACATCTACCAACATGAAGCATATCATAAATTTACTTTGGAAAAACTAAACGTTACATAACACCAATGAGTAAATAATCTATGTCTTTTCCTTTTCGTTGTCTTTTGTACAATTCGAAGAGATACATTCATTATGTTTGGCTGACTTCCCCAGATAGCGCAATTATATATGAACAATGAATATTCCTTAGGAATATTTGGATATTCTAGGAACAATCTGTTTGTGTTCTGTAATATTCACAGAAATTCCAGCAGATGTCTGTAATTGTTTAATCTCCAACTTTTAAGAAATATTTGTATGTTCAGATACTTAGAATAAAAAGTATCTAGCTTTAACAAATTTATGTAAGTATCTTTTAAAAGTATCATTACTTCTTGTTATAATAAATATTGATATTTTTCCTCCATGACATCTATTTAAAATTCCTGATCTTTTTGGCCAGAAAAAAGGCAACAAAAGACGAATTTACTTCTTTGTTTGTACATACGGAGTGCAACAACTTATATTATTTATAACTATTAAACTACAGCAATATGAAATATAAAAATACAAATGAAAAAAAAATCATTGTTATGTATAAAACAATCAGTTTACTATAGCAACGAAGGAAAAGAAATCACTGTTTCATAATGAACAATTAGTTTATTATTGTTTGTCACATCATATGATATAATATAATTCAGTTCATTACTATATATGTACATTTACAAAGTATTAAAACAGTATTCATTCACTTTCACACATGTTTAGAAAACAAGTAGAAATACATACTTTGTAACTTTTAAAACTTGTAATATATGTTTAAAATATTGGAATACGATTGAACTATGTATTTAGATAATAATAAATAAAAATCTAGCAATGTTTTCACTCTGTGTTTATAAGAGAACATATATTTAAATTACATGTGACAGCTGCTAACTGTAAAGGTTATGGCCAACCTTGGTTCTCAAAAAGATCCTAACAATATAAAATTGTTATTTTAAAAGATGTTTGTTAATTTATTTAAAAATACTGGTACCTAACTGTAAGATAAGAGAAAGGAATAAGAGAAATTATTTTTCATTATCATATAATGCATGTTTATAAATAAAAGTATGATGTGAATATATGAACAGTATTATTTTTGTGGAGTTATAATATATATATATATATATATATATATTATAACTCCACAAAAATAATACTGTTCATATATTCACATCATACTTTTATTTATAAACATGCATTATATGATATATATATATATATATATATATATATATATATATATATATATATATATATATAAAAGTTAAAAATTTGATGGTGTGTGTTGTGTATGTTATGTAATAAATATTAAAATATGTTTCAATAGTTCAATTAATGCTCGTAAGATGGCGCTGATAATTTAAAAAGTATTAATATCTCGTAATTCTAATTAGTTAGCAACAAATAACTTTTAAATTTATGTATTATTTGTAAATATGAATATTTAATGAGCTGTAATAAAAACGACAATTTTGACATGTTTCATGTTTTATCTCAAGAAAAGTCCATTAAAAATATATTATTTCTGCTTGACATCTAAGTTGAAATTTTAATAACAAAATGTTGTTTTAAGCATAAACAATCACGGTGAAAATGCTTAATCCCTATTTCTGGACCAATAATAATAATAAATAAATGGGCAGCAACAAACTAAACGTTGTAAAAAGAGAGAAAATTGACAAAAACAGGTAATGACACTTGTAGGTTATATTAATAAATTTTGTTTAAATACATTCATCTACTTTAAACATTTGTTTATTATATATGGTTTACAGGTATTTGTAATTTATTTATATTGTAATAAAGGATTTTCAAGGTTCAATAAAGATAAACACAAACACATCATATTTGTTGCAAGTATTGTGTATAACTCTTTATTTATAATAATATAGTACACACATTGCATGTTTATACATATTTAATAAACAGTCTAGTCAATTTTATATGCTGTACTTCAGGTTACTTGTAAAATCCTTCCGCATGTATGACTGTTATCTGTAACATAATTAACACTATTAGCATTCATTGCTAAACTATCTTCCACATATACATCTGTAATTGTCATAAACATTCCACACTTGTCATCCGAACACTGTTCTCCAGGTTCTTGGAATTAACAATAAACACTTTAATTGTTGTCTCCAAATACATATTATCCTGTTGCATATCTTTCCTTGTTTGTTTAACAAATGACATAAACAAAAACGTGGTTTGCATCTAACCTAAAACCATAAGACAGTGTTATTCACTTATTATACCATATTAAATATACTCACATTTACCCAAAGTACCTACCACAATACATAGTTTATTGTTATATACCATTAAACATCCTAGTAATTAGTTAATAAGTAAATATGAAGTAGTTTTATTGTAAAATTACAAAACATGGTAAAATTTTCTGAACTGCAATTGTTTGGTTTTGACGTTTATTTGAATTGCCGCCTAGTATCGCTAGTTGTCACTAATATGCGTGCCGCTTTGAAATTATTACAAATAAATAGTATACATTACAACAAATATTTCCAGGTATAACACATAGTAGCACCCCCCGTAGAAGGGTGTGAAAAAATATTATAAATAGTTTATATGTATATTATAATTTTAGTATTGTACTTAAATTATATAAGACAAGGATTTAAAGTAATTTACTTTATTTATAATATTATTTTATTGATTTTGAATTATCTACATTAAAGTTTAATATATTATTAATTACAAATTTTAAATGTTTCAATTTGACGTTTCTTTGTTCTTCAGCGTCATCTATTAACAGCAATAAGAACTATTTAATACCAATATAAAATTAAAAGTAACTAAACCATCAAATTAATGTAGAGGTGAACAAACATTCCCTGTATTCAAGACTTTGATCAAAAATTGTTAGCAAAATGCATAAGATCGTATACGAGCAAGATTACAGGCGCGTAAGGAACTTCTACTTGAAGACTACATATGCGGTGTTGAAAAATGCAGAAGTCAATGTTTGAAGAAGTTCATATAATATTATATTGTATTTTGAAGATTCGACAAGTGCATAATTCAATGCCTAAGCAGGGCAGTGTAAAATTATTTGAATGTTTCATGCACTCCCGAATATTTTATCATAAACTCATAATAATGTGCTTACCATTTTAATTAAAAGGCAAAATATCATGCAGTCCTAATTTAATTTTAATATTTTGTAGAAGCCGAAACATTAATTCTCGCAAGAAGTCGTAGATCTTTATGTGATCGTGATTGTGTTTACGATTGCAAGAACCAGGGTTACATTCGAGGAGGCAATTGCGGGACCGGCCAATGTGTCTGCAGACCAAATCCAGCTTAACGCCGCACTCGATTTGAAATGGTTTCTGAATGATTATACTTAGCTATATATTTTTATGTATGTACTTAAATGTTAAAAAATAAATAAAATATTTTTGAGCAAATAAATATTCATTTTTATTTCACAACAAAAATTCAATGAAGGGCGTCATAAATTAATTGATAAAATTACCGACTATTACACAGATAAGATAAATAATAGCTATTAGCTATGAAAAGTGTTCTGAAAGGTGTTAGTATACGTAAGCACACATACAAGGAATTACTGTGCTAACAAAACTAGAATTTCAAGAAATATTTCAAACCTGTTTAGTTTAGTAACACGATAGACCATTGAGTCATTCACTTGGAAAATTTCTGATTAACTATTTAAAAATGAAAGCATTTCTTGATCGTGCATTTTGTTGTTCGAAAAATGAAGTTCTTGAAACGGCCGTCGCAGGTAAATAATCTTTAATAATATTTATAAAAATTATTGTTAATATAAAATTAGTACAGGGAAAAGAGATGTGTATTTTAAATATATATGTAAATTTAAAGGTATTTATATAACGTTACTGAAAAATTTTATTCATACAATTTAAATTATTGTAGTTCTATTATCTTTTTTCGCATTATTTCGATTACACATTTCGTAACTATTATCTATTATAATTTTCATGTAATATAATAAAAAATATTTACATTTATTTTTATTTATGTAATGAATTAAAATAAATTTATATTGATAGTATGGCAACATGAATTATATCGTAAAAAAATAAATTTTGATAAGAATTTCTATTGTATTTAGATTTTAAATTCCTCTTGTGGCCTGATACTATTTAAATAATTATTAAAAGATAAAACTAGATCAAAACAAGGCTCTTAATCTTTAATCTTTTGCATAAATAAATATTTGCTACGCAATGTACACAAAATTTCCTGACATTTTTAAATTGTATATTACAACGCAATTCGCAATGTTAATTCCCGAAAATATATACTTTTTTCATCAAGATAAATATACTTTATCATAGATATTAACATTATATACATTTTCAATATTTACTTTTACTTAAATGAATTTGTTTATTCTACATTTTACCTTGAAAACAATATCATTAAAAGGTTCTTTACCACTGTAATAAATATCTACGTATTTCTAGAACCCGTTGGAGTTTACAGAGGATCACCAGAAGCACAAAATGCTTCGTCTCCATCAGATTCTCCAGAAAGCAATAAAAGAATCAGGAGACATTCAGCAATAAGCTTCAAATCATGTAATTCTTCGATTGGTTCATTCAGAAGTCTTTCATGCTCATCTTTACAATCCACATTATCTAGAAATTATGATTTTCAAAGTGTGTACAGCAATAACAGTGGACGAAATTCATTTCAAAGTTGTTCCTCATAAAAACGAATTCTCAAATATCCCAGAAGTATCTTTATAGAACAATAACTGTCTTTTATAAAAACAGTGATATACAAATTTACCAATTGACTGATATTATAATGTGAATAATGTGGTTTTAAGTATAACATTAATTTATTGTAAATATTTTATAAATATAATACATATTTCTACATAAAACAGTTAAATATTTAAGAATGATTTTGTTCATAATATTTTTACAAAAAAATCAGGCGCTAAAATAATTTTATATAGATAATATCTCATGTAATAAGAAACAATAATGTTTAAAGTACAACTAAATATAGATAAGATGTTATATTATATACCTCTCAATAAAGTAGGCATTTTTATAATGCGATTTGCTTATTGTGATTATTCCTGATTGACGTTATATCCTGTTTGAAATATTTTTTGCATAAAAAATTATTTTGTAACCTTCAATTAAAACTTACCTACTACTTTTTTTCCAAGTGACATTTATTTTTACATTTAAAATTCTTATACACCCAAATATTATTTCCATATTTTGCTTTCATTCCCTCTTGAGCAATATTAACTACTTCAAAGTATGCTTTATGCCATCCGCAAGTATTTTTAAAAGTAATTTCACTAAAATTTAAGAATTAGAAAGATCTTTAGTCATTTATCTAATTCTTACCTAAATAAAAACTTTAGTATTTCAAATAAATTATTTATTTTTTTATTCAAAGCTAGTTGTTGGAAATATGCACCCAAGATTTTTATATCACAAATTTCTGGAGAATTTTGCGTAGAAACCCAATTCTGGAGTAAGTCTTTTATTTCTTTTAAACTCATTTTAGAAAACATGCAATCATTTTTTGTTTCTGAGGTTGATGATATAATCGTATTTTTATTATTAAATTCGTTTTGCTGTTCTTTATTTTCTGTAATGTTTGGTTTTACCACTTTTTTTTCAATAGTTTGTTCATTGGTTGTATTATTTTTTAGAGGAGATTCAATAATAACATCTGTTGGATTATTAGATTTGTATTCAGCTAATATTTCTTTTTGAATTTCTTCTGGAAGAGCCGCAAATACTTCCATATCTATTCCATCTAATTGAACTTGTTCCTAAGATAAAATTGTAAATAAATTATTCTCACAGATAAAATTGTATTTCACCTGTGCAGTTACAACAGTAGGCGTAGTTGCTGATAAAAATTTTGTTAAATTTCCATTATTCGATCCCTTTCGTTCAATAGTTTTACCTCCTTTTCCTCTAGGCCGTCCTCTACCTCTTTTTCCTTGATTATTTTTTACAGGTGAAATAGTTTTTTCACTTTTTATTTCAGATTTTAAAGGTGATTTAATCTGATTTGTTTTTGCAGGTGAAATGTGTTTCTCATTTTTAATTTCAAAAGGTACATCATTATCATTAATTTGTTTACTATTTGAAGTGTTGTCCTTATAAATATTAACTACTGTAGATTGCAGAGAATATAAAACGGACTTATCAGATTCTTCAATGTTGTTTTTGTGTACTGAAGATTTCTGATTATTTTCCGTTTTTGTTGTATTTATTGCATTAAAAAATTTTGTAATACCACCAAAACTATTTCTATTTTTTTCCAATTTAGATATCTGAATTCCAATACCACGTAAATCTTGTGGTTTTATAGATAGTTTTTGGGAAATGGACATTATTTCCCTAAAATAAATTATTATAAATAGCAGACTTTAGTAAAAAATAAAATAATATGGATAAAATTCCAAAGTTTCCAGTAAAGAGGAATTTAAAAATTTTAATGTTAAATTTTGGATGAAATTATTGAACAATTCAGAAGCAATACTGAACTAAACAAAGTTTCCTTGGAAAATGACTTTATACACATTTTAACAAAGTGTATTATCAAATATAAAGATATCTTTTATCCACATCAGTCCTTTTAAATAACTTTCAATTTGAAATGCATAAATATGAAGTTTTTATATTATAGTAGACAAACAGGTAAAAGAAATATGTAAGATACTGTAAATTAAACGTTTAACAAGTAATATGTTAGCACACAGATTTTAAGTTTCCGGGAGTAGAAAGATAAATATGTATCAATATTGATTATCACTTATTAATTACCTTTTTATCACATGTAATTCGTTTGTGGCGACAGATAATGAATTTGACTTTGTAATGTAGTCACAAATACCATGACCCATAAACTTTGAGCTTTCTTCTGGTGCATCTTTAGATCTCACCTAACAATTTTTACAAGATAAAAATATTTCAAATTACATAAAATTCTATTTTTACCATTAATTTAAGTGTTATACATTTTCCTTTCATTTTTAATTCACATAATCTTGTATGTACTTCTAAAATTAATTGCTTTAAAAAGGTTTCTGCCTCTTCATTATTTTTAAACCTAATTCCATAATTTATTTCAGCTGAAACAGATTTTCTCTCATGTTCATAAACTAGCTGACGATCATCTATTCCACGGCTGTGGTTATATAAAGATTCTCCGATTTTATTACCAAATTCGGAACGCAACTGAGTTATGGACAGTGATTGTAAATCACCGCATGTTTTTACACCAAGAGATTCAAGTTTTAGAGAAGTTGATCGACCAACCCCAGGGAGATCATCAACTTTTATATCGTACATATATTCCTCAACATTTTCTGGCAACAAATGAAATTGTCCATTTGGTTTAGCAGTTTTGGTAGCTACTCTAGCTTGTAATCTGTTTTTTCCAAAACCAGTAGAACATGGACATCCAGTGCGCTTTTGAATTAAAGATCGGATATAAGTTGCCCATTCGTTTACAGTTGCTCCAGTTTCTTTTAATAATTCTGTTACATCAACGAACATTTCGTCGCAACTTACAGCTTCAATGTTTAGTGTGTACCTTTAAAAATATTTTATGATTTACTAAACGTAATATATAAAAAAAATAATAAACCGATCTTTAAAAATAAATATCGGTCAAGTATAAAAATATTTACTCTGCTATTGTGTTGTATAAAGTAAAGGCGACTTCTTTATATCCATCAAAATCATAAGGAATAGTTTGAAGATTAGGGCATAATTTCAACGCAGTTCCCATAAACATTCCATTTTTAACCCCCGCTTTTCTAGCCTCATAACTACACGAAGCTATTTCAGACATGGACTGATTTTCTATTCCATCTAAACGAGTAAACATGTTTCCCGGACCTAATTCTGTATTTTTTAAATTAAGCCTTTCCTACAACTTCCTATTTTAGAATTATTCAAATTTAAACCACTATACAACTTACCTGAACTCTTTTCTTATAGCAATCTAACTCTGCCTGTCTATCTACTCCAGATCTAAGAGATGGTTCTTGACCACCTTTAGAATGAGTAACAGCTACGGGAACACCTCTTAATTCAGGACGTTTTCTCAAACCAACAGACACAAAGAAACAATCCATATCAATATGCATTACAATATTTGAGGAGCAAATGTTGGGAGATAAATCCTAAAATATTCAATATGTATTCATGTTTATTTTAAAAGTACAATACATACTCGTTTGATTTCTTTTAGAAAATCTACCAATTTTTGTCTCTCAGGAAATTTAAAATCAGATTGTTCTCGTAAATTGCAAACATGTTGTTTAAAAGTTGCTCCCAAAGTAGAAATATGGTGCAAACGAGAATTATTATAGAATTCTGTTAAAAATTTTGGATCGTTTGCTGTTAAGGTACGAGTTGATTTTTCTTGTTTAGCTTCTGGTACTTTAAAAGTATCCTTTGTTTTATTTTGCATGCATTCTTGTTTATGATTATATTTCTCATCGATAATAACACAATCATCATCATCTTCATACGAACCAAACAATTCCGGAGAGAGGGTATATTCTTCATTTTTATCTTCAATTACAGAAACAGGCTCCGATTTTTCTACCTTTTGAAAATTTAATTTTGGTTGGTTGTTATTATAATTTGTATATAATAAATATTCCTTATAATCTAACAACTTCCCAGATTTTAAACAATTCGTTATCCATTCGGGTTTAATAATTTTTTGATTTGGACTTATTTGTTTTATCTGTGAAATAAACATTAAAATTTTGGAAACAAGACAGCAAAATTTTAATACCTTAACATCAGGTAAATTAGAAGCTATAATGTATGTAGTTTTAGATGTATGATAATGATGATATGTACCACCGTGGAAGGCCATAATATGTTTTAACTCTTCAGCTGAAGGTTTAGTATATCCATTAACGAATATGGATATACCATTGAATATATTAGAATCTTTATCAGTTATATTATTAGCAGCTTCGCTGAACTGTTCCCGTAATTTTGATTTCTTTGCTTCCATGTAACCACCCTTAAATTACAAATATTATTTTTGTTCATGGTGACTCCTTGCTAACATACCCATGCTGCAAATCCATTATCATCATCATTTTTATCATTTCGTTTCCTTCGTTTCATTTTAAAAATATCAATAAATTATAATACATAAGAAAAATATTAGCATAACCTCTATAATTAAAAACACATGATGTTGTAGAACAACTATTAAAATAGAATAAAAAATAAGAAAGTTTTTATAATTTAATACATTTTAATTCACATGCATATTGCGGAATAAACGCAAAAGTAATATGACAACAGTTGTTGATGTAGGCGTGACGTTTAAAAATGTCCGGTTAATGTGACGTTTACTGTCAGATTGTAAAATGCTACGTATGCATATTAGAAATATCTGTTTTATTTGAATGCAAACACGCTAAAATGTTGAAAGCTGTAATTTTAATTGGCGGACCTCAAAAAGGTAATTTTCATTTTATATAACCTTAACTATTTGTTACATATCTTTTCTTTAGGTACGAGGTTTCGTCCTCTATCTTTAGACATTCCAAAGCCCCTTTTTCCAGTGGCAGGACTTCCATTAATTCAACACCATATTGAAGCCCTTGCTGCTGTACCAACAGTAAAAGAAATATTACTAATTGGTTACTACCCAGCTCAACAAATGCAAGAATTTGTTAACAATGTCCAGCAACATCATTCTGTAATTATTCGATATTTGCAAGAGTTTACTACTCTTGGTACTGCTGGAGGAATGTACCATTTCCGTGACCAAATCCGCTGTGGAAACCCAGAAGCATTTTTTGTTATGAATGGGGATGTCTGCGCCGATTTTCCACTTACACAATTGTATGAATTTCACACAGAAAGAAAAGACAAAGCTTTGGTAATTTTTGTTATGATTACATCAGAATTTATTTTAAATTTTAAATATTTAGATTACAATTATGGCAGCAGAAACCACCAAACAACAATCTCTACAATACGGTTGTATGGTTATTGATAAAGAAACTTTCGAAGTTAAACATTATGTTGAGAAACCGAATACTTATATTTCAACTTTAATTAACTGTGGTGTCTATGTGTGTTCAATGGAAGTTTTTCAAAGAATGAGTCAAGTGTTTAATTCTAAAGAGCAGGATTATTCCAGAAATGGGAATGGGAAGGATGCAGGATATATTCAATTCGAACAGGATGTGTTGGCTCCTTTAGCTGGAACAGGACAGGTTTTTGCTTTAGAGGTAATTTTTATGCTAAATTCGACATAAAATCAAATTTGTACTGATGTAATAACGCTTAAAGTTAGTTTTTAAATATTAGTGGTGGGAAAGATAATGTAATTATTAATAATTACAATGTAACAGGTCGGACAATGGTGGTCTCAATTAAAAACCGCTTGTGCTGCAATTTATGCTAACCGACATTATTTACAATTGTACAGAACTAAACACCCAGAAAGATTAGCTAAAAATGTCGGTGCAGGGGAAGGTAATCCTACGTGTGCAATTATTCCAGATGTTCACATTCATGTGACAGCTACGGTACATCCCAGTGCCACAGTAAGTGTATTTATATTATATTGTGCAACAAGTGCAGAAATTATACACACTTACGTATCTTTTTCGATAGATTGGTCCAAATGTAAGCATTGGTCCCAATGTAGTAATAGGCCCAGGAGTGCGAATTAAAGAAAGTATAATCCTCGCTGGTGCTACTATAGAAGATCACAGTTTAGTTCTACATAGTATAATTGGTAGAAATTCTCGCGTAGGAAAATGGGCTAGGGTCGAAGGCACGCCTAGTGATCCAGATCCAAACAAACCATTCGCCAAGATGGAAAATCCACCTTTATTCAATTCCGAAGGGAAATTAAATCCTTCCATTACAATTTTAGGTATCATATTAATATTTTATATCATGTTCTTCTAAAAACCACATTTTTTAGGTTGTTTTGTCAGTGTGCCATCTGAAACAATATTGTTAAATTCGATTGTCTTGCCGCACAAGGAATTAAGCCGCAGTTTTAAGAATGAAATAATTTTATAAAAATGCACAATACTTAATGAAATAAATGTGATTATTTTAAAGTCAATTTTAATATATGGAAAATAGTTTTTTAAAGACAAATTTTACATTTATGTTTCGAATTTTGAAGTATGTAAACTGAGGAATTAAATATTTTAATGTTAATTTCTTTGTATTTTTTTTGCAAAAATGTTCTTAATTACAATTATTTATAAATATAATCAATACTGTAATAAAAACCAAATTCAATACGAATGTTACAATCAGGACACTTGCGTATTTCAGCAGCGAATAAAATTGCGAAGCAAACAGCAAATCCCCAAAGAGCTCCTCTTATTATATTACTTCCATTATAGTCGTCTTCACCATTATCCATTTTGATAAACAACAATAATAAAGAAAATTTTGAAATTTGTGAGACTGAAATTTAAAATAAATTGATTAATACATACTGAAACAATAGATGCGTGAAGAATGGATGACAGTGATGTTGCAAAACGCATTTTATTTACTGTCAGTGTGTGTTTCTTTATTGTGGCGTTAACAAATTTTTTAAATTCTTTAGAAAATCCTGATGATGATGATTCAAATCCTAGTTTACAAATGAAAATGTTACAGAAAAGTCAGTTTTATAATTCGTTTTCAAATAATAATAATAATAGGAATCGTATTTTTTATCATTAAAAACAAGCTATCAAGTATCCTTATAATAAGATAAATGAATGTAAATTAATTTGGTGTGCTACATAAAAATTTTGGCAATAAAATCTAAATTATACTCCACGTTTCAAAGTTACAAAATGGATACATTTGAGCAAGGTTTGGCTGCAATTTGTATTGCATTGGGTGCATATTTCACTGCTACAGCATTCATTGACTATTTCTCTAATTCTGATGGTGGTTCATGTATAAAGGGTGTAGATTATTAATTATTCAAATAATACATTTTTTGTGGTTTCAGGAAAAATGGTATTGAAGCATTGTAAACTATTTGATCACCATAACCAAATTCATATTTGTTGTAGGCCGAAATATGTCCAGGTTTTTTATTGTTTAATGATCTAAGAATGGGGATATAACTTAATAAACGTTTGTTGTTCTTTTGCATGTGTATTATTTAAAAATCGCGCAATTAATATCGTGCCCTCTGGTGCTAAGAATGAAAATTAATATTTAAAAGTTCGTGTTTAAACGGTTGTCAAGTTAAACGATATTTACTGACTGAAAGACGCTTTGGCACATATTCATGTTTTAATTGTATTTAAATTTGCTAATCAAAATTATTTGATTTGTTGTGTGTTGTGCAGTTATTTACATATATTATAAAACGTTTTTGTTGATTTTATGCAAGATAAATGGATTCATTTACTGAGGTAAGTCTTAACGGTTTTTATGTTTTTATTCATTTGAACAAAGAAGTATGTTAAAATATATTACATAAAAAGAAATGTTTTTAGTAAGTTTTACTATCATTATAGCGTACCTTCGAACGTGCAAAGGCGCGCCAAAAGAAATTGGAAGCACATTATAATAATACTGATGAAATATCAAAAACTCCCTTACAAGAACCTAATGTAATACTAAAGAAATATGAAAATGCCTCCAAGTCATTTCCAAATTTAACGGAATGCAGCAAAGTAAAGCGTAAAGAAGTTGTCTCTGACAGTACTTTGCATGCTTCCATATACGATTCCACCTTAAAAGAAAATTTCTCAGACTCTAATCTTAGTAAAAAGGGTTGTACGAGAGTTTCTTCAGACCTACAAAGTTCTCCTCAAACTCCTACCAAAACATTAAACATTCAAAAAGAAAATTTTAATATGGAGATCAAGCTTACATCTGCAGAAAATATTAGAGTTGAAGTAGAGATAGAAGAGAGAGATGATGACAGTGACGGCGATAATATTTCTGATGAAGCAACAAATTCTAAAGCTGTGGAAGATAACACACCAGCCATTCGACCAGATGTAAAGAATCGTCTACACCGCTTAGGAAAACTATATTCCGGAGAAGATGATTTAAACCTCTCATCCCCGATACATCGCACTGAGGCTAAGTTTTACGAGAAAGAAACTTCAGAAGATATTACAAAAGCAACTTCTGAAGATACTAAGAAACCAACTGTTGGGCTTGGTAAACTAAAAGCTCTTGCTAGCAAAGTAAACGAATGGGAAGATGAAATTAGTACTAAGACTTTCGTTAAAGAGCCTCCGAAGAAAAGCTGGAAACCACCAGCTCCTAAGCCACCGACTTCAGCCATTGCTGCTGCTGCTGCTCCTTTTACTCACAGTCCGAACAAAGGTCCTGCTCCTCAACCACCCAAAACTAATGTCACTGTTTCAGCCAAGATGTCCAGCAGGGAATCAAGTCCAGAAAAGAACAGATCGCCTGTTAAAGATCGCAGCGCCGGAGGAGACAGCAAACATCTTCCTCTAGACAACAACGTTTTAGCTACATTGGTACATACATTTATCATAAATTTTGTTTTTTTCTATTTTTGATACTACAGCTCTGTTCGCAACAGATTTAAAATATAAAATCTTTTCGACTAAAATCATTACTAAAAAATTTAAAATTTTAGGAATCTCAAGGTTTTACAAGAACCAATTCAAATACTCGTTTAGTATATAATTACAAAGATTCAAGCAAAGAACAAGTAATTGATTCTGAAGAGTTAGAAACCGTTGAAGAGAATTCTGAAGAATCAGAACCAACAGTTTCTAAAGTTACAAAACTTGCCAGTAAATTTTCACCACCTTCAGAAAGAAAATCTCCATCGAAAACTAATTTACGTGGTGGTGAAGTTATGAGTAAAGCAGCTGCGTTTGAAAAAAATAGTCCATCAAAAAATATTAAAGATCCGGCATTGATGTCAGTATCCGAACGGAAAGCTTTGTTCGAAAAAAATAAAGGAACAGCTTTAATACCAAAAGCTGCTTTTGGTATGGCCGCACCTTTGAAATCCATCGAGAAGGAAGAGAAAGCGGTTAAGCCTGTCGCAGGTAAGATAATTTTTGATTCTTAATTGTTGATCATGACTCATTTATCTTTTGGTGATGTAACTATAAAAATTATTTTGTAGTTAAACCAAGCTCTCCACAAAAATTAAATAATCTTCCGGCCAAACATTCCCATCAAAAATCAAAAGATTCGCCAAAAAATAAAAATGTTTTATCACCAACAAAAACGTTTATTGCGGAATCTGGTATTGCTAGTAAGATGCGTGCTCTTCTCGAAAAAAAATCAACTATTTCCCAATCTCAAATCGCAAATAATATTCAGGAACAACGTCAAAAGGATATGGACCTCTTATTGAATAGATTTAACAAACACAAAAATGTACGTATTCGTGTAATCATTTAAAGGCAGGATTTAATAAGTATTTATTTAGACGGCAGAAACAGAAGAATCTTCGGAAGACGAAGAAGAAAACGTTACAGAAACAACAAAAATGATACAAAACCGAGCTGCTAAAATTGTTCAGTTTAAAGATCAAGATATGTTGCCTCCACCACCACCGCCTCCGCCCGTGCCAGAGTCTCCCAAATCAGGGGCCCCAAAACGCAGAAGTGAGTTACGCTAACGAAACATTTACTAACATTGCAATCCAAATTTTGTAAAATGTGTTATATTTTGATTACTAATAAATTTGCTTTTTGAAAACATTGCACCTTTTGGCTTTTTCTTTTGCACAGCTTTAATTTTTAAACCTAACTATTACTTTCATTAATCTAACAAGCTATGTATTTTTAATTGAAATATATTTATAAAGGCAAAGGAGACAGCCCGCAAGTTCGGGAAGTATTAGAAGACGTAAAGAGAATTCGTGTCAGCGCACCAAAAGCCGGCCGCATGTATCCCTGCTTGTCGGACATCGAAGCCTCGACTACGGAGAATGAACCAAGCACAGCTGAACAAAGTTCGGAATCCAGGTGCGATAAAATTACTGATTGGATTTTATTTATATTTTGTATTGCATGAATGACGTGCAATAATCACACAAAAAACGCTTTGAAGTGGTTTTTCCAATTGTGTTTTTTGTTTGGCTAAAATTAAAATCCGCCGCATGCTTACTTAATGTAACATTGAGACTGTTTAAAATTGCCCAGAGAGTGAGATACAAGTATTATTTGTACTTAATTATATTTTAATAAGACGGTAAAGGTCTATTTTACAATATATCTCTGCGTAAATATGTACGTAATAATTTTTTACATACGTACGTTTACGCATTCCTTATATAAGTTTTATGCTTGCCTGCTTTTGAGCCTTCCTTATTCTTCAGGTAATAATGGTACAATTTGGAATTGTAAGGGTAAATATTTTTGTACTGTGATAAACAAATAAATTTCTTTTAAAAAACTCTTGAATTTAATTACTAAACCTTATCATGTTAATTCATTGAGTTTATTTGGTATTTCTGTTTTATTATTTCTAGTTTTGAAGACAATAATTCTAGTTATGCGGACTCCGATGAACCGAACACTAGTTTTGGACGGGAAATTCTTGAAGTTGTTTGCAAGAACCAAACGCCGCAAAAACGGGTAAGAAATAATTAAGAAGATACATGACTTAATTTAAAGAATTTGTAAAATATAAGTACATATTTTGCAGCCAATTCTGGATGACAGTACAGCAAGTGATTTATCAGATATTTTGGATGGAATGGATGATTATTTAGATGAAGCATTAGCTCAAGACTCTGACAATACCGAGGGTCCTACTCCACCAAAACATGGAAGATCTACTCCTCCGGTATAAAAATTTATTTTATAATAAAATACATGACATAATTTTTTTGTATCTTTCAGAAAAATGAGCCCAAACCATCAAACTCATTTCATTATTCTTCAAAATTAAAATATGATTCACCAGTAACACCCAAATCACCAAAATCATCGCAATCATCTCTTGGCCAAAAATCTCCTGGAAAATATACCAGTTCAAATGGATATTCTCCAAAGAAATCAGATTTACCAACTCACATTGTAGACGGACAAAGTGTGTTGCCGTTAGTACACACAGTCAGTTTTTACAGAAAACAACAAGCTCAGGGAAATAAAACTCCAGTGCGACAAATAACACGACAAGCAACTCTAGAAGAAGAATCTCCAGAAAAAGAACAGGATGAAACTGTTGAAGTTTCCGACAAGATTCAGGAACTTATGAACACGGTACGTTAAATAAAGTGTAAATGAATTAGGGTTTTAAAATAATTAAATATTTCAGGTCACAAAACAACAAACAGTTATTTCCCAAGCAAGTCAAGCATTAAATTTGTGTTGTTCCACAATTGAATTTTCTGGATCTAGTGAGCAAGTAGAAGCTGAAAGATTATTGCTTGTTGCAAGTAAGTTATTATAATTATTAAATTCTTAAAATGGACACAGAGTTTATATATATTTTTTTAGCTCAAAGGAGACAAGCAGCTTTACATGAAGTTCAGCGTTTGAGAGTAGAAGGAACTTTGCACCCTGGAGGTGGAATTTCTATCGATAAAGGATCTTTAAGCATTTCAGATATTTATCTACCCTTGAAAAAAGAATATGTACGGGCACTTTCAGCTGGTGAGTATTTTAAAATATATTTTAGGAATAATAAAATACAATGATATTATTTTAGCGGGTGGGCAAGGCCACCACGTAGTGTGTTTAATCCGCTATGCAGAACATGTAATTCCAACTCGTTTAGTATCCACAATCGCAAGTCCAAAAGACTGCCCAGAAATGAATTTGCGAATTCCCGGAATATACAAATTAGAAAACATTTTCTCAGACTTTACAATAACTTTTGAAGTGTACACATTACAAGCTCAAGAAGAATTATTGCCACATGAAGTTAAATATCACATTAACACGAAAAAGGGAGGAAAATCTACACCAAAGAAAAAACAAGACTCAAAACTAATTATGCCTACCATTCAGTCGCCGGCAGGACCTCAAGCAGTTCGATCTCCATCTTTCACACTGATGGGATACGTTGTGTTTTCTTTACAAGCCGCTAATCGAACACACTGGACACTAAATAATGTAAGTAAAATTGTAATTGATTGTGCAAAATATTTACTATATCGTAAGTAATAGAAAAAAATAGTAGCGCTTATAGCTCCTTTTTGGAATAAACCATAACATACTCATTACGTTACAATTCAACTTTACAAAATTGTATTTCTCATAGTTTTAGACATTTTTAAACTGATTTTTCACTAATAGTAATATTTTCTAGACACCAGCTTTGAGTCCACTGGAAGGCAGCATCCAAATGCGAGTTACTTGCGAGTTAGCTGTTTCAGTGGAGCATCGTGGATTTTTAACAATGTTCGAAGACATTTCTGGATTTGGTGCCTGGCATAGACGTTGGTGTTTACTTAAAGGTCCATCTTTAAGTTATTGGAAATATCCCGATGATGAACGCAAAAAAGTATGAAAATATATTTCTCTAAAATTCATGTTAATAAAAATTAAATTTTCAGGCACCAATTGATACAATCAATTTGAAAATATGTACAACGAAAAATGTGGGGCAAGTTAGCAGAGATATTTGTGCAAGACCGCACACATTTTTGCTCGAAACCGTAAGAGATGCCAGATCATCGGATAAGGATAGTCTCGTTACTGTTTGCCGTGGAGATAAAACTATGATAAGGTAATTATTTTATTGCATAAATTACTAGTTATTTATACATGGCTTCATTTTTAGGCACTTATTATCAGCAGATACAAAAGAAGAAAGAATTGAATGGTGTGAAAAATTCAACAAAGCCCTCGAAGCTACCAGACTTTGGGGCAAATCATAAATGTTTAATATATTGTATTTACATTTAAGTTTTTAATTTTTTACTAATATTTGTATTTTATCAATTTTTATTAGCCATATTTTATTTTTGTGATAATATTTGGGTTAAGGGACTAATCTCTTGTAAATAACATTTACTAATCCCTTAATAAAATGTATATCTATTTAAAATAATCTTTCATTTTACCTCAAACCTGCAGGTATTATTACATTGTATGTAAATGAGAAAGTATTTTCTCAAATTTAAAATATGCCATTTAAATAAAAACAAAATTAAAGGTATTACATATAAATAAGCAGAATGAGGATAGATTTTTTACCGTATGCCCGACAAAAGTTTCAAAGTAGTTCAGTATCTCACAACAGCGTTTTAGTTCAGGACTTTCAACCGCAGTGGATGACACACACGGCGCTTGAATCGTTTCGAGTTTCAATTTCAAACTACTGGTGGCACGAAACATGTGCAGTCGACCAATATTTCGGTGCAGTTTTCTTCGATCGTCTCATTAACTTACTCATACGTGAAACATTTGTATCGTTCCGCTTCCAAAGTAAAAAGTTATTAATCAACGCCTAACAACCGAAACTTTCCAAACAAATAGCAATTAAAATTTTTAAGTGAATTAGTGAAAAAAAAAAACTGAAAATGTCAGTCGACGCTATTTCCGAAGGAGTTGAATATGACAGAATTATCCAAAATGGGCCCAAAAAGGTAACTTTGATATTTTCGTAGTAACAAATACATATTAATATTTCTGTTCCGTTATAACTATTACTACAAATTTGTAAAGCAAATTATATTACTTAATGAACTTGATAAATATTTATGACCTTAATTATTTTTGAACTATTGTTGGATGAAATGTTGCAAATAAACTATTAAACATTTGTGAGAATCATTTTGAAGTGTGGAATTTTTTAGCAGTGTTTTATTAATATGTCATTAACCGGTTATCGGTCGGCAGTCTTCAAATACTCGAATAAATATATAGGAAAACCATATGCCGGTTTTACAATGTACGTAGGTAGAAGTTGACCAAAGAATTTTTGAGGAATGCAATCAGTCAGAAAAGTAATTTCTACTACTGTTGTTGACTTTTCTGATTAGAAAAGAAATTGGAAACCACAAATGCATAAGCACGCAAGAATTTCACGCGCAATAATTTTAACAAAATACAATCTTTTTTTCTATCGCTTTATTTACTGCTTCATTCCATTTCAATGATATTTCCGCTGATAATTTTTAAAATGATAAATAACATTTATCTTTTTTTTCATATAAATAGTACACATTTTAATTATTCAAATTTCAGCTTTGAATAAAATTCGAAATTAAAGAGAAATCGAAAAATTCATTGTTGTAATCTACTTATTACCAGTTGCATAAAAAAATGTAATAATTTTGATGTTCTGTAATTCGTTACAATTTATTGTTTTCACTTTAAATTAGAATATATCCGTCGCTTACACATATGTGGAAATTATTTAAATTAAACATGAGATAACAATTTATAGTTTCTAAAATAATTTTGCTTTTTTTACGTACCTACCTTAGCAAAAATAATTTTTCTTTTAATATTCCCTCAAAATTCAAAAAAATTTTATCTCTTTTTCAAAAGTAGTAAAAATTTCACTATAATATGGAATTTGTTTGCGAATTTATTTGATAATATTGTACGTATTGTCATCTACACGATTTCCGTTCATGAACCGGACACAGACAAGTAAACAATTGATCACGATGTTCGGATGTTCAATCAATCATCCTACAATCAAAACATTAAACAATGCAAGCGTAACATCATAATTATGCGATTTCGATTCTGTTAACACAATTGCCAGACACCGCAATCTCTTGAACAATTGAATTACATCAAAACGATTAGAGAAATTCGAGGAAAAGGAGAGACTTTGAAGAGAAATGGACATGCAAAGAATGAGAAATTGAAAGAAACTGAAATTATATTGTTGAAATCAACTTTCGATAGTGTTTGCATGTAGAATGTAAATCGATTTTGAAAACACTATTAAACATTTTAAAATCATTTATAAATTAGTAGTTTAAAAATGTCTAAATTTTTTTTTTATTTAGAAATAACTCAATATTATTCAAAAAATTATCTAGTTTCTAATGAGCCATAAAAATTTTACTAGTGATTATTTAAATTCTTAAACAATAAAATTGTTATCTACTAAACAATAAAACCAAATTTTATAGTAAAACTAGTGTTTTAAGTTTACGACAAGCGTTATATCTCATTTAGAATAAAATCCAGTCATCTCTGTAACTACATCTAATTCCATCGTCAATTGTTTTATCTCATTAAATATTTTAATCTCATTTTCCTCCTAATAAAGGGTTAAAATCTTGACGTCAGATTTAAAAGTACCACTCACACAGGAAACAGTCTATTTACATTAACGAATCGCACAGAAATACTCGTACACTTGTCATTTATAATAATGTTTTGTTTTTATATCACTATTACAATTACTATTCATCAACAACTTAATTTTCTCTCGCTGTAAGTGACGCAGTAAGTGCAGAGGATGATATATACACTAAAAGTGTGAAATGGTGTTAATTGCGTTAATCTACCACCATAAATAAAGCTGGAATGCTAGAGTTACTCTACATTGTTTATTTCTAAAAGCACGGCACTTAGTTGTACATTGAAATCATCTTTATCCGCTTTAAAAGCTTGAAATAATTTGTGTATAGCTAATAAATTTTAAACAAAAATTTTCTCACTATTTGGAATAGCAGTTTTTTCTATAAAACATCTCTGAAAATAAATAAATTTATATGTAAAGAGTAATATATTATTCACTAGGGGATAATTGATATTTTATTTTACAAGAATATCGGTTAACAACATGTTTCTATCCGGTTTCTTGTCATGCGTAAAAAACACATTTCTTAATGACGACATATGCAATATGTATTTGAGGGCGTTTAGCATATGTTACCGTTTGAACACTCATGGTGAAGTGTGCAGTAATAGCTAATTTTGTGTGAAAAATAGTTCATAGTAATTAACTCCGATTTCTTACTCAATAAGTTTGTTTTTCTAAATATAAATACTTGTCCAATAATTTTTATTTTATCTATTTACTAATTAAAAATTGTTAAAACTGCACTTAAGATTAGTGAACTAATTTATTTGATTAGGTGTTCAAAATGTTAAACTTTCTCTGCATTGTACAATATATCAAATTGCATTGTCGTTCTCTTTGTAAACTGGTTTTCCATAAATATTTGCATTTAGTACACGACCTATGACTTTCTTATAAAGATAAATCACTGAAAGATGTTTGTTGACCATACAGAGGTCTGCATTCAATATAGCAGGAAATATCTGATACCGTTTGTTTAAACAATAATAACAAATAATAGATATAACAGTTTATAAAGTAGTACAGTGTGCAACTACTTTTATCGTTTATCTTAATCATTATCGCTAGACATTCAAGTTTTCTGTTTTCATAAGATTTGTAGCGATTTCTTCATTTTCCTTGTAATAAGAACAATGGATAATTGTATAATATCTACAGTAAACATTTAATAAGAAATATACTTTATATGCATTTCTAAAATTTGTTATCTACAATAACAGTAAAAAAATCGATGTGGAGTGTGTTTCTACCATGACCCATCTCTCAGTGTAATGAACCTAAAACTCAGTTATTCCGTGAATGACACACACGTCGAGAGACAAGGGGGCCACAGAAAGAGCTACCCGCACGAGGCAGGAAAGTGGTCCACAAACTTCTGTCCGTATGTGAGGAGCTGGTCTGTGTACTCGCCCACATTGTCTGACATTTTACATATGTGAACGACCGAGCAGGTCCCAATCGTTAGAAAAAAATTTAACAACCATTTCAAATAATAAAAAAAAATTCCTGGATTTAAACTTTTTTTAACAATACAACAGCTGGTGATATACACAGGAACAAATAGTTATTAACTAACAAGTTTTGTCATAATAATAAGAAAATGTATACCTCAAAAATGAATGCTGAAGAACATACTATAAAAACTACAATGCAATTATTTATTTAAAACTTTTCTAGTCTTGCGCTCGGTGTAACGGTTTAAAATTTACGATTCTTCTAGTCTGCGCAGTAATATTTCTCGTAAAAGTACATGCAACTCTATTTTAAAATCAAAATAAAACAAGTTACGGAACTGCATTCTCTAGACACCTCTGAATTATTTATTCTTAGCACCCTGTGATACAGTTACAGTTCTTGTATGTTTGTACTGCTTGGCTGGTATTTCAAGCGCCAGGAATCCAAAATACAGGGTGTGTTTCTCTTGTACGCTGTGTACAAGGTTGACGAACCCTAAACTGCGTAAAAATAACCCAACGATCCTTCTTTGGTGTTTGGGTTGCGGTAGGTGATACTAATTCTATATCCTTGCAGAGGTCATGGAAGATGAGAAGGAGTACATATTTTCAGATTTGGTCATAGAAATTTAAAATAGTTACAATGTGACAGAGAGAATTGTTTCGTATAGTTTTTGGTATAAATATTTATATTATATAAATTTTTATCAGAACGGATGTTTGTGTATCTTTTAAGTACTTGATAAATCAATTATAAATAAATAATTATCATATTTTCCCTGCAAAACCAATTGGAAAAGATTTCCTTATTTGGCCAAAAATTGTTTATCTAATATTTGAACTGCTCTTTCTTCTAACTTTGATTACTAATTCCCATTTAAAATGTTGATAAAGTTATCTTAAATTTTTATTTTTCATTTTCATTATTTTAACAAGATAACAAGTTTAACAACAATGTACAATAACATAAAGAATAGAAATGATTATGTATTTAATATGTTAATTATATAGGGTGGGATTTGCAAATTAATTATTTAAATAAGTTTTGCGCCTCTACAAACATGGTTTGGGAATCACTGGGGTGTGCAGAGATGACGTCACTGCACATAAAAAAATCAAATCTCGTTTTACAAGAAATTTTCAAACGGGGTTTTCACTAATCGTCATTTCTTTTTATAAAGTATCATAAAAAATATTTATGGGCATAAAACAAATAAAGCTATTATATTGTTTTACTTTAAAGCAGCAGTTTCAGAAAGTAAATATTTTAGTATTAATAATGGCTGTTTTACGTAAAGTTACTAAAAACCTGCATGCAGTCTCAAGTTTCGCAACCCTTTGACCTTTGCGAAGTGCGAAAAGTGTTCGATTTCGAGTCGTCGCATTTCTGATGACTCATCCGTAGGTCTGTCTGGAGAAACCCATTAGATTCTCGTTTACAACCGTGTGTGCAATGTCAAAATGTTTTCCGATATTTTATACTAGCTGCATCCCGCGTAAAATTGCTATGAAACACATAAAATGATTAATTGGCTATGTACATTCGATTAACATTGCTTTCAACATAGTTAAATGTTCTATAAATTAATGTTATTTCTCTTTTTTAATTGAAAATGTAAAATAAAGTAGAAATCACAGGATAATAAAAATAAAGAGTTGATGTCAATGTGAAACTATTATTAATGAGTGTTTTTATGAACTCAGAAATAGATACCATCCATTAATTTAGAACACCGGAAATGACAAAAAGTTGGAATGTGAATGTTGATAATTTAGGCTGAGCTGTCAATAATTTGAAAACGAAATTATTTAAATTAACGTAAATTATTTATGAACAATGATAACATCAAACAACTTAATTACGTGAAATATAAATTATTCGTTTAAAAAAATGTAAACAAATTCTAAAATGTTAATTTTTCATAGCTGAGTATTCACTGTGATACTTTTCTTTCGAAAGCCGGCAAAATCATACGACATATGCACAATTCAATGATAATTTTTCGCAATCATCCGGCATTGTCCCACTTTTATGATTTAATCTTCCAAATATGGGTAACTCAATAACAGCCAGTTTTTATCACAGCTGTTGGACAAATCGGTTTCATTTAGATTTTATGCTTTTATTTGGCTCCCTGGCTAGTTTACCAGATGCCCATTTTTGCCTAATTACTAATGGACATTTTATCTTAATTTTTACATTGCCACTACTTACTTGAAGTTAAAATAAACGTTAAAATTGCTTTGATATTTCCAAGTTGTTGATTATTTAGGTTTAGAACACTTTAATAGGTTAAATATTATCATAACTGGGTACATGTGTTCCAAGTTGTAATAATTATTTACTTGGGAAAGGTAAAAAAAAGTTGAACATCGAAAATAAGGTCTAATGAGTCAGAGTTTTCAAGATTACTTTTAAAGCATCCTTGACTGATATATGCAAATATTTTTCCATATATGGATATAGGTCAGAACATTCCAAAACTAATTATTTTGACATAATGAGCATTCTAGGTATTTTCGTGATAACAAACATAATTATATTTTATTTAATATTATAAATATTTAATATACTTTGTAAATTGTGCGTCAGAAGAGCTTAGTTTCTTGCCTTTAAATATTTGTAAATGTAAGATACCAAAATGTCTAATTTAACCGTAAATGTAATGATATCACAAACACAAATAATAATAAAATAAACTTTTTATTAAAATTTGCGTTACTTTATTATTTTATTACATTAATTTCATGTATTAACACTATAAAAAGCGATATCTTTGAGTAAAACATTTGATAAAACTTTACCGAACACGACTGTCAAATATCTTCATATTGCAATTGTTTATATTTAACAGATGGTATAGTAAGTTCAGAATTTATGGAAACCATAAACAGGTTTATTAGATTTGTTGAGCATGTCAATAATTAGTTCTAATAATACTATAGGAAATGAAAGATGTGAAATGAGAATGTCAAATATATTCTATTACCTTGCAATTGTTTATAGGTAACAGGTTCAGAATTAATAGTAACAATCTACATGTATATTAGATTTATTATATGTGTTGAGTAAGTCAATAATTATATCTTAATAAAAATATATGAAATAAAAGATAGGAAATGGGCCAAGTCCGTCTCTGTATGACCGTGACACTCTGGAGTCGCATCATCTTCTTGTTTATTCTGACTGGCCGACGAACTCTCCGGTATTTCTGTACTTTTTTCTCTGCAATAACCTTTAACTTGTTCGATTTTAAAATCGGCAAGTGGGTCGAATGAATTATGGAACAAATAGAAAGAAAGTAACGGACTGGCAGAGCTTTTGTTTTTGCAAAACGATGCAAAGCATAAATAAATACCTGTTCTCATCGGTTTAGATTATATTTAATTTCAAAAATAAAATACATTTGCATAATAACAGGAAACTATGTTTATTAGTTATTTAGAAACAAAGCAAATTATTTTGTTTTTTTGGAGTAATGAAAATAAAATCTTTTATACTCTATGTTGTATTGAAAGTAAATTCAAAATTATGCAAAATTTAATAACCAAATAACTTTCCTGCTTACATAATAAATTTTAGAACTTTCTGAAATAATTAATACGCAATAATAATTACTAAAGAAAGTAATAACTATAACGCTTTTAAGTTTAAATATATAATAATTGCGCGTATTTACGTTTCTCCCTATAATTTTATGATCACGATTTGATTCTTGATACGCTTTCATTAATTTGAAAAATTTCCCCAAAGTTTACATTTCTCTTCACAATAAAATACAAGAGAGTTATGCAAATTATTCTATTTAGTTTGTGCAACGGCAACGAGTAGTTCATGTGCATATAGAGTTGTTGCAATCAAGTGTTTTGTTCAAATTAAGTGATATTTAATATGCCTCCTGCAGCAGTAAATGTAAGTTAGCGTTATTTAGAGCTTAATTTTAAAAAATTAAACAAAAGATATTTTCCTCATAAATTGTTTTAATTACCTTTAACAAAAGAGATTAATTTTCTTTTTAAAATAAAGATAACATTCAATGGAATAGTATGTAATGCTGACATAAGTTACCTTTAAAATATCTATAAATTAAACCTACTTACAGAAGTTAAATATTTTTAGAAGTTATGAGTAATTTATTTAAAATATGTAGCGAGAAAGGTTGTATTATCTGGTATTGTATTAGTTGTTATGTTATAATAAATGTAATAAATTGTTTTGTCAATAACATTATTATTATTTCTAGGTCGCAATGACCACAAGTATTGATGCAGACACCATACGAGAAGCCTATGATGAAGTTCGATCAGATATGACTCCTACACAATGGTAATAATTAATAATTCATTACATAATCACAGTAAAATAGGGATTTTCATATTAGAATTTTTTTCTATTTGTAATCGAGAATTATTGGATTAAATCTATTTCGAAGTAATGTCATTAGGGGATTTAATAGCATTTGTATAAAAGCGTATCACGAACGAGGAACAGAAAAAGTATTGAATTAAATCGCCTTACAGTCTTGCAATGTGAAACATTTTCATGTTATGTGGGTTGCCGCATTTTTTTTTCACCTTGAAATAAAACCAGTGATGCCTCAACTTTTGCAGTCATGATCCTTTAATATGTCAGACTATTTTATGAAGTTTCATGTTTGAAATTGTATCATAAAACATTTTTTTTCTTTAGGGCTGTGTTCAAGTTTGAAGGCGCCCGAATTATTTGTTCCGCTAAAGGAAACGACTTTGCCGATTTCCGGGATCAATTTTCCAACGGCGAGCGAGCTTTCGGGTATATTCGATTACAAACCGGGGATGAAATGTCCAAGCGTCAAAAATTCCTTTTCGTTACATGGATCGGCCCCGAAGTCAGCGTAATCCAAAGGGCGAAAATGTCAACCGACAAATCTCTTATGAAAGATATAATTTCTGTAAGTTTTCTATAAGGTTTTTAAAAGAAATAATTTCTTCCTCATGCTTAATAATTTATTTAGAAAAAAAAATTATAAAGATAATAGAATTATTTTTGAAATTTTGATATCAGTATAGTCCTGAAAATTATTATAAGAGAAAAAAAAAATTATTTGAGTGAAAATGTGAAATACATCTTTTTTTTCAATCAATCGTTATAAAGAACGTACAAGTTGAGAAAACATTTCATTATAAAAACACATTTAACGGGATAATACAATCTAATTCAGTTTGAAAATTTGAAATCAGTAGGTACATAGAGATCTTTATTTGCAAAAAATGGTATTTTTTAAATATATTAGATATACAGCACATTTTTATTTATTCATTTACTGACACATTAGGTAGTTGTTCGGTTTGGGACTAAACAAGATCAAAATATGTATAATACTAAATTGTAGGACAACCACATTAAATTTTCCTCTAAAGTTTGAAAAAGAATTGGTTGTTCTAAAAATTATATCTGTATATTATTTAGTAATTGTTTGTTAACAATTCTGTTTAGAATTTTGCTGTGGAGCTTCAATTGGAAAACCTATCAGAATTTGAATTAGAACATTTCATGGATGCCTTGACCAGAGCTGGAGGTGCGAATTACGGAACCGGTGTTAGAGACCTTTAGTTTTATTGTTTAACATATTCTGACATCGCATTTTAATTCATTAACAATTACCGTTAAATTACCCCATTCTTAGTTTATGTTCCTAATCAAAATTTTATGAGACGTTGCAAATTCTATTTATTATTACTAATATGTACTAAACTTATCAAGTATGTTTAATCTTTTATAAGTACTGTGTATTTTTATAAATGTAATTATTTGTGCAATAATAAACACATTTAAATGTATGCATTATTTAATATATACTTGAGCTACATAGTGAATATAAAGTGAAAATAGCTTCTTTTAATAATCTTTTTGTTCAGTTCTTTCTTGGCTTTTTCGTTATTTGTCCCTGGTTCCCAGTTTCTATCTTGGGAGAAATTTCCTGGAGCAATGGAGACCTAGTAAAGTTTCCAAATAGCGTGTTCAGGAGGGCTACACCGTAACCAGTTGCTCTTTCTCCCTACATCAAGAAACCTAGTGAAATAAATGTAAATTAATATTTAAAATAAACTTACACAACTGACTGGAGACGCCATGTCAACATGTAGCCAAGCTCCTGGAAATTCAAAACCAAGATGGGCAGCAATGAACAAACCCGCACAGGAAGACTGTGCGTTGTTCCGATCCTAATGAAAAAAAAAATACAGTAGTTATAAATAACAAATATGAGATTAGGAACTCACAGCTACTGAGTTCTTCATGTCAGCAACAGAAGAAGCGAATTCAGAAAAGTGCAGTTCCGGGCTGTAAGGAATTGGGAATACTAAATCTCCGGATACTAATCCAGCTTGAACACAATTATCTTCCCAATCAGCGCTGTTTGATAATACAGCGGCGTGGTATTTACCCGTTGCAACACCCTAAATTACATAAATAATTTAATTTGTATTTTAATATCTTCAAGAAAATTATACCTGAGCTCCTGTTAAAGTAGCCATATCAAGTATAATATTAGCTTTTAAATCTCGATGTGCGTAAACAACACCGTCCGAAAGCACCAAACGACCTTCTGCATCAGTGTTGTTGATCTCCACTGTACATCCTGAATATAAAGTGTGGATATCATCCGGCCTGAATTAAAAAAAATCTTACTAAAAATAGATTCGGGCCAGTAAATTTGCAAATTTAAATTAAAACTGTTGTGTTAATTATTTAGAAGTACAATTGTCATGAAATGATTAGCGCATCGGTAGTAAAAAAAGTAATATACTTAACCATTTAACAACCCGAGATAATATATATTCTGCAAAAATTAAACAAAAAAAATGGGAAATATGTTTTTCCTCACTTTGTAGAATTGGGCCCCACAGCGTTCTCCGCGAGGCAAAACACCGCATGAAGATTCTGTGAGAAGTTAGCCTTCACAGCGGCGTAAAAGGCACCAAGTATTCCAGCCGCACCTCCGCAATCCCGCTTCATACCGGGCATGGAGTTCTTTGCTTTGATGCTGAGGCCGCCAGTGTCGTACACGATCCCTTTGCCCACCCAGGCGATGGTGGCGTGCGCTCCTGGAGGAGTGTGGCTCAACACAGCCAAAGCTGGAGGAACCAACGCAGCCTTCCCGACTCCGTAGATGCCGCCCATGCCTCTCTCGCGAAGCTCTTCACCTCGGATGATCACTGGAGTAATGTTTAGGCTTGCTCCGACGGATTTCACTTCCTAAAATATATTTATTAATGCATATCGAGAAAAAAATTGTAGGACTTACCTCCAAAAAGTGATCAACATTCATTTCATTGCATGGAGCATCAACGATTTTTGCAGCCATGCGAATTCCAATAGCGGCATGTTCCAAACATTCTAGCTCTTCAGGTGTTAATTCCAGGGTCAATAAATTTTCTTCTGCTGCTGCAAAAATATAAATTAAAACTAAATATTATCCTTTGCATTTAAAATATTTGTTATAATTGTCATATGAATTTCAAAAAGACATCGAGTATAATAAAACTATTATAAAAAACAACTTACAGCTTGATGGCACAACAATAAATTCAACACTAACATGAGTAACATTATTAGAAGACTGGGATGTTTTTTTATTGTAAATTGGGAAGGCACGGGCAACTGCACAGGCACTTGCGTAAATATCATTTCGACCACAAACCACCTGTGAAACAAAATATCGGTGATAATTAAAGCGTTGCCAAAATATTTATTAACAAATAGAAAGAAATAATTCTTTTTATCAACAAATTATAATTTTAATCTTTCAAAAATAAAATTATTAACTTGATGCAATAGTGCACAAATATATAATGAGATAGTAACATTTAAAAATATTTGTTTCTAAAATAAATAGTATTAGCTTATCACAAAGATAAAGAGTAACATACACCCAACAAAAAATTATCAAAGAACGTGTAAGGAGGACAGCAAACCAAAATCTACTTGAAACAGATTGCCACACCTACCAATTAAGTAAATGATTTATTACATACCACTATACTTTCGTCTACTCCAACAGAGCAATTGCGGACTAAACGAGTGATAGCATGAGCCCTTGAAGGTGTATTATGCCGACTACATTTCACCGGTAAAGCCGCAACAGTAGCAAGATTAAGATACAAAGAACATGTATCAGTTGGAGACGGATGGAGGCTAGCAATAGCTGATGTAAATATCTGAAAGTAATAAAGAAAAATATGGCTTATTGCCAAGAATCGTGACTAGTAAAATTTTTCTTTTCAAAACGCTTTTATTTTATGATTTGCGTCAAAGACATATAATATAACGTTTTAAATCAAAATATCCGGTCCATAAACCGGTTTTTGAAATCACAAACAAAAAATTTACTCTCTTCCCACCTACCTCTTCGCTGACGCGAGGTTCCAATTTACATCTTACATCTTCGTATTTTAACAATGACAAATGTTTCACTTGTCCAATGAAGAGTACCGGTTTTTTCTGTGGGTCGGATGGAGTTAATTTTCCATGAAATGTTAACTTGGTACTAGCCATGTCATAAATGAATGACAGAACCTACAACACTATTTTTATACATTAAATGCTTTTATCATACTATTAATTTAATTTACGAACAGTAAGAATTTATGAGTACTGTTATTAATAATAATAGTAATAAATTTGTTTATTAATACTAGTAACTATTAAATTAACACATAAAGTCTTAAATATCTAGGCCAATAAAATATAAAGTAGATCATTTACCTTTTAATTCAACTTCTTTCTCCACATCAGCAAACTCAAACTGAGATTAATCATGAAAAATTCATTTGGCAGACTCAGACTCACTGAAGTCAATGCGCATAGAAAATTGAGTATCTCTGTTGCTCTTACATGAAATATTCTTGCCGTCTTTGTTTACGACTATGATATCATGAACTTTTTCAGGAGTAAATCAAAATAGATACTAGCAAAATGTTTATTACTGCTAATAATATTTTATTAAACTATTTACAAATACTATATTTTCAATAATTGTGTTATTATTTAGGATTTGAGAAAAAAATGCAATAAAATTTCTTTTCGAAACTCTTCAACTATAAACGAAATGTCATTCTAATTATAATTTATAATAAAGCTTCAATAATTAAATTTGGACTATCACATTTTTTAAGTTTTCCATTTCGGTGGAAATCTTAGGGATTTTCATCTTCAAGGTCAAGATGTAACTTCGTAGTGTTGCTCTGTTTGTTATTGTTCGTAATGGCAGTCTGTGGTTTTATAAAGTTTTTAATAATTATTGTAACCATAACACAATGTACAGGTAGATATTTTAAGAAGAATATTAATAAAAAAGTTGAATATTTAGAATGTGATCTTTGTGTCAGACTCTTTCATTTTGTTTTCGTGACGTGATGTTTGTCTGGTTATATTTTCCTTTTTTGCTTAAATGATCTGAATTCTATATTTAAAGCAACAGATTTATTTTTAATATTAATAAGCGTTTGAAATGCAGTAGAACGCTACATAATGTAACTTAAAAGATGTCTTTTTAGGTGAAGTTCTTCAACACAGAAATCACTTTATAGATGAGTTAGAAGAAGACGATGGTTATTATAATCAAGGAGGAGAACCTCCTCCTCACAAATTACAAGAAAGACCAAATAGCTACAATAATATGTTAGGGTCATCTGGCAATCACAAGAGATTCAAATGTTACTCTTGTGAGCCTCCGGATTGTTCACATATTAATGAATGCAACGATGCAATACAGGTATAGAGTTGTACATTCATTAAACGACTTTTCTATATAAATTTCTTTAGTGCTGGAAATCACGCGTAAGAGATGTATCTGGCGAAGAGTACGTCTCTCGCGGTTGTACAACGAAAGCAGATCAACTGCCAATGATGTGTAGAACAAAAACATCTAGTATTACATCACATAATAAACGCCATGCTGTTGGACAGTATCATATTATTTGCTGTAGTAGTAACTTTTGTAACGATGGACCATTTCCTGAATTGCAGCCAATTTACACAGGTAAAAGCAAAACAATTATTTTGCTTCATTTATTAACAATTTTGATTGCAGAAGATATTGCAAAACCAGATTCCCTCAAATATGTTGTAAAATTAACACTAGCGGTTTTGGGCCCAATTTTTGTTTTGGGAGTTCTTGGAGCCATTGTATTACTTTATATGAGGCGAATTCATAGGAAAAGACTGTTGGAGCAAAGAATAAAACTTGATCCAGAAACATACTATGCAAGTGACGATTTATTGAGGGCTACTGCAGCAGGCGACAGTACTTTAAGGGTAAGTTAAATCAAAAACAAATATTTTTAAAATGATTTGTAATATTTTGTTTGATTTGTCATAATGTGGGCACAAAACAAAACATTGTGGGCGACATTTAAAAATATCTCTGAACAAAGTCTGATAATTGTGTAAATTAACGGCTTCGGTTGATACAGTGTAAAAATAATTAAAAATCCTTAATTTGCGGACAAAACAATATAATTCCATATTACAAATATGTAATTATTACAGGAGTACTTAGAGCATACATTAACATCTGGTAGTGGATCTGGCCTGCCTCTTTTAATTCAACGCACATTAGCCAAACAAATTTCTTTAGCGGAATGTATCGGTAAAGGTCGCTACGGCGAAGTTTGGCGTGGTATTTGGCACGGGGAAAATGTTGCTGTTAAAATTTTCTTTTCAAGAGATGAAGCGAGTTGGTCTAGAGAAACTGAGATCTACAGGTTTGTTATTCAAATAATTTATTATGCAGACAATAATAATAATTTCCATTAGCACTGTATTATTGCGACATGAATCAATTCTTGCATACATTGGCTCAGATATGACATCAAGGAATTCCTGCACACAACTTTGGTTGGTGACACATTATCATTCCTTGGGCTCGTTGTACGACCATTTAAATCGCACTACATTGAGTCATCACCAGTTGATGAAAATATGTTTATCAATTGTAAATGGTTTAGTGCATTTGCACACAGAAATATTTGGCACGCAGGTATGAAAATATTTTTCAAATGTAGTGCACATATGACTAATTTATTATTTAGGGTAAACCTGCGATTGCTCATCGGGACATAAAAAGCAAAAATATTTTAGTGAAAAACAATGGTTCTTGCGTTATAGCTGATTTTGGTTTGGCTGTAACTCATATTCAATCCACAGGTCAATTAGATGTCGCTCCCAATCCCAGGGTTGGAACGAAGCGGTATATGAGTCCAGAAGTTTTAGATGAAAGGTAAATAAGAATTATTTATTATTATTTTTCTTAATTTTGATTATGGTTTATGAACGTCATTTTTATTTTCAGCATAAACATGCAAAGTTTCGAAGCGTTTCTTCGTGTGGACATATATGCACTAGGTTTAGTGTTATGGGAAGTTTGTAGAAGAACAGTCAGTAATGGAATTGCAGAAGATTACAAACCTCCCTTTCACGATGTTGTGCCTAGTGATCCAAGTTTTGAAGATATGAAAAAAGTTGTCTGTGTGGACCAGCAGAGGCCCAGTTTGCCTAATCGCTGGACCAGCGACCCCGTAAGTATCCCTTTATAAAGTTTTTTCTAAATATAAATATATAATATATAAAAAAGTTGATCATTGCATTGTTATTAGAAGCTTAAATAGTTCAGCCAAATTTGCTCAATACGTACATACAAGCATTTTGGTAAAAAAAATTCTGCGTCTTCGAAAATTCCGCTTGAACAAAAACCTCTTGCAAAAAAAATCACGTATAAATTAAAATTACAAATAGCTGTCAATTCTAAAAATTTAAATGTGTGAATTCATTTTCGCTTACCCGAGTTCCGGTAAATTTCAATGATTACCGAAATACAAAACTAATTTCGTAGATTTTTGTTAAAACATAGAAATATCAATTGATGTAATTATAATACGTACTGGTCAATTTTCAAAAAAATATTTTACTTATTGCGCCGCCTTTTCAATTTGCGTTTTGTGTCTCGCAGACGTTGAGTGGAATGGCGATGGTAATGCGAGAATGCTGGCACCAGAACGCCAACGCCCGGCTATCCGCTCTGCGGGTGAAGAAAACGTTGCTCAAACTTGCAAGTGCAGACCGTAATGTACATTTCGACACAGACATGGAGGTGTGTGTCTAGTACACCCTGCAGCTCTTACTCCTCCAACCTCAACTCGAATGGTTCAGCCAAATGGTCATCGCATGTAAGATAAATTCTCTACTGTGTTAAGTATTCATGTGCACAAATCATGCAAACGCATTTCTTAACTTCTCAGGGATATTTATTCATATTATAAACGAGTATATCCTTGCGTATTTGGAACTAATATTAAGTTTATTTTATTGTTGGGCGAATTGTTATTAAAATAAGCTTAGGATTATTTCTAAAATGCCAGCCAGAAGTATTTTCTGTGTCTTCTACTTAACAACATTTGTGCACATGATTAAAATGTTGATATTTAGAGTTGACTCGTTACAAGAATAATAGTTGTTGTTTATTTATGTTTTCATTCTGGCATTTATTTTATTGTTGAAACTAGTATTATTGTAACGATGAAATGTTCCACCTAGTACATATTATTAATCTAGTACCAAATTCGATGGTATTCGATGTGATCATGACCTAAAAGGAAGAAAATCTTCCACTACTCAAATAATCGTACATATTAAGCGTTCACAAAAATTTTAACAAAAGATTTTTGTGTTGTAACTTAACGACGAGTGTGTAAAATTATTTAATTTTGCAATTAACTCAAATGTTTTGAATAATTTTGACTTTGCTTTAAAATAATTCCAGGGCTTATATTTTCTGTATTCATAACATTTTTAAATACAAAATATTGTTTAAAATTTAAAAATTAGTACATGAACTTTGGTACAAAATAGAAATAATGTCCGCCGGCCGGAAAATTCAAACCCTGGAAAATAAGTTTTATCAATCTTAGGGCAAGAAACCGATTTATTAATCGGTTTTTCGGTTTCTTGTACTGATCAATCTTACATATTTATATTTACTTCAGGTTTCTTTGACGAACAAAATAGTTAAGTATTAAGTACCGTCATGAATTTATTAAATGTACAAGTACACAACATATGTAACAGTATTATTAGCAGAGTTAGTTTTTATTTACAAAGCAGAAAAAATTATAGAGTATTTGAAGAAATCTGAAGTAAGAGACTCGTGAGAGTTCATTGTATAGTGCCATGAAGCAAGAATAATCATTTTAACAATAATCAGAAACTGCCGTATTGTACGGCAAATTAGAGAGGAAAATAGATGAATCTAAGAATAATGTATATAAATAATTTGTATATCTAAAATGTCATATCTGTCTATTGTATCATGAACTGTACATTATCCATTTGTGTAGGAGTTGTCTGTTCATAATTCAATTTGTTTTAAATATGAATTTTCAAAATTTATGTAATATTAAGGATTTACGAACAGACGACGTAAATGTTTATTTATCTAACAAATTTTTAGAAAGAGATTCATATCATAATTATTTATCAATTAATATTTGAATATATATTATTAAAGCAAATGTATTGTTACATTTGAGGCTCACAAGTATCATATTGTATGTATCAAGTTAGTTTTTGCATTTATTACATTTGTACATATAATCATTCATTTTTGTTATGTCCAACAAATAATGTAAGCAATATATAATTTTAAATGTAAATTCTTTTTATTGATTCTCCCTTTTCGTCTGTGTTACATAAAATTTGTTTGTCTTTACGATTTCCATTTCTGTGATTTTCAAACTTTCTCAATTTTACGCTTCGTTAAACAATAAATCTTTGGTTTTACGAAATGAGTTCAATATATATTTGATGAATAGTAAAAATAATTATTTCTTACAATAAACATTGCGCAATTTTAGAAGCAATATATCAGCAATATTTATTAAATAAAAATTTTCGGAATATCTGCTACAAGAGTAAAGAATTCGCCAGATGGCATGGCAAACGTTCCCTTGGCTTTAGCAGCTTGTCAGAAATGGATTCTGAATTTCTGTCGCTGTCAAAATGACATATTTAAATCTTCCAGCTTAATATTAAGTGCCAAACTTTACACCAACGGCATAAAGAAATTTCAGGTGAGATTTCAATCTCAAATTGAAGACATGTCTATGTTACATTTTTACTAAACTTGACCTAATTTTATTCTTGGGGCACAAACCGACCTTGCTAAATTTTTTTGTCGGCAGAGATAGAAATTTTATCAAATTTCCGGGTGTAATAATTAGTGATGACCTTTCATAAATCATTCATGACCATCTCCCGATGTAATATTAGTCAGTACATTAAATTCTGTGTACCCAGAGTATTGAATTTTGCAGTATTTAAAATTAAGCCCTTATTTTGTTAATTATAATTTAAAAATGAAAAGAAAAGTAAGTATTAATGCATGTCAAAGGTCACTGTAACATTTAACATTGTTGACATTCATCAACTACCCTGCGTATTTCATATTCATCCATAAGTTTGTGCTTAATATGGAACAGGACTGGAATTTTAAAAGGTTTTCGCGAATTTGAAACTATTCTCAATGGCAAGCTTCGCGGCCCAAGCAGCTTTACGATCAAAATGGACATCGTTGGTGGAGGAGCACACAATAGAAGTACCTGCAGAAGTTAGCAATAAAGTTACAAGTGTTGTCGGATGGCTAAAGCAGGTTCTTTCACATTTACATTATCCATTTATTGTTCTTGTACTCTTCTTACTGTTCATACACCATCATTCATTGTTACTGCACTATACTTATTCTTAAATGCACCTATTTAGAACGGTAAACTGGTTTATACATTTTCGTAGAATCATTAATAATCTTTAAACAGTTATTAATATTTCATTTAAATAAAACTAACAAATAGTTTGGTATAGGTACTTGTCGTATAATTTAAAATGCGCGTCAATTTATTGTGCATATTATTTTATGTAGGCGTAAGTACAGATATTATTTTTTACTTAAAATATTAAGATTAACACGTGTTCCGTTTAATTAAAAATGAAACGAAAAGTAAGTTTTGTAAATTAATTTGCTTTTGGCATTTAATTCATGAGAGTACTATAATTATAATCTCAAGTACTTTTATCTTTAGATCAAAATAAAAATACCTTCTGTAGTATTTTTATCTTTGTAAGAGCAACCTCAACGTACGTTTTGCATGTAAATTTTCAGTCGAATTTGATTTATTATTTATGCTAATTATTAGTTATCTGTATTTACTTTCTCCGTAGTTATTTATACAGTCTCAGTAGACCAGTACGAGATACTAATGCGGAGTGTTATTGCAGGCTTCATTAGAAGTAAGGGCGGCAGGCAGACGAGCAGTGAACACTCTAGCAGGTGGTGCTATGGCTCGCAATCTTGTAATTATACACTTCAACGATGTCTATAACGTTGAGACGAGGGTTACACCCGAACCTGTTGGTGGTGCTGCGAGATTCTGCACCGCAGTCAAGAGTTTTCAACATCTTCAGCCCTTAGTCTTGTTCAGTGGGGATGCTTTTTCACCCAGCATGCGTGAGTAACAATTTAATTTTTGTTTATTCATTTTTCCGTGCTAATAATTTATACATTTCATAAGGAAATAGTATTATTTAATAAATAAATTTGTACATTGTATATAATGCATCTTTTCAAAGTACTCTTTGTAATATAATCGTGATCTTTGTTTATTGAAAGAATGAATCTCACTACTGTACTGTATTTGTTTATATAATCAAATTCTCAAAACTAATTCCTTGAACTTTGCTTAATCATTAATTGTTTCACACAAGGACATGCATTTGAATATTTTTAATCTGTAATTACAAGTGAGACCAAACAAATTATTTTTTTTACTTTTGAATAAAACTAACTACAATAGTTTATTTGTGTTCCTATTCAATTTGAATCTTCTTTTATATAAATATTATTGACGATAAGAAGCCCATATGAAATTGTTTTCTAATGTATTCATTAATGTATTTTTAATGGCACAAGTTGTCTTTAATTTTAATATTATGAAAATCATTTTTCTTTATCGATTCGAACACTATTTTTAGTTATATTGATCAAAAAAACTTATTTTTGCGGTACAAGTAACCAGTACTTTTTTCAGTAAGTACATTCACCAAAGGAGAACAAATGGTCCCTGTTTTGAATGACATCGGTACTCATTGTGCAGTATTTGGCAATCACGATTTTGGTAATATTTATATAATTAAAACTGGAAAAATATTGTTTTTATATTTATTTATTAAAGATCATGGGTTGGAAGTGTTATCTCAATGGGTTGCCCAAACGGAGTTCCCATGGTTAATGTCCAACGTTCTAGATAACGAAACTGGCCGTCCCTTGGGTGAGGGTCGTATAACTCATGTTGTACATTGGGCAGGGCGCCAAATTGGTTTACTAGGGCTTGTTGAACAAGAATGGCTAGAAACTCTAGCTACAATCAATCCTGAAGAAGTAACTTTCTTAGATTTTGTTGAAGCTGGAAAGAAACTCGCCGCTCAGTTAAAACAGGAAGTAAGTATGTATGTAAATTTTCGTCGTAGGCGAGAAAAATTTGAATTAGATTTCTTTTACGTTATTGAATTGTGCTTGGAATATTTTAATTGGATTTTGGAACAGTCTTTTTAAATGTAACTGTTACTTTCTTTATAATTGGATCGTGTTAGATTTTAGATAAATATGATGGATGAGGTTGTATGAGTTGTTTTTTCTTTTATAATTAAGCTTGTCCTAGTTTGAATATAAGATTTTTTCTTGTAGGGGTGCGACTATGTAATAGCTTTAACTCACATGAGAACACCAAATGATATCAAATTAGCCGAACAATGTGACGACATTGATTTAATTCTTGGAGGCCATGATCATGTTTACGAAATCAAACAAATTAATGGAAAATACATTATCAAAAGCGGCACCGACTTTAAACAATTTAGTAAAATAACAGTTAATTTCGATAAACTTGCTTCCGGCGGAAACATTGACGTACAAATTGAAGAAGTTAATGTAACATCATCTTTTGCTGAAGATCCAAAGTTAAAAGAAAAACTTGAAAAGTACTCGAGTATAGTGGAAGGAAAAATGGATGAAATTTTGGGTTGTTTCTCTGTTCCGTTGGATGGAAGGTTTACCGCAGTGCGTACAGCCGAATCTAATTTAGGAAACTGGGTATGTGATGTCGTCTTGGCAGCTACTGGAGCAGATTTGGTCATTTTAAACTCAGGAACATTTAGATCAGATCAAGTTCATCCTGCAGGTGATTTCACAATGCGTGATCTTGTTAATGTAATTCCAATGAGAGATCCTATTGTTGTTCTTAAAGTAACTGGTAAATTTATATATCCTACTTATTTTCTTGATATAATTTATATAATTCTTAGGAAAACAAATTCTACAAGTGCTAGAAAATGGTGTAAGCATGTATCCAAAACTGGAGGGCCGATTCCCTCAAGTGGCAGGTGTAAGTTTTGGCTTTGATAGTCGTAAATCAGTTGGAAGTAGAGTTGACCCTGATTTAGTGCGAATTGGAGATGAATATTTAAATCTTAATCAAAATTACCGACTTGCAACTAAAAGTTATCTTCATTCAGGATGTGACGGATATTCTATGTTAAAAGACGCGCAAGTTGTTGTAAGTATTATTAAATAATTTATTTGATTTGTATATTAAAAATTTTAATTTTAGATGGACGAAGATGAATGTCCAGAACTTGGACTTGCAATCCAAAATCATTTTCAAGCGATTAATATGAGATTAGGGAAAACCAAAAAACATTCCAAACATCGACAATCACTCGTTACCCTCTCAAGAAGGTAAGAAAAATATTTTAATAATGAAATAAATTTGTGCTTAACATAATATCTTGAAATAATAAATGATTGATTTATTTTATATTTCAGACATAGCCTAGTGAAGATGTTAGACGGAAGCGAACTAGACGGTCCACCTCCCCTACGAAGAGCAAGCACAATTGAACATCAATCTACACCACAAGGCGCTGGCGCCGCTACAGGAGCAAAACTTATGCGACGTGCTTCTCTAGACGACCTAGAACAAGAGTCTTGTCAGCTTACTCCAAGAATTGAGCATCGTATTGTAGTCATCACCAGTGATGAGGTAAATTTTTAAAATCTCATTACAACATATTACCTACCATCTTTATATGTTTAATTTACTGATTTTTCTTTCTGCTCAGGTATTATTATTAATAAATAATTACAATTTGATTTATCTTTTAAAAATTAATTTGTGATTGGCTATTATCTTGATGTCACAAAATATAAAAATTAATATCCAATCACAAATCGTTTTACATTCGTATAAATAGGTAGCAAAATGTAATTTATGCACTTAAATTTAATAATTTCAAAGAACTACAATGAAAAAGATATGTTTTCTTTGCAGAAACGTCAAGAACTGTTCATACAAAGACAAAGATTAGAAGCAGATTCTGTAATACAAGAAGTAGATGAATATTCTCCACAAGAATCAGGTCCACAAACAAATTAACTGTGAATTTAAGAACACCAACAGCAGGTACTGTGCCTCACACAATCTTAAAATTACTCATATTTTCAATACGTAACAAGTATATTTACTATGATTGTTTATATCTTATATTTATTTTAATAATTCATTTATTTATTTTATTGTTGAATGTATTTTGTAAGGGTTGATTATTTATCGTTCATAGTAAATATATTAATTACGTAGGGCCTATTATTCTAGATTACCTCTATAAAGTAAGTATCTTCGTATTTAGCTTTTCAAATTTTTAACTATGAATATTTTATTATTACTTTGGGAAACTATATTTGAAATGTGAAATGATTTTATATTTGTTTACGTTATGTATTTAGCAGTATATTATTTGATGTTAAGAGATTAAAAATTTAGGATATCCAGAAAACAGGAGTTTCTGAAGCCTTTAAGTAACTAATAGTACAACATAGAATTGCATATGAAAATTAAATGATACACATTTTATCAATTTTAAATATGGTTTTCTAAATGTATTTTAATCTTTATATACAGGTTTTGATATTTGCAGTTTGTTTATAAGTAATATACATTAAAGAAATAAATCAAATTTTTT
This sequence comes from Stenolophus ochropezus, assembly GCA_035578165.1. NCBI lineage: Eukaryota > Metazoa > Arthropoda > Insecta > Coleoptera > Carabidae > Stenolophus > Stenolophus ochropezus. The sequence goes on along the minus strand of JAQOWZ010000001.1, from coordinate 14,733,569 downwards.
TCTCGAAATAGTTTCTTTTAGTTGTTTCAATATTTTATTTACCAGTTCATAATATATGTGCTATTTAAAATATGAGCTCAAATTGTCTGTGTAAGTAATCTGAATCTTAGTTCATTTTACGAATTTTAAAAGTATATTCCGAAAAATGCACCAATTGTACTTCTGTAGCACAAAATGTATATACAATATTACTTCCAGATGTAAAATGAACTACGAAAAAGTATTACTATAAAACTTACTAGTTAAATAATGTATAAGTAAAAAAATATTATTGCCTTCACTAGAATTTATTTATGAGTGCTTTTAGATGGCACAGTGATTTCTGTAATGTGCATTGTTGGAACACCATAGCTTTTATTAGCTCAGGAGGTAAAGCGTTCATTGCAGTATTATTATTTTATTTTAATAAGTAAAACATAATTAAAATAAAACTACACGAATTAGTAATAGTATTTTTATTTTACTTACATTCATTTTAAGAGTAATTTAAAAAGTCAATATAATAGGGTACTTGAACGAGTAGTAAACCAAATATTTATAATATAGTAGCTTTGTGAACAAATCATCTAAAATTTCGAACAATAGTACAGGAGTAATAAATATTTGTATGTTGAACGAGAACAAACATCGAAATTTCTATTCGACAACCTGTGATAAAAGTCAAATTTTTTGCAGCCAAACGGCACTTAGTAAATCGGTTTGTTTTTGCAATGAGCGCTTATGAATTAGCAATATGTATGTATGTATCTATCCGGCCACACTTCAACTTTTCAACGATTCATGCACCGCTCGAATGATATATTCGCCTTCGATATCACATATTCGTAAAACATTCCCTTGTTGCTCTCTGTTTAAAATTATTGTTACCTCATTAGTTATATATAATTTTAAATAGGAATGTTTATTGATATTATTTTGATGTTACCAATTTCATTTGTAGACATGTGGCATATCTACAAATTTGTTGATGATTTTATTGAATATTTATTATACTCATATGTTAAGGAAATAAATATATGCAGTACATTAATTTATAAGAACTTACGAGTTGTGTTGTAATAAAATTTATTTATTGAGATTTGTTTACAAATGAGATCATGGTCAATATGTAAAAACGTTTAACATTCTGGAATTTTTTATTAAAAATTTATTTTAAATAATAAATTTACTAGTTAAAGTGATAAATATATTGCAATAACTAAAATAAAGATAGTATAAACCAGTGAACTAATATAGAAATCTTCCCATATTTAAGACAAGAATAACTGATCCAGAATGTTAAACTAAAAATGTGTATGCTACCCTAAATGTCTGTTATCGCTACATTTAGCATTAGGAAAATTGTTTTATGAGAAAAAATGTTACAAAACATTAATAATAAAACAGTGAACTAATAAAATTTAACAACTATGTACAATTTTTTTATTGATACCATAATGAAATGAAAAAATATTGGCACTTAAAATATAGTTAATGAAAAATGTTCTAATGTTCAACAAATTTAATATTTTCAATTTTATTTATGTATAATTTTTGCAACAGTACTTTAATATACAAATTCTTAAAAAATAATTTATATTGTTCTATTTTTGGCTTAATATTTTAGAATGAAAATCTTATAAATAAATTAATAATTTAACATGATTAAGCTTATAAATCAGTTTTAGGACCTAAACTTAAAGGTATAGCTTGCAGTTCAGTTCGTAAACACAAAAACTCTGCGCAAACACAAGTTAATGTTACACAAACTAAATTTAACAACCACCAAGAAAACGTTGTAGGAAACGATCCATTGAAAAACCAACACACTATTAAATGAATAAAATGCCAAGTACAACTAAAATCTAAACACTGTTTAGTCCTCTCTACAACGAACCACAAGACCAACGCTCTAGAAAATAAACCATCATTATTTTTATTTCATTGCTATTTCATTAAATAATACCCAATTAAAGAATTAATAACGAAGGCTGAAATAACCATTTTGCCAGCAATGTCTCGTACTTGGATTTCCTTTAAAATGGACAATAGTTAGAATCCGGGACATTATTTGTTAAATATTTACTCACATGATACTCAAATATATGATCCAAAGACCTATTATCACCAGATATAAATCCTAATAAAGTTATTATTAATCCTAATGACAAGTACATTATGCACTGTACAGAAATAATTTGGGCGATAATAAGAGATGGATCCCATTGGGTATATCTGAATGATCCAGTTAATTTCTTCATTTTTGTTACGATTTGGCACAAAAATAATATAAGTCAATTGCTTTACATATTAAAATTAACTTAAAAATCTTGCTAACCTAAAAATACAGCTGTTGATTAAAGATTTGACATGATAAAATGACGTACATAAAAAACCAGTGATGCATTAACTTACCTATCTGAAAAAGTTAATTTTATATTATTTTTTTAACAGTTTAAATCGCACTTAGAGTTCTTCATACACTTGTTAATATATAAAAAAGTTCTTGTTGTTATGTACACATTTTTTAATAAAGTATTTGCAGTTAATTTTAGATTATTTTTTCCACATGTTTGACAGTCACTGTCACTTTGACAGTTCCTTACGCATGTCATATAGCAAGGAGAAGTAGTCCATTCGTAATGTATCAGTAAAAGTTTAATCTACATTACGTTTTATTAAAATCATTTAATATGTACAAAGATTTTTCAATCAATACTATGTAGTGAGATTATTTTAAGTGCAATGGACAACAGTAAAAATGTTCAGCCATTGTCAGAAATAATTGGTGATTTAAATAATATTACTTTAGGAACAAAACCTGCTGCATCAACTGTCTTTTTTAATTTTGAAAGTGATAAGAAATCTAAAGCTATGTCTGAAAATACTCCGTCAATAAGTAAATACTTTGAACAAAGTTCTACACAAATTGGTAGTTCTGATTCCGTGTCATTTTTCAATGATATATCTTCATCATCAAGTAAACCAAAAGAGAGCAATAAAGACGAACCTGTTGTTTGTCGAATTTTTGCAGAGACTCCAACTCCATCCAAGTCTGACCCAACCACAAACTTCTTTGATCTGATTGGGAATAAGACAACTCTAAACAATTCTGGAATTGTGTCCGATATCGGTTTGGGTGATAAGGATATTCTTGATGTAAGAACAAAGCCATTGTTTATTGACAGAAAATATTAAGTATATTTTTTCGATAGGATGGATTTGCAACAAGAATAGCTGGCGGAACAGAAGCTGACAGGCGTCGAGATGCTTGGATTCCTTCAGAACAAACACGACAGGCTTTAATTGCGAGTGCTACTTCTCCTCCAGGTACTTATTTTCCAGAGAGAGACTTATTAACTATGCCTGGGGTTGTGTTAGAAGAAGATTTGGTAATGTTAATAGTTTTGTAAAAAAGAATAGCTTTTTAATTTTGTGTTTTAAGACCGATGATGTACATGATACAGTTTCAAGATATTTAGGTGAAACTGAAGCAGCACAGTGTAAAGTTTTGAGTGCAGGTGATGTAACTCAAGACGAAAGAGGATTACGAGAATTAATTCAAGCAGGATACTATCGTTCTGCTATTAATTTAACAGGAAGATTACTTACAATATATGGTCAAGGTATTTCATACATTTATCTTACTTATTATTACTACAGTTAATGTATTTTAGGCGCGGGTCGTTCTGGCCACCCTACAAAACATTCTCCCCATTCTCTTCAACTTTGGTTCACGCGTATTGCTCTTTTAATAAAAATAAAATCATTTACTCTAGCTCAAGTTGAAGCTGACCCATTTGGACAGCTTGACAAACCGGATTTATTTTTTCAATTTTATCCCGAAATGTACGGTGGACGTCCGGGTTCAATTGCAACATTTTCATTTCGTTTATTATTAGCTGAATTGCCAATGCATTGCGGAAAGTCAAGAGATTCAATGACTAGATTATTTAACATGCTCGCCACTGTTCGTCAAATGAATCAGAATCTTAAAAATGGATTGTGTGAAGATGGGAATCCAACAGAAATAAGTGAAAATGATAGGGCAGATTCTTTGAAACTTTGGTCTGGAAGAGAAGCTCGAATACAGCATTCTATTGTGAACTGCGCTCTCGCACAAAAAGTACGATTGCATTATTTTTCAATTTATATATTTAGATACTTATATTGATTTATTATAGGACTTCGAATTAGCTATAGAAGTATTACAAGAATTAACTTTAAGACCGGAATGGGGACCAGCTCATAGACAAGCTTTATTTTCAGCTTTAGGAAGGATTTACCTTCAATTAGGCGATGTGGCAGGGGCTGAAAAATATTTTTCTAAAGCTCGTGAACATAGAAGGTAACTTTGAATTTGTTTATTATATCATTTATTTATTTTAATGTAGTTCAGAGACACCGGATTTGCGAGAGTTGGTTGATAGAGGGTTAATAGCAGTGGTTCAAAATGCATTCAACGATGCATATCAAAGTTTTTCACAAGCTAGTCAACTTGATCCAACTAATATTATGGTAAGCAAATTTTTGTTTTAAAAAATCTCGTTATTAATAATTCTTATAAAACCAGATTTTAAATAATATGGGAGTATGCTTGTTATATGGAGGAAGATTAAAAGAAGCGATTGCTCTGTTGGAAAATGCCATCAATATGAATCCGTCTCGAGGTTTGAATGAGTCGCTATTAATAAATTTGTGTAATTTATACGACATGGAATCATCAAACAGCAGAACCAAGAAACTGGCTCTACTTAGACAAATTGCCAGATACAAAGCAGATGCACCCACAAGTGTTTTAGAAAAGTTATATAGTTAAATTGTTATGAAACTTAATGTTGTAGATTCATTGTTATTTATTTAAAGTAATTAAATATTTCATTTAAATACACCTTAAACCGTAAGAAGCCAAATATATATAGAAATATTTTGCCAATTCTTAAAATTTAGCGAAATTGATGTTATAGATGGTGTATTTTACCTATACATATCGTGCAAAACAATATTTATTTTAAAATAAAAATCGATCAAGTTTACCTAATAATTTATTTCTAATCGTTTACTGTACAAATTTATTTTATATCAATGGTGACTTGAAACATCAGGTTTTCCATACTTTGCCTCCCACATTTTAATGTATTCTTGTTTACGTTGTTCACGGCGAGCAAAATATTCTGGGTATTGGGCTTTTTCTAATGGGTGCCAATAATCAAGCACCCAATCTGGGGGAATAACTTCTCTTTCGAAAGCCACACCACCAGGAGATTTCGGGACTAAAAACAAAATTAAATAAATATACATTATGGCAAAATATTGCAAAAGTAAATTACATTTTCTTGGCTGCCAGTGTTGTTGCAAAAATAATTCTTCCTCAGCTTCTGACATTAATTGTTTAGCAACACTTAAATCCTTAATATTACGGTTTTCTTCAAACCGTTGACGCATCAAAACAGCCATAAAGCGGTATGCAGGTCTAAAAGAAAATATGAATAAAGTTCATTTCTTGTGGATATTCAACAGTAACCTCAAAGTCATGAAAGTAATCATACAAACTTAATTCTTTTCATTTCTTTCTGTTGTACCATATTCTGCACCATATCCTAATAATTATATAATGTAAAATTCATATTTTTGTTTTGATTTTTGAGGGTTAAATTTACGTAACATCTTTTTAAAGCAGAGTAAAAAAAAAGACTTACCGTCTGTCATACCAGCATTCTAAAGTTCTAAGGGCCCGTTTGTATAAACTTTGAACTTTTCGGGTGTGCGACACCAAACCCAAAACTGGGAGCGCAGCTTTCGACATTTTTGCCTTCCTGAATAGGGATTTTTGGTTTCGTTATCTTCTTACTAAAGTCAGTTGCGTCTTGTGACAACTTCGTAGTACAGTTTGTTGTCTGTCATCGTTCACAAAGTTGATTATTTTCCTCCGGTTATTATTGTACACGTGTACTAACTTAAAATTATGGACATATAACGATTCGTCAATGATGATCTAATATAAGAAAATAGACGTTGGAGTTTTGTAGACACGCATTGCAGAGTACAGTCACAAAAGGTTATTTAGAAATCGTATGTTATCTAGTATATACATAATTTTTAAAATTTTACAGGCAATAATGACGGATTTTGGAGATTGGTTTAGCACAGTACCATTTTTTACTCGGTATTGGTTAGCTGGAACTGTTGGTTTATCCATAATAGGTAGATTTGGACTGATAAGTCCATATTACTTAATATTGTTATATGAGCCTTTAAAAAGCTTTCAAGTAAGTTATCATTTTTGTATACTTGACATGGTTTGCTTTATCGGTTTTTCACTTAAAATATTTTTTAGATATGGCGACCTTTCACAGCTTTATTCTATTACCCATTAACACCAAATACAGGATTCCATTTTTTGATAAATTGTTACTTTTTATACAATTACTCTAAATTGCTGGAAACTGGAGTTTATGCTGGAAGACCTGCCGATTATTTTTTCTTGCTTATTTTCAACTGGTTGTGTTGTGTTATCATTGGATTGATAGTATCGATTCCGGTAAGTTGGTTATTTATTTATCTTACTTTATTTTGATCATTGTTATTGTAGTTACTGATGGATCCAATGGTTTTGTCTGTACTATACATTTGGTGTCAGTTAAATCAAGATGTAATTGTTAATTTCTGGTTTGGTACGAGGTTCAAAGCTATGTACCTTCCTTGGGTACTTTTAGCATTCAATGTCATTATTTCTGGAGGGTAAGTTGAGGAAATGTTCAAATAAAATTATTATTTATTTATTTCCTTTATTACAGCGGTGTAATGGAAATAGTTGGAATTCTAGTTGGACATTTATACTTTTTCGTAATGTACAAATATCCACAAGATTTTGGTGGAACAAGTTTATTAACTACACCAGCGTTACTGTACGTTTTATATGTTAATTAATAACAATATAATTTGTAATGTATTTTTTTTTTTCAGTAAAAATTATTTCCCAGATAATCCCGGAGGTATTCACGGTTTTGGAATTCCTCCGCAAACCAGAGCTCCAAATCCACCACCTAGAGCTGGTGGTCTATTGAATAGACACAATTGGGGAAGAGGTCATGTTTTAGGTGGAGCAGATTAAATTTTATAAGTTTTATATTACTTCTAATATATTAATTCATTATGTACATAAACCTTTCGCAAAAAATTCAACAAATGATTGTAGGTTTGGATATGTACGTTAAAATAAACGTAATGGAACAGTTGTACACTATAACATTATGAAATATGCATTTGTATTTATTTTAAATAAAACTATGTTAATATAATGTGATTATATTTAATTTCAATTTAAATTCTAATTGCACAAGTACTTCTTCTTCATCCTATTGAAAGAGGTTTTTGTTTTATTCTTTAGTAAATCCCCTAAACCTTTGTTTGACTGTTTGACGTATTGACGTAAACAGCATTTTATATCAAAATTAAAGTAATACTTGAAAATGAATTGGAAACGATATTCATTATTATTATTAATACGTTCCGGAGTTAAATTTGTTGTCTATTTGTTTAAAATATTTGACTAATGATAAAACAAATAATTATTCAGTTTTTTGGTATGGTAAGAAAAATATATAAATATCTCATTTCTTTAGTTTACTTTTAATTTAATTTACAATTATAATAAAAGTGTTAATGACCCTATTTTACATTTTTTTAAAAAAATTCGTTGTATTTCCCGCTTTAAAATAGTTGAATATAAAGAAGAAGTATAGTGTGAAGTTCCTGTGAAACCGTCTCATTATAGTGCGCTCTCTTTTCATTTGTGTTGCTCGAAAAGGTAAACGTACATCCATGTAACATATAGTTTTAAAGTATTTATATTCTCTTTTATTTTAATCATCTGTGATATATTTTACTTTTTGAAGATAAAACTATAGTTGTTTCGTTGTACACTAACGTTTTTCTTTTATATTTTCAGTGTAACCCATTCCATAACCATGTCTGACGTTGAAGGGTGAGTATACACATGTATTTCATATAGCTTTGCTACAAATATTTTAAATACTTCATTATGATAAGTTTTCCGGCTCCCCGTTACCAATACTAAAAAAATAGTGCTGAGAATCCGGAAACTGACAATACGTTTACAATACAAGATGTAGTGATTGTTTATGTTGGTTACTAAGATAGTAATTCTATTTAGAGACGATGTTCCCTCCGCAGCACCTACTGGGGGCCCTATGGATGTAAACCAGGCTCTCCAAGAAGTTTTGAAAACTGCTTTAATTCACGATGGTGTTGTACAGGGGATTCATGAAGCCGCCAAGGCCTTAGACAAGTAAGTAAATATTGACTCCTCACTAAATTCCTGGCTTATTAATTTTGTTTATATTGGAATAGTTTCCAATATTTTTATTAATGAGCCTATATCAAAGCGGTTACATAGTACCGGTGTTCTATTATAGATATCGGTTTCCAGTGCTTGCCACATCTTTTAAAATAATTCTATTTTATATTTCATTTCCGTTGAGTTTCCAAATTTAAATTGTAATTTATTTTGTCATGTTTACAGGAGACAAGCTATGCTTTGTGTTTTGGCTGAAAACTGTGACGAACCCATGTACAAGAAGTTGGTGTGTGCGCTGTGTTCTGAACATCAAATCCCCATTATTAAGGTAGACAACAATAAGAAGTTGGGTGAATGGGCGGGTCTTTGCAAAATCGACAGCACGGGCAAGGCACGCAAAGTCGTCGGCTGCTCATGTGTCGTCATCAAGGTAAGCTGTGTTCAAAATTTGTAGTAATATTTACAAATATGATGATTAATTCGGGTCTCCCTCTTCTGAGATTACCCGTAAAAAAATTCTGTGCTGCCAATGACCAAACTGATAATTTTTCCTTAATTTATAAAAAAAAATTGTGTAGAAAAGATACTAGCTTTTTTTTTGTTTATTTTTAGGATTATGGTGAGGATTCTCCAGCCTTAGATGTATTGAAAGAATACCTTAAAAATGCCAAGTAAATGTATGTAACTTTGTATAAATAAAACAAAAAAACTGAAACAGTAATTATTTTTACATTTTAATTGCATGTTTTATTTTTTTTACATTTCTATTTGTGTAAGATAAATTATCGTGCGGTGCTTATTGTATAAGTTAGAAGGAAAATATTAATTTTCACCAACATAAAGATCGCAAGTTTCTTTGTGTTGCGGCCAGTGTTTAACTTGACAATTTCTACAAAAATAAAATATTTTGTTCGCAGAATATATTTTTGTAATATATTAAATAATTTACCTGCTGCAGTACCATTCGTTTTTGCATCGCGAACATTTTTTGCTTGCATTTCCTCCACAACCAGCACATGAATTAAGTTGAACTTGTTCTAATTTCTCATATATTTCAGCATTATATGCATCGCTTAAACTGTAATCAATATTAGTTTATATTTTGTCACAAAGTATAATATTACCTTTGCGCCATTTTTACCATATCTTCGTGATCTTTTTTGAAAAATATTTGAACTTGTTTTGCTGCTATTTCTTTCCATTTGTTTTTATTTTGTGCGATAATACTATCTCTAAGCTAATTTTGCAAATAAATTCTAGAGTTTCTTATAACTGTTTGAATCTTACCTGCGGTAATACTTCTAGTAAAACTGGAGATTTTCCAGGAGGAGGAAGGTTACTCATAGCTAGTTGGCAAAGCCATTGTTTCAATTCAATCAAAGGAGATAATTGATCTAAAACTGTTTCGTGCAGAAATTTTTGTAGCTGAAACAATTAAAATTATAATACATTATTAAATAATGAGATAAATATTACTTTCATTATTTGATTTCGACGGAAATCAGTAATTTGATAATGAGTTACACAACGAGGGTCTAAAAGTAGTTGTCGTATCCCAATCCATAGTTGTGCTTCAGTAGGACTTAATTTTGCTAAAGATTCTCCAGATACTTTGTTCCATTTTCCTCCTAAATTTTTTTTTTAGTAACTATTTTTCTTTGCGTTTTTTTATTACCTATGTATTTAATGGTATTATCCTTGTTGTCTTTCTTCACCCAAGGTTTGGTACAAATTAACTCTACAAGCAAGAGTGGTACATCAAGTGTCGTGAACAATCGTGATGTTACAGTAAGAGGTAAGCTAAAACATTTATTTTTTTATTTTGTTAACTTATTAAATAAGTAATATTACTTCTCTAAATATTCTGCAAAATATCTAATAATTGATATTGATCGAATTCCAATATCAAATTGTAAATCTCCTTTCTGTCTATAAATTTCCATTTGTGCGCTTTCATTTTCGGATGGTTCTACATAATTATGGCCAAGTAATTGAGTTGCTGCTTCGCAGCAATAATCAAGAAGGTCTAAAGCAACTTCTTCTAAAGTTTCGCAGCTGCTGGAGTGGAATAAAACTGTTTCAAGCAAGGAAACAGCGGTAGTTTCATGATAAAGCTAAGAAAAGAAAATGTACATTGGACATTTTTTCTGTAGAAGATAATTTCGATTATTATTAACAGCTATCAGAGCTTGTACTACATTTTGAAATAATTTACAGTAATTGTCAAATTTTAAATTAATGATAAATTTTACATCAAAATTTGTTAAAGATAGTTTCTTATAATTTAATTTTAGTAGGAATTAGTTTGAAAAGTTTTTTCAGATTTTGTAGTTTTCAAATTATGTCAGAAAAGTATACATTTCACAGATTTTTTTTGTTGAAAATGGGGTATATGACCAAATTTTGTTTTTTACATATATGATACTAGACATAAAATAAGATACACGCCATTTTTAAATCGATTAATTAATTGTATTGAGAATCTATAATGGTTAGTTTTTATATTTTATGACTTATGTATTGAAATTCGATAATAGTCACATAGCCCATTGTGCCAACTATTATCAATAGAAATCAGACCCACATCTTTGTACTTCTAGAAATAATTTACACTAATTTTTGATTTACAGAAGAATGTTAAATTTTACAACAAAATTCATATGAAGAATGTTTCTTGGAATTTAATTTTAAGGGAAGTTAATTTGATATTTTTTCCTAATTTTATTATTTTTAAATGTAACGTACAATGAAAGGTATACATTTCACAGATAGGTTTTTAAACTTTTTCTTCCAAATCCATACTTTCGTTATTAAAATATAATAATTTATACTTACTACTGTATAAAGGGTAAAAGTATTGGGAGGGTCAGGTTCGTATTTCATTATTTGGGGCAAAACCTTTTTCTTCCAAATATTAATTAATATAGCTTCATGTACTAACACTGGAATTTTTCCAGAAGATACTAAAACTTCTTTAACGTACTCTTCACGCATTTCGGAAGCTTCTAGTATGGCTTGTTGATTTAATTTCTGTAATCGACTGTGCCATTCAACCCATCTAAAATAAATGATATATTTTATGTTTATTAAATGTCAACGAATATTATATACTCACTGTTTTTCTCCGATGTCATTTAAATTACAACATTTCATAGTATCAATGTACACATCAGTTTCAGTACCTAATAATATATTCTCCATTTTAGTAGAATATCAATCAATTACATCAGCCATATGTAAACAATGCTGTTGCTGTAGAGATGGTTCAAGTAATATTTTTATTATTGTACAATCTGTTTTCTTGAATTGTCAAATCATTAATTTCTTAATACAAACTAATTGAAATGTGGTTTGAAATATTGCCCTCAGCTCTTATTATATACGTTGCATTTGAGATAGCTCCCGGATTGACATATTTACTGCACAAAACTTTTTTGGGGAATGTAAGATATATTAATCGTTTAACTTTTCTCATTGTTTCGTTGTAATACTCCTTGGCTGTAATTTTGCTTTAGCCTTACAGACGTGATTTACGTTGGCAAGTAAATCGCGCAAATTATTTACGAGATCGAAGATTAACTAATAATCCTTATAAATTTAATGTAAGTCATATATATTATTACATAAATTTTATTTCTAATTATTTTTCTTTAGGGACTTGAACAAATTTCTTGTGATCCCGAAGATTGTGACCAGGAGGTGTGTGATAAGTAAAACTTATGACGAATCTGTTAATCATTCAATTGTAATATTTATCTCATGTTGATATCTTATCATTAAATATTAATGTCAGTTACTTATTAAATTTAGCTTGAAAATGAAGTGTTTTTTGTCAATTTTTGGCGTTTTCTTATATTTGTGCATTGTTAAAGTTAAATCTGATTGTAGTAATGTAGTAGTAATATCAGAATTTGATCCGGAAAATTGCGATAGATCTAAAAATCTTTACTACAGTGAAGATATTGATGGAACTTGTACTCCGGGTTGTGTGACAAAATTAGGTACAATGCAATAATTAATTTTACGTGCTAACGTTAAATTTTCTTTTTTATATAGGTATTGGTGATGGTTGTCAACCCTCGGATGATAATTGTGCGCCTGGTTTACAATGCGATGAAGGTATCGGTGAATGTGTAATTGATCAAGGTAATAATTAAAAGAAAATTACTATTTTACTATTTATTTTGTTACCGGATTATTTTATCATTCATGTAGATTCTGATGTAAAATGTTTCTACCAAAAACCAACCCCAAGTTGGACACCGAAATGTTTACCAGATGGAACTTTTGCGCCCAAACAATGTAAAGGGGAAGCACAAAATGGAAGGTACAAATTATAAATTTCTTTAAAATTTCACAGCACTCGTGTCAAGTCAGCAAATTTTGGTCGTATACTAATGGATGCATAGAATTTAAAAATAGGGATGTTAAATCTATTTGCACTCAATTTTGGATGTGGAAACTTATTATATTACATTCGACAAATATGTTCCAAATTCAATTTTAAGGGTGGTTCACATATTTCCGTTTTCAATATATGAACTATTTTTTATAGTAATGATAGTTCACAATACTGCTAAATTGCTAATACATATCAGATTCAATTCTATACTTAGGAATAATTATTAATAATTGTCGATTTTTGACAGCATTACAAATTTTAGCACAAAAATTATTAGAAGAAGGAGCATTGAATTTTAATTTTAATGGCGGCTAGTAATATTTTTCAAAATTTTGTCACTTCAATTTATTAGCATCTTTGGAATTGGGACAAAAAAATATTGATTTATCTATTAATATATTTTAGTTTTTAAAGTTATTAATTATTAATATATATATAATAGATGCTACTGCTTCAGCAAATTAGGACAAAGGATTTACGGTGAAGAATGGTCCCACAAATCTGAAAATATGACTTGCGGTAAAATGATAATATTTTTTGTAGATAATTTTAATTACAACAAAATTAATACAGCTTGCAGTCGCCGACGATCTGACCTGGAAAGTCTAGGTCGTACAGATATTTCTTTACATTGTGACAGTATGGGTAATTATGAAGAATTACAATGTGATTCGGAATCTTGTTGGTGTTCTGATCCTCAAACTGGAGAAGTTGTTGCTTCTGTTGTTCCAGAAGAAATGATGACAGTTCTTCCTTGCTGTTAGTAGTAGACTAATATATATTCATTCTTAAATTCCTTGCTTTTTATGTAAATAGTAACGAAATTAATTAACAACTTGAAGAAAAATTGATTAATTATTTAAAATAATAGTTTAGTATTTTGATATAATTCTATTGTCATATTTTTGTAGATAATAAAACCTTGGTAGGTGATAAATATTTAAGACAATGTGAGAGCCTATTGTTAGCACAAAATAAAATAAAATTTGAATTTTCTACGCATGGAACAAATAATATTCTACTTCAATATGTTACATGTGATTATGACGGAGGATATGGTCGTGTCAAAGTAGAAAAAGGCCGGTAAAATAAAAAAATCATTTATTCAAAATATTACAAAATAAACTTTTATATTTTATTTCAGTGTAACATGCACTTGGCGTGATGGTAAAAATATATTTTCTTTTTCTACTGAACAAAGTCAATTACAATATGTTAATTGCAGTAAGTATTTTAGCTCTAATTTATTTATATTATGAATTATAAATAATGATTTCAGACTGCGCAAGAGATTCAAAAATTTATGAATTAGCTGGAAAAGAAATGGCAAAAATGTGTAAGGGTAATGGAAATTACGAATTATTACAACATTATGAAAAGGATAAAAGTTTTTGTGTGGATCATGATGGTTTCATCACTTTTGGACCAACGACAGAAAAAATTGTAGATTGTGAACAGTATTTACCATAAATTATAAATAAAACATTATTTGTTAAAAATGTATTTATATTAGGAATAATTATTAAAATAACAAATAAAATATTAAAATTGGTTTATTGTTTTAAATTTACAATTTATACATATATTTGATCAATGTAAAACATTACAATCCAACACCAAACTATTCACTTGTTAAAATTGTTATTGCAAAAAAAAAAAATAGTAAAATGCAATTAGAGATCAGTAAAGTTCAATTCTTAAAATAACATCTATCGCAAACTTTTAAAAGGCAAGAACCGTAATTAAATTTAGGACTAGATTAAGTATCTTTACAAATAAGTAACAGTCTAACATTATTGGAGGGCATTCATTGTAACAATCTAAAACTAAGAAAATATTAAAAAATAAAAAATATATTGGTCCGTTTACAACACACAAATTTATAAATTATTTTTATAAAAATGCAGATCTATGTTACAAATTCTTGTCTTATAGCACAAATTATAATTTATTAATTCGATTAAATTAAGTATTTAGTTAGGTACATGGTGATATATCAGTGCAACTCTCGCTGCAAGGAGTCAACAAAAGCAGCACACAATTTTTTATTCTTCTAGTTCGTCCATTCGGCAACGCACTGCCATTTCCACCACTTCTAAACTAGGGTAATCCAGCTCTTTTACCAGACATAAAACTGCCGACAAGATATTTGAATTCTGAAAAACAATACATGTATATCGCTTTATATTTATACTCAGTCCAAAGATACTTTGTAGTGATTGGTGTTAAGTTAGTAGGTATATATAGATCATTGCTATTTTATGAAAATGTATTGAAGAAGTATATTAATTCAAGTTTTATATGATAACGGATTTAATTCTGTACCAAACATTATTTTAAAAAAATGACGGATAACGCTACAAAGTGTCAGTGAACAGACTATACCTGTATTTAAAAAACAAGTGTCAAGTTGGTTGTATAAGTAAAAAGTTTTTGTGTATATTTTTCAAATTTGAGTAACATTCTAGTAGAAAAATAAATTGTTTCTCAATTCCAGAAACCATCGCCTAGTAAGAACATTTCTGTTTTGTTTAAATGTTTCTATTCTGACCGTTAATCTTGATTTTACTCGATATTTAAACAAGTATTAACTCACTCGCGTAACAGGGCGTCTGTTAAAAGGTGGTCTGTGGTTAGAATGAGAACTATTCTTATCACATCTTTCTCTCCTTGGTTGTTCGTAACCTCCTGAGTGACTGTGATTTGATCCATCGCTCCCTTCGTGTTGCCGGTATTGTTGATGATAGTGTCTGTCTCCATTTGTGTATTCCTGATAGACATAAAAAGCTTTTTATTAATATATTTATAAGTTTTTTTAAAATGTTTGAACACAGTGAAATACTTCTATAATAAGCAAACGTTAAATTAAACTAAGTTACAGTGTTAATGAAGTGAAGGTATGTTACATTCTTACAAGAAGTCATCAAGCTAGGGAGACAAGGATTCAAGGATGACGGTAAGATTATAGTTATTTACGCACCTTCATAGAATTATTTGATTGGCTGTTAGGAATAAATTTAGTTTCTCTAGGACTATCTGGTGTTATTCGAGAGTCTTCTATATATTCCTTAGTTGGTGACCTCTACCAAATATTAATTTATGTGAATTTTTATTAGTGACCGACGACAATACGTACTTCGTAGTAATGTTGGTGCCTTGGAGATTCTTGTTCGTAATTATTTGCGTTTCGCCTATCGTCATAATAAACCGGAGCGGGTTCTTGTTCAGGGGAAAAGCTTCTTCTTTGATCAGATTGTCTTCGGGGAGGGCTCTAAGGAGAAAATAAAAATTAGTAATGAGCCAAATTACTATTTTTCTTTCATAAATAAATGTTCCTATTAAGAAATTAATTATTTGTTTTGTTACATATTAAATTAAGTTGAAATATTTGTTTTTTTTAACATACAGTTTTTTTTCGCCCTTGGATCAGTGGCATCACATATCTTGAATTTTAATAAAATGGACGGATAAACGGAAACGTTAATATACCGAACATATAAAATAAAATTCAGGGGATAAATTTAATCCTGAATAATTTATTGTATAAAGATCAATATATTAATAATTCTTGTAAGAATGCTTCTGATGCCTGTGAACGAATGGTCGGAAGCAGTTAAAATAAAACATAATTACACTGCTAATAAAGTACAAGTACAAAAATATATCTGCAGTGTAAATTCACTTAACTCTTGTATAATTAAGTAAAACAACACCTTCACAAATCGTTTTCTGTTAAACACAGAGACAAGTCAACCCATTAAGCATGCAGTGCAACAAAACTACTAGTAGTGCGATTTGCGTGGTTTGTCAGGGTGTGCTCTATAATTAACTGCAGATTTCCATTTCAAATGAGTTGTCGGTGTGTGAGAACTTCACTTGCGTAGGTTGCGATTAGTGTATGTGTAATGTTAACGTAAGGAGTGGTTACCTGTCTAGGCGGGGATTCATATTCCCTTCGGTCTTCTTCTTCGAAGTAGTCACCGGGGTCTTCCGGTTCGTATTCAGTCTACCCGTTAGGCAATGGAACAGATTAGTCAGTTATGGTGAAGATGAGTAGTTATATTTTATGTGAAAACGCTGCAATCATCTCATTACATGTTTAATATCATTATACATTAATGTTTTAAAATTTAAATAGTAATACTGATAGTATGCATTTTAGTTTTGTAACGACCGACAGTTATTAAATTGATAATAAATACAAATTTTGACAGTTCGAAATTTTGACCAACGAACTCTTTAAAATATGTTCTCATTATTTTTCGGGTTTTTTAAACACAATTAATTCTTTTGAAAACCGAAATCAGAACTAAAACAGGCATTTTTAAAACGAAACCGTTATTCTAATGGGTTACCAATTCTGAAAGTATGGATATTTGTAAGTTCGATTAATCGAATATTAATGAAATTCCTTATTTTGCCTTTTGATATTAATGAAAATTTTTGATTAACTTTTAATAAAAATCGTTCAACGGAAATTTAAGTTAAATTGTAGAATTTTATAGATCATGGCAATTGTTCGAATTTCTGAAAAAATGCAATTTAATATTTGTAATAAAATTTTCCGTCAAAAGAAATTAAAAGTTTCCACGATTTAGAGAAAGTAAACAATTATTTGTTTAACAACCATTATGTTAAAAGAAATCGTTCAAACCATTAATGAATTTAGTATGAACCACACGAAATAACCCCTTCCATACCTCTTGCCTCGGCGGCGGGCTTCGTTCAGGGCTTTGGTAATACTGGTCATGGTAGTCTCCCTGCTGGTGTCTGTAGTTGTTCTGAGGGTAGGTTTGCGGAGGTTCGTACTCTTCTTCTGCCTCTACCTGTTCTTCTGGATGCGTTAGTATCCTGCCTCTTTTCATAGCATCTGAAAGCTCATCGGGCTGAATGGCCACGTTGTCGAGCTTCTGGAGATGTGGTAATGCACGTATCACAGCCAATCGGTACCTGGAAGAATGCTCAGTGCAGGGACAGAAAACAAACATATTTTCTTTAAATAATAGTTGTTTACATTATATGTGTGTGGTAGGTTGTTTTTACAATACGAGATTCTATATTGAAGCGCGATGAGAAACGGAATGCTTTAATAAAAATGAAATCAAAGATTCCAACACGCTAGCTGGGGCCTATTTCACAAAACTACAAGTCTTGTAATACAAGTGTATCACTAGGTAACGCTTATCAAATTATAAATTCTATTGGCACATATTGAAAATTTGACAAACGTTGCCAAGTGATACACTTGTATTACAAGACTTGTAGTTTTGTGAAATAGGCCCCATTGTGAAAATCAATCAAAATAATCAAAAATTTATATTTCTCCAAGAGTTTATTAAACGATAAAAGACTTTCACTATAATTTTTGCAGGCACTATTTATCATTACAAAATAATAATAAGTTAGTTTTCCGGACAGCAATGCGTAAAATTGCAACTACCGCAGATGTCAACTATGTGTGATTGTTGTTTACAATTTAGGAGGCTAAAAAATACTTACCCATCTGTACTGGCGCATGGATTTTCTCCAAGCCAAAGATGCTTCAAATTTGAGAGATTCTGTAGGTAGCAAACCTGGTTCAAATCCCTGATCTCATTTTGTCGGACATACAGTTCTTGAAGTTGTCGGCAGTGCTCGAAATCGGCCAAGTGACTGATTTTGTTTATACTGAAACAGAAGAAAATTTGCCGTGAGAACAATTTTTACGAGAAATATAAGACATTTTAATTTTCAAAATTAGGCTTGATATTTTTAAGATTCTCGAATCCAGTTTTAATTTTTTACGATTATGTACCTATTTACATATTTGGCTACAAGTAAATAATAATCGGACAAATAAAACAGTATAAATAGTACTTTACTTGAAGCTGTTTATAGTTTAATAGGTAGATATAAAAAAAATAAAAAAAGTTGAATTTATTATATTTTATTAAAATAAACAAATGTCAACATCAATTTTTGATGCATGACATTTTAGAGATGTACTCTTTGCAGATAATTAAATATAAAAAAGTCTATATGACAAGAAGCAACCGGGGAAATAAAGATATATTTTATTATTTGCAAATACATTTCCTAGATATATTTCAAATATTTTTATTGAAGATATCTCTTAGAACTTGAATGATTCAAATTCATACTTTAATGAGAAAAATAAAAGAAACGCATACTTCGGATGTATTTTCTCCATCTTGACATGAAAGTATATTTTCTAAATATGTTTTTATATGTGTAATTACTTGAACAAAACGTAGGAAATATTCTTTTAGTTTTTAATTTATTTGTTGGAATCAGATTCATGAATCTAATATCCTTTGAAAGGGAAATAATGAATAATCAATTTAAGTAACTTTAGTAATCCGTCTTGGGTTTTGGAAAGAAAATTAGGTCAAGAACAATATTATCGTAGAATCTGGATTGTGTTATTAATGATAGTTAATAACTACTCAATTAGTAAATGGTGCTAGATAATTGTGAATATTCCTTGCGGAATAAAATTTCATTATTTGTAACTGAAGGTTATTATCCTCTGGAAGGATATATTGTTTATTGTTCAATTAATAGTTTATGAACACCAATATTTCATAATGCTTGAATTTAATTGATCGTAAAACAGAATATTATAATGTAGATACAATGGTACTGTTTCGTTTATGTGATTCGTTAAAACTGATACAAAATATAGCTTATATAGTAGTAGTAGTAGTTATTAAAACAATTATTATTATGGACAATGACTTTGACATAATTCAAAATGTTTATTAAAATATTATGTATCCAGGGAAGAGGTCAATTATTAATAGATAAAACATAACAATTGTTCTAAAATGCCATCAGTGCAACTATTATAAGAATAAACAGAGTGGTGCGTTCAAGTGCATAGCGGCTGCCAATGATTACAAAGACATCAATGTTTTGAAAGCCATTAAACGAAAAGTTAAGCTTGTATTGTACTAACAGTATATGGATGGTCGTTGACAGTAACATTCCTTTATAAATTATTATTAATTCACGTAAGAGATTTAATTGCTAATAGGAATGTGCTCAGATTGTGATCATTTTTCTGTTTCTTAATCCAGAATACGATCTTTTATTTGTGACCTGGTTTTCATCCTGAATTTGAACTTTTCATAATAATTCTAAAATTATTCGCATTAGAATGTACTCTAATCTATATGATAATTGTTCTACTTATTATTCTAATATTTTGTTTTTTTTTTCCATTTTTTCTTTAATATTGTACCCTTAGCTTTATAATTTGTGTATTTATTTGCTTCACAATTTGTTGTATTGTCCCTAGTAATTGCTCTATTTATTGTTCTGGGATGTGTTCCAGTTTATCTAATTTCTGCTCTAGTTAATGCCCTACCTATCTGGTCTGGTATTGTGTCCTAGATTCTTAATAATTACAGGAAATAATGCTATAGTGTATCTAATTTTTGATCTAATGGCCGGTTGCACCAGCAATACTTAAATTTTAAGCTTCCCTTAAATGAACAATATCACATCAGAATAAAATGTCAAATGAACTATTTAACATTGCTGTCAAAATTTCGATTAGCATTTTTTTGTTTAAGTGTCGCTTAAAATTTAAGCTTTGTTGGTGCAACTGGGCATTAATGTCCTACATTTTTGCTTTAATATTATGTTTTAATTTCTTTAAAAGTTTTCTCTTTATTTACCCAAAATGTATTCTATTTTCTCTAATTATTGAATTAATTTTTTTCTAGTTTATTTCATATCTGATCTATTTAATGCCCTACATTTTGACTCTAATATTGTGTTCTACCAATATGCTCTAGGTACTTTTTGCATCTAAATTTCTTTGTAATTGGTCTATTTATTTGCCCCAGAATATGTTCTAGCATTTCCTCTAATTATTGCACCACATTTTTACTCTAATATGTCTTAGTTTGTTTATTATTTATATAATTTTTAGTTTAGATCATATTTATTTTCTAGTTTATTTAAATCCTTATGTATTTGCCTCGTATCTACAACTTTCGGTAAAGATACATATTGTCAAGGAAGTAAAACATCAGATAGGGCTAATACATTGGAACAGTGAACAGTAAATTTGAAAACTTGATAAACAGTGTTAACTCGAAGACAAGAGTTAAATGCAAAATTATTAGTTTAATTCCCACTACACTAGTCGAACTTAGCGGCTAAACTTTTGTAATTAGATTTCTAACTTTGGACGTGTGACATAGGATAGGATCCTTTGCTACAGATTTTATTAAATCACAAAAATAAAGCTTTTGGAATATTAATAAATTTAATGAAAAGAATGCCAAATTTTTGGTCGTTAAAAAATTATCATTTAAATGAAACGTCAAGCATCTTCGACAGATTGAATGCAAGAACAAATTACATCTAATTAATTGTTTTCTAATGATAATGAGCAGATTGTAAATGAGAAAGTGCAGCCATATTGGATTTTCACTTGTTTGGATAACGTTCTGTTGAATGACTGTCACTCATTGTATCTAGAATTTATCTTTAGAATCTAGTTGCTCTCGCCACAAACAAGTGAACAGGATAATTGCCTGTCTAACAATGTCAAGACTAGCAAAACACGCGAATTCTATTGATTTGTTGTTATGGGATATTAGGATTTAATTAGATTTATTCTCAGAATTAATTGGTGTTGTCATACAAGAAAATTCAGTGGAAATACCTTTAAAGCTTCTATTCCTTTAAAGAACTTTTTTGTACTATTTCTATACAGTTTTTTTTATTTATTTGAGTATGTGATTTTTAATCCCCGACATGAAACAAATGGGTGTTATAAGTTTAAAGCTCGGTTTAACGTTTGTATCTGTGTCTATATGTGACATCGTAACTCCTAAACGGGTGAACTGATTTTGATTTAGTTTTTTTTTTGTTTTAAAGATGATTTGATCGAGAGTGTTTTTAGCTATGATTCACGAAAATCTATTCAGCCGTTTGAAGATCATCAGCTCTTTTCTATTTAATGAGGGGATGAGAGCAATTTCCACAGTCGATTTGAAATTTGGTATCAGGTCTTTTTGTGTCGGGAGTTTTTTAATCATTATTCCACACACGTCATTTTCATTTGATTCGTAAATGTTTCCAATAAATTCATGGCTCTTATTTTATTACTTATAAAAAATTATGAAGTAAACATTAATGTAATATGAAGTTCTTTTTATCGTAAAAAACATTAAATTTAATATTCAAAGATAATTTTAGATATGAGTTTTTTTAGTACAATAGAATACAATTTAATTTGAGAAATATGTAAAATGTGAGGTGAATTACTGTTAATAGCAGACGAATTAATATCTAAGTCAGATTTTTGGTTGAAATTGAAAATTATTTTAAAAAACTTGTTTTTATTGGAAAAATCTTCATATATATTTTTTTTAATGTGTAATTGTAATATTCGATGCTTATTAGTAATTTTCTAAAGAAATTCGATTGTGTCGTTTTGTTCCTGAAATATTTATTTTTAAAGTTGCTCCTCAAAAAACGGTGTTTGTTTTTGTATATTCCAAAAATTGATAATGATAGAATAGAAAAAAAAAATCTCATTTAAATTTTTTTGCTCGGGAACTATTTCGCTAAAAAATTTTTCCTACGACCACTGCTAAAAATATTATTTTTAACGGTTGCTTAGCAAGTTAAAAATAACAGTTTATAACACAGTAAATACTTTTAAAACGTTCTCATTGACAACGTGTTAAAAGTAAAAAACAAATTTACTTTTAACATTTCTTATGTTCAGTTGTTTATAACAAATACATCATGACCTGTCATAAATGTCATTCTATAATGCTTAGTTTTTATTTACTAATAGGTACATAACTGGGGTCGTAGGAAAAATAGTGTATGATATTTGTGTTAAAAGTGATTTTATTTCGTTCGTGGGGTTTGTTACACTCGGCTTCGCCTCGTTTCATAAACTTCCCCACTCACTCATAAAATGTCACTTTTAACACTTATATCATAAATAACTATTATTTTCTGTTGTTAAGTAAATAAAAACTAATTGTAAACACAATTTTATGCTCAAATCTGTCCAAGAACGTGGTCTAATTATCTAGTTCGAATATATTAGTAATCTATTTATCTCCTTTTAATCTAATTTTATTATATACGTTTTAAACTGAAAATAATATGAAATAATGCTCTATATTTTACTGTAATAATATAGCAGGTACCACACTTATTTGCAATGTTATAGTTTCATTTAGAATTAACAGTTTTCAACGGTATATTTTCGCAATTTCACCTAAAATATTTTATCTACAGGAAGTTATGCATATGTATAAGCTTTGCTGAACAGCGGTTTTTGACATACGTAATTAAAACAAACAGAAATTGTGAAATATATACAAATCACGCCTCTTACACACAAAGGGTTGGGATGCTTTAAATGATTCATATATGAATAAATAAATATATAGTATAGGTACTACACAAAAAACATATATGTAGATGAGCAAAACATGTAGGAATAATAAATTAGATACAAGCATAAACAAAAAAGCAAATCATTATTTAAGTATGCAACAAAAAAATTGATTTTGAGGTTATAAACAAATGAAACAATAACTTAATGTTTTTATATATAACCTTAAAATATTGTTTTTTATAATTTGGCATTTTCTCTTTCAATTTTTATATTTTGGGATTTACAATTTACATTATTGAAAGACCTTTTTTGAGGGTTGTTAGTAATTCACTCTTTCATCTTTTGGGGAAGAAAATTGACAAGGGTTGAACTATCTCATCCATTGTCACTTCTTGATCGATGTGTCAGATTCCCATCCATCATATTAACATCATGTCTATCGACGTCACACTATAGATAAATATTTTATTATAAAACCGACGAAACTAAAATACTTTTTGTTATTTGAGGATCAGACCAGACATTCAAGGTGCGCTCATACTTTGAGTACGGTAGGTGTGATTTAATTGTTAATGTTATGTAGCAGGAATAACATTCTTTAGATTATTGGTTCTCAAACTTTTTTTATATACGTATCTATTATCACAATTAGTAAATTTGGACATTATCATCGTAAAATGAAATAAGATGGGTTATATATGTCGATAGTTCTTAATATACTTAATACAAATTTTAAATATATTTTTTATTTCTCGAGATATATAATAAAGCACCCAATTTTGGGTATTCAATAAGTAAAAAAGTATAAAAATATTAGGGATAACTTCATACGAATCTAACAACAAAATTACATTGATACAACATTTTTTTAATTGTTGAAAAAATAATACATATGTAAGAAAGAATAATCTGAAAATTCTACTTTGAAAATTTGTTGATAAAAATAAATAAAATTTAATATAAATCACATAAAATGCAATATGAAATATAATTAATAGTTATATCATAAGTGCATGGGAAATACCTGAATATTTTCTGATGTAAATTTCTCATTGAACATATACAGAATGGTTACTCGAACACCCAACAAGTAGAATATTTTTTTCGTAATTTCCTGCTTCCGTAATTATTTTAGGTAAAAATCCATCAAATAACAGTTGTAGAGCATGAAATTCTCTATTTTAATCAATACGCAAAATTAATTTTACGTGCCTTGTAACCTCAGAAATTATATATAAAAATGACGTAAATTACCCCAAGAATAGCAGTAATAGCCATGAACAAATGTTTAACGGTTTATCTGTCAAATTAGCTGCTTTAGTTTATATTAATTATTATTTCAAGTTACTATTAAAATAAAAAAAAACTACATAAAATAATTTTGATTTAGAAAAATAAAAATAAAATAAAATTGCTCTATTTTTTAGCGTAACTGTACAAAACAGTAATTAAAAGTAATTATAAAAATAAACTAACGCAGCTAACTTGACATATAAACCGTTAAACATTTGTTAATTTTTGCTTCAAATCCGTGGCTACTGCTATTTTTGGGGTGTTTTACGTCATTTTCATACTTAATTTCTGAGCTTACAAAGCACGTAAAATTAATTTTGCTTATTAATTCAGATTTTATGCTTTAAAACTGCTATTTGAAGCTTTTTTACTTATACATAATAATTAGGAAAGCAAATAATTAGGAAAATATGATTTTACATGTTAAATCCCTATATGTTCGGTTGTTCGAGTCATCGGTGCTGTGAAGGTGGCACAGCCATATTGGCACAATTTAAAAAAAACTATCCTATTATTTAGTACTAATTAATTACTAATTAATTACCGCAAAAAAAATTTTATTACCCTTGCCGTTTAAAAAAAAATGGTGGCTGTGCCAGCTTCTCAGTGGAAGCTAGCACACCACCGAAAAAAAGAGTAATTTTTATGTTATTATTTAGTACTAATTAATTACTAATTAATTACCACAAGCTAAAATTAATTACCATTATCATTAACGAGAAAATGCAACTTTTTCAAATTTCCAAACGAAGCTAGCGAACGAACGCGAAAGAACATATTCCTATGTCAATATGCTCCGAAAATAAAATAAATCAAGTTGCTAAATATACCTAACAATAATCATTGTCGATATAAACTATTTAAAAGAGATTGTGCCGAAGTAATAAATTGTTAAATATAGTTTAGAGAAAGATTTCCTTGGAAAGAAAGATTTTCGACGAAATTTTAATCTTAAACTAAATTTTGGCAATGGTAATTTTTATAAATCAAGTTGCTAAATATACCTAACAATAATAATTGTCGATATAAACTATTTAAGAGAGATTGTGCCGAAGTAATACATTGTTAAATATAGTTTAGAGAACGATTTCCTTGGAAAGAGATTTTCGACGAAATTTTAATCTTAAACTAAATTTTGACCATGGTAATTTTTATAAATCAAGTTGCTAAATATACCTAACAATAATAATTGTCGATATAAACTATTTTAGAGAGGTTGTGCTGAAGTAATAAATTGTTAAATATAGTTTAGAGAATGATTTCCTTGGAAAGAAAGATTTTCGAAGAGATTTTAATTTCAAACTAAATTTTGGCAATGGTAATTTTTATAAATCAAGTTGCTAAATATACCTAACAATAATAATTGTCGATATAAACTATTTAAGAGAGATTGTGCCGAAGTAATAAATTGTTAAATATAGTTTAGAGAATGATTTCCTTGGAAAGAAAGATTTGCGAAGAGATTTTAATTTCAAACTAAATTTTGGCAATGGTAATTTTTATAAATCAAGTTGCTAAATATACCTAACAATAATAATTGTCGATATAAACTATTTAAGAGAGATTGTGCCGAAGTAATAAATTGTTAAATAAAGTTTAGAGAACGATTTCCTTGGAAAGAAAGATTTTCGACGAAATTTTAATCTTAAACTAAATTTTGGCAATGGTAATTTTTATAAATCAAATTGCTAAATATACCTAACAATAATAATTGTCGATATAAACTATTTAAAAAAGATTGTGCCGAAGTAATAAATTGTTAAATATAGTTTAGAGAACGATTTCCTTGGAAAGAAAGATTTTCGACACAATTTTAATTTTAAACTAAATTTTGGCACTGGTAATTTTTAAGATTCAAGTTGCTAAATATACCTACAAACAATAATTGTTGAAATATACTATTTGTGATGGATTGTGCTGTTGTAATAAATTGTTAATTATTGTTCAAAAATCGAATGAGCGCTATGATTCTTCATAAATCAAAAATAAATGTTACTACTCACAGTATTGTTCATAATCATTACTTTAGAATTAGTAATATAAATGTCAAACATTTATGCAAAAAGGGATTAAAGATGAAGTTTTTCGAACCCTGGAACATACAAAGATCACAGAACGAAAAGACAAGAAATTTGAATAAAGAAATTGACCATGTCTAATCTCCGGTTTAATTCCTTTTCCTTTTGCTACCATACTAGATAACATATAATGCATTTTAAATGCACCTTATCTAATTTAAATTTGTCAATTAAGAAGAATAAATTATTATTATAAATTCAACTATAAATTTTAAATACAACTAGTTATAAAAATAAATTTAAACATACTAAGGCCCGGTATTACAGTCACTACTTAAATATTGGTTTAGCTAAACTTAAACTTTCACTTAAACCAATTGGCAGTATTACAGTACAAAGTTTAGCTAAGCTTGTTTCGATTATATTTTCGTTTATGTTGGCAATAGAATATTTGTTTTTGACATTGACAGATAAATTATTTACACATGTATTTTGGTATATACACATTATTGGTATATCTGTTGTGAGTTATTGTCTTTGTATTAGATAAATACCATAAGGGTGACTAAAGTTTTACATTTTAATTTTTTTTATTACATATATTGCATATTTTATATCCTCATGAAAGGTATGTAACAATAATTTCCTATCAAAAGATCTAAAATTAATAATAAACAGATTATTTTTCAGAATTATAGATGAAAGAGAAAGGACACCTTAATTTTACATTGAAGAAAATAGAGAAATTGAAAGCTTATCGTACAAAAATTTTGACCTATTGTGTAAAGAATAAAATAAATAATAAAAATATAATATCTTATTGTTAATTGTTGTTGATGCATTCATAGAATGTAAAGCGTGATTCCAAAAATCAAAGTTAACAGTTTACAAAAATCAATATTCTTCAGAAATTGGCACTAAAATCGAGTGTAATTAAAATGCATTTTATTAATGAATTCTTACCAATTACTTTTTTTAATGTCGCTAAATATTAAGTACGTTATAAATTAAACAAACAGATAATTTTGCTAAACGAAATCTATTAAAAAAATCTTTATCAGATCATATATTTATATTATCAGGCCTAGTGTATAGAAAGAATACGTTATGGTCATCTAATTATATTTAGAATATTTTGCTCGACTTCGACTTCACTGCTGTTGCTCATTTCTTAAATTTCCGTATTATAATTCTCCACAACGTCAATTCTGATAGTTTTATTTTGACAAAAAAAGGTTAAACTTCACCTTAAGGTTTAAGCCGCTAGGATCGACCGCTTAAGTTAAACTAATAAATAAATGCTAAACTCCAACTGTAATACATCGAATTTACTTAAACCGTGGCTTAAACCTAGGATCGAGTTTAAACTTCCACTGTAATACTGGGCCTAAGTTGTTTAAAAAAATGAATTTTATTTATATTCGTATTTCGGCTTATAAGGCCATTATCAGGAAATCAGCTTTGCAATGATAGGAAAAACTAAAAGGGATTAACGCGGAGAGATCAAGTTGTTCATGACCCTTTCATTGGTGATATTTGGATTTCGAACTATTCTAAAAACTCCATTATTAGTTATTAAAACATGTACCTATATTTTGTGATGATCTTTTGTTACAGGTATGTAAATATTTTTCCGTAGTTAATAAACTAAAATTTTCTATTAATTATGTCTTATTTTTTATTATATATTTTCAGTTTACAAAATTTATGCAAAGTAAGTACAGTTTGAATTTCTTTAACATGGCCCTTACAGTTGGAATAAAATCTCACCCTTCCTGCTATTCTTTAATTCATGTTACTTTGGAAAACGGAATGTGTAATAGATGATAGATGGAACTGTGTAACATTGATATTTTTATAATATTGTTTAAATATACCTACCAACAATAAATGTTGAAATGAACTATTTAAGAGAGATTGTACTGGAATAACAAATTGTTAAATATTGTGTAGCGAATGATTTTGTTAGAAATCTGAAACTTCATTTTGGCAACTGTTTTTATATAAATTTGATTGATTCTACTGTCGGTTCTCGTTGAAACATTATTATAATAAGGTAAAAAGGAAAAAATATACTTGACATATTGAAAACAGAAAATATTAGGGCTGCTTTTTACAATACTTTTACATTAAAAAATACTTTAGTGAACAATAAACTAAATGAAAAAAATAATTCCGAAACAAGCGGCATTTATGAAATCAAATGTTCGTATTGTGATGCCGTGTATATAGGTCAAACGGGTCGTAGTTTTAATCTAAGATTTAAAGAACATGTTAACGCCATTTTAAATAATAAATGTAATTCCAATGTTGCAAAACACTGTTTGTTAAAAAATCATTCTGTTAGTCTAAACAATTTGCTTGTTAAACATCAATGTTCTAAGGGATTAAAAATGGACTTCTTGGATCAATTACAAATTAGTTACATTTAGCAACTTGATTTATAAAAATTACCATTGTCAAAATTTAGTTTGAGATTAAAATTTCATCGAAAATCATTCTTTCCAAGGAAATCATTCTCTAAACTATATTTAATAATTTATTAGTCCAGCACAATCTCTCTACAATAGTTTATATCGACAATTATTATTATTAAGTATATTTAGCAACTTGATTTATAAAAATTACCATTGTCAAAATTTAGTTTGAAATTAAAATCTCTTCGAAAATCTTTCTTTCCAAGGAAATCATTTTCTAAACTATATTTAACAATTTATTACTTCGGCACAATCTCTCTTAAATAGTTTATATCGACAATTATTATTGTTAGGTGTATTTAGCAACTTGATTTATAAAAATTACCATTGCCAAAATTTAGTTTGAAATTAAAATCTCTTCGAAAATCTTTCTTTCCAAGGAAATCATTCTCTAAACTATATTTAACAATTTATTACTTCGGCACAATCTCTCGTAAATAGTTTATATCGACAATTATTATTGTTAGGTATATTTAGCAACTTGATTTATAAAAATTACCATTGCCAATATTTAGTTTAAGATTAATATTTCGTCGAAAATCTTTCTTTCCAAGGAAATCGTTCTCTAAACTATATTTAACAATTTATTACTTGGGCACAATCTCTCGTAAATAGTTTATATCGACAATTATTATTGTTAGGTATATTTAGCAACTTGATTTATAAAAATTACCATTGCCAAAATTTAGTTTAAGATTAAAATTTCGTCGAAAATCTTTCTTTCCAAGGAAATCATTCTCTAAACTATATTTAACAATTTATTACTTGGGCACAATCTCTCGTAAATAGTTTATATCGACAATTATTATTGTTAGGTGTATTTAGCAACTTGAGTTATAAAAATTACCATTGCCCAAATTTAGTTTGAAATTAAAATCTCTTCGCAAATCTTTCTTTCCAAGGAAATCATTCTCTAAACTATATTTAACAATTTATTACTTCAGCACAATCTCTCTAAAATAGTTTATATCGACAATTATTATTGTTAGGTATATTTAGCAACTTGATTTATAAAAATTACCATTGCCAAAATTTAGTTTGAAATTAAAATCTCTTCGAAAATCTTTCTTTCCAAGGAAATCATTCTCTAAACTATATTTAACAATTTATTACTTCGGCACAATCTCTCGTAAATAGTATATATCGACAACTATTATTGTTAGGTATATTTAGCAACTTGATTTATAAAAATTACCATTGCCAAAATTTAGTTTGAAATTAAAATCTCTTCGCAAATCTTTCTTTGCAAGGAAATCATTCTCTAAACTATATTTAACAATTTATTACTTCAGCATAATCTCTCTAAAATAGTTTATATCGACAATTATTATTGTTAGGTATATTTAGCAACTTGATTTATAAAAATTACCATTGCCAAAATTTAGTTTGAAATTAAAATCTCTTTGAAAATCTTTCTTTCCAAGGAAATCATTCTCTAAGCTATATTTAACAATTTATTACTTCAGCACAATCTCTCTAAAATAGTTTATATCGACAATTATTATTGTTAGGTATATTTAGCAACTTGATTTATAAAAATTACCATTGCCAAAATTTAGTTTAAGATTAAAATTTCGTCGAAAATCTTTCTTTCCAAGGAAATCGTTCTCTAAACTATATTTAACAATTTATTACTTCGGCACAATCTTTTTTAAATAGTTTATATCGACAATTATTATTGTTAGGTATATTTAGCAACTTGATTTATTTTATTTTCGAAGCATATTGACATAGGAATATGTTCTTTCGCGTTCGTGCGCTAGCTTCGTTTGGAAATTTGAAAAAGTTGCATTTTCTCGTTAATAATAATGGTAATTAATTTTAGCTTGTGGTAATTAATTAGTAATTAATTAGTACTAAATAATAACATAAAAATTACTCTTTTTTTCGGTGGTGTGCTAGCTTCACTGAGAAGCTGGCACAGCCACCATTTTTTTTTAAACGGCAAGGGTAATAAATTTTTTTTTGCGGTTATTAATTAGTAATTAATTAGTACTAAATAATAGGATAGTTTTTTTTAAATTGTGCCAATATGGCTGTGCCACCTTCACAGCACCCGAGTCATCACCCTGTATAAAATATTGCTATAAATATTTAATATTTATTTTAAACTGCCATATAAACGTCATTTATGACATTAAAATACTCGATAAATGTCAAATATATTATGGTTATGCATATGTGCAGTACATTGACTGATATTTGATTTTCATTGATCGAAATACAAAAAATACTGCAACCTGATAGGTTAAAATTATTCGAGGGAAATTTTCAAAGTGTAAAACCGAATTGTTGTGAATACTCGTACAGTAATGATTTTGATGGGCTTTCATTTTCTTCGTGTACCACTTATTGAGAACTACTGTTGAAGTATGTATAAAAAAGCAATTATACTTATGTAAATGTCACTAGTAGTAGTAGTGTTATATATTACAGGAAAATGTAGGTATCTATATTTCCTTTATCCTTGTATAATATTTATAATCTAATTAATATTATAATATAAACGGTAGCTACTTTCTCGTGTTCCTATATGAATATTGAATGAAATATCTAATAAAAATATTTATGTATTAGTCTCAGATTACTCTACGTAACATTGGACAAGAAATTCATAAAATAATTGTTGCAATAATTGATCAAATTTATGTCAGTATTTCCTCTAATGTATAACTAGCTTTAAGTGATGTACCTGTGACTATAACAGTAAAAATTAATATGAAGAAAATTATACTTGTATTACAGTTATTCTATCATCATAAATATAATTTCAAACTGTCTGCATTAAATCTAAACAGAAAACAAACTTCAGAACAGGAAATTTACGATTGTGACACAACGTGCAATTTATAGAGCCACTATTTCCTTTTTCCACTCCAATAACACAACGGGTTCACTTTTACAAAACCTCTTGTTTATATTCCTTACATTTTTTGTTTATTAACCATGGTAACGGTACCAAGTTATAGATAAATAATCAATATAGCCGTGCCCTTAAATTATACCATCATAGATATGTATCTATATGTTAATTAGTTCGTTAAGATAAACCAATGCATAATTATTTTCAAGTTTATTCACCTATGAGTAAGAATCAGATAAACGGAAATGAAATACATGATTGGATTGTCATGAAATGTAGCGAAAATTTGGTAGATTATTTTTAGAATGTGAGGTTTAGATATTTTTACTTTCTGATATTGATTTGCTATTGGAAAAATAATTATGAATATATTAATAGAGAAACATATAAACATGCATTGTTTTAATAATACATAATTTCGCAGAATTATTCATAAATATAGGTACATAATTGCTAACATACCAGAAGTATTCTTATCTACATATTTAATTAGAAAAGTCTATAAATTATAAATGTTTAAATAGATAAATCGATTTACAAATACAATTACTTGAAACAATAAACATTTAATGATAAAATAATTGCAAGACACAACCTTCATTTATTTATAAATACATTGTTTAGAACAAAAGAAAATTCTTTATGAAATTTTAGTAAAAGTAGAAATTATGTAAATATTTTAAATATGATTTGAGCAATACCTGATGCAATAAATTTTAATAATTTCATATTTAATATATATATTTTGAAGGTTGTAGTGTAAAATAAGCTTTAACAAGAGCGTATATTTTATTAAGTAGTTCTGTTGTGAAGTGAAACCGCATATTATTTTAAATTTATGTGAAACGAAACGTCAAAAACAAAAATAGAAAACATCTCGTCTTCTTCAAATGTTTTAAAAATTACCGTTCATAATTTAGACGTCTGTGTGTTTCTGCAAGTTTAAATTATGTGCATTTTACTTTGGTTAATGTTAACTTCTAAAGAGAATCGCTTTTCTTGAACACGGGAAAAATGGGAAACAGTTGAAGCAATAAGCCATGAAATGAACTCTTGCCTAGACGATGACTTTTTGTTTGGGGTTCTTCTTTGCTTTTGTTTTGCTCTGATATTAAAATTCTGAAATGATTTATTTGTTTAATATCGGAAAATGAAAATTTATTCAAACAAATACGTACATACAGAAAAAACGAGCATAGTGCATGCCAAATATTTATCCGTATATTATAGATTATAAATATGAATATATGAATTATTTATAGAAAAACATTGATTATCCTTTTTTAGCAAAATTTTTATATTAGTGTTTATACGTCTAATGGCCGGTTGTATTAATATTTAAATTTTAGGTTTCCCTTAAATTGACAATATTATATTGGAATAAAATATATAATAAACTACATAACATTGCAGTCAATTTTTTTTGTTTAAGTGTTGCTCAAAATATGCCTTGGTTGGTCCAACTGGATATAAGATAAAAAATATTGTTGTAATATTCTATTTAGTTATATTTTTTATACGAATACAGAAACGATAAATTTTGTCCTAATTTTTTTTAAATTTTCTTTGTAAGTACGATAATAAATCGTACAAAAAAGTTTTAGTAGACTAGGACAAAAAGGTTAAATATCCTTAGTTTGTCGTCCACGTATTTTTTTGTATTCCCTCTGGGTACCCTTGTCAAGAACTAATTAGTAATTACCCAAATTGCTAAAACTTTCATTTTCTGCGTAAGCTTGTCTAAACATGAAAAACTTTTTCTACGAACTATCCCTAAAATATGCTGTAAGTACTAGTCCTGTAATGCAATTAACTGTTTTGCATTATTGATCCGGAATTCCCATTCTTGGAATCGCCCACGTACGGCGATGTGTAATCTACGCTAACAATTTATCATTGTTGATTTCGCACCTCGTAATGAGCGGGTGACGAATGCAGCTGATTGGAATCCGATGTGATTCGAGTATTCGGAAGTTTCGGAAGTTAGAAGTTAATTTTGCTTTTCCAACTTGGGGAAATTTTCGGAAGTGCTCATTATTTACAAAGTTTTGTAGCTGGAAGGGGATTATTACTTGGGAAATGTTGTAATCACGTCGTCCGAATACTAAAACGACCAAATCGAAGATCAATGTCAAACAATTAAGCTAACAACTTTAAGTAGTTGCCGAGTTTCTTTGTCTACCATAAAACTAAATGCTTCTGTTTGAAATTGTTTCTAAGACCATTGTTATATGTTGTAGTACAAAACTTTAAAACAATTATAAATATTTTATTTGTTACTTAGATATAAACCGTCATGTATTTGAACTGTTTATTAATCTTGAAAATTTACCTTTGAACAGGGTTGCATTGATTTAAATCATATTGAGTTGTTTTAAAAAATTATTGATTTAAATTACTTTTCTTGCAATTGTTATTAAACATCTTAGATTTATGAAAATTTGGGGGAAAAGCATGTGGGTAATGTCACCATTTTTTTTTTCAAGAACTAGGTACATTTTTTTTCAACTTCGTCGGTAAAAAGACTTTACTGGTATATTATTTTCAATTTATGACGTAGAAAATATTTGCATTACTGTGTGATTTTTTGTTAAATTTACTTTGAAATGTGTTACAGTAATTAAAAATTCGTCGCTATACCGATAAAAGTAAAATACTTATCGTTAGCTTATGTGGGCTTTCAAACAAGTGGTCACAATTTCGACTTTATAACCAGTTTGTCGCTATAAGCGATATCGTTATAAATTGATTTTAACGTAGCTTTTTTTGATTATATCGTTAAATTTTTACTTCTTCTTTACAATATGTATTTTTTTCCATAATAAATGGTATATTACGAAACGAATTTTTTAAATTATGCTATAATTTTAAAAAATTGACAGGATTGGTTATAATTTTAATTTGATTTACAAGTGAATAACAAATAAATTATTGCACAATATACCAATATACACAAGGTAACAGTTTTAACTTCTTCAAGGAATTCTGTAAGTAATTGACAGGCTCGCTAGTTAATGGGGTATTCCAAGCCTACGGCTTTTAAAGAAATTCTTATTGGATATCATTGTTTACCATATATAAGTAATATTAAAGTGAATATAATCATTATTTTTCTGATTTTTAATACCGTAATATCAAAATGAAATTGGAATGCATTTGAATCGAGTACGTAAAATTCAGTATCAGCCTTGTTGTGATGAAGAAGGCACTCGCGTCAGCCTATTGGCTCTTGTTCGAACGCGCCACGCCTCTGACTCAGACCTACGAATGATGTTCTCAGCTGATTCTCAGTGCCTGTGACGTCACACGCACGGCCGATTTTCTAGTGTGTAATTTATTGAAACTTTAAAAATTTATTTCTGGCGTGTTTGAAACCTTTCGGCGAAAAGAAAAAATACGGGTCTAATATTTTTATGCATAGAATAACATATTAAAAAATGAAAAAAACTTGGAATACCCCATTCTTCCTGGCAAAAGTAAAAACCATTTTACCTTGCTAATAATATAAAACACTAAATTTTGAGTACATTTTAGAAATGTATATTTCTAGAACATTTGAGTCATAATAAGAATTTGAATGGATGTTTTCCTTATAAGGTGAATCAATTTTGACTTTCCCAATTATGTAACATTTAATCTAGATCATCATTTTTCTTTTTAATTATGTAAAACCTAATGAATATTCAGTGCTCGTTTAAAATCAACTTTGACTTTCTGTAATGTCAAGCTAATCGTAATTCCTCATCGGTGACTGGACGTGGGTGGAGTTTGGAAACACGCAGTCAGATCTAAGAAGGTGCACCTGTGCTGCCATATATAACATGCTTGTAGTCAATAGTATCATTCGTCTATATAAGTCTGCACCACGTCAACTGTGACAAATAACATTAGGTTATTTGAATTTATAAATAAACATTTTATCATATCATCTTTTGCACCTTTCATGATATAAATAACAAAATACATACATATATCACTCATAGCTATTACCCATTGCTTATTGCTTGGTGCATCAATCTGGTTTATGATAGTGTTGTTCTTTTTGCTATTCAGATCAGATCAGATCAGATTAGTTGGATCAGTTCAGATAGATCAGTTAGACTGCACTTTAGCCCGTACAGCGATTGTAATTTTAATTGTATTATTATTATTATTTTGTCGTCCTTCCAAAACATACATAATTGATGTTGGTTTTCGTATTATAAATATGTAATTTCTACATTTTTTTACACTATTCAAAAACAAAAAGCAAAATCACATGATAAAACTGAACTGTTCATTCTGATCTTCCTTGGCGAATGGATTACTTATGATCAGAAGAAGGGGTAAACTGATACCAGTCAAATGGAATGAAAAAGAAGTGATCCGAATCAAAAGTGTAAGTTAGAGCTTGATTCAAGTGGTAAATGGAATATATCTTTTATGGTAAGGAAAGGACAGCGGTGGTTCGAATTAGTTTTGCCATCTAGACAAAACAAGATTTGACCAAATCTAAGTCTAGATTAAAAAGTCTTGTCTACATATCAAGACTCTAGATTGTTTCAAGACTCTACATTAACTAGTGCATACGCTTTATACAAAGACAGATAATTCTTCGGCAGAAAAATATTTCTATTTTCCAATCACTCTTTCAGTTCGGATGGAACAAGTTTCGAACGATATATTTATATTTCGAAAATTGTCTAAAATTTTATCGTCTTGATCTAGAATAAGAAAGTCTAGTTGTAGATGGCAACTTTAAGTCGAATTGAGCGAAAAGTGATATGTTGGGGTTCAAAAGTCGCTTTAAGCTCTAGGCTGTAGGTCTTTTGCAGACGCTTTGACTGATATCCTAAGCCACTAAAATGTAAATAAAAATGGTCACGAAATAAGTACTTTATAGGTAATTGAGGCTTTGTTTCATATATAAATATTTTTCACAGATGAAGATATTTATGGAGGACATTTATGAGAAATTATCTTGCAATCTTAACTGTTAAATATAATAAATTGTTCGTATTTAAATATATGTTTCGGTGAAGATTTAATTTTTGTCTGGTTTATTTTGTTACTCCGAAATTAATTAATCAGAAAAATAATTACTCATCTTTTCAAGACAATTTAATTTTCCTCTTGACTGATTCCATCTTGAGAAAATCTAAACTTTTTTCTTTTTCTGAACAAAACATTCTCTATGAGAAAATAATGTTTGCTCGCTGTATTATTTATTAGAATGGAATATCAACAATACTGACAATTGAAAGCTAAAAACAGCGTTCATATTAGTGGAATTTGATTGTTGAATATTGTGACAATGCTACAATTAATGTGGTAATTGAATTCGTAGTATGAAGCATGTTAGTTTGATTTATTATTGTTTGTTAGATGGTGATTTATTATGTTTGTTAGCTATGTTAAATGTACCATAAAGTAATAAGAAAATACGTGGTATGTCTACTATTTATCATTATGTACATAAAATGGCATATATAAGCTTGCAGTAGGTTCCGAACTATTCTGACACTGGCATTTTATTTCGCTCATAGTTATAAATGCTGCGTGTTGTGGTATATCACTAAACACTATAAATTTATTACTAAATTTAGTGCATAATTATGAAGAAATAAAAAGACTAAAGAAAATCGAAACCTACTATAAGCTGTAGATTTCTTGTAGAAGCTTTAGGTCTCTAAAAATGACAGCAAAAATTGTCATTGAACAAGTCAAATTTCCTTCTAAATTTGGCCGACACATTTTCCTGCAAAAATAATGAAAATAATTTCAAGTAACTTCCGAGATATAACAAGTTAAAGTTAAAAAATGTAAATACCAAGAAAATGTGTGATTTTGTGGAAAAATATGTATTTTTGAATTTATTATGAGAAAGAATGTCGCGCCCACCACTATTAGATCAGACCATGTACATTTGTACAGAAAAAATTCCGGGGTATGGTGCATGATACATAGGCGTGGATCTCCGACTATATTCTTTTTTATGAA
Source organism: Stenolophus ochropezus (assembly GCA_035578165.1). NCBI lineage: Eukaryota > Metazoa > Arthropoda > Insecta > Coleoptera > Carabidae > Stenolophus > Stenolophus ochropezus. The sequence continues at coordinate 14,695,857 of JAQOWZ010000001.1, read as the reverse complement.
TCTGGGAATATATGATTAAATATAACTCGAAAGTTCAACAAATTAGAAAATAATTTTCAAATTACTTTTAATTTATTCTCACACTCTTGTTATATTCTTACTGAAAATATTAGAACTTCTATTTTTGAAGAAATATTGATGGAAAATATAATTTGAGTTATTATTGTTTCGTTGTGTTTGATGTTACATCTTAAACGAAACTGAATTATCGCTAACCAATTTCATTTCCTGTATTGGCCGCAATGACATGTGCAGGATAATATCTTGTACGTTGATGTATGTACATATTGGAAGGCTGTAAGGCAGACGATTCGCGGCTGTGGTTGTGTGGATAATGTTGGAGTTCTCTACAGAACCATGCGGAACTTGAAGATAATGTGCACGGCGCATTTCCGGACCTTAGTTTATGGGAAACGGGTAATTGCTACATTGTTGAGAAAGAACTGTAGGAAACTAGCAAAAGAAAAGAAATCTTGTATTTATGGGACATTCAAGGAATTTTTAAATTACAAGAACTTACATCTTGCTATAATATAATAAAAAGACCATTATAAGTATGTTACAGTTGAAGATCATTGCAATAATTCTTGTTAGAAAAATCTCCTTTACTTTTTTCACTTTTACATGATGCAGGTAATTCAAATTTTAACACTTTTTTTTAATTTAGAAATTAAACATAGAGCAAAAAGGAAACTTTTTTAAATATATAAGGTTAGTAACCTCTATTTCTTTGCTAAAAAGGAAATTAAAATTGTGAATGAAATTGGTGGAATTCCTGTTCTCATATATCACACTGAAAAGGAAGGAAATAACTGTAAAGATGTTTTTTTTTTTTTTAATAAGAAAAGTTTAGATGTCGTACAAAATTTACTGCATATTACATTTTAGATTACGTAAAAATTTTGTTATTTGTAAAGTATATAGATATTTTATTCCTAGTTAGTTCTGAATTCCTCTATGAATAAAAAAGAGAAATTTGCTTTTATAAATAAAAATATTTTTTATAATGTACACAACTCTTTTCCAATAGTATGATACATAACTTTATTTTTAAATTATATATCGTTTACTGTACTTATACATTAGTAGTATTATTTATTTTTAATAATTTATATATTTTATGTGAAATAATATAACTTAATGTACTGTCCCATATTTCAAACTGACAATATAATAACATTTTTATTTGTTATTTACGTCGAATGATATGTTGGAAAGTAATGCCACGTTCCGTTTTCTACGATATTCAATTGAACTTTTTCTAACATCATACTTTTACCGCATTTTTTGTTTCCCTTGAAGTAATAATTATAGTTTCTTTTGCATAAATATGACAAGTTGTACAGCAATGAGTCACCTTCTTTCTACGCAGTTCCCACGTGGTTCAGACAACAGATCTCGATGTTGTCACGGAATGTAACCACGGAGAGCATCAAAAACAATGAACAACACAAAAACAAACACCACGCCACAGGCAATGTGATACTTGCATTGCACTTGGAAAGGCAGAGATGAAATATAGTTTCGCTGCGGGTAGAATCAGGAGTTATAAGACAATATATTACCAACGGAATAGAAAATAGTTTTCTTTGTTTCTTCTACAGAGAAATATTCATAAAAAATATAACAGATTTCAAACGAGTTGTTTATAGCTTATTAATTTTTTATATTTGGCGATTTTTGTTCATAATTAAAACAAAGTTAAAACAATTTTCTAAATTTTGAAACTACAATTTTTGGTAAGAAGTACGTTGATTATTGTTGATTGAACTCAAACAACAAAAATAAGGTAATTTCTATTCTTATTTCTTGCACTGCGTGCAGTCAAATGGCTATTCCTTTATGGAAAATTACAAATTTAAAATTTTTCCCAATTTCAGGATTTCATGTTGGGTTGAACAAAACACTCTATTAAATTAAATTAAATTTAATTGTAGTAAATCCTATTAGTTACCCTTCTTGCAATTTTGTCCTGTTTTTAATCTCCAATCAACAAAAGAACACGATTTTTTTTACTTTTACGTGAAGAATCGAAAAAATGTAAAATTTCAAATTTTCCCCAATTTCAAACAAGCGTGTTGGGTTGAATAAAACAGTCCATATCAAATTAACCATAAAATTTCTTCACAATCCATTCACTTCGCGGAAACTACGCAACAGTTTCCGTTACATCCAGAAACAAAAGCGAAACGAAGTCGAAGCGTGAAATAGCCTGTGATTGCAATGTTGCGCTCTGCCTTTACTAGGCTGTAGTCTATGGCTCCGCTGATGTAAAATCGAAAGTCTAACTATACCTAGACAAGGCAGTCCAACTACGTGGGCTGGGGATTTGTTGTTTGCCCACGTAACCTTGGTAACAATTCGCTGCACTACCTTTTTAGGAAACTCGGGGAATCTGGGTAGTTGTGACTCATTAGCAAATAATATGAGATTAAAAGTGGTCGAGTTTTTTGAAAGAATTTAAATCGATCTTCGTTCGAGATAAGTGTATAAATACATATATTATTATTATCTTGATAGCTTCGAAGAGTACTCGTTTCATGAAATTCCTGTTTCTTGCTTAAAAACAAAACAAGACAAGACAAAATCAACCTAAACAAAAACTTGATATTTTATTTTATAAAATAAAAAGGTTAAAAAATAATGAAAATATTTATTGTAGCTGAGCACTAAGTTATTGGTGAGCGGGACTGAGTGTTGACGTCCCAGGATCTCCGGTATATCCTGAGACGCGCATCATTACCGGTCATAGAGATTCCTATTGGCCGATATTCAATCTGTAATTGTGGCTGTACTAGTGAGATCTTTAAATGAAAATTTGTATACATAGGTATTTTGATGCGAGAAATTCAATCGTCAATCCAGTTTAGGGTAGTAGTCAGTTAGTAAAAAATGGATCGAGGTATAATGATTCTTTAAAAAAATCAGGGCTTTATTATTGATATAAAAAAAATATTGCGCTAAGGAAAATATCTCCTTGGAGGCATTGATTCTAGGAAATTTTTCTTGGGGATATGAGCCTCGTCGCCCCCTTGTAGTCGACGCTCATGGATGCTATTTATTCTAGAATCTAGACTAAGATAAAAGATAGATTTTGATTTTTACCGGGTGATTTTTCAAGATAAATTATGTTTAAAAAACACTGATCATCAGTAATTGATTTCTTAACGAACGGGAAATCGGTAAGTAAATGGTAACTTAGTACGATCAAAGATTAATTTTACAATTATATCTGACTCTTGTCAAATAAAATGTTTCAAATATATCACACAAGGTGGAAAATTGGTAATTCTGCAACAGTGGTACACTATATATTTTACTTTCGTTATTGCGTCGGTCATGCAGGAAACAATACGTATTGCGGGTAGTAAGGGTTTTGCCGGTTTCGCATTATTATAGATCCCGACTTCTCGATCTCCAAAATCAAGCTCAACCGATAGAGAGCACTTACTGTCGTTAAACCACGTAATTATTGTGTGCTTTTATGATTCATGACGCAATCCCAATAGCTATTTACTTGTGTATTATAGTATTCCCAGTCCTATTCGCAATCCAATTTGCGAAAAGGTACTCATTATGCTATTAATGAAAGGGCTAGTTCTAGGTCAGGCCTCCCACGCGTTGTGTACGTGAATGTATTGTATACATTTGACATATTGAAGCGTTCCTAATTTCCCTATTTTGTAATTTCCTCATTATGAGCAGAGCAGAGAAAACCATTGTAAGGTAAATTAAAGTAGAAAATACAATACGGAGTGCACAAAGAAAATGTGTGTCAATATGAAATAAATTGCTGCAATGGCTCATGTTAAAGTGTGAAATTAATAAAGGGGTGTTTTCTTTTGAAGATACAATACACAATAACGTCTTCTGACATTAAATTTCATTATTGTTATATTTATAATAGGTGCAAACGTTTATTATTAATAATAATCAACATGGGATACCTGTAGTAAAAATATAAAACGAAATAAAACTTTACATTTAGAATAACAAAAAGAAAAAACGTTACTGTAAGAATGGTAGTAATTATTATTTACAATATATTACAAACATATTTCCCACTCGGCAGGAGACGAAGTCGATTTGGAATAAATTAATGCACTTATAAACGTTGTACTTCGTGACGTCATAATTTAGTTACAAATATTCCATATTACATTTGTTTTGTATGGAATTGTCATGTTTTTTTTTATTAAAATCCTATCCTTAATAGTAGAGTAGATGTTTAATTTTTAAAATGTAGTTTTGTATAAAATGTGTTACTCACAAAAATTATGTATTATAATACATGGAAATAAATTCATACATTAATTTTTCGGCACACATGTGTTCGAAGAAAATATTTCACACATATTTTCTGGTCTAATTCCGATAATAACTCTCGTTTTACTACTGAGTAGAAAAAATTACATTAATATACAATTCATTAAAAAATAGAAAACATTTATACATACCGTATATTTATGTGATTTCTATACGTTGCAATAAAACATAAGTTGTTAATTGTTTGTGGTTTCACAGAGTTTATTCGAATCATTTACTTGAATCATTTTAAATTAGTAATTTTGTAAGTAGACAAATTTATTTAATAACCAAAAAAATTTCAATGATATTTCCCGTACTCTTACTCACATTTTAAAATAACGATTACCTTAAATAGATGTCATTCTAAGAAAACATGTTTTCATTTAAATAAAACTATGTATTTCCTTTTCTGACAGTATGACAGTGATTTATACATTGACGCAGTGCATCTAGAAATGCAAATAAAGATGTTCAATTTGATGACACTTCTTAAGACTGCGAATCGTTGTTGCAATATTTACGATGTAATTATTACTACTGTAAATAATTCCTACTATTTGTTTTGGTGATTCATACTAGTAGTAGATCTTTTCATTCATTCGCCAGATCATAGGTAAATAGTTATCGGTATGATAATTTAAAAATGGATGTGGAAATTTGTCGAACAGAATGGTGATCTAATGGTACTTGGAAAACTAAAGCTAATATGAGAAAATATCTATTTATATTGCTATTTGGTTGGCTATTTTTTAGTTTCAATTGCATACCAATATGACAATAATGCATTCATGAAAATATGCCTGTCGAATTGAAATGTTATATATTATAATACCCTCTTCGAAGAAAAGGAAACAGAATGTGTTGACATTACAAAGTCAATATTATTGGAAAAATGTAAAACATCCATGGATCCAATATTTATATTGCAAACACAATTCGCTATACTATATCAGGTTAAGTCGAGAGTTCCTCAACATTTTGTATATTTTTCTTCCCACGTAATAAAAGTTTCTAGAATGAACGATTCCGTAAATAATAAATATATCATCACTCCTACATTATTTAAATGTTATTTATGCGTTTATTATTTATGAAAATGAGACCTTTAAAATTTTATTCAGCGCTTTCTTTGATATTTGTTAACAATGTGGGAGAATAAAAATTAAAATACCAGACAGGATAATAATTTAATAATTGTTCATTCACCTTAAAGCTTTGTTGTCTGTAGGAGTATATTCCACAGATCTAGTAATTTCGTAATTAACTTGTATGTGAGTCAGACACATAAAAGTGTTTTTATTCCGTTTTTTCGCTTGACAATGACAAATACATTAATATAGATAATATATTGCATGCTTCTGGTATTATTTGATAACATTCTACGGAAAATAGAGCGTTATAATATTCTATAATAATAATAATACATAGGTATTCTTTTACAGTGTTACTCCAAGATTATTTTTAGTGTAGGTACTGTATAGATGGAGCAATTGTACTAAAATCATTAAAAATGAAATAATATAAAAAAAAATAATAATTTTTATAATATAATAGTATATTATTTAACAAGCATAATATGTAGGCTATATTACACGAGGATGTAATTAAAAATACGAGCGCTAGCGAGTATTTTTAATCATCCGCGTGTAATGTAGCCATATTATGCGAGTCAAATACTATACTTTATCTACAACTATCAGGCATATAAAAAATCTGATATTATTTGTTAAATATTCAGTTAGGTGTGAGTAGTTCATATATAGCTCAACAGATGGCGCCACAGTAGCCTTAAATGTCAAAATAACTTTTCAAATTGTATTTATTATACTTTTATAAGCATATATATTGATATTTATAATAAAAAATGTGTTATTAATAAATTAACTGTTTAATAAAATATTATGTGTTAAATTATATGCCCTATTTGTTACAGAAAAGTGTAGCGTGTATCATGACATTTCATATTACACTTGTGTAATATGAGTAGTATATTATATGTAGTATCACACGTATAATGTACAGATATTTCAATAGTTGTAGATAAATATATTTATTTATTAAATATAACCCATTACGTAGAAACATTTTCTTTCAATCGTAACTTTTTCTACGTTAACTTTATTACTAATTATTATTATATTTGATGCCTGCGTCTGTTTTCTTTTGTTCATAGTATCATTGTTTAATATAACATAACCATTATTATTTAATGTTACCATGTTACCAATTTCAGGTTTATTTTAAAATTTATAATCAAGAACAGAAATCTAAGGCTCATATTTATGTTTTGTGAAATTGTACTGAATTTAGGATGCATTGTACTGTTGTACTAACTTGTTTTACATTGTGCTATATTTGTATAATTTTAATGCTTGGAACAACCCTCCTCTTTTACATTCTTTTGTACTCCTTTATCTGTGATTTTAAATTTTATTTTAGATACAGAAAAAGTGGATATTGATATTTCCGCATTTTTTAAAAAACTTATGTCGAATTCACATGACTTCCTTGTACACTTATTAAATTATATACATTTTTTCTGTACTTCATTTAAACTTATTTTATTTGAAAATACGGCTAAGTAACTGTTTTTGGGTTATAAGAAAAATTCAAAAAATTCTTCGAGTATAGTGTCCTATTGGCATTGTCGATTGCAATAAAAAAGAGATGTGCACAACTTACAACTTATAAAATTTCAACGTTGTACGGCTAATCATTTTTGATTTATGCGAAAAAATAAAAAAATCCTTTGGAGTAAAGTACCCTTTTGGCACTGCCGATTGCAATAAAAAAGGAAGGTGCACAACGAGATATTATAGTAGTCCCAAGTCCCATATATAAAATTTGTTTTTACCTCGTACAAAGAAGTAAAAAGAACGTATACCTTACGAAAATTCAAAATTATTACTTGAATATGCAATGCGTGTGCTGTGGATAAGATATTTGTCATTGGAAATAATTATTGGGGGTAGGGAAAAGTCACAATTTCTGTACAATTTTAACGGTAAAGTTCAACATGCTAAATGTTTGTAAGTTGTTATGATAAGTGTGCGCTATGAAAAAATGCGAAATGCAGGTTTTTGTTTATCCTCTTGTCTATGTAAGATTTATCCTGTTAGTAACTCTAACAAGATATTGAAAAACCGAAATTCGTGATTACCATGACGATAAATTTAACCGACGTTTACCAGACAAAAATCGAACCTTTGCCAAAACAATTATTAACCAGAAAATTATGATTTCAAGAATGAAAAATTGTTTAGAACTGTTCTATTGAAATTAGAATCTAACAAAATTAATTCATTTGTTGCAAACATCAATTATCAGATCCCGAGAAATTTCTTCTGTCTATTAAACAAAAAAATACTTGGTCACCTTAAGAATGAATAAAAAAATGATATTTATTATTTCTTACTGATTTTTGTTTACCAATTAAAGTAATGTCTCAATTTGTGAATAATTAGTTTGCTGTTGAAGTAGTAATCCTTCGCTATAATTAATATATTTCATCCTTGTCCCAGGATAATATTAAGTTTAGATCTGACACAAATTCCTAACCGAAATTAATAATTCATCTCTCAAACAGAAAACTAATTCCTAATGTAGTAAACACAGTTAACCTTAATTCAAATCTAATTGCACCCTTGGGAACAAATGACAACTCGGTAAATAAATAATGGAAACAAAATCCATTTCTCCCATTACTTAAGTTCTTTATGCATGTCATTAGCTTTACAGACAACATATTGATTCAATTTCAGTAGAATAATTCATTTCCTGGGATTTTTGAAGGATATGTAAATAATACATAAATCGATGTGTGGCTACACTTTATATTCGAAATGCACACAAGATGTTTATTTTTGGCAATAGAACTCAGATATGGAAATGTGGAAGACGTTTTTATGTTTTCACCGCTCGTTTATTGTTCTTTGTAAATATAGTTGGAAAAACGGTTTCTCCTATTTAATGGAAAATATATTCAGAAATAGAAATTTTCCAGGCAAATATAAATTTACTACGTAAAATAAGTATATAAAAGAAAAGAGAAGAAAACGTATATTGAAACTTGGATACTGCAATGTAACATCGTCATAAATTTAAAATAATTGAGCCAATATTGGTAATAATAATTTTATGTTCACTTGATACTTTGAACTGTCAGTACAATGTACGCTTTGTCTGTTATATTTTCACTGTATATTAGACAGTGGCGTATTTAAGGGTAGGATACTGGGGATTTATCTCCCATGATATAGAACAAAAGTAAAAACTAAACATATAATAAAAATATCTATACACTTCATTTTAAAACGTTTGTTGGAATGTAGTGTAAATTTTAAGATATCAATGAAATGAAAGGTTTGAAGTTATAGCATTTTTGTTTTGTGGAAATCTAAATTCGTGTCAGCGTCGGTATATTTTGGACCCTTTGGATTTTTACATACTATATATTTAACGAAAAACAATGAGCAAAGAAAATTATTAAATTACTTTTAGAAAAAAAAAATGACGATGACAACACAATTGTCTTTTTCAATTTATGAAAAAATTGAAGTATTGAAATTATATAAAGCATCCCCCCCGTATCAAAATAAAACAAAAAAAAATACATACTATATTTATATATTTTTTTTAGGTTACGTTTCGTTTTTATTTGAACAAATAGATAATTTACTGTGCTAATCTTTCTCAATTTTTATTACTCACCCTCAGTAAAAAATTTAGTTCTAGGTCGTTTATTTTTATATAAAAGAAGAATAAAAAAATGTCTTCTTTCCCACATTAATAAGTCATTACAATGCTGCTGAGAATTGGAACAAATACAGATTTCGTAGTTTTTTTAACTTCACTTGTTACTTTATTGATTTGACTTTTAACATAACCTTTTTATAAAGTTTTCTGTAAGATAAGTTTCATCTAGATTTTCCGGACTTTTTTAAATGTTTCGTCACATAGAATCAGATATTTTGTAATAGATATATCTATAATTTGAAAGTATCACTTAAGTCAGTATTGCATCACAATCTAAACAGCTGAACGTAGGTAGTTGTTTACCTACAATTCCATAACAAAGTAACAACTCCAAAAAACAAAACTATCCCAGCTGTCTTAAATTCCAACAGATTATCGTAACCAAAGCATGCTAGATTAATTAATACTTCCCAGATAGAATCAATCGTTCCATCTAAGGTAACGAGATTTGAGATAATGTCCAAAGATGAAAGTAAAAATTAAATAAACTTTCTCATAAAAATTAATAATTTGTTATGATAATCTAGTTTCTAACATAATTTTCGCATTTTGCACAAAATTAAAAATGAGAAAGTGTTGTTAATAAAATTTGTAAGCATAAAAGAAATCTGATCTCGAAATTAAACAGCATACAAAATTTATAATTAACGAGGAAAACTGCTGGAGACTATTCCCACGACTATAAATTTCAAGTCATTTTATAACAATGTAAATAATACTTTATAATTAAATATAACCTTGTTCCCTTATGGACATTAATTAAAAATATATTTAATTAAGCAAGGATACACACAGGTAGTATTTGGATGGGATATTTTAGTTTTGTATAATGTAAGTGCTCGAAATCTTACTATTTTTTTATGTTAACAATTTTTCTGAATAAAAATATATACTTATAATATTTTTGCTATTAGGTATATAATTAATAAACAATAAATGAAGGGAAATGTAAAAATACTTTATATATTTACATATACGAATAGAAACATTTTTGTATTTAAATGTATGATATAATATAAATAAATAAATAATACTGTAAAGATTGATAAAAATATTGCTGTTACATCATAATTACGTGAATTTATAGGGGGCAGGGTGGGACCGTATACGCAGGATATATCACCGAAATCGAACCCTCCCTTAACTTCTTTATTAGAAGGAATATAAACATTTCCTTTATATAAAAGTTTTACTAAATATACTATTTCATGACTGAGAGAAAAAACGACTGTTTTTATTTTTTGATTTATTTTTTATTTTTTAAATGGGATATATTATTGTCATGAGTGTAAAAAAATCGAAAAAATAGGATAATTCAGAAATAACAGACATAATTCTTAGGGGGCTATGTAAAATTAACTAAATGTGACTATATCAAAGAGCTTTATAACATGAAATATCAAAAACAGAAAAGTAAATCTCTTAAAACCTGTGCTCGAAATTACGACCTTGTTTTCTTATACGGAATATTTGAATAATAGTTATTTGTGTATCAAGGTTGTAAAAGTAATCTTTTTTGGCCGAATCCGAAGTTTGCAGCCGAGGCAAAGCCGAGGCTACAAATCAGATGAGGCCCAAAAAGAACTTTTAGCCGAGGTGCACACAACATTTTTTAGGCGATTACAAGAAATTATGAATTTTCATTCAAAATCAATTTTTGACATCTGTCAAAATTTACTTTACGGCCGCAATTACTTTACGGCCGCAATTACCTTACGGCCGCATTTACTTTACGGCCGCTATTTTTACTCGCAAATTCATTACTTTTTCATTACTATTTGTAAAGGAATAGTTTAAATTTTACTTACACTTGTTATTATATTCTAAAATAATGAATCACTTTAATATGAACTATGTAAATCAATAATGAACAAACAAGCGGCCAAAAATTTTGACTTTGACAGATGTCAAATAAAAATTGATACTTTAAGGTTGCCAGCAGATACGAAAAATAACAGTATATATACCAGCCGCCTAAAAATAGTTATTTGTATATCAAGTGCTGAAAGTCTATCTTTGTCGAACCAAAACGAAAGTTGCAGCCTGAGCGAAGCGAAGGTTGCAATCGTTTGTGTTCGACAAAGGACTTTCAACACGTGTTATACACACTATTTTTTCTACTCCTGCAAGATAAAAAATAAGGAAATAAAAAATTATTTCTTAAACATAATTTGACATTTATTGCAAATTTTTTATTTGTGATGCGCAAGTGATGCGTATCCATGGAAGCAACAATGCAACAAACATTTATTAGTGCTGCAAAGTTTTGCAGCACTGCGTGCTGCAAAGAGTCACTTTCAACATGAAAAACAAACCAGAAAATTGTATTTTCAAAGCAGGAGTAGAAAAAATATTTTTGTCTCTGTTTCATCGAACAGTATTTAATATTATAATATTTACATGTGTAATGAAAATTATTCTATTCCTTAAAAAACCCTGTATTTTTGAGGTTAAAATATGTATGATCTTTCAATCTTTCTATCTGCGAACTAAATGGAATTATTATTAAAGTTGATTTTTTTTATAGATGTCGGTAATATTCTTATTGGAAAATTTATTTTGATACGGTAATAAATTCAGTTTAATAGTTATTACTTCCCCGATTTGAATCTACGATCCTGGGATTCAAATTAAGCTTAATCTTGCTTGCAGCAGCAAAGATGAATCTGAGGATAGTGCCATGTATCAGCGAATTTTCTTTTTTCCACTCGTTTCGAAATCGCGCAATGGGGCTAAAAGGATCTGTTAAATGTGGTTTCCTGAGGACGTAAAGTTCCAAAGTGACTATCGATTACACATGAGAGCAGATGAAATGTGTTAATGCTTAAACCATGTATAGATGTAGGTGGATGTTTTCATTTTCAAAGATCACGAATGGAGGATAAATCAATGCTGGTAATTTCAACGGTAAACATGATGTGCACACAAGAATAATCACATCATTTTATTTGTTTTTCTCGTACGAAGAATAGGTTTTCTATTTTGACGCTGTTAATAATAGATTAGGGACATTATCTTTGAAGAGGTTATCTGTCAACAATTTCAGAAATAAAATTATCTCCAAATTACAAAATATGTACATTGTTAATTCTGGCATTATTTATATTTTGATACATCTTACTGTAAGAAAATAAATAATAAACATCATTGAAAAGAACTGTAGGTACTATTGAAAGTAGAGCTTGATTTATGGTGTACTATGCAATTAACTGTAAATGGAAGTGCAAGGCAAATGCAGGATAGTAGGCGAAAGGATTTAATTCCACTAAATATTTATTCCCTTATTTGGCCGACACAATTCTTGAAATATTGTTAATAACATCACGCTTCATGTATTTTTACACTCAATAAAATTTTACCGGCTTGTCAGTATTTAAAGCAACCTCAAAATTGGTGCTTTATTTTCCGAGGAAATGATAAATTACCAACGAATTTTCCCTGACGCTGACTATTAATTTCAAGTTTGTATTGTTGGGACAGACGCATAGAACAGTTAGAAGTACAGTAACCGTGTAATTATAACGAAAAGTTATCTATATAGGATTATAATGTACTGGGAACAAACTTATCTAGATGGATTTCAAAAGGATTAAATTATTGTAGTGAATTTCAGAACTGCATTGTTTCAAAGGTAAACTCTGTAGGACAAAAAAGACATCACTTTAACTTTGAATACCCTTAAAATTTTCGTGTTTTATTAGTATTTTAATGTCTATTCAGGGCTACCGAGTGCGGTGAGCAGGTTGTATCTGAAACAAAGGTGCCTCATCGAATCGAATCACTAATTTCTGTTTTTTTTTTATAAGATATTCTTGAAAAATATAGTATTTTGTTTACTCGTCCAATTTCGCTAAAAAATTATCCTTCTTGATGACTTAGTATTGGACAATGATAATCTAATAGTCTGACAAAACCGCTACATTCGAACACGGTATTTCGAATATCATAAGTAAAAAAAAAAGTAATACTCAGACAAAATAAAATTATTAAAGCGCCATTATAAGAAGGTTTCAAAACGCTGCAATCTTTTATTGTAATTTAAATGTTAAAATAAACATATTTTTCATAACAGAATTTATTTTTGATAGTGCAGCATTTGATTAGCAATTAGTATAACTAAAAATATAGAGTTTTTTACCCTATTAATATTTTTTTATAACATGATTTTTTGTGAAACAATCAGATGTCTTAATTTAAAATTTTAACAGGGCGCTAAAATATGCACAAAGTTTCCTTTTAATTCTGTGTCTATTAATAATCAGAATACGGCTTATTATGTAGGATAGAGTTGAAAAACTTGTTGAGGAATTATAGTAAAACAAAACAATATAGGGTATTATTAAATATTACAGAACAGAAAATACACTCACGAAAGCTATTTGACATAAAGAACAATATGACGTAGATAAACTCAAATAGAGTATTTAAGCCCAGTTGCAATGTTTGTTGTGCGAAAAGATATATTTCACACTTTAACCTACGATTGTGAAAAATATGTTTTGAACTTTGAAGCTTTTTCTAGCATGATAAAAGTGTGAGTTTTCATAGTGGTCGTAGAAAAGTAATTTTTATGCTTGTTGTCATCTGGCGAGCATCAACATCTTGATAATGCCCTTGGCACAAAAATAACTATAATGTTTGAGTACGTAGTAGATGATCACATTTAGAAATGGATTGAGGAATATAATAATTTTCTTTTCTTTTCTTATTCAGATCTCGCAACAATCTGCTTGATTATCTTTCCATTAGTGTTATGTTCTTTTTAAGTTTAAATTGCGAATACATTTGAAATGATTTATTACAGCGTCATTACATCTTGTGTTTTGTTTATCTTCTGTAAGCGTTCATCTCATCCATTTCATCTTTTATTATTCATGTTGTTTAATACCTTGTCTTCTTTTTTGACACCGGAAATTCTTTAAAAATAACAGCCTCATCTTCGGGCAACATTACAAATGCATGTAGAACGGAGAACGATTTGAAAGATAAAGATTTTTTCCACAAAGTAGTCACAGCGGAAGCTCTTAAATTATTACCCAAGATCATCATTAAGGTCTTGTATTCAAATCAGGTATGGCTTTAATAACAATAAAGAAGGAAGAGTACATGTACAGTAATTAAGAATAATGAACACCTGTAGGTACAGATATCCTTATATAGAAATAGGAAGACTTACATATGTTACATAGAACGTGCTACATAAGTAAATGTATCATCACACCTCTTCCTAATTAGATGTTGAAGGCTGGCGATATATTTAGAACTGATGGTTTAACTGACATTTTACAGAACGTTTGAATTCTAGTGCACATATTAAAAATAATCTGACGTATAGTAAAACAAAGAAATAAAAAGTAATTTTTTTTCCACATAAAAATGGTCCTGTTGTGTACTCTCCTCAGCAGATAGAGTGCATGGGAGATGACGTCTGGTAAACAACCTCTTCAGTATAAATAAAGTATAGTCGAATATTTTAATCATTTTAAAACAATAGTTCAATAAAAATGGCCCTGTTGTGTACTCTCCTCAGCAGATGGAGTGCCCGGAAGATAACGTCTGGTAAACAACCTCTTCAGTATAAATAAAGTATAGTCGAATATTTTAATCATCTTTAAACCATAGTACAAATTCACTTAAATCTTTTGCTCCTAAATTGAAGAACTTTTTATCTCATTGTCTCGTAAATTTTTATTCAGTTTCAGTATTTAACTTTGTAAACGAGGGAAGCGTGCGCATACATATTTTATTCTCTAATTCGGCAATCCCTTCGAGACTTTTGAGTACACAACCGTTTTAATTTCATTAAAACTACAGTCGGATTATAAATAGCGCAATATAAAACATAATACAAATTAAAATATGAAGCTAATTTGACATGGCAGGATTATCCGATCATGAAACATTTTAAATAGGCACTTTAAATATTTTTGAACTAATTAAAACTATTTAAAAATATAATATTGGAATTTTAATTTTAAACTTTAGTACCAAAAAAATGTGTACAGGGTGTAATTCGATGTCGTTAACTAACACATAAAATACAAGGAAATGAAATAGTTATTTCAGGTCTTGTTTCATCTAGGACTTTGGCCATCCTTCAAATAAAATTACATGAACCCTTTTTTAAACTTGGATTTAATGATATTTATCGATTAATCAATTATTTTTGAGAGGTGTCCAATATTTAATATTCTAATTTGAGTTAGATAAACCATCAGGAGAAACTGTAACATCATTCTTTTATATTTATTTCTTTTATGAAGTATGAATACTTATGTTTTCTTTAAGAGGCGTTAATATCGTAACTGGACTCTAACAGTTGTCTATAATTATAGTGCGGTGAGTTTTACAGTTTCCACATTATTTTCTAGCAAGAACTCCAAGTGTAACCAGAGCTAGTGCCCAGCAGATGCTAAAGAACTTTGCCTCAACGCGGAACAGTTGCGTGGTTCTACTACCTTACTAAATTGTTATTTGTTACCGCTATCATAAGATCTTTGTAGGTAACTGTTGTTTTATTTTGCACCCGCCAAATCTATTTTGGAGGAAAGCACGATATGATGATTAATCATATTTATCTTTTTATTGTATTAGACAAGAATTGTGTAAATAAAATGAAACATCCAAAGCGTAGCACAATGAAATAACAACTTGCAGACACAATAAGGTTTTTCGAAAGAACAATTTTTAAAGAATTTACATTCAAAATTAATTTAGATTAAATAGAGTATAACGCTATAAAAATATTCAAATATATTCAATATTTATAAATAAATAATTAACATTTGAAAACGTCGCATCCCCGGTTATAGAGTGGGCATAGGCTCATATTCACAATAGGACATCATTACTTCTGTTTCTCTTACATTTTGCATTATTTTTGTCAATTTCGGGCTTTGTTTATAAAACATATTTTCTTTGATATTTTTCTTTTTCTTAAATGAATTAATATCCAATCCATAGCTTAACTTTATTTCGTTAGGTATTGTTATTGATTGTGAAAAAGTTTTGTTCGTTAGTAGTATTGGTATGTACACAATTTAAAATTCCAATCTCGTATTTTCGAGATTTCATTTCCATTTTCCTGTTTTCGAACGTGTTTCCTCTATTTCCAACCTTTTATTTCCCTTTTTATCCACATTCTAACCTTGATCTACAATATCTCCATATCTGGCACCGTATTCTACATACATCATAATAATTATCTATGTAAAATACCTTATTTCGGTAAAAATAGGTCAAAATATCTTAGTAACCATCAACCTGATGTTACATAAAATTTGGCTAAGAGCCACATGGCCTTAATTCGAATGCATCTTACAAATATCTTGAATTCTCAAAAGTGAAATCAAAACTTTAGGGTGTTTTTTATGATCTATTCGTGATGACTGCTCAAACAAAAAATTTAAATCTTTGCGGAATATTAATGATGAATACGAAATTCAAAATCTTTTAAAGTTAATAATGGTGATATGGGAAAAGAATAGCAATGAATATGACATAATAAAAAAAGGTTAATATCGATGTGTGCGAAAATGATTTTTTTAGACTGCATTTGTTTTTTGAAACATTAAATTTTGAAGTATATAACCTGAAAGCCTCAATTTTAATAGTTTATGTAATTCTCTCTCTATGGCACAACATTCCTCTGAGGAATAGGGCCTCAAGTACCTGAGGTACTTGTTTCATGACAGTTTTACTTGCATTTTAGTGATGCAGGTTGTCAGCCTACAGTCTCTGCAAGGCCAGCACACACCGAGCCGTTGTGCGGTAACCCATCCAATTGGACAGGGCGGGCTATGTTGCTTATCTACACGATCAGACAAGACACGCCACGACCACACAACCGTACTGGCTGACCAGTTTATGTAATTAATAAAAAAAAAAGTTTGTAGATATATATGCTACATTTTACATTTTCAAATAAATACAACTTTTCTAATTAAAAAATATTTAGTAATTTCTTTAATTTATGAGAAAATTATTTATATTTATTTGCTGAAATTTTGTCTATAAAAAACTTCATCGATTTCATAAAAGTTTTACGACAAAATGAAACATGATATGCTGTAAGTGGAGAATTACAGTAAGGCCAATGTTATGCTTTGCTTCCTTGAAATAGAGCCTTTTACTAACGTTAAATCATTCATTTAATCGATTACCCATTGATGTAATAAGTAATTATTTATATTCATTATCGTTCTATTTTTAAACTCTATAAATAATTTGTACTTATTGATCTTGCGAATTATGTTCACCCTTAAGAATATTTATGTGATTCATGTTTTCTTCGCAATAAATTGAGCAAGAAATTGTTCAAGAAATAGCACAATTTTTTGTTCAATATCTTGCCAATAAATTAAAAATATGATGTACATAACAGGAACTTTCCATTTTTCCAATTAAATTTTTCTATAATAATATACTTTTAAATGTGCGTGTTATACATCTATTTTTTTAAATAATGGTATGATTTGAAAATTATTGATCATAATAATAGATTAATAATTCACTACCTGTGTAATAAAAATGCATGGTAATAGTATGTGTCATGCATTCCGTGTATTATTCCGTTTAAAAATCGTGGAAAATAAAATACAATTTCATCGAAATGGGGCATCGAAGAATGCTAACATTCTCTGCAGATAACAATCGAAAAGTTCGTAATTGTTATATTGTAATTGTTAATCAATAAAAAGAATTACATAATGCTGTAGAACAAATTTGGAGTAATTTATTTAATGAATACTTAGATTATCTTCTTAAGCAATTATATTTAAATTATATTAAATATATAAATTATTTTATCTACTCTCACCCTATAATGATTCCATTATTTTGCAAGTTATTGCATGTGAAGTGTGTCATTAATGAAATCGTTTAATAATGAAACTAAATCATGCCTAAAAGAACAATGTAAATTAAATGGGACTTTCATTATTATAACATTTCTTTTAACAAATGAAAAACATGTTTTTGAAAGAATGGTAATGTAAAACACCGGTTAGTACTGCTAACGCTATAGTATCGCAGAAAAATATAGTACAAATTATCGTATTTGGATTTTATGTAAGAGTTTTATCTCAAATTGGTGACATTGCATCGGTGTCATCTCAGAAGTATACTGAACGCAACCTACCATCACCTGTCTACCTGTCATATTATATAAATATAATAAATTATTACAATTCTATTTATTTTTCTAATTGGTTCGTAGATAAAATATTGTATGACACTCATGTGTGAAGTACTTTTATGCACTCATTACGGTTAAGACACTCGCTTTCGCTCGTGCCTTAAACTCCGTAATTCATGCCTAAAAGTATTCCTTCACACACTAGTATCATAAATAACTATTTATGGATTATAATAAAAAATGCAACATAAATTATAATTGTCTGTTTCTGTTAGGTACATAAATTAATTTTAAAATTAAATTCCAATAAAAGTAATGATTGAATAACTTATTTCAAAAAAATTAAATAAATATTATTGTGAATTCTCCAGGGTTGCATAAAAATTCAATTTTATAAAAAATCATTTTTTTTTTGTTTTAATTCTGTTTTAAAACTGATTTAAATCAGTTTTTAATTTTGATTTTTTTTAAAAAGGCGTAGTATAATTTAAAAAACATGTTTCACAAAATAGTATTTATTATAAAAAACAACATTGTAAGGAATAAACAAAAATTTAAAGAAATAATAAAATCAACGCAGTAAAATCCGTCTATAACGATACCGCTTAGTGAGAAACTGGTTAAAACGTCGAAATTGTGATCACTTGTTTGAAAGCCCACATAACGTTATTTTACTTTTATCGGTTATAGCGACTTCCGGCTACACCGATGAAATTTTTGGATCCCTTCGATGTCGCTTTAACCTGATTTTACTGTATCATATTTCAAATGAAATTTACATAGCAAAAAAATAACTACAAAAAAATTCTGCTAAATTGAAAATAATATCTATGAGTAAAGTCGTTTTTCGGACGAAATTATACAGATTTAGTAGTTCTTGAAAGTATTGCCTCATGCCTCATGGTACACGCTTTTCCCCCAATTTTCGTAAATCTGGATTGTTAAATAATAATTGCAGAACAAGTTATTTAAATCAATGATTTTTAAAAAAAAGCAATGTGATTTAAATCAATACAACTCTGGAATAATGAATGAAATATAATAAAGAAAATATTTGTATTATGTAAATTTTTTGTTGAAAATGAAGGAAATTCCACATATTTTAATACAGTCTGTGATATAAGGAAATGAATTGAATGTCGTGACTACGAATGAACGTATGAGTCATAACAAGAGGAGGTAATGAACGTGATAAAATGTATAAACACACATCAAATAGATCATTAGAATTAAACATGCGAAAATGATGACATAAAAATCACAATTATAATAGGATCAATAAAATATATGAGTCACATTTTATTTATTATTATTTCGTATATAAACGGTATATTTATGTAAATATTATCTTTGTTTGAATTCATTCATATTTTAAAATAAATATGTATACTGTTTAACCTTTTTATATTTCATAAAAAATTATTAGTCACATATTTATTTATTATTATTTCGTAAATAATTTGTAATTTATGTAAGTATGTAAATATTATCATTAATAAAATTGATAAAAGTCCCATTTTATTATTATTAAATTTATAATTATTACGGGCACATAAAACTATTCTAGAGAGCGTTTTGCAACTTAAATTTAAATTTCTATAAGTATAATAAACTTATTGATTATGATGATACTGCAATAATTACAAATATTATTATTGTTAAAATAATTGTCTTGTATGTTATATATTTTGTTTCAACATTGATATACTGACGAAATAAAATTGTAACCGCTTTACACATTTTTTGTTTTATCACGTTATGTATTTGATTTAAAACAATAGCCAATCTGAATCGCAACTGCCACCAAATTTCGCTTGTGTGAAACAAAAGTATGAAAAAACACGTACGATTATATGTATATTATTATTAAGCCAACTTAGATTATATATTTTATCATTTTAATTACCCGTCTATTGAAATGTGACACGTCGTTTATTACATCGGAAATTGAATTGGTTTCATTTGCTTGGTAAAATAGGACAGTTACTTACAAAACCTTATTTGATGGAAAATCATTACACTTTTTATTCATTCAAACAAAAATAATAAATTTTCAGAATACAATAGAACCATGATAGATGTGCATTGACGTTCGTGTATAGAATTACAATTTTTCGTTGCATTTTTTGTTTTGAATGAATACTAAAATATTATATTCAACTATCAATATAGCGGTACTAGTTGTAAGAGCATTAAAACGTTTTTATAGTAAAAATATTTTTTATTTAATTATTATTGATCCTTATAAATTTTTTTATTAATAAATAAAATAAATAATTAGCGAAAAGAAGCATAAGTAAGGGTTGTTAAAAAAATTAAAGCATATTTATTAATACAAACAATACAAAAACAATTGGTTTCAAATGTGCATTTTTATAAAGTACAAATGTGTTAACAAAAATTCAATATAAATGCCATAACAAAGTTTAAAGTGCGGAAGCATGATATTGTTGTATAAAAAGCGTGCTTTTTGTTAATTAAAGCAGTAAGCCAAAGCATGGATCCGTGTTTTACCTTAATGACAAAACTTCAACATTGGGCATTTTTCGCAGTAAAGTCACATCAGCTAATTCACTACCCCTGCAATTAAAAACATTAATTAATATAAACTTGAACTCGGTTATACAAAATTATTAAATGAAATAAACACTCAAATTAATTTAATTAACGTCTGGAATGTGATATAACTATGCAGATAATTATTAATTAATATTACTTACCAACAATTTAATCTTTTTATTTTTGCCATATCCGAAATTTTAGCTCTTGCAATGACCATTTCTTCTGTTAACTTCTTCATTTTGGAGGTTGATCACTACGTATTTTGATTATAGTTATTTAACACAACACTTGTACAAAATTATCACATTGAGTAATTTACATTTTACATCAAAACATATGTGCAATCATCACCGCATGCCCGTTAAAGACGAACTGAGTATTGTCACGGCCATTGCATTACATTTGACTGAGTTTTAGACGTCTGCTACACGTGATCGTTGAATACTTTTATTATTTTGATCACAAATCTTAAACCAATTTGAATTGTTCTTAAAACCGATAGAAACATCCAAGCTTTATACAAATATTGTAAAATTTCACAGGCAATTTCTAACATTTGTGTCAATTTTGAATTATTAAGAAATTGACAGTGCAATCCATACAGTAATGTCAGTGGTAACTGCCATCTAAAATTTCTGCCAACGTTTAAATTCAAATTTATATATTATTTCTGCGTTTATCATACATTATAATTATTAATATAATTGTTTTATTATATCTAATTAATTATATTAACCAGTAATATATTTACGCAAGATAGATTTTAATTTAATTTAAGTTTACATGATATGGTGTTACTTGACGTAATATAGTTGGCACACCTGTCATGTTGACCGTTTGTGTTTATGCCATTATAAATAAAATTTAATAATTTGTATTATACAATCTCATATTAATTTATAAAAATATAATATAATTAAATTGTAAGTATTTTAAGCACTTTTTGTTAAATTGTTATAAGTAATACATCCAGCATGGAGTTTTACGTGCATCAAGTGTAATTTTTAGGTTATGTGTGAATATTTTGCGCGTTATTTGTTAATGTTTATTAAATGTAAGCCGGTGTTTTAATAATTTGGTAATTTTTGCAGTAAAAATGTTTAATCAAAGTACATTAGGAGGTGTCAGTGCATTTAGTAGTAGTGCTACTCCTTCCAATGCTAATCCTATGAAAGATTTTGAAGTTACTTCGCCTCCTGATGATTCAGTCAGTGCTTTAGAATTTTCTCCTGGAACTTTACAACAAAATTTTTTAATTGCGGGAAGTTGGGAAGGCAGTGTAAGTTATATTTTATAATATCTTCTCTTTTAGTTTTTTATAATCATGGTTAATAGGTTCGTTGTTGGGAAATTGAGCAATCGGGTAAAACCATTCCAAAGTCCATGCAGTCATGTGCGGGACCTGTGCTAGATGTTTGTTGGAGTGATGTATGTTAGATTAAATATATTTGTTAAGTTGTGTATTAAATATCTTATATGTAGGATGGTACCAAAGTATTTATGGCATCTTGTGACAAGCAAGTCAAAGCCTGGGATTTGGGCAGTAATCAAACTATGCAAGTTGCTGCCCATGAAGCTCCAGTTAAGACTTGTCACTGGGTAAAAGCCTCAAACTACACTTGTCTCATGACTGGATCTTGGGATAAAACATTAAAATTCTGGGATACTCGTAGTCCAACACCGATGTTGAGTATAAATCTTCCAGAAAGGTGTTACTGTGCTGATGTAGACTATCCAATGGCTGTGGTGGGCACAGCAAGTCGTGGTTTGATAGTTTACCAACTGGAAAGCAAACCACAGGAATATAAACGGATTGAATCTCCGTTGAAGTATCAACACCGTTGTGTAGCTATTTTCAGGGACAAGAAAAAGCAACCAACTGGATACGCTCTAGGCAGCGTTGAAGGACGAGTTGCTATTCAATATGTGAACACAACAAATCCAAAGGATAATTTCACTTTTAAGTGTCACAGGTCGAATGGTGCTCCAAACGGATATCAAGTAAATATTTTTGATTTGTACACATGTTCACAGACCGACATTTTAAAATATTTTAGGATATATATGCAGTGAATGATATAGCATTCCATCCAGTGCATGGGACTTTAGCTACAGTGGGTTCCGATGGTACATTTTCATTTTGGGATAAAGATGCCCGAACGAAATTAAAACCAAGTGAAATGATGGAACAGCCAATTACTCGATGTGCTTTCAATCATAATGGCCAAATTTTCGCATATTCAGTGAGTTACGATTGGAGTAAGGTATGTCTAATTAGTTTATCCAATTCATAACATATTCAGATTCAATAACTTGTAAATGTTAACACAGGGTCACGAATTCTACAACCCAATGAAGAAAAACTACATTTTCCTACGTTCCTGTTACGACGAATTAAAACCTCGTAATACAACGTAGTCAATAGTTTAAATCTATTATTTTTTATATACCTACTAAAACTTGTATGAAGACTGTAAACACTTGTTTCAAATCATCTTCCACTATTAAAGTAAGCACAAAATCGGGAATCAGTGATAAAGTTCAATTAGGAATAGTAATAATATCTTTTGTTATTTTTTACATTTTTTGTTATACACACTTTGTTTGTCACTTGATATTTTATAAATATAAGCAAGTTGTAAAGTTTAAATAACTTTCTAAGTTTTAGAAACGAATTTTAAATATGTAATTACCAGTAAATAAAATATTTCACTGAACTATCATAAATAAGTGTATAAGTAAAATACTTTCATATGTAAAAATTAACCTGGCATTAGTTGTATAATTTTCATAAAAGAAATTATGACAAAAACATTTTGGTAAGAATATATAAGGTCAATTATGTGGTTGCATTTTAATGAAATTGCAAATAATTATTCAAAAGCAAATATCCCTCAGCGACTAATGCCGAGTTGTTAGATGATGATTGTATCATAATTGATGTATAGTGTATACTTTATTTGTATTGAAATATTTACATAACATTATTACTACAATTTTCAATAAATTTAATGGTGTTCTCCATGTCCATGCTCATCTTTAAACAGAACTTTCTGTACGGCGATTGTAACAACTGCAGCAGCAGCTCCCCACAACAATCCTCTACCAAAGAATGCTCTGAATCTTTGCCCATGAGTGCTAAACTCTTGTGGATTGAATCTCCATACTTCATTTCTAGAAATTCATTTGTTATTTTTCCTGATTTGGATACAAAATATTTGTTTCATTACCGTAACCATGGATCTTTTAGACCTCTAGCTGCCAGGGCCCGTTGGACTTCTAACAACTCTGGACAGTTTTCTACTTTGTAGATTTTATAATCTGGAATTTTAACTTCATGATGATGATGATCGTGACCACCCATTTTGATCTAAATGAAAGAAAAATGATAATAACATAACCTAAAATTACATAACTACAAAATCTATAAAATTAGATTATTATAGTATTTAATATTGTAAGTATTACACAATACATGTGGAATGTAATTAATAAAAATAATATCATATAAATTAACAGATATTAATAAAAAAGTTACCTCAGAAATGTCCACAGATTTATTGTAGGACAGAGGTAGTGTTCTTATAACCTAATTTTGTTACGTTAAAATTAATTGATAAGAAATTCTTATTTTATTGTTTATGTTTTGTACTGTATAATACTATATTGATGATTACTAAATAAAATAAACAAATGCTGTTTTGAATAAAAAAATGAAAATCGCATGAATAATAAGAATGTCGTCTGAACCGGCCCGTACCTAACTTCAGGTTAATTTACAACAATGAAGCGTCGGGCAACCACTTCACACTTCAGTCGTGTAAAAGACGCCGAAAGAGGAGGACTTTAATACTTGCGTGCTTGATAGAAAACGTATAAATATTATTAATGGTACTTTTTAATTTTAGTGATTGTGATAACTATTTTTCTTTCATATAAACTCAATAAACAATTAATATGGATATATTTTAGTAATGTTTACATGAGTGTATGATCCACAATGGAACGAAAACAAATGGTCTGGTTTTGTGTGTTTTGGTTTGTGTATATAAGTGTGTCCAGTCAAGAGCCTTTGAGATTGTATCAACCATTGGTTCGACCCCGTATAGATGATGAATCTTCGGCCCTTTTACCTGAAGGTAAGAAATTTTTGGTGCGCCGGTTGTTTTCAAACAATGTTTGCTAATAATAAAATCTGCAACACGAGGTTAGTAACTCATTATAATAACTTGTTTTACTCGCATTAATCGCGTAAAGTTTTGGCGTGTAATAATTTTAACACGTTTTAAGTTAATTTTGAAATTGTGAAGGGTAAGACGATTGAACCGGCAAAAACTTGTTACTGTTGTTGTTTAATAAGTAAACAACAAAAAACACTTTGTTTAATCGAATTATTTTCTTTTATTCCATTAATAAAGTTTAATTGTATACAGAAAATTTGTTAATTGACATTCCATTGTCTATTGATGAAATAAGTATTTTTATGAATTTGATTGTTGCAGTCATGTTAATTATTATTATGAATAGCGAACTAGTTTTGTTATGTTGAATAAAAATAATTGATTATTAGTATACGGCTTTTTTATGATTAATAATAAGATAGAGGTGATTATTAACTTGCATTAATAAGTATACCAGGTATTATACACCATTTGAATTTAAAATTTTCAAGGTTAAAAGTAGATATTGAGTTTCAAAAAAGTTTATTTTTTATTATTAAATGTGAATGATCTTATTTTTTGTTATTTTGCAAAAATTTCATAACTGTTTACTTTTCAAATAATTAAACATGTATTGTTCTGTTTATTAAGTAAATATTTAAGATTTATTATGTTAGGTATTTGGTAAATAATATACGATTCACCTATTTTAATAATAATATAAAATTAGTTTATTTTTGGAACAAAGAAAAGTGAAAAGCTGATGCTCGATTCATTATTGATTCAAAATTAACAGTTCCTAATACTGAAATTTAGGCTAACATGTTAATTATTCAATAAGTTAAATGTGATCTATTGTTATCTAGCACGCGATGTAAGATATTTCAGTTTTATATTTATTTTTCACGAAAGGAAAGCCTAGAAATGTCAGTTAGATTTTCCAAAGATTTTTATTACTTGTCTTGTGGTGATAACGTAATAATTTATCACTTTCTACAGCTATAAAACTTGTAATAAGATGTTTGGAAAATAAGGTTAGGAAAATTGTTGTCGCATTCCAAGTAAACAAATTTGTTTGGAACAAAATAATTAATTGTTTATTACGCCTACATCGATGATAAAATTAATTACTTTTGAAATTGTGCGCATTATTTTTAGACAAAATATATTTGAAGTATTCTTTCCTTTAGATTCACTGAAGAAGGATCTGAAGATGTCCCTATAATAGTGAGGGTACCTAGACACCCAAATTTCATTGAATTCTATCCATCTGTCCGTCCTTTAGCTAAAGTGTCCTTAAAGATAAAAACAAGGATAAAAATATTATTTAAATGTTTGTACTTTTGCAAGTGAAAAGTGTAGCATGCTATAGTCTTAGATTTAATTAAATATCCTGTTTCAATTCAATCTAAAGGATATGATGGTACTTAACCATGAGAATATATTCTTTGAAGTACTTTATTAATATAAATTATAAATAAATTAGCTTATTTATAAATTATTCTTGGAAAAATATGCTACTTAAGTAGCAAAAAGAAAGGTTAAACCCATAAATTTCCAATTAAGATTTTCTTCTATTGGTAGTGATAAAAATAAACAGTGAATCAAAAACACAAATATACATACGGATCTAACTTTGTACATAAAAATTAAGAACACTGACTGAGCCAATTTTCCTGCACTTAGACAACGATCAATATGTAAGATTATTTTATTTAAATGAATCGATTGATTTTACAATTATGTTTTTATATTCAGTTGTATTTTAGTAGAAAAATGCAAGTATTATTAATTTTAATAAATGCCTTTTTATTATAAATATATAAATATAGGTTATCTAAAATGTTAACTTGGAATGTGATAACGTAATGATAATTTATTAATTATTATTATAGATAATATTGATAAATGACTTAATTAAATATCAGTTTTATTATTTTATGTTTATCGGTAAGGTGCAACTAAAAACAGTAAAATAATTGTACAATCATACAATTGAATTTATTATTATCATTATCATTTTTATACAATTTGTGTAGATTTTATTAGCAATTTTGGAAATAACTTAAAATAGAAAAATAATCATAACTAATAGTGTATTTTTTTAAAACGTACTGTTTAGTAAACATGGAATAAGTTTACGAGTAAATAGCTATTAATATGATGAATTCAATAATAATTAATTTCCCAAGTAATAGACATATTTTTAAATTTTCAAGACAAGCCAAGATTTTCTTATTCTAGATCAAGACTAGAAAATTCTAGACTGTTTTCAAGACTCTAGATTAATTAAAAAAATTTCAATTTTCAAAATATAAATATATCATGCAAATTTTGATCCATTTGAGCTGAAACATTGTTTGTGAAATAGAAAAAAAACGGTACTGAAGAATTATATATCCTTATCTAAAAGGTATGCGCAGGGCAAAATTTTGCGAAGTCTTGTCTTGTCTTATCTAGACGGCAACGTACCCTCCGACATCTACTAGGTTCTTATAAAAAGTATCTAGACTATATAATTTAGTATTTCTCCGACCACTATGGAAAGTGGCAATTTCCTCACACTATAAAAAGCTTGAAAGAGTGGAAAATATCATTTTTCACAGTAATTGCCAACACTGCGTATGCGTTAACTTATTCTTTGTGAGGTTACTTGTGTCATATTGTTTTTTTTTTATACCAAATAGGTTTCGTGTATGTATTTTTTTTGTAACGTTTTGCAGTGTAGTTGTAGAAAAAGCGAGAGAAAAAGTATAGTATGTCACTCATGCAGAAATACCTTTTTCCCCATTTTGTGAGATTCCAGCACTCGACACGTCTCGTGAGAAATGGTGACTTTCTGCACTTGTTGCACTACTATTTTGTCTAGAAATGATAATATTTTTTATATTATTCGTCTGTATAAAATATACTTGGTTAAACGAGTGGTAAAACTACAATATTATAGGTGTAGTTATGAATTTTCTATTCTAACTTTAGTTGTATTTTTTAATGAATACAATTTCGTTTATTAGTTTTCTAAAATTTTTAAGTACATTTCGCAGGTATAAATTCGTGTACAATTCAATTGGAAATCTCCCAAAATTCTCTCCCCTTCTGGGAATTTGAAGCATTCCCCGTTCGCAATTTACAAATTGCTGGAATGCTTTTGTCACTGCCGTGGTGCAGACAGCACCTGTCGCGAGTTATTATATTGCTAGGAGTCCTCTGCCAGCTTCTTAATTCTTACGATTGTAGAAACCTCAGCTTAGCTTGGCTTGGCCGCCTTCTGGGAACCGGGCTTGAGATTACACACAACGTTAAAAGGTGTAATTTGTGTTGGGATAAGCTGGAGCCAATGTTTTACAGGGCTAAGTGAGGTGAGGGCTAATACCTCCCAGGCAGCTGCAAACAAATGCACAAATTCGTATTTTTCTCATTTATTTAAGTTCTTAACAGTACAAGATTTAATACAAATGGATTGGCTATATATATACAAAAAGAAAAATTATTTATAAAATACCGATTAATAGAAAATTATATTTTTAATTTTTATCAGATTTTTTGATTTTGACTTCCTAGTAGGAATTTTTAAAATTTTTCGCATATCTCAAGTACAATTAGCCGTATAAGGATATCACTTACAAATTAAATAAATTTAAATGCAGTATAGCAAGAGCTATTAACATACTTAGGATAGTTATCAGTATCATAACCACTGCATATCAATTGAATTCTGAGCCCGGTGAGCTAGAATTTTAAGTCATCTAAGGCCTGTTTTTTTGTTAAAGTTATAATGACAAACTTGTTGTTTGAGAGCTTATTCTGGCAATAGCGATGAAATTTTTAGGGCTCTCTATGATGTCGTTAAAACCAGATATTATTGTATCACATTTCAAAGTAAATTAAATTAAAAAAAAACATTAAAAATTATACATCAGGAAAGTCGCTTTACAGACAAAATTAAACAGATTTATGAGTATGACGGAGTCACAGCTTTTCTCTATTTTATTGTTAATATGGTTTTTTTTATACTAATTTCAGCAAAACCTTTGCTATTTTAATAATTACATTTAAAAAAAATAGAAAAAATATTTAACTAGCATTTTAATGTAAGTAATTGTAGTTGAAAATATGATTTGATGATGTTTCTTCTCTCAGAATTATATGTAGGTATCATGAAAAGTTAAAATACCCTATTTAGACTTAACTATATTACATTCATCCGACGTCTGTATTAATTATCAAACGAGATATGAGATTATATTTTAATTCTATATTTTATATTATTGCTTTATTTTTTATAACAATATCAGAAGATTAACCAAATATGATCGACAAATGAATCGAATAAGGCTCGATAACATCATATGTTAAATGGCGTTAAAGACAAATATATCGATAATATGACAAACAAATTTGGACAGCAACCAATTGTTCAAAGAATAATTCAATAATCTTCCTATTTAAGTGCAAATAAAAATATTTTCAGTAATAAACTATTATTTTTTTCACATAAATTATTATTTCTTTTTCTTCTTTTTAAAAGCCCGGCGCCCAAGAATCTCTGATCTCTGAACAAGACAATAAATTTAATGCTGACTTAAATGTGATATTTGTTTACATACTTATATAAATTTATAATAATTATATGAAAATATATTGTTAAATATAATTAAACTTGTGTTGGGAGAAAATAACTTACCCACTTATCAGAATGAATGGAATTTACAGTCAAGTACAAAATTCAATTAAAAAATTAAAACGTTGCTTAGATTGTTAAATAATATGGCATAATTTGAATAAGCGATGTTTTATTTGAAATTAGCGATATTAGATAAGTTGATCTGAAACCTGAAAGGGCTGTAAATAGGGCAGTTAGAATGAAATAAATTTTTTGGTTCATTTATATTACAAAAAGTTCATAATTCATAAGTCAGTTGCATTTAGGAATATATTTACATATAATATAAAAATATTAAGCAGCAATTGCAGCGATTGTTAAACAATCTTATTTAAGATATGCAGGATTTTGATATGGCTTCTTTGTTCGTGTGAATATTATTCGATAGCATAAGTATAAGAAGAATATGAATTCTTCAGCATTTTATAATGAGTACTTGAAAGAAATCCACAAAATACTGTAATAAACAAATCTCACACTTTTGTTATTTTCTATATTAAGAAATATACATCACTTTTTCTACTTTTAGAATTAATAAAAGCACTGGCTTCCAAGGCGGTAAACCATTTTTTTTTTTCCATAATTTGACATATTGTGATGTCGAACCGTTTTACACAATACTTGAACTGCCTGAAGCTAGCTACCATTTATTTTATGCACAGCTTGAAATCATTTGAAAAGCTGTCAAAAGTAACCTAAAATATTTCTTTATATTTGTAAGACATTGAAGTTTCTAGTAGTTACACAGTATGATCGTTTTGATCATTAAAAATTAAAAAATACTTGGATATAATATTTGAATAATTTATTTATGATGGCTTGAAGAATATTCTTCTTCATTTTTTTCAAAAACGTATTTTTCAATTGCAATAGAGACAAGAGCAGCAGCTAGTCCTAACGGAAATCCACAGAAAAAAAATTTCCTCAGATTAGTATAATCACTAGGAAAATTTTTTCTGTTGAATCTCCATGCTTCATTCCTGAAATTGAAAATAGTTTACTTCTTTTTATGATGTCAATATTGTTATTACCTTAACCAAGGATCTTTCAAACCTTTTAATGCAAGGTCATCTTGAATTTTCTCTAACTCTGGACAGTCAGAAATTTTGTAGATTTTATAATCAGGGATTTTTACGGAATGGCCACCACCAACCATTGTAACCTAAAAACAAACAATAAAATACCTAACTTGTTATACTAACAGAACAATAAAATTTAGTGAAAATCTAGTTCATTTCCTTTTATTTAGAATGGTTTTGATAATATGAATTATACTGGATTTTCTTATATTTATAAAATTATTTCCTTCTTATGTGTATGACAGTTATTTGATAGATATGTAGCGGAAAATTGATATTACGTAATAAGTATCTTACCTTGCCTCTATGAATTGTTTTTTAAAAGAAATCTAATTTATATACTGTAAGTTTTACCGTAATTATATTAATTTGATAGTTTTTGTTGTGATTTATTTATAGCGTAATAAATGTGACACTTATTTTTATTATCGCCACGGTAACTGTTCATTTATTTTTTTTACAAATAAAAACAATAGTAATGAACTATTATTTAATAAAAATCTTTTAAAAAGCAACATTTTTTAAATTAAAATTCAGAAGAGTCAATGATCATATACCAAAAACGACATATACCTAACTCCTAACTAATGTGAAGGGTTAAGAACTTTTTTCTTAATTTTCATAAGTTCATTCTTAAGTTTCATAATGAATAACTGAATAGCTGAATATTATAGGTCGTAATTATTTGGTATTTTTTAAGTAGGTAACCAAGTAGGTTAATTCTGTTTACTTGGAACATTTCCATTTGTATCCAGAACTGATCTTGATCCAACTCACCCAGCTAATGTGCTTAGTTGGTGAGTTGAACTTGTTTTCTTTCCTTGTTTACACATTGCTTTCTCTTTTTATATCTGTCAGAAGTTGTATCTCTTATAGGTTAAAACGGATATCTTAAATAAATAACTAAAATTTAAAAATTAGTTTAAAAGAAGAAAAACACTTGATTACTTGATTAGTTCCAAAATAAAAGTTTAATTTTTGGAACTAACCGAGTGTTTTTCTTCTTTTAAACTTTTTTTTAATATGTTTCAATGAGAACCATCAGTACAATCCATTGAATTCACTAAAAATTTTCATCAACTGGTTGTTTATTTGGTACCAACACGAGTAAGTAATAAATACGGCCATTGTATCGTCAGTATCGTGAATGGCATTTAATTCACTTTTGTATTTTGTTTTCGTTGCAGTATAGAGAGAAATTTCGTTTGTTTACACTAAACTGTCAAAGACAGCGGATTTTTTTTTAAATCAATTTGCATTAATAAAATTTCATTAAATTTAACTTACTTTCATTACGTAACACATAATTTTATTGAGGGAACCTTATCAACTTGACATTTAAAGTGGTATGCAGTTGTTAGACCTAACAATTTTACAACAAAAATACTAAAAACAGTTAGCAATGTCTTATTTTATTATACCATTTTCAATAAAACAATAGTGTAATTGTTCACGCAAGGTATAAAAATGTATATTTTTATAAAAATAATTGAAATAAGTAATTTAAAAATATTGACGTCCCTTGGGAATTTAGTGCATTTTCCATAAGAAAATTAAATTGAAAATGTGGTGTTTCTTTTTATACTTGTAAATCTCCCCATTGTGATTTGGTTGGTAAGGGGAATTTCGCATCAAAATTCGTTTAATCATAGACTATGTAATGTATTACTTTGTCTATGGTTTAATGAAATTTCATTAATTTTAACTTAATTTAATTACGGAACACCTAATTTTATTGAGAACCCTAAGGTTCTGCGGAATACAATTTGGACGTCAATTCCCAAAAAATAATAACAAATTTTTTATTGAAATAATTGAAATAAGTAATTCAAAATAATACAATATCCTCGACAATATCCCTTTGGAACTTTTAGAGCATATTCCATAAGAAAATTAAATTAAAAATGTGTTGCTTGCTTTTATACTTGTTGTAAATCTCCCCGTTATGATACGGTCGGTAAGGGGAACCTCGGATCGTGGTGAATAATCTTTGAAGACGCTTACTCCATCTCCGATGTTAGCTCAGCGGCAACACAAACCAGCATGACAAACATACGCGGCGCACACACTACACAGGGTAGAGTTAGTCGGTTTCCTCATTAAAATTTCAATTAAGTGTCAATCAAACGCAATTGCCAGGCCTCTGTACACTACACACGCTTCATACATAACCGGCTACACAGCTGGATTACTGGATTACGTATCAGGGCACGGGAATACTTCGGTAAATATATCATAAAGGATTT
Source organism: Stenolophus ochropezus (assembly GCA_035578165.1). Taxonomy (NCBI): domain Eukaryota; kingdom Metazoa; phylum Arthropoda; class Insecta; order Coleoptera; family Carabidae; genus Stenolophus; species Stenolophus ochropezus. The sequence goes on along the minus strand of JAQOWZ010000001.1, from coordinate 14,662,948 downwards.
TCGGTTGTTATTGGCCCGCAGGCTTATCAATCTGCTTGATGCATTAGTTATGTTTATATCATTGTAGCATCGAATTCCACACGTTCAAAATTGAGCAAAATTTATTACCTATTTCAATTTTCAGTCCATAAGATTAGACCAACAATAAATATTCAGGGTTGTATAAAAAAACATTTTTTTAAAATAAAAAAAAAACTGATTTTTTTTATTTAAATCAGATTTAAAAAAAAAAATTAAACAGGTATATTATAATTTCAAAAACGTGTTTCCCAAAATATCGTTTATTATGAAAAAAAAACTATTGTAAAGAAAAAATAAAAATTTAAAGAAACAATGAAAAAAATTATAGAAAAATACCCCTTTAAATTAAAATTTTGCGGTTTCACATTTCCATTTGAAAATTAAAATCTTTTTAGATCTCCAGTTAAACAATAACCATTTTTAAGCCTAAAATTTAGTTTCTGAACATGGTTCATATTGATAAAGGTCGATGCGCTGATTTTAAATTTTCAAGCAGAATTTAACTATTTCTTCTCGTTCTTGAGACTTTTGTTCTCAAAGTAGCACCTCAAAAAAGTGTGTTTTTTTTGTATATATCTAAAATGGGTAGAGATGCAATCTGTTCAATTGTATCAGTCGATTCTTTTTTCTCAGTACACATGTTCTTTAGAAAATTTCAGCGGAAAATGAAAAAAAAAAAAACAAAAATACTAGAATTTCTCTTTTTTTTCTCTCGGTATCTTTTTTTCTTCAATTTTTTTTAATTTCCTTATTGCTCTTGAGATATTTACTTTAGACCCGAAAAAGAGTACTGTAACTTACCTGTACAGCACACTTACACCAAGGGGTTTTAATTCATTAATATTTTTAACTACTATTTTTCTGTAAACTACGAAATTGTGAGAATGAAAAATAAATGCGATAGTAAACAATTTTTCTAATTTTGTCACGACTTTTTATGACTCAAGAGTAAATATTTACATAGATTAGTTTACTATCGATAGTAAAATACTTCCATTAACGTATACGCGATTATGTAATCAGGCTAGTTACGGTATGAGAAAAGTATTGGTTGGCATTGAGACAAATATGGAGGTAGAATTTCTTATCGTACATTGGCTTTATACTATACCATGTGTGTCTCACTTTTATGGACTAATAATTCATGCAAATTATATGATTACTTATAATATATAAAATGATTTTGATTACCTTGTAATGTAGTACGTGTATATGTTTGTAATTGTAAAAGAATATTTTTTAAACGGAAATTTAATGTTGTATATTTTACAACAAAAACGAAATGTAAATACAATTATATTGCTGTACATCTGTACCTACCTATATTTAACTATGTTTTACGATCATTCAATAAAAATATTTTTTTCTATGGCCACTACGAAAACTCGCACTTTTCTCATACTATTAACGATTCAAAGTTGCGTATTTCTCGCAATCGTGGGTTAATGTGTGATATTTCTCACAATAGTTGCCAAATCTGCACATGAGCAGAGTGAAAAATACCATTTCTAACAATAATTTCAACAGTGAACATATTCTACGTAAGTTTATCAGCACCGTATTGTACTTTATGAAATGGTTTTTGAGCTTGTAATTCTGTTTCGTAACATGTAGTAATGTGGTCGTAAAAAATATAATGTGCCACTCGTGCTGAATCACCCATTTCCTACCTTTTGTAATTCCAGCACTCGACTTTGTCCCGTGCCGAAACTTTCATACATCGTAGAAAATAGGCGACATTCTGTACAAAAATAGTCAAGAATAAGTTTTAAAAGTTTGGTAAACGAATTAATATTTGTATTCGATATCAAAAATTTATTAATGTTGTTTTTGACAGTTATTTATGATTTATTCATTCGTTTTTTTTCAAATAAGTTCGTTAAAAATGTATTGACGGACAAATATTATGCTGTAGAGAGCAACATTAAAAGGATAATATTTCAAAATGATTTCACCACAATATTTACATTTTTCCAAATGTAGATTTTCGCGCATTTTCCACGTAAAATGCAATGAGTAAAATTAATCATCATTTATAAATCACCACAAATACAGAGTTGTTTATCACTCTGTTGACATTGTGTCATTTGGCTCATCGAACGAAGAATAAAAAGATATAGGCTCCACGCTGTGATATTTCTATTTTCACTCGATCGTTTGAGTGATAATGTATTTGAACTGTACTTGTTTATTTGACCTGCAGTCATTTTTGTTTTTCGAGAGACGCAACAGTGAAATTTATTTGAAAACTACTATCTAAAATGAAGTAAAATGGAAACTTTATTTATGTGTGGAGTTGGTAGTTCTGTAGGTAGATCTGTCTCAGTAAATCATATAATTTATAGTGTGGTTACGAGTGAGGATCTCTAGTGCACTCATGGAATGTGGGGAATGAACTGCGTAGGAATTATGGGAGTAGTTAATTGAAAGTATGTGGACCGCACTTGAACTCCTCGGGACCCAGACCCAAACCTACCGAAATATTTGCTACTACATATATTCACATATCACTACACAATTATCAGAACATTATTACTAAAAGGACAAGGCTTAAACATTGCAGTTTATTAATAAATTATGTCATTGAACGATAATCAAGCTGAAAAAAACGTTATAGTATTTAACAAATGTTTACTAAAAGTACGAATTTTAACGCTTGCTTTTTTGGGCTAAAATTTCATTGTGTGATACAGTTTTGGTAAACCGAAAAATATATTAGATCAGCTCATACTGCTGCTTTTAACTTTATATTTGATAAATCGTAAATATTTTAATTTCAGAAGAATGGTGTATTGTTTTTAATTTATTTCAAAAAGCATTTTTAATTTTTTTGTTGAGATAAGAATGAAATAAAATGCAGGACTTTCCTAATGGAACGTGGCTTTAAGTTTTTTATTTAGTGACAAGTTTACTTGGATTTTAATGGCTCCGGTTATTAACCTACAACCTACATCAGAGGGTTTCGATCCACTTGGACACAGCGGTATTTTTTGGATAAAGATGGGCGAAAAATTTGAACAATAAGTAAGCATTTCCTGTCATATTACTAAGGACTTAATAAAATATTAAACACCTATCACACCATAGTGGCACTAAAAATGTTTATTTTTAGTAACCACCTTTAATTTTGCGAATATTAATTTTTGTTTTGTTCTATGATTAGGACGTGATCAGGACGTCATATAGTGTTTTTTTTCTTCAAACATCACAAAAGTGGTATCTTTCTTGACTTGATTCATAAGGTAAAAATTTAATTTCAACTCCGGCGGCGTAGAAATGTATGCTATTTTTATGTAGTTTGAAGAAATTTTAGTTATTGTAAAGTCAAGTAGTATTTTTTTTTTAATATGTAGGTTTGAATAAAATAGAATTTATCATTTGGAGTAAAACTGTCTTTGTGGGCCTCGCATGCAATTGGCTCTTCTTGCATATTCAAATTCAACATATTTTGAATATGTTTTCAATAATTTGCTACAAAATAATGTTAACAATATATAATTACACTTAAAAAGTGTATAGTTTAGATATAATAAGTTATAAAGTATCAGTGCCTACATAGAAATGGACATATAAGATAAGAGAGACGAACATATAACAGGGAGCAGAAAATTTAACATTTCGTATGTAAACACAAAAACATTTTGTTTTCGTTATCAACTGGATTATATTTACATATAATTATACTTTTTATTTTTCGTGTTTGTTATATATTTCAACAGAATAGTTCTCATTTTCTTGTTTTGTGGTACCACAGATGTCCACTACGGCACTGTTGAAACATCAAAGGCAGTAGAACGTCACGAGCTAATTTGAATTTGTACAGAATTTAGAACAATTTATTTCTCGCTTACTTCTCTTAGAAAGGAAATGAAAATATGAAAAATATTCTTACATAAACTTCAATTTCTGAAAAATAAAATAAAAAAAATCTGGGAAGAGCCCATTGTCCGGATTCGCTTCGTTCGTCGTGTAAACTTCCACACTCACTATATTGAAACTTAAAGCACTCCGATTAAAACTGAGAATGATATTTGAGGACCACATCTTAGTCTTGATAACTCTTATCCAAATTAAAATATTGAAGTGTCTTATATAGTAGTTCAGAATACACTATAAGATATTATCTTTTTTAGAAATCAGTATTTGAAAATTGAAATCATTTAGGAATGGTGTGCTAGAGTTGAGAAAATTTAATTTTGGTAGTATTTACAGTGAAATACTAACATAACATCTCATGGGCGCAAATTTTGAAAGGACAGCATATTACTTAATTATTTCACCCACCGTTATGTTTTATAAGAAATTTCTTAATGTATTTTAGGGCTTACGTATTTTATGTGGGATAAATTATTTCGTTAGTATTTGTGGTTACTTATTTTAACTGTCATTAGAAAGTACAGACGAGACAATTAATTACAATAAACTTCATTTTATCGAAGAAGTTCTTAATTAATTTTCCTAAGAATTTTCGAAAAATGGAAGAAATTTAAAAATTGCCTTTACAAATGTACTATTATGCTTTACTTTTGAACAATTCATTTTTTTTACTAATAAGTATATTTGCTGTTTATTTCTATAATATTTAAGTTTCCCTTAAATAAACTATTCAATATTGCTATCTTCTGAAAATTTAAGCATTGTTGACACAGCTGGGCATAATAATACATATCTTATTTATAATAATTCTGTTTTTTTTTTAATTTTGTCTCCCCTTAAAAGTATTCTTTGGAAGCCCGTGTAACATATTAACGTCTCTTCTCATGAAACAATATGTTTCTTTTAACAAATACCAATATCTTGTAGTTTAAATTTTGTGTTTGGGAAATAATCCCGCGAATACGGTTCTGCACGAGCCAGTAATTAGTGTAAATTGTGGCGGGTCCGGTCGGCAGGTGACGCCAGCCGCGGTGGTTGCTTGTCCAGCGATTTGTCTTGCGTGTAGTGGTTTTATTTCCCTGGCCAGCATCCGACGTGTGAATATTACACCGTCACCTGTCGCTTGCTTTGTTTTCTTCGTTACTCGCGAGATGCCAGCTGATTTCACGCTTCTTCTTTTTCAATTACCCGAACCGTCTTCCATTCGCGATCATTTATAATTACCACCTACTCCATTTACGCCCCAATTCATTAATAACAAAAATATACAATTATGAAGAAAAAACAAGACCGTTTCAAAAGAAGGATAAAACAAAAAAGGGAACAAAGAAAAAGAAAATATTTAAATCTGGTTTTGTTCTTTAGGGAATAGAATTCAATATATAAAGAAATATAAATACATACATACATTGCTTTTCTTATAAAGACTGGTTTTTCATAATATTTTTTATAGTATGTTATTATTTTCTGTATAATTCTGCTGTAAAAGAGCTAAATATCATGCCCTGTTGGGTGTGCCAATCAGCTATATCACGGATATTTGTTATATCTTTATATCATATAAGGCGTTCATCTCATATTATATTATGATTTAGCTAATAATATAATACAAGGGCAAACAATTTTGTTTGCTGACAATATCATCCTCATTAATAGCGTAAACATTCAAGACATTTTAGGAATATAAAAATTACAAATTTGAAGGCAGTAAACTAATTCACTGGAAATAAACTCGATTTTACTGAAACTATAAGATTCAAAATCTTGTATTAATACAAATCGAATTTGAAATAATTTATTGCCACACGAAAATGTTAACTCGACATAGTTTTTCAGTTTGTGACTGTCCCAGTATCAGGAAAAAATCAATATACAAAATTACATCACTCTCCTCAACTAAGTATTTTTATTCAAAAATCATATAAATTTTCATTGTTCCTCCCCTGACATCAAAGCGTATTTTATTTTGTTTTTGCAAAAACACGTTCATAAAATCTGAACTACTTGTCCAAACAATGATGTGCAACAGGCAATTTTTATCTACAAAAAAATTTCTCGGCGATAAACATATTTATTTTGATAAGAATTTAATATTACCTACTTAAATTACTCTTGACAGTTTAAAATTAATTGTAAATATATCTTTTAGTCATATTTTATCAATTTATGTTTTAACCTCAACATATGTATGTCGTCCCGGACTTTTATATAGTCTTTTTGGAGTACTACAATTTTTCTATAGAAAGCATTTAAATATTACTTACTGTTAAGGAAGCTCCATCCTTTAAATATTGGTGAAAGAATTCTTGAAAAGAGTAGTTTTGGAGATTACCTTCTACATACAAACTTAGAAACATTACCTTTTTATTGTTAGTATAGAAAGGTGACCTGAACTGGAATGAGCATATAAATCATGCGTAGTTAATAATCTAAACAAAGTTTTGTATGTTAAATAAAATTATTAGCTGTGCACCTAAAGACTTATGCGGGTATTATATTGTGTGCAAGGTAACTTATCTTACGGTTGTGTCTTAGGTCTTTTTTAAACTACAGAAAGTATCGTTAAGAATATGTTTAACATCGATCGTCTTGTCGATTGACTTCTTATCTTGCAAAGTTTGTTGAGTAATAAATACAATTCCACTCTAATCTGTCATCCAATTAAATCATATTATTTTGGTGAATTGAACCAATCACATTGAAACTACACTAACAATTTTCACTAGTGCTAATTTCCGCTGTAATAGAATATATTCTGTAATTTTTGACTAAGTTATCATGACAGCAAAATTTATTATTAATATGAAAATTAGAATTTCTAGAACTATGAATATAGATTATCCTACTAGATATAAACATAAGGTTAGGCTTAAATTTATGAAATTGAATATCTCTAAGCAAACACCAATTCAAGTCAGCATAAAACTATATATTAAAAACTGAATGTGAAACAAATTTGATTTGATATTAAATACGTATGTTGTACTTTTCTTTCTGTCCTGGGATTATATACTTTGTATTTTTTCAACTTAGAATAAATATATTATTGCCAAAAACCACTGTTCGTCAATTTATTCACTAGGCCTTCTGAACGAACTTATTTTAAATATAGCATTATTTTCAATTGTCGTTTACTGTTTTACATCCAATGTCAATCACTAGTACAGTACATGCGAGTACTAAACGTCATGATCATAAAAATAATGTGCTGTTTAATAATGATTAATATCGTGTGATAAATTTATTCATATTAGTCTATAGCAATAAAATTGAAGCATATGCCTTCTCACTTAACTGCGAGTCAATTGCGGGGTCAATCACAAATCTACAATTAATCTGTGACATCTGCACTGTTGTCTCACAAAGAACACTTGCGAATATGAATCATAAAGGTGTGAATTGTTATGATCTATTGTGAAAATAATTCCATTCGTTCTATATGGCCAAAAGCGATTATACATGAGTAGGAAGATAAAATCATACATTATGGCTTGTTAGTGGCAAATAATACATCATTTTGTCATAATACACATATGTTATTATAATGGAGTATTGTTTTGTTGTGTTTTATATAAAATAATGTCACAGCTACCGAAAAAGATTATTGTTATTTATGCGCTAAATGCCAGTGTTGTGCAGACATAATTAATTTACTGTGTACCTGACAACCATAATTTTACCGATTATCGCTTATAACATTTTGTATTTAATAATCATACGAATAGTTTTTTCATTTTGTAGATTTTAGTATAAGCTACATTATGATTATTTTTGTTCTAATTCAATCAAATAATGGAATGTTAGCATTTTTTTCGGTTTTTCTGATATCTTCACACTTACAAATTGTTCAATTTCTGAGTCAAAAATAAAAAAAAAATTAAATATAGTACACATATATAATTTTTTTGTAGAATCAAATGGTACAGTTACTGGGATCGTATCTCAGTCCAATTTTGGATCAACTATGGCCGCACTTCAGAAGAGAATATCTTGAGAATGAAAAAAGATAATTAAATTACCTGAATATCAAATGATTTAAAAATGGAACATATATTGAAGAAAGGACCTACATGTATATATCTACTATTTTTCTAAAAAGTCGACACATGCGTAAATAATTAAAATTTAAGTTTTGTACGGTGAAAATTATGTGAATTACAGAATTTTAAGTGTACTAGAGTAAGTGGGGGTGAGATTGATCACTAATTACACATTTTATCCAATAATACTTCTTTATCGTTTTTTTTTTAATAATTTTCCTTGCATCCCTCATAAATGTTATAATAATCTTCAGTTTCTTCATTATCATCACCTTTTGATTAACCATTTAACAATAGTTTTTCCGAACTCATGGAATAGCGCAACTAGATCGTCTACCTTTCTATGCGCGAATGAATTTTTCCTGTTTACCGGTTGAATTGATCTTTTTAACAATAAAAATCCTCTGGTCCATCTTTCCTCAGTAGTAGGTGGTCCATCTGTCCTTAGAACATATGTTAAATTGATCACTAAATTACTTATGACTTTGTACAAATAGAACCACATTTTTAGGTTACGTTAAGTCTGGCGCACAAGTATATATGTAACTAAATAATTAGTTTATTCCTACCGAAGTAGTAATTAACTAATTGTGTACAAAAGGAACAAAAATTGTTTGGCATTTTTTAAAGTAAATCTTGGGTTTGACTGCATTAATTTTCAAGCGACTACATAAAATATCTCTAAACAACAAAATAACATATCCTATGAGAGATATCACTCTAATGCACTTTTAAGACCAAAAGTCCATATCTCCTACCGTCTACCTCTCTCGTCCTTATCCAAGTTTCAACCAGCGTGTAATATGAATACAGTATAAAATTGTTACCGTCGCTGTCACCCTTGGCAAATAGGCTCCTTTTCCGTACATTCATTTGCGAGGCTCTCACTCCACCCTTACCCTTGCCCTTGTCGAGTGACATGAGCGGTGGGTGTAGTAATTACATTCCTTTGTAGTTTCTAAATTGTCTGTATCTTGCCAGTTAGCAAGCGCGCCTGTGCGGAGCGCGGAACCTCCAAGGTTTTTTCTCATTTCCAAATGAGAAACAAAGAGTGTGAACAAGATGAACGCGAGATTGTCTTGCGGAACAAAGGGTGAAAAGAATAAAAATAATATAAATATACTGCACAATTATTAGCACACACATCCTTCTTGTCTTTGTCTGTAACATCTTCATCAAAAACGATTATAAAAAAGATTAGATGGAGAAAGCACGGACAACTTTGAGATATGAAATCCAATTGCTTAAAATCGTCAATATTAGTATAACTGAAAAAGTTAATGTGTATAAAAATATATGAAAAATATAATTTAAATCTAAATAAATTTGATTTAGAGAGTATACAAGATGGTGACTCGAACACCCGAGCAAAGGGATTTATCATGTAAAATCATATTTTCGTAATGTCCTGCTTCCCTAATTGTTTTAGGTAAAAAAAGTTGCAGAGCATAAAATTATGCATCTGAATGTAATAATATAATAAGTAAAATCAATTTTATGTGCCTTGTAAGCTCAGATATTAGATATGAAGATGACGTAAATCATTCCAAAAATAGCAATAGCTATGGACTTGAGACAAAAATAACAAATGTTTAATTGTTTATATATCAAGTTACCTGCGTTAGTTTATTTTTATTATTATTTGTAATTACTGTTATATCAAGTTACCCTAAAAATATATTTTGTTTTTATTTTTTAAATTCAAAATTTATTTGTATAATATTGTTCACTTCAACAGCAATTTAAATAATAATAAAAATAAACTAACACAGCTAACTTGACAGATAAACCGTTAAACATTTGTTCATTTTTGTATCAATTCCATGGCTACTGCTATTTTCAGGGTGATTTATGTAATTTTCATACCCAATTTTCTCAGCTTACAAAGGGACTTAAAATTCGGATGCAAAATTTTATGCTCTGCAACTGTTATTTAAAGCATCTTTACCTAAAATAATTAGGATAGCAGGAAATTACGACAATATGATTTTATATGTTAAATCCATATGTTCGGCGGTTCGAGTCACCACTCTGTCTATTATAAACAGCACCTATAAATTTCAAAAATGTTGCTAGTAGTAGTAATCAAGTAAAAATTATTACTAGTCACGTACTAGTGACCTGATCCTGCTAGAAATGTAGTTCCATAAAAGAAGAATAAAAATATCTTTATTGAATACGATAATCACATGCTACTTGATATTCCAATGTATATTTCAATGGATCATCACTACCAACAATTCAATTCCCGTATGTAAAATGCATAAGCTTGCATTTCAAAGAAACTATTAACACAATGACAAGTACAAACAGACCGCTATGCAAACTGCACTGGCCGTAGCAACATGAACATCATTTTGTAATTTCACCTGACGTCCTGACGCGTAGAATTACATCACATCCACATCTCACAATAAGTGGCACGATGTTAAATTAACGAGATAATTACATACGGCTTATCTTACAAAGCGTGCTCCTTCTTTCGCGCCACAAGGACAATGTGACACAGCTTTTACATTGTTTATAAATAAGTGATAATCAACAATGAATATTTATAGATATGTGGACAGTTGACAGTGTTATTTGTCATCAGAATGGTATTGATAATCTTATTCAGAATTAATAAATCAAATAGTGAAAGCAACTTATAAAAGTAACAAATACTTTTTCCTACGACCACTGTTAAAAATAGTATTTTTAACGGTTGCTTAGCAAGTTAAAAATAACAGTTTATAACACAGTAAATACTTTTAAAACGTTGCCATTGACAACGTGTTAAAAGTAAAAAACAAATTTACTTTTAACACGTCTTATGTTCAGTTGTTCATAACAAATACATTATGACCTGTCATAAATGTCATTCTAATGCTTAGTTTTTATTTACTAATAGGTACATAACTGTGGTCGTAGGAAAAATAGTGTATGATATTTGTGTTAAAAGTGATTTTATTTCGTTCGTGGGGTTTGTTAAACTCGGCTTCGCCTCGTTTCAAACTTCCCCACTCACTCATAAAATGTCACTTTTAACACTTATATCATAAATAACTATTAAATATCAGTACATTACTGTAACATACACTTATAATATTAAATATTTTTAAATTTAAAATTAATGTGAAATATGTACTTTACCAGCAATAGAAAATAATTATACATATGGACCAAAAGTCTTATGAATAAATCGACTAGATAAAGACGATATGTTGTTTTTGATATTAGATATTAGATGTCCTACATACTTCAGTCATTAACATTATTATTATAATTAGTACATATATAGTTGCATAAATGCATTATCGTTGAAGATGTTTTATACTTTCATTGTTTTATAAACATTTTACAAATTTCTCTTTTGCATACACAGTTTACTATAATTGGGCAATACATTTTTCAAAATTTATATTTTATATTTAATCTTATCATATCTGATAGGTACGTCCTGTCATTTAAGTATCTTTCCTTTAATAAATAAATATATAAATAAATAGAAACACTTAATTTTGTTTTGCAATATTCTAACAATAATTGTATTTATTTGTATAATCATGTTTTATCAATTGACACCAAATTCTTGTATTGATGTTTTATTATCATCTTGTGAAATAATTTATTAAAAGAAAAATTGATCTACTGCACAGTTTTACTATCAATTGTAATTTATGACCAATTTATATTTTATGTAATTCTAACCATCGGTATTAATCTATTTATGCAAAATAATAATTAAATACAGAACAGTAAGTATTAAAATACAAGTTACATTACAACCTATTCTAGCCTAGCATGAATTTCAATTTGAATGCGACACGCGGTTGAATAAGTGTTTTATACTATTTTCTTTACAACACTATCAGACAATTTCGTTTACAGTTCGTCTCAAATAGAAATGGACCTGTCAATTATTCTCGCGCATCTAATGCTATAAACATATTAAAGGAAACGGCAACGTATATATTGTTTTTTTAATTGGCAATATTTCGTACAGTACATACTTCAATCGTCGTAGATTCTTGTCTCGCCTAACAGTGGTCCTGTACAGAACAGGGTTATAGTATTTATATTTTAAAATACTATAGTTAGTGGAATACACTATTAATTGCTTCATCTTTTATAAACTGAAATAAATTAAAAACTAATAAAATAAACATTTTTTTTTAGTTTTACGATTATTTGGTCCTATCGGATACCATCTGCCTGTGTATTGATGTACAAATTAACAGAAAATATACTATTTTTCAAATTAACTAAAAGGAAATGACATTGGTTTAGTCATTGTCAATATTTTTCCTTGAAATTACAGCTTCCTTAATCTCTAGATTCTCCAGCCAACTAATTGTTAATCCTTTTTCTGCTACATGTAAAATTTCGAATCACCACTGCAATGAAAGATTATTATCTGTTAATACAACTAATAGTTTCCTCATACGAACTAGGAACTAAGTACACAACCGGCAAAAAACCCAATAGGTTGCTCGAAATGTGTACGAAAATTAGTCTTTCGTGCCGGTTCATTTCTTTATGAGACGAACTACAAGAAATTTTTGGTGTAATATTTACGTTGGTGATTTTGTTGGCTACATATTTTGTATATTTGATGCTTTCCTAGCAATGCCTGTTAACAATATGTCATCAAAAATCGTTTAAGAATGAAGCTCATTCTGTAGTCTATTTTTAATAAGAACGAAGTGTGAAGTTAGTAGCAGTTTGATTGCCATCCTAACCCAGAAACAGAGAAGAATTGTTCTAGAACAGTAGATGATTGAAAATTTGAACCTTACGTATATTGAATATTTTATCTTAGCGGTATCGTTCTAATATTTAATTAAGCATCTTTGCTTAATCCCTTCATGCGAAATAATAAATTTAAATCCGGGAAAAGTTGGGCGTTCCCGAACATTAGGCGCTTAAACATGCGTGGGTGGGCGTGGTCCTACGTGCTCTGGTTTATATTCAAAGGATGTTTCCCAAATCGCATTCAACCCTTGTTCGTTTCGGACCGCCAGACGTCGCGGGCCTCACTGACACACTCCCGAGGAACTTTCATTCCCGCGGGAGTTATGTAATCATCCCTGCGTACAAGGGACGCTCATTACAGCAAAAGAGTTCGTAGTCGCCCTCTCAAATATTTAAACACGTATGTGGGAGGTGGAACATTATGGAGGTATTAGTCTCCTAGCGAACGTCATGCTAGTTGCAAAATTAAAATTGCTAAAGTTTATTACATAGTACAGAAATTTGTTAAATGCTACAAGCATCTTCTTTAAATATACGACGTTGCAAACCTCATGGCTATAGAACGATAAAATATAACAATAAGTCATAAATACATGATGTGTACAACAGTTTACTTCCTGCTATTAGAGGCTCAATTTACTTAGGTATAGTGTAAACAAATTTAGATGGCGCTTTACTTGATTTGCTAATGGTACACTGAGAAAAATTTTAGAAGTAAATATGACACATTCCTTATATTCCTTGAATAAATATAAAGTTACAAAAGAGTATCTGTAATTACACAAATATATACGAAATTATTTTTCGCGCTTCTGTCCCATTATAACTAATATTACAGAACTCAAAATCGTACAGAAACTCTCCCTGTAGATATATTTTAACCAGGGCATGTAACCGGTTAAAAAAACCGGTTAATAAAAACCGGTAGGTAACCGATATTTTTAACGAAAATTGCGAACTTTAACCGTAATTTTAACCGATATTTTTCAAGCCGAAAATACCTGTAACCGTTAACCAAAAAAAAATAAACCGGTTTTAGCGAACATTAACCTTTATTTTAATATCATTTAGCGAGAAAAAAATTTAATATTTTTTTTTTTATATCTGTGTTTTCTATTTGTATTTGAACATGAGTCATGACAGTTTTTACAATTAACATTTTATTGGAGAGTCATAAATGTAGGTCTCTTTGGCCGTTAAGGTTACTTAAAAAGTCCATATAAATACGGCCTTTGTCAACACAGGCAAGTTTAAAATTGAAAAGTAACCTGCGTTTTTCTGAATAAATTACGGGAATTTTTGTGAATATTTATTAATTAAATTGTTTTTTTTTTAATTGTTATATTTTCTCAGATGGTAATTTTTTATTATTTTTTTAAATTATTTATTCTATAATTTTTTTTAATCAAATATTTATAATTACTTTTTTTAATTAATGTTAATAATTTTTTAAATTGATATATTAACCGGTTTAAACCGGTTTCCAATTTTTAAAAACCGGTTTTCGAACTAAAGCCTTTATTACTATAACGTTCTCTATAAGGGTTAACCGTTAACCAGTATTTATTTCGGTTACATTCCCTGTTTGTAACTAACTTTTAGTAATTTCTAATTACAGTTGAATATAAAAAAATTTTTAGGTTTTTACTGTAAAATTTTTCATATACAGCTGAAATATTCCAAAAATACCCATGTATGAGTCCAAAATTTTGGTTTTTGATTGTTGACACCCTTTAAACCCAATTTTAGGTCAGGTTTGGGTTCCTTTTTACCCATTTTAAGGTGTGACAAATTTCCAAATGTACTATACAATATGTTTAGACACTTTTCAACTCATTTTTGGGTATAAAATGCAACACATAATCGTGTTAAACTTATTTTTTTAATTATGAACACCTAAATCATTGTTAAGCACTTTAAACCCATTCCAGGGTGTGAAATAACCCAAATAAACCCGTTTTTAGGTAAAATTTATTGATTTTTTTGAAAAAAGCAAATTGATAGTCGCCGATGCGCTGATTTCAAATTTTCAAACCGAATTTAATTATCTCTTCCCATTCCTGAGATATTTGGCCTCAAAGTTGCACCTCAAAAAAGTGTGTTTTTTGAACATATCTCTAAAATGGGTAGAGATACAGTATCAACGATTATACCAGTCGATTCTACGCGCAAAGTTACATAAAGAAATATTTTCTCCGCATATACGATCTTTGGAACGATTTGGTGAAAAATGAGAAAAACGAAAAAAACCTGAATTTCAATTTTTCGCTTGGAAACTTTTTGTCACCAAAATTTTTTATATTCTGAACTTAAGTAAATACAGATGCGCTGATTCCAAATTTTCAAACCGATTTCAATTATCTTTTACCGTTCTCGAGATATTTGTGTTCAAAATTAGACCTGAAAAAATCAGTTTTTCAGGAATAATTCTGAAATGGGTTCAGATACGACTTTGGCGACCTCACCAATCGATTCTACGGGCAAAATTACATTTTTGTACCAATTTTCAGATTTTTATTCCAATGGATACAAATTTTATAGAGGAAAAACGAAAATCGTCAAAAATCGAAAAAAATCGCAAGGGGTTCATCAGGCGATTTTTCGATTTTCGCGATTTTCGTTTTTTCGCTTTAAAAATTGTATCCATTGGAATATTAATCTGAAAATTGGTATACTTATGTAATTTTGCCCGTAGAATCGATTGGTGAAGTCGTCGAGATCGTATCTTGACCCATTTCAGGGATATTCCTGAAAAACGATTTTTTTCAGTTTCAACTTTGAACCCAAATATCTCGAGAACGGTAAGAGATAATTGAAATCGGTTTGAAAATTTGAAATCAGCGCATCTGTAT
Source organism: Stenolophus ochropezus (assembly GCA_035578165.1). Taxonomy (NCBI): domain Eukaryota; kingdom Metazoa; phylum Arthropoda; class Insecta; order Coleoptera; family Carabidae; genus Stenolophus; species Stenolophus ochropezus. Next base: position 14,647,425 of record JAQOWZ010000001.1, on the reverse strand, counting down.
TTACTTAAGTCTGAAAAATGAAAAGATTTGGAGCCAAAAAGTTCTCCAGCGAAAAACTGAAATTCCGGTTTTTTTCTTTTTTCTCATTTTACACCAAATCGTTCCAAAGAACATATATGCGAAGAAAACATTTCTTTATGTAACTTTGTGCGTAGAATTGACTGGTATAATCGTTGAGACTGTATCTCTATCCATTTTAGAGATATAGTGAAAAAACACACTTTTTTGAGGTGCAACTTTGAAGCCTAATATCTCAGGAATGGGAAGAGATAATTAAATTCGGTTTGAAAATTTAGAATCAGCTCGTCGGCGACTATCAATTTGGACTATTTTAAAAAACCAAAATTTTTGACCGAAAAATGGGTCATTTTGGATTTTTTCGGCTGTAAAATCAAAATTTTAAGGTGCAAATCTAAATATTGTTAGTTTTCATGATTAACTATGATTGTAAATTACTTGGAGATATATTAGGGGAATTTTTGTAAATATTCATTAATTAAATTGCTTTTTTTTAATTGTGATATTTTTCACAGATGATATTAAAAAAAAAAAAATTAATTAATTATTCTCTATTTTTTTAATCAAATTTTTATAATTAATTTGTTTTAATTAATTTTAATTATTTTTTTAACCGTTATATTAACCGGTTTAAACCGGTTTCCAATTTTCAAAAACCGGTTTTCGAACTAAAACTATTATTATAACGTTCTCTATAAGGGTTAACCGTTAACCAGTATTTTTTTTGGTTACATGCCCTGATTTTAACATTACATTGTGTCAAAATTTTTAATTTTAGTTTATTGGAAATGTAAAACATTAATTAAAACAACTACTTTTGATTTATTATTCATATGATACTCGTCTTGAATGATTATGATTACGTTAATTGTTAAAAAACATCAATTCAAGTTCGTTTTATTTTTTAGCTTAGAACGAATGTCACTAATTTTTTTGAATAAAACGAGTGAATTGTTTATATACGTATACATGTGAACCGAAAATACTACTATACTGCATGAAATTTTAGTAATAATATTTCTGTATATTAAAGTGTCATCGGCCTAAAAAAAAACCCATGTTATCCGTATATTCGGTGTTCAAACATTCACTTGGTATTTATATTTGATATGAAAATATTATGAATTAATATTTGAACGATGATAAACCACTGAGTTGAATTGAAATTAAAAAATATTACATCAAAACTTATATAATTTGAATAAAATATAAATAATTAAAACGATTAAATTTTTCTTGCAAATATATCTAGTATTAATACATAAAGGATTAAAACGCTCAAACGTTTAAATTCAAATATTACTTTTTTCTCAGTGTTGAATCTGATTATTATAATTTTTGGTCTAGGTCTGTTGAAGATTATAATTGTTTCGCCGCATACAATTATGTAAGAATATTCTGTAATCTTTACCGTAATTAATGAATGTTCTCTAGAAAATGATATTTTAAATTAATTTACAGTACTGTACACATCACATTGTTGCAAGTTGAAAACGATTATTTTGAAAATAATTTTTCACTTTTCTTTAAACCAATGAAGTGTTTCATTATTAGTTTGCTATTATTGCTATTTATATTTGTTCCATGTATATTGTGTATTGTTTCTAATCATAAAAATATTTATATCATATTAAGGAAGTCAAGTTTCAATTTAACAAGATCTACTTTTGATTTATGTTTATGATAGCAGAAATTTTCCCCTCTCAATGTCAATGAAAGGATATCTCTATATTTTTCTTAACAAGCAGAATAAAATCTCTGTTGATGTCGAGTTAAGCTTATGCGATGGCATGACGTATTATATTTTATTGCTGCCTGCATATGGTAGTTCACGTGTCATTTCATATATTTGCTATATCATTACGAATATGGCCTTAAGATTACGATGACAGAGTTTATGTTTATAGGTTTGCAATAACCGGTCTGCAGCAAATATCATTAAATGAAAAATTAAATATAGAGGAGATTGCGGTCATTTTCTTGATAGTAATGGTTCAGTAGTTCATATATAAATTATATTACCTTTAATTTGAACATTATTCGCTTATCTTTTTTAATATATGCAAAGGGAATTTATAAATAGTTATCCTTGAATTCTTCTTTTCGACTACTTAATAATTCCTAAATTAAGTTTAATTGTTGTAATTATAAAAATAACCTGGCTACAGCATATAAAACCTACCTTTATAAAAAATCATTTTTCTAGGGGATTTGAATTATTTTTTGATGGAATCATTAAATGTGTAGAGTTAAAAGGTGATTATAGTGAATAATATGGTATTATTATAATGTCAAACATATTTAGTTTTTTTCTAGGCTTTATATGCTAATTTATGCTACTATAAAAACGGTACATAGTAATGGTAATTATAATTATTTTAAAGTGAAATAAAAGGTTTTTACTGACATTTCAATTTATTTAAAATAATTGCAGTCTTTTTTTAATACTTGTTGTAAGTGACTCGATTTAAATATGTTTAAATAAGTGATTTATATGTCACAAAGATCAATCGACTTATCAAATTATCTACAAATAATCTTTGTTTGTTTCGTTTGAATTGTATTGTTCCTTGTGATTATTTGTTTTCATGCTAAAAGTTGTTTGAGATGTATTTTATAATTTTTATATTTAGTTATTAAAATTAAAATGAATTATTCATTTGCAGAGAGCAACAGATTTGGAATAAATTAATGCATATATAAAAGTTGTACTTCATGATGTCATAATCTAGTTACAAATATTGATCACATCTCTTCATTACTAATTTTTTTTTTTACTATAATATATTGTTTTAGTTTGTTTGCGGCACATTTAGAAATGGGTTACTTATTTAGTTATTTATACATGTACTCATATCTTTTCATGATTGCTGTGGCTTGTTGGTAGATAATTTATGAAAGGTATTTTCCAACTTCTAATTTTTATCCTGCAATTCGTCATTTACCAAACTGAACTTAATTTAAAACTTTTAAAGTCGAACAATACACTGTGAGGGAAAAGCATCGATTCGTTCGCAGATCTCAACAAACAGTTCAAACAAATTCAAAGTGAGATCTGAAGTTCTCTGCAGACAAAAACACTCGTAACAAAAGCTTAGTCTGCACTTCTACCAATGCGGAGAGAGTGCACAGCACTACACTTCCATAACAACTTGACAAGTTCACATTTCCTTACATAGCTGCACTGTCAACAGCGATGAACTACAGCTAGATTTACTTGTTTTTCAAACACGAACATTGAAATTGCTGCACTCGTCATAAAAAAATCTCTCAGCACGTACCGTTCCGAAAGAATCAAAACATTTCCAATATATTTAGAAATGTCAATTTATAATTCTTTCTTGTTGTTTGTAAAATATAAAAACTGCCTACCTGGTATAATTATTTATGACATTCGCTATTTTAAAGTAACGTATTTTTTATTATACTTACGTTAGTTTAAATAGCTAACCTACAATAGTAAAATACTAATGAAACTTATAATGATCTTAATCATTCAGATAGGAATATCTTATTACTACTATGATCTTAGCAAACGGAAATAATGTTTTCTCTTTAATTTAAAATAATAAGTGCTCTTTAGGAATTTTCTATAGAATCCACTTTTAGCGAAAGTATTTTTAATTTTGTTATATTAAAAAATCACAGATCATTTATTATTTTATTTTCAGTTAATATACCATCTAAATGTAATATTAGAATTGTCTCTGTGGTGCACTCTTAACTTCAGCTTCATTAATATATTTATTTGTTATTCAATTTTAAACCATCGCTTATTTGCAATGTTTATTCTCTAGAGAAACTTAATCTTTACAAGCTACTAAACTGTAAAACTTTTACAAGTTAGTTGTGAGTTTTGTTGCATTGTTTACATTATTTAATATTGGTTTGACCAGTGCCGATGTTTTGTATGAAAATAAATGAAAACAAACTTTCCTCGATTTAGAGAATACACTAAATTATAGAATACACTAGAGTGACTCTGAGTATATATTAACTTTCAATGTTCACTAAGGTGAGGTTATTTAGACGACGTTGTCCCATATCGACTTGCTTAACTCATGCTTTCATCACAGAATAGTTACATACAGAAGCGACACCTTTCATGTTCCTCTATTCAGTTCTATCACTTTGAAGCACTGTGTAGACCTTTAAATTTGTGCTCTTCCCCTATCTCTCTCTAAGATGTGAGGAAAATTTCCGATTTTAAACAATGAGCCCTTTAAATTTGTGCGCATTCTCCATCTCTCTGTAATTTTCGTTTCTCTGTCTTACTGTCGCTTCTGTATAAACCTATTCTGTGCTTTCATGTCGCAAAAGAACATTCTCTGCTGCAGTTAGTAATCATTAAAGACAAGTAAATTTGTAATTCTATTTTTACATTTGGAAAACAGGATTCACGAATATTAAAAATTCGAATTCTTTAATTGGAGTTACTACAATTTACCAACTAATTTTTTTAAGTTAAATCAGTACTTGTATTTAAAATAATTTATTTTAAGAAATATTTTTCTTATTACCAATATCAGTGATTATAAAGCTATACTTAGTTTATACTCACTGCTAATATTTACTTGCCATTGTTCTAAGTACAATTGTCCTATGTACATATTCGAAGTAGATGTAGCGGTGCCGATTCAGATTCATGAACGGTACTTAATTTTACTCGATCTACCGCTTTGTGAATGAATACTTTTGGCTACCAATCACTATCTAACGACCGTCACTGAATTAATAATTATTAAAAGTGAAAGAAAATGATGTAGAGTTTTTTTTAACATTAACTATCATTCTGGTGAAAAAAAGCTAGATCTGAAAAAAAATATATATTTAAACTGAAATTTTACAAGCTAAACATTCTATATTCTAGGTTTGGGGCTCCTAGAAGAGCGAGGTCTCAAACATTTCTTACTTTTGCTATATGGCTAATCCGGTACTGGTTTTGACAAAACATTAGTAACTTATAGGAATTGGTTATAATTTTAAGTGAAAAACAAATAAACTTTTGTAAAGTACGAGTATATGCAAGGCAGTGCCGTATCTAGTGAATTTTGCGCCCTAGGCAAACTTTAATTCTCTATCATACAAATACAATCGTTTTCAAAATATTTCATATTTGATATTTGCAACATACATATTTATTTAAATGCATGTTTTATACTATATCTTTGCAAAATTATTTATAAAATCTACATTATTTATTTATACAGTTTTTTTCTACATTAAAGATGCCGAGAGAGGGTGTGTCGCTTCTGTTTATTTATCTGCACTGCGGTTTGTGTCTTTTTGTAGTAGAGGAAAGAGTCAGAATTTGCGCCCCCTCTGAGTTTGCGCCCTGGACAGTTATTACAGCGTCAAGATGATAGACGGCTCGCGAGACAATTCTTCATATCACTAGTAAAAACTGTTTTACCTCGCTAATATTGTAAATTATATTATCAATATTTAAGACATCATTATTATTTCACAAATCTTAAAATTGGTTTCTATATTATATTTCTTTTTTTTGATAGGGTTTTGTATTTGAATTATTGTTAATTAATTTTGTTTTTGTTGCAGGTACGCACGGTTATTTCCTATGAGACTGTGAAAGGGTAAAGTACAGTTAAACTTTTTTCTTTCAAACCTTTGATCGTGTAGAACTAAAAGAAAGTAAATAGAGATAAGACAAAAGAATTTAATTAGAATCAAAGATAAAAACTTGAAACAAAACAAAGTACTGACACTAAAATACAAACAAAAAGTTATTGATTTAGTTGCTATGTTGTTTGACATTGTTATCTTTTTATCGCTATAATTCGTTTGATAATGCAGCGAGGTAGAAATATGTCGCTGGGAGTACAGCGCAGAAACGCGAAAGATAAAGAAGTTGCTTGAATATGTTTCGCTGGGGAGAGGAATATGCTCGTTCTGGGATATCCCACGGCGCGGGAATTTAAATAACGGATTTGGGGATTCCTCGAGATGTTTTCAGCGATACGCCACATTAGAGATGCGAAATTTCGCATATTTCACACGAATTTCGCATCTGGATTATATTGAGAATCATATCTCACGCATATTGCAGCGGCTTCGCCATTTTTTATTTCGGGGCACGAAATTATTTTCTGCCTAACCATATTTCATTTCTTTTTCGTAACATATTCGGTTTTTTTGAAACCAGCTGTCAATTTAGTTTTAAAGCAGTACAAAAAAAGAAACAAAAAATACTTTTTTGGGCGACTGTTACATAAATAGTTGTTTTAAGTTTCTGCTTGCAACTGTAAAACAACAATTTTTATTTTACATCTGTCAAAGTCTAAATTTTCGGCCGCTTGTTTAAGCATTACTGATCATATTAATGTGACAATAGCGGTCTTAAAGTAAATGCGACCGTAAAACATATATTGACAGTTGTCAAAAATAGATTTTGAATGAAAATTTATAATATTTTGTTATAATCACCTAAAAAATGTTGTATGCACATCGACTGTAAACGGATTCGACCAAAAAATATCACTTTTACGACCATGATAAACAAATAACAATTTTATCCATTATTCTTTTATTATCATCTAGCTCATGCTATTTTTTTTTTGTTTATTTATTATTTATTTATTTACAAGTTGGCTTCTTTACATTACAATATCCTAATTATATATTATAAATAGATTGCAGTAATTTAAGACTTAATTACAAAAAAAAAATCGTATAAAATTATTTTATGTATTTCAAAATTAAATTCTAAATATATGTTGCCACATAACATTTAATTCACAAATGTATTGCTGGTCACATTGTCGGCTGAATCAATATATCATTTTTAAAAATTCATACTTCCTACCAAATATTTGATGAGCAAAGTGAATTAAATTTACAAAGTTAATGTAGATGACATTAAAATTTTAATAAAATATGGTATATCTTACTTTTAATGCATTCGTTTTTCGTGAATTTCATGCATTTTCTATTTACATATTTATAAACATAACGAAATTTTGTTTTTCATTTTATATACAAATGTGTTTACTCCTACATAATTTAAATGTTTTTAAATTTTATATATTTTTTATTACATATATTTTTTGTTAATGTAATACATTGGAAATGTAATAATAGTGTTTATTGAAAAAGACCGCGAATATTCAATAAATTATTTGTGTATTATTAATTTCACAGTAAAAAACCGAAAACTACAAATTGATATATAGAGAGAAAATATATAAACAAAGAGCCATTTAGTTCGTGGTTCTATGAATAAGTACTTGGCGGAATTAAATCAGGCAAAATATCAGATAAAAAAATGATTTACGTACTTTTGGAATTTTTGTATTTATTAAAATAGTTTTTTCCATAATTCCTTGTTATATTTTAAAACAGAATATTATTAATTATTTCACGGTTGCTCTTTTTTTTTATAATATTTAACTCTTGATATTAACCCAAATGCAACCAGACTCAGAGTTATGTAGGTGAAACGAATTTTTCCATAAGCTTGCCTAGCTAATATTTTTCAATCAACGCTTATACTCATAAATGATACGTACAACTCACAAAATTTCTACACAGGGATATATAGATTTTGTTTTATAATAACATTACCATAGTTCGTCAAATAAACAGTAGTATAAAAATACTCTTATCAACAATGTACAAAGATGGTGGTACAATAAAGATGTGAATTGGTATAAACATGGATGGAAGAACGGATCTCATTTTGATCCAAGGCAACATGACAAGTCAAATTTACATTAAACTGGTAATTTAACCTGTCATAGTGCCATATGCATATGCGGTGGGGGAAAATTTTATTTTGATGCAGGATAATGTACATGTAAATACTGACCGACTCATAATAGATAAGTTAAAGAATCAACAATTTCATGGTTACCATGGGCTCTTCAGTCTTCGGATGTTAAACTATTGGAACATGTTTGGAATATATTGCAGAGATCGGTGACAAAGGGAAGTGACCAAATTAATAATCATCGACACTTTTTCACAGTTGTGCAAAGAATGTGAAAAGCAATACCACAAGGTGTTGCCCATTTAATTTCAAATGTACCCAACCGTATTAGATCAACATTAAAAATGACGAAGCTGGAATTTTATTAGTTCATGTTTGTATACTTTATTTTCCATTTTATTACCATTGGTGTTTCTTTGTTAACATGATTTATATTTAAAAACCTATATTTAACTTATTTTTGAAGTTTTTTTTTGTTTTTGTATCATTTTAGATAAATCACATAGTAAACAAATTAATTAGAATAAAATTTAAAAATCAAAATTAATCCTAAATAATTGTATTTTTTAAAATATCCCTGTACAGGTTTTTTCTCGTTGAATGATTTAAAATGATAGGTTTGAAATGGTGGAAAATAGATTATAATTGAAATAAAAATAAGTCACCAACTGGAGATTCAGACAAATCAATATCTCGAGATAAATTAAAAGTGGAAGACGACCTTAGAAGCGATAACCCTGCAACCGAGCGAGCCGGTACAATCTGCCGGCGATCTACTTGTAGCTCTGCTTTCCATAGCGCGATCGACCGGCATATTTACCATCCCGATCCGCTTCAACACTGAGATGAAACGTCAAACAAAAAGACAAGTCGCATCATCGGAGTTTACATGCCGGGCTAACATGATGCAGTCAGCGCTTTGTCAAACACATCAGGGACTCTGTTTCACAGATTTTATACAAAAAACCCAGAAGCGATTTTATTTTATTTGTTGTGATACGTGATACGTGACTTTTATTGAAATAAAGAAAAAAATATTTATATCATAGATTCTCAGAAGTAGAGTTCGAGACCTTTCGAGCTAAAATCTTTACCAACGTTTTCTACAAAAAAATACCCAACTGCTATTTTCTTCACGTTAGCTAGTGTCTTGAAGAAAGGTTGCGAAAAATCCGGGTTTTATATAGTGTGATGCAACGAAACGAGGAACATCGCCCTTTATTATGCTGATACTCTCTTTTTTGATAGTTTTAGACCAAAACTTAAAGAATATAGTCACTCAAAATTTAATTCTATATCAGATAAGATCATAATTGATACAACAGCACGTCTGCAGTATGAGATTTATTAAATATAAAATGTAACATTTTCTGTGACACTTGTGACAGTTCATGAGATGTCATTACAGATAATTTAATATTTATGTAATGGTATATTTTAAGAAATAGAATCTAACTAAATAATATTAAAAAAGGCAATAAGGATTATAATCAGTGATTCTTCACGAAATTCCATGTTAAAGTCCAAAGTTTCTCGTTTCGTTGCATATACTGTATAAAAAGTTTAACCCATCTGTTTTTTTTTGGATTTTTTTTTGTTTTTTTAAGCTATATTTAGATATTTTTGGATTATATATATTTTTTATAATATAAGTGTTTTTGTTTAATACGGAATAGGAAGACTGAATTAATATAACGTGTATTATTTTTTTCAAAACTGACACGTTTTGAAACGCCAAATTTTTCATAACCAATTAGGAAAAAAAAATTTTTCATCACTGAGTGATGAAAAGTGAATTTCGTAACTTGAAACGTGTGCCGTTTTCAAACGTTAATAAATTTTAAAAAGTGACTGTATATATTTCAAAATTCAAAATTAGAAGAAAAAATTAAAATAATTGTATCAAAATTAGAAAAAATCTTGTATGAAACACGTTACAAAATGCAATTTTGTGTAACTTGTGTGATTTATTTCGTTCGCTCCGCAAATATCTCACCGTTACACAAAATGAGGCATTTTTTTAACTGCTTACATAAATAGCTATCAATTTTAAATTCTAACTACAATATTCTTACAAGTCTGTCTTGGAGATTACGATATATTCCCTAGTACTTACTTTAAAAAAGTTAAAATTTGTTAATAAAATAATTTAAATTTACTTTTGATTTGTTCCCATTTCTTATAAAATGAAGAGACGATCGTTTTGTCCTTTGGACGTCAACAGTCATATCAAACCGAGGAAATTTGCATAGAAATGATAAAATAAAAAATAAATATCATAAAAAATAGGTATATCAAATTCTGGTCAATTGCAGTTCTGTGAACTAAATACGAGAAATCTAAAAATAAATTCGAATTGAGAGTTTTAAAGCAGTCTTGTTTTCGGCTTTTCAAAATTTAAGACGTGACGACACATTTATCATTTATTTGCAACGTCAAAATAAGAATGTTAAATTTTCCAGACATTCAGACTACACAAGATTAAAATATCAGTGTTGACGTTGTTAGTATTGAAAAACAAATAATATTTATATTTGCATTTATTTGAAAATTTGTTTACTCAAAATTGTCCAAATTCCGCGCATTTCCCGCAATAAAAATTCTATCCTGATGAAATGAACACAACGCAAAATGAAATATAACAAATGTAATTTCAAAAAAATGAAATACATTTCGTAACCTTATTTATAATGTTAAGAAAACTCTAATAATATTAAGCTATATAAATAAATAAAACGACTCCGATATTATTAATCTTTTATTGACGCCATGAATTTATTGCTTAATACTATACGAATAATATTATTATACCTACTAGTATTAATGTCTTTCTTTGACAGTGTAAGTATCATAATTACCTAAAAAAAAAATCGAAATGGTACCACATGACAAATACATTATGTCTACAATTTATATTACTACAATAAGAAATGTTAAAAAACAAGCTTCACAATGACTGTTTTAAATTTGTTGCGAAGAAAATATCGCGAAGTTTTCATATAAAATTATTAGCAAATTCACTGCCAAAAATCGCAGGCCTTATGAAATTCCCAGCAGGTAGTTAATATTTGAGTGAGAATACGTAACGAGGAAAACTTTATCAACTTGTTACATTGTACATAGTCTGCATTATACATAGCGCACGTGGTGTACTCAGCAGAGATCGCGAGGTATAGTGCATTATGTAAACTCAGCTAGCGGCATATGCAAGCAAAGATATTGTTCTCACAACTTGAGCTACGCTGGAGATAGTGTATAAACTCAATGATATATTCATACACAACCCTCAAAATAAGGGATTGCGTTCTTACTCAATTTAACTATGTGCCTGCTGTTACTTATATGAAATATTAAGTTAAAATATTATAGAAATATGAGAAGTATTAAAACAAAATGGAATATTGTATTAACATGATTAATTTTTAATTCTTATTTTATTTATACTGATACGTAGCGTACGGTGGCTCAGTTGGTTGATATTCAAATCTCAGCTTCGCCAATCTTTATTCAAATAAAGATACCGCTGTTTTCGACTGGTTCAGAACCATCCATTTAATAATATATATGGATGGAGCGTTGCCTATACTGATACGTAGCGCACGGTGTAATGAACACAAGAGAGAGATTTATAGACATATCTGAAACTAAGAAGTGGGAAAAGGAAAAGTATTTACAGCCCACGTGACGAGTGGAAGTAGATTTCATTAGGCATTTACAAAGAAGTTTGAAGGAAAAATGATATTTTAAAATATATTTTTACATTACATCTATAAATCTGAAATGAAGATAGATGAAATAAATGGTTTTAAGTTGATATACATAATTTATTAACCAAACTTTTATATTATAATAATAATTTCTACAAAACTAAACAAAAGAGACTTAATCAAAATATACATAATTAGCAAAATGAATTATTTTAAGCTTAACCTATATTTTATAGCACAATAGTAATGTGTTTATGTATTTTTTAAAATAAAATAATAACTGATCTTTGAATATAATTAATTTATTATATATCGGTCAGTGTTATTTGAGCACGACACGAATTAGAGTCCTTCAATATAGAACCTCTTGCTAAAAATTACAATCCACCGCACTTTTAATGTAAATAACTATTTTTGATTTTTAATTATAGGTATATTTTGACAGGCACATACACTATGTATTAGTGGTATTTATTCTATTTGATACAATTCTCCAAATATTTTTATAATTTGTTGCGATTGTCCGATACTCGTGTGGCTTTTAACATTAATTCTAATGTGCTAACCACTCTCATACGGAATTTGGGAATACAGCTAAACAAAGTTTGGCGAATTGGTTATCCGATTCCACAGCTATCATTTCGTGAACCATTCACATTTGAAGTAACTCATTACAACTTTTGTAACTTTTACATCATAACAAAACTGCTAACAAGCAGCTAACAACGTTTTCATGTTCAACATAAATTACTACCTCCCACAAAAGTTGAACCGTACATATAGCGCCACTATACGTAATCCGGTATTCGTAATAATTGCTTCTGCCCTTGTGCGCTGATGTGGGAACTTTCTATCCTAAATTGGCAGTTCGCACGTTACTCCTCTAGTTTATACTTCGTGTAAGTCTGGAATACTACTAGCAGTATACAGGAGGAAATCATTTAGAACTTGCTAACCATAGGAGTTATTTCTCTAACTTTATGGAAGGTTGTTGCTTAATTTATTATACAGGGTGGCCCAATGAAAATTTCATCGCAATTTTTGCCACTTAACATCAATTTTGCAAAAAACGCTCGAACACGTCAATTTTAGTATAAAGGGGGACACCTGTGTCAAACATGATACAGTTCGAAAGGCCTTTCAATTTTCTTTTCAACAGTTTTTTTTATTTTTCAAATCCGATCATTAGTTCCAGAGAAATATCGTTTAAAACAAATTTTATCAGGTGTTCAAAATTGCAATCAAGTGTGCTTAAACAAATGACAGAAAGTCAAGTATCACTTTATTAGGTGTTCAAAATGACTACCACCAACTTCCATACAATAATAGAGATTTTGTTCAAAATGTCGTCGTACGTTCTGCAACATTTGTGGAGTAATCTGACGACACTCAGTTACGATACGTTGCCGTAAATAATTCTAAAGATTCGGGTAGCGTGGTATAAACTTCACATAATCCCAAAAAAGAAATCTAACGGTGATAGATTTGGAGATCTTGCTGGCCATTGTCAAAAGAATTGTTTATTTAGTTTCTGTCATTTGTTTAAGCCTACTTCATTGCAGTTTTGAACTCCTGATAAAATTTGTTTTAAACGATATTTCTCTGGAACTAATGATCGGATTTGAAAAATAACAAAAACTGTTGAAAAGAGAATTGAAAGGCCTTTCGAATTGTGTCATCTTTGTCACTCTTTTCCATTTAAAATTTTGGTGGTGCAGTTCACCCCATTTTAGGGTTGAAGTTATGTCATTGCTATTAATCCATTCAGATGTCCCCCTTTATACTAAAATTGATGTGTTCGACCGTTTTTTTTTTTTTTGCAAAATTGATGTGATGAAGTGGCCAAAAATAGCGCTGAATTTTCATTGGGCCATCTGTATTTATATTGTGCTTTCGAGACCAAACTTAATAATCTTAATTACATATTTTTTCCGAAGTAAAAGTGTCATTTAATGCCTTTTCAATTACAATTATCAATTCTTTTCGTTTTCACTTAATGATACTTTTATACATGTATAATAAATTATTGAAAGAAAGTGAAAAAGCCACATAAAAGTAAATTATATCTTTATATTATTCGTAATAATATCTGCCTCAGAAAATTGAAGCATATACCTTTATGGGTTTTCTGAACACGATTTAATACTTTTGTATAGAGGTATATGTGGATTTATATTCAAACTCGATTTTTATTCATACAGAAAAAATCACTTAGAGAGATTCGTATTTTTTGCGCTCTTTCTTGGGTAAAGATTTACACAAACATGAATAAGGAGAATGTGGTTAGGAAAATGAATTATTTATACAATTCAATATGTTTAATAATGTAAATAATAATCTATTAATTATTAACTATTTATTTTGAACTATGACAGCTTCGCTAATCTATCCATATACTAATAATATTGTTTTCGAGTTTGGGATCCATAATAAGGTGTAGGTCCGTTGTAGAGGTTAGTTTACGACGCCTTCCAGTAAAATGCAAGTAAATACCCAAAAAAAAATCTAAATCTCTATGCGTAATAGCAAGAGGGATCATTGGGAAAGCAGAAATTATTTTAAAGGAAAGTAAAATATTGGAGATAAGAAATTTACGGTCTTATGTTTATTTTTTATTTGTCTTTTACTGTAAATATTTCTGGGTTACTTATTTCGTATACTAACATTTTAGGGATTTCTCTTATCAGTCAATTTCGTAAAATCAACATAAACGTACGATAACATATCTAATTGAATGACAAAAATGTTTTCCAACTTGTTTTGTTTGAATTTTAAAATGTGAGATCTGGTGTTTGATTCTCAACATCGTCAACTAGTAAATAAAATACAGCAGGTCCTCGATATAACTCAATTCGGATATAAAAGACACAATGTTTGGTCAAATGTGAAAAACACCCCTTCACCTGCATTAGTCCGTTATATCAAGGTTCTACTATTGTGTGCAAGTGGTAATTTCTTAAAAGGCTAAACCTAGTTTGCGCGTTCCGACTCGAATTAAGCGGAGTGTGAGATCGAAGGTCGAATTCGATCTTTGCCAATATTTATCCAGATAAAAATTCAAGTTGTGGTTAGTTTGCTTGTTAAGGCTATGAGCTAACAACTTACCCTAATAAAATGCAAGTACAACTTATATGAAATAAGTATCTTAGCTACTTGGAGCTCTGTTCTATTTAGGAATTAGTATTCGACTTCAGTTTCGGTTTCCGTTTCGGTTTCGGCCAAAAATTCTGGTTTCCGCCACAGTTTCGGTTTCGGACAAAAACTGGCCGAAACTAATGTTCGAGGCGAACTCTATTTCGGTCAATTTATGTCTGGCGCTTTCGAGTTTAGAAGTTTTATTATTTTATTATCGTTATTCAGAGGCTGTTAATATGTAGGTGCCAAATGCAAGATGAGGCAAGATCTTATTAATTTAATTTGTAGAATTAAGAAAAAAAATTTTTAGAGAATAGCATACATTATAGAAGAACCTGTTAGTAAAAAAAACTTCTTGAAAAGGTTTTACTTATTTGATTGTGATTATTTGTGATATTAGTGACGTAGTCATAGATAACTAAAGTCTTTACTTCTTTGGTAAAGATAGTATCCCTTCAAAAATAAAGTTTCCGTGTTTACTCAAAACTTAACAAAATTTTGCCTGAATTACATAAGTTTCGGTTTCGGTTACGTTTTCGGCCGAAAGTTTAAGAGGAACCTAATATTCGGTTACGGTTTCGGTTTCAGCTGAAAATCCTGTTTCCGTCGGATACTATTAGGAATGTTGTGTCACAGATGATGAGGTACTTGATTTTTTTTCTAAGATTGAATTTTCGGCTCAACTTTTTGAATGTTTCCGTACTGTGTATTGAAATACCATCACAGTTGATGATTATTACGAAATCATATGTGATGGTTTGCTGTTGTTTTTCAAAGTGGAATCAGTGGAAACATCATTGATTTTTTTGGAGCTGAGAAAACACATGTTTGTTTCTAGGCGCTGGTATCCGAAATACGCACCCACGATGAGTTCGCAGTAGGCTGGGTCAGAGATTTCACTCGCTTTACATAAAGACAACCGAAACACTGCTTTGTATTCAGCCTCAGTAGATTGGATTAGATGCTTAAGCTCTTTACGTTAAATAAAATAATGTGCTTTGCTCTTTGTCATTAGTTCCCAGATTAAATACATGAGGACACGCCATACATTTCATTACAAAAAGAAGAAATACACAACCGGTACCTTACAACAAATATATTTTATTTTTGTTTTGTTAAGTTGACTATTTGTTTTTGTTTCATATTTTTATTATCTTAAGCTTAACTAAAAATCCGTTCTACTTGTATAAATTGTATACAGGGTATCAAAAGGAAATTTTCCAAATATTTACTAGAATATTCCCAGATTACATCTTGCATATTATGTCTTCGCAAAATAGACGTAGTTTTTGAGATATTATATTTACTTTACAAAATAACAAAATTGATTGTCCCCAGTTTTTTTTCCTGTGCAATAAATTGTTACAAAGTTCGAATGAATTCTTTTGTATTACAATTACATCATATAGAGTAACAAATTAGACTTTGTAGGTTCGATTTAAACAAAAAAAGATTCACTTTTTTTTTTTGCAAGACCTCATTATAAATGAAGATTCTTATTATGAAAAAAGTAAAATTTCTTAAGAGCTAATTTTCAGTTTAAGTGTTCCCAAAGTAAAATCCATCTTCCTTACTGTACTCTCGTGTACAATTCTCGCCCATAAAATGTATATTTTCAAAATTAATTATAATAATTGTCCATTTAGGAAAAGAGTTTTGATTAGATCATAAACAAACGAAATTGAATCTCCCGTGTCATTAGCTAATGCAGCGATTTCCCTTGACATTTAGGGCTGACAGGTACGTCAACAAATACGAAAACAAGCGCCTATCACCTGCGGATATCTCGGTTTCACGCTACACTTGCCACCCTAAAATGGGAACCTCGCGTGGGATCATAATCATAATTTCGATTTAATTAACCTTAACTGGTATGGAAATGTCAGGAAATCTATATTAAAATATTTTTGGGAGATGTAACGTAATTACCGGAAGAATTTTATTTACATACATTTTCATAATAATTCATTTTGCCTTTATATCTCAGAAATGTTCCTTGTCCGTTCTATATAAATTTCACATTAACATATTAACATTCATGCATTGATTTTGTAACAAGATTAAAAATGTGGTTTGCAGTAAAATGAAATGGAATTACCAAAACCTTGGGTAAAGCATTGTGGTGTGGAGAAAGATTTGATTTGGTGAATTTGTTAGGTTGAGAAACATGTATTGGTAAAGCGCAATAGACTTGCTAAATCGGTCCGTCTATCCTCTATCGGTTCAGTTCCAATTTCTAAACGACACGTTCCCGGCTATTCGCTAAACTATCAGTTTAAATTCACAGCAGTTCGTAGGAGGACATAAATCGTTGCATTTTCCCGCTGAATGAAACTGTTGGAGTCTTTTGAGCAGCCACGAACACCAGAGATCGCTAACTGTCAAGTGTAGTCAACTTAACGCTTAACACTGTAATGGAACGGTTGTAGGTTTCGTTGAATAGGTGTTACATCGGTTACCTTGCTGGCTATTCACTATTTATGTACTGGAAAATGGATCGCATGGAAATTTCACACAACTTGACTATATGGACATTCATATCTGCCGTTTATTTAACATTTACTTATCGTTATACATTGATGTTAAACATATATCGTTATAATTCATACAATAGATATATAAAAATATTAAAGTATAACTATGAAATTTATTATTACCTATAAATCAGACCTACAAATTTGTCATTTTTTATTTGTAATGTTCCTATTTTGTAACACGTTGTTGAAATTATATAAATATAACCCCGATAAATTCAAATACGAAAATATCTTTCTCTCTATCTCGTCGCTCACATCAGTCACTTTTCATTCACGCTCACATCTAATCACGACTGAATAATTTGAATAACGTTTGTTAGAAATTTAAGTAGTGAAAAATGCTGTATTTACACAGTTAACAGTGGTGGCCTGGTAATATACACACAATAAATATAATATATTTTTCTAATGGTGACATAAAAAGTGTCACTTTTTAAAACTGACTGACGTTTCGAAACTCTATCGGCCATAAATCCGCTGAACTTTTAACCAGTTAAGGAAAAAAAATCATCACTGGGTGTTTCCAAACGCCAGTTAATTTAGAAAAGTGACAGTTCATGTCAAAATTAAAAAAAAAATTCATCAAAATACGAAAAAATCTTGTTTGAGAAAACGTTAGAAAATGCAATTTTGTTTAACTTGTATGATCTCACCGTGACACGAAAATAGACATTTTCTAATTGGTTACATAAATAGCTATAACGAAATTCTAACAAATAAGGTAAAACTTAGTGCCACTTTTATGACGTTTCATGGAAGATTATTTATTGTAACGTCAAGTAGTTAATTATTTTTTAAAACATCTACATTTGAAGAAAATAGAATTCGGAGTAGAAGTTCGATGATTATATTTGGCTCGTGCTTCCAGTCAAAATATTTGATCTTCCCGTGTTCATTACGGTATAATACATTTAGAATTAATACAATAACAATAATAACTCTTTATCCTTCACCATTAAATTTACTACCAGATTCCACTATTATTAGTTATACATATAGAAATTTCAATAAATATAACATTTTGCCAACTTATTTATTTATTATTTCTTAAAATTTAAAATTTACTTTAAATATGAGGGCCAGATTGGTCATTGGGCCCAGTCCGGAATCGCGGACTAGCGGACCGGCTCAGACCGCCATTGACAGTTAAAACCGATCCTTGTGTTTTTACCTAGAGAGAAGAAAGAAAATAAGCAATTATCGGTGTACAGGTAGATGACATTCTAGCAATTGGAGATAGTAACAACACGATTGAAGAATTTATGGAAGAGGTAACGATCAAACTGGGAAATAACCTGCGTCTCAAGTTTGTATCCCAATTACTGTATTTTTCTCAATTCCTTACTTTTTTTACAAAAAATTGTGACCTATGTATTTTCAATAAATTAACATTGTTTTTTATTTTGTTAAATATGAATTAGTCCAGCGAAAATCAGAAAACTATACGAAATAAATTGACTTTCAAATGTGTGCAGACTTAAATATGAGTAAGAAAATTTGCCTACATTACGTTCACGTACGATCACGACTAAAAAACTGAAAAACTATCGCATCTACGTGGATCATATCGTGACTAGACGTGACCCGTAAAAATTCACGACCCATACCCATTTTTAACTTGGATGTAAAGCTGTGTAACACGTTCAAACTTTGAATATTAAATGTTAATATCTTGAGAATGCTTCAAGACATCGAACTTCTATTTGAAAATTTAAAATCTACAATGTCTAAATTACCTACAGAGGTACTAGTATTCATTAATGTATGAGACAATTTTTTGACCCATTTTGGATCCTCAAAGAACCACTTTCCTCTTAAATCTATAGAGGGATAAGGCTCAATAAGTTCGGTAATTTTCGCAAAGAAAACCAATGAAATGTATATATTTTTTGAAAGATAAAGAAAACACAAAATAATGTAAGATTTTCTTGTGTAAAGTAAAAACTGAAACAGTTGACATTAAAATTTGCTATACTTCTGTAAAATTACCGAAGAGGAATGGTGTCGAGGTTGTATTTCACCAATTTTTAGGCAAACTTTGTAAGCAATTATCTCGAGAACTATGAGACAATGAAATTCGGTTTGAAAATTTGGAATGTACACATAGTGTTCCCAGAATATGTACATCATTTAATTTTTAGGTTTGACATATTCCTGTGTATTACATTATTTTTATCAATACATGAAATTCAAATTTACTAATTTCTATATTTGACATTTTTGGTATTATATCCGATACTCAAATAATTTGATTATCAGGAAGGAAGTACGCTGAATTTAAATTTCAAACCTATTTAATTTATTTCTTCTAATTTTAAATAAAACTGTTGTATTAATTGTAAACATTTTTCAAAATTGCTATTGTTTTTCATAATTTTGTTTGTTTGAAGAAATTTACGTACATGTGGAATATCATGTTTTTCTTTATAAATAGAATATTTTGAATGTATAAATTTTTGCTTACAAAATCAGGTTTGATCGTGCTGAAATGAAAATGGGAAATCCTTTTGCTGAAAACAATGTACCCGTCTGAAAGAGTTTCCAAGTAAAATTATCAGGGATTATTCTACATCAAAGACCATCAAATTCCCTTTCACGTTACACAACTTTTAATGAATCATTTTGGATTTAGCAGACTACAAAAATCTACATTTTCAAAGTTTTATCTGCAGTCGTTTCGAATAACGTCATGATCTGTAATTGGAAGCGATGGGTACTTAATGTAATTAACGCCAGATAAATTAATTCACTAATTTGGGGGCAGTAATTAACTAAGTTACCTTCAAGTCGCAGATTGCTATTTACAGCAGAGTTAAAGTTGCACGGGATGAATTAAATATTTTCTCCGGAAGAAAACCGGTCTTATGCTGATGAATTTATTATTAACCGGAAAATTGTTATTGACGTGATCTTCTTACTCTCAAAATATGAAAAACTCGTTTAATTTAAGCTATTGTCTTTTCTTTTTCGTTCTTCTGTTTTTGACAAATAATTATTTTTTTCAAAGTTAATTATAACTTCCCCTTTTCATATGATCTTAAATTTGTCTTCCTTAAAAAATGGAAAATTCAGACATATTTTAAAATTTTAAAAATTGTTAATACAAAGTAAATTTTAAGATGTAATGCGTAATGGAAAGGACAATATAGCGAATATATTTATTCGTTTATATTTTTTCAAAATGTATTATAATTAGCCTTAAAATTTAATTCTTAATCTTCTGCAGACGTGTATAATTTATGTTAAAATTAAGTAAATTTTCTGTTCCATTGTTCCATACACCATTATAAAATTAGGTTAATTACCCCAATTATATTGTTGTTTTTAAGGGATGTTTTCGTTTTCATTTTTTTGTTTATATGAAATTCAATAACAATTTCATTCATTTTTTTCTGTCAACACTCATTATTTTTATGAAATTTATGAATTTCTCTTTTTTTCGTCAGGTCTTTAAAAAATTAATTACATCCCTACAACAGCGCCTTTGTCTTTCATTTTTTCCTGTTAATTTTCTTTTGTTTTCATCTTAAAACCTTCTTGGTGAGTCCTTGCACAGAGCCGGACTGGATCGTATTTCATGCAGATCTGAAGGCTAAATATACTACATCGCGAATCGCATTACATGAGAAGACAAAAACGCAACGAGTGACTAATGAACCATGGGCGCTTGCCTTGCTACAGTCAAGGTTATGTTATGCTAGGTTAGGTTAGGTTAGATTCCACTTCGTTTTTCAGATGATGATCTAAGATACATTTGTTATATTGCTGACCCGATAGAATTTCAGGGCGTTGACGTCAGAGAATTTATTATATATAAATAATTTAAAGTTATATTAGTAATCTTATTTTATACTAATATTTAAGAACGCTACTTAACAGTTTATTTCAGTCCATTTCAATTTTTAGACCTTTAAATTTTTACATATTTACTTTTTATCTAAATTTTTACACAGTACTAAATTACAGAACTCAAAATTGTTCAGAAACTCTATGTTAGGGATACCAACTTATAACTTAAATATGTTAGCATCATATTCAGTCAAAATTTTTCATTTTATTTTATAGAAAATGTAAAATGTGAATTAGAATCACGATTTATTATTTATATTCTATTTGTGTTGCTCGATTACGTTGATTGTTCAAAAATATTTATTCATATTCGTTTTATTTCTTAGGTTAGAACATATGTCACTATTTTTTTTTCAATAAAACAAGTGAATTATTTATATATCCAACTATTTCTACATCGTACATAATATTTTATTTTAATATTTAAATAATATCACATTGGAATAAAATGTCAAATGAACTATTCCACGTTAGTGTCAAAATTTTGATTGGCATTTCTTGTTGTTGTTATTGCAAAATAAAAAATATGAGCTTAATATTTTATTTCACTTGAAAAATCGTAAAAAACTTTGTTGAAATATTGCTGAAATTTTCTGGATTACTTCTGAAATAAAAATCTGTATTAAAATTATTGGTCCGTATAAATGTTGGAACAAATAATTTATACAATTAATTTGAGTTTTTTTGCAGAGGATTGCAGTTTTGCATAAAATATTCATTCAATTTAGATTTGCGCTCTGTCCAAATGTTTTACTAGTGTTAAAAATAAACACCGTGCTAAAAATAAGTCCTGTTTGTAGTTTTAGCATCTTTGGGATTTGGCCAATGTTAATATTTTTACTTCCTGGCCTATGCTATGTAGGTTACCAGCATTTCTTGTTATTGTGAACATCTATTTATAGTTTCACTATAAACTTTTTATTGTATCAATAAAACTAGAAAGATGCAACTATATTTAGAACAAATTTTAAGATAATGTCTTAATTATATGCATATTTCTGTTAATTTCATAGCGTGACTGTATCAGTTTCTAAAAAGACGTTTATTTATCTGTTAATGTCACATGGATGTATAATTACTCAAATTAGGAGCTATTTGTCATTTATAATTACAAGAAAAACATCTCTTTCGGTTTAGCGCCATGTGTTTAACTAGATAAAAAACTGTTTTTCCACATAATACTATTAAAGTAGACATATAACATGTATGTTTAGAGTTCAGAGTTTTTTTTAGACTACAGTTAGGGTTAAATACGACAATCAAAACTCTGTCTAAGATTTGTTAGAAATAGTGTTATATGTTTCTAGGTTCGTTTTCTTGGTTAAAATTTTTTAATAGTATACATATAGCATTATTTTTTTTTTGCATTTTACAGCTTTAATTTCCTTGTAATTGTTTCTAGAAATAATATTGGATGATATAAACCTAAGCAACTGTTTGTATTTTGTTCCATTTATTACCTATTGATGAAGTAAATGGCATTTAGTAACTGTTACTGCACAAACACTCTAGCTGGCGTAGAAAAACCATTTATTTTTAAACATTTTGAAAAAAGGCCATCTTAATAATAATTTTTTGTTTAAATGCTTTGCATTCTATAGAATTTTGAAAAAAATAGTATATGAACTGTGAATGTTAATATAATTTTAAATATTAAGAGTTGTAAGATGCACATTACGCACCAAGTTGAAAAGTTCGTAATTCAACAAGTGCTTAATTGCTTTACAACTCGAAATATGCGCTATAATTTTTCTACGACCTTCATTTCACTATATTTCGATCATAAAATAAACTGAAAGAATGTCAAACTGTCAACCTTAAAATAATAAATTAAAACTATTTACAACCCCATAAAACAATACTAAGTAGAACGTTTTATGTTTATTTCTTCATTAGTCGTTATGATTTAAATTAATTTTAATTATTTTGTCTTACACACAGCCGTAGGTAAAGTGACATTTACGTAATCTATAAGTTGTACAATAATTAATAATGGCTATTTATATTATAGGTCGTATAAAAAAGATATTTTATTAAAAATTAGTATATTATGAATAAGATAAGTAGTTTTTAAA
This sequence comes from Stenolophus ochropezus, assembly GCA_035578165.1. Lineage (NCBI taxonomy): Eukaryota > Metazoa > Arthropoda > Insecta > Coleoptera > Carabidae > Stenolophus > Stenolophus ochropezus. Next base: position 14,624,378 of record JAQOWZ010000001.1, on the reverse strand, counting down.
GCATGCAATGACAGTATGACGCGAAAAATGATTTAATGTCTCAGTGTCATGCGCTATTTTCTATTATACCTGAATCATAACACATATGACATCCAGGATTTTTATTTCAATTTGTTTTATAATTTAGTGTAGATATTTGTATTGACTATTGACATATGGGTATTGGTTAACATCACAAAATAAAAATATAAGCAGAAGCGAAATTTTATGGATTTAAGATTATGATATTGTTTAGCAACTTTATACGAGAATTTTCGCATGTTTTTTAGTTTGTTAAACAAGGTTTATGATATAGGTAAACAAAATAAAAAACATCTCATAAACATCTATTGAAGATTTTTTTATTTAATGTATGTTGTATTCTGTTTTTCTGCTTTAACTACGTGACATATAGATATAAATAATAATTTTTTGTATATTCGTGCATATTTTCCACACATATTTTTCCGCGGTACGAGATTGTGAAATTGTCAAATTACATTTGAAAAACTACCGCATTCCCGTGAAATATTTCCCCCAAGTCCGTTCGAAATGTGTCACCATTTTTTTATTTCAAAACGTGAACTTTCCTTCAGATAAATAAGAAATATCATCTTAAATATTTCATGGGCAGATTTGGTTTAGTTTCCTCTAAAATTTGTCACAGTTCCAGCGGCAAAGTTCAGAGAAACTAACTGCGAGAGATGTAAAAATCTATTGGGCATTTCCTAGTGACAGTGAGTGCTACCTAACCTAGTTCGTCCTTTTATCACGTTCATATTTAACGCTAACAGAAGCGTCAAGCTGTTACGAGGAAATAAAAAATTGAGTCGTTGCTCCGGCGTATCATTATGAGGAGCAGACGGAATTCGTACCTTGCTGATTCAACTCTTATAAATCGTGCTGTAATACGAAAGCATACAACTGTCTGCACAACAAGGAGTTGTTGGTTTATATACGAGAATTAAGTTGTTTTTGATAGTAGCAGCAAATATTTACTTTAACACAGGAAGCAGATAACATATTTTCATCTTGCTCCCTTCTTAATATATTTTATATATTTAAGGAGCACTCTTTTTTGAGAGGATAATGAGCTGAGCTTACTTCGTTCTGAACTGAACTAAACTACTACTAATAAAAGAAAAATAACACCAATATATGTATAATCTAAATTTGCTTAACTATATAACTTTTTTTATATAATAAATTATTTTTTATTTTCGGGTAGAATAGAATAGAGAAATATGTTTAGAGTAGACTACGAGTTACTAGGAATTGATTTTAAATTTTGCATTGAATTCGAATACATATACAATTGAAAAGCAATTGCGATTTTCATGGTTTTTTTATATTCAATTAATATCTATACTCCGTTTTTAAACTATAAACAAACAACTGGTTTTAATCGTGAAATCTCACAAAAAAAGAAATGAAATAAAAAACATGTGCAAATTCAACAACAGATTTGAGAACTACTGAGAGTTTGACGTTTCAGTTACGTTTGAGAAGGTTAACTTGAAATTTTGTGTGGTTAAATGCGGCTTCATGAAATGGCGCAGCAGCCAATCACAGGCTTTGATTTTCTCACTAAAATTTCTAGTTACTGTCTATAGTTTAAAAACAGAGTATAGGGTTTATTGCCATGCACATTTTGTGATAAATTAAAATTGGAATATCAAATTTGGTTCGGGTTCATAAACAAAATAAACCTAGTCAATTCTAGTATGAACTGGTTATTGAACTTTTAGTACTTGTGGCTTCGAAATAAAAAAGATGTATCATTGACGAAAATTATGGTCAAAAAAGAGTTTCATATTTAGTAATTTTTTAAAATAATATTAATAGTTCGGTATCATTATTGGAAATTCCGAAAAAGAATCAAATTTATTTTGTTATATTCTGTGTTTCATTTCTCCGTTTATTTTTTTATAACATGCATCTGTTTTATATCGCTGAAAAGAGAAAAAAAGTTAAAATATTTTTTGTATTGAAATAAAAAGTTATAAGCAAAAAACGAAAATTGAAAAATTTACATTTTTGTTTATATTTAGTCACCTAAGCATACCTATTTTGCAAAAAACAAAAATGTGTATAAAATGATCTCCACATTGAGGCACATTTTGTCTAATTTAACCGACTTCGTATCTCGTATAGTTTTCGAGATCCCCATGCTTAAACAGTTTCATTGGTCACCCTATATTTGCATTATACTATCAGTTGTCGAGTATTTATTCTTCAATATTATTTAATTTTAATTCTCTCAATAAATTACAAATGATCTTGTAGTTGAATTGTTTGGCTGAATAAGAAATTTGGAAAGTCCGTTTCGGCAGGGCGCGATTTTCCGTCTCCGTATGATACAGTTTCGCATTCCGTGGATAAAAACTGCTGCGGGGTGTGACAGGTCCCATTTGCACCCCGTGGGACTGAGTAGCCGAGTGGAGATATGGAATTATACCCGTGTCTCGGGCTCAAGGGATCGCGCGCTGAACGCCGGATAGAGACAGGGAAATCAAGCCGCCTATTTTATTTTTCATATCCACCACGCGGTGGGGGATGACAAATGAAGCACGTGTGCACCGAATTGATATATCAATGCTACTTATATTCTTTCCCCAAAACAGCGTTTTTAGAGGTTGAATATTTATGGTTTTAAATTTAAATATAAATACAACGTCAAATATTTTAAAATTAAAAATGATAGCAGCAAATTTTAACTTCTGGTTGTCCAGTTATCAAAAGTTGACATTATTATTATATATGATAGATAGTGTTGTCTAGACAAGGCAAAACAAGACTTTACAAAATCTTGTCTTATCTGAAAATTTCAAGACAAGACTTCACTAACTGTAAGTCTACATTAAAAAGTCTTGTCTAGATATAAAGACTGCAGATTGTTTCAAGACACATAAACTTGCGCATACGCGACAGATAATTCTTCGGCAGCGTTCTTTTTCTATTTTACATTAGCTGTTTCAGCTCGGATGGAACAAGCTTTGCTTCATATATTTATATTAATATAGTTTTGAAAATTGTCTAGAATTTTCTCATCTAGATTTAGAATAAGAAAGTCTTGTCTTGTCTTAAAATTTTAAGACACGACTTCTGCCAATCTTGTCTTGATAATCTAGGCAAGACAAGACAATAGTCTAAAAAGTCTAGATCTAGACGGCAACACTAATGACAGATGGTAAACTACATTACGAATTCAAATAAAGAAAAGATAAGTTGTAATTTATTTTGTCAACTTTGATATTTGTGTTTCTCTGACTGTAGTAAATATAAAAGTGTTTCGTTTTTTTGCCAATAATTTTGTTCCTACATTTTACGTACTTCTACAGCTTCTATAATTGAGTTATTGAGAATTTTCTCTTTTTTGATTGGGAAACGTAAGCTTTCAAACCATAGATTGAAATTAATAGGATTTGAACAAGTTTTATTTTATTTTGATGAACGAACATCTTTTTCATCCAATAGGATACTGAAATATTGGAAGCGAACTGAAATTGTATTAGAAGTAAATGAACTGTGAAACAGACTCAAATCATATCTGACTGCCACACAATTTTGTTGCTTTATTTAAAAAATATTGATATTTGTTTAGTGCATTTCAATGTTTTATGTTGGCAATGAAAAGTTATCGCTTTTGTTTTGACGACAAAAAAGGAGGAGGTTAAAGTTTAATTTATTTTTAATTTGGCCACATCAGGATTTTTATTGATAAAACGAAAATAATTCTTAGAAGAATAAATATGTTTATTAAGTAATTTTACATTTAATTTTAAATATGACATCAAATAGATATTATTATCAATGTGGTTTAAATTGTTTCATCTAATTTTATGCTTTTCTTATCTTTTGTTTGGGTTTAGTATCTTTTATACTTAACCACAAGGCATATTTATTTTATTTTTCTCAATAGTATCACGTATTCATATTTCATCTTTGGCCAATTGTATTAAAAGCAAATTTCCTTTCTAGGAAAGAAGGAAAGATATATCTTTGAAGACTGTTTTACTTAATTTCATTGGCTATGTTATATCTTTAAATATAAACATTATTTTCATGTTATCATATTTTGAAGAAACATACCTATTAAGGTTAAAGTGCATTAGTATGATACAGTCTTTTTTGATAATTTATATTTTCATAGTAGCTAATATCAATAAATGAATAGTAGAACGCTGCCGGCGAATATTTTGAAATTAATATAGATAATTTTGAAAGATCAATCAGAATATTAAAGTAAATTTTAACTTCAAACATTTCATTTATAAATAGGATTGTTGAATGTAAGAAAAATTTATAGATGTTATCGTGTAATTTTCTGGTATGAGGAGTACAGTAAGTTTAAATATAAAAATAAAATGAATGTTTATATATTTACTTTTTATGGTTTTCTTATTTTTTACATTTACATAATTAATAACCAATTAAGAACTAAAAATGCACAATTAAATGATATAAATAAATATAAATGATTGATAAATATATATTTTTTTTTACCTCTGGTTTAAGTGCCAGTTATCTTAAATGTCGTTTAATAAAAAAAACATCGAAAAACTGACGTAAGTTGTCGAAAATTATAACTGATGGTTACAGTAACCGACACTTTCACCAATAGGGATGACTGAAAAACATCATTTTTTTAAAGAAATTGTCTGTTTTCTGAAATCGATGTTTATCTTTTGATATATTGAATAATACATCTATTTTTTAAAAGAAATTGTCGATTTTCTAAAATCGATATGTATGTTTTGATATATCGAGTAAAACATCGATTTTTTAACGATATAAATGGATTATATTTAATACTTTCCATATTACTTCAAATTATATTTTTGTTTTGTAAAAATATTGTTAATTTCCTCAATTATAAATTATCATTTTATATTCACCTTTGACTGGTATTCTCAATATTTTTCTACTAAGTCATAAATAAAAAAAAAATCAAGATAAGAATTGTAGACGAAGATTTGTTTTTTAAGTAAATTTCCTGTTTTCTTGTAAACCGCAATCCTTGTGGATGTATATATTTTTCGAGACGAAATTCCTCTCCAGTGCTCTAGATTTATATTTTGTGTGATTCGAAGGATTTCACGTACAATTTGTTTTCATAATCCTCTCTTCAAATGTAGAGCAAGTCACGCAATGAAGTCGAGGCGGCGAGAACAAGACGTCTTATTAATCTCGTAACGGACGGAGATGTTTGCGTCGTTTTTATATCCGTTCCGAGGTTTCCGGAGTTTCCGATCAATTATAAAGCCATTTGTAATTGCTTTGCATCCTTCAAGGGACAATAGATAATGAATGTCGCACATTGGGGAGCTTTTATTTGCGTAAAAAGGACAAATTATTGAAGGCATTTGACAAAGGGTACTTTTTGTAATAAATTCTTCATTGAAATGCGTAATTCAAGGAAATTACAAATTGAAAACCACTTTAACCTGATATATTTCAATAATTATTTTATAATTCTCAAATTGTATTGTATATGGATTATTTCTCCATGCAGATTGGATTGCCCAAGAGGCAAGAGGTGACGGGTGGTATATAATAATAATAATAATAATAATAATAATAACTTTATTGCCCAACAGTTTAAATAACCAATTACAGGACAAACACAAAAAAATATAAATATAAATTATAAATAATACATAGAAATACATGATGAACAGCACAGAAAATATATAAATTACAAAAAAATATCTTGAGAGTGCAGTTCAGCGTTTCGGCACATGATGTGTATTGGAGAGCGCTGGAGGATATCGGTCCGTGCTGTGGGAAGATAGAAGGTCCTTGTGTACCTACTTTGTGTATATACTCTAGATGGTTAAAATCTAAATACAGATCTGGTACACCCAATAATGGGTAATACGCTATGGGTGATATATTTAACATTTTCAATGTTTTATAACGAATCTTAATTATAATTTATTAAATATCTGATGTGGACACCACATTACTTCCTTCAACGCCTATTAAATTATACACGTTTTTGCTGCACTTTATTTCAGCTTCTTTTATTTGAAAGTGAGATCATTTTATGGCTAAAGGCCCATTCACAACCAAATAATTCCAAGTCTCAATTTCAATTTCTACTTTGTAGTTCAGCTTAATCTGTTGTAATATTATTAAATATACGCGTTCACAACAACATAATTTCACTTTCCAATTTGTACATTCACTTCAAAGATGTTATGCTATATTCACAACAGCGAAATTAGTAGCCCTCAGTAAAATCAATCTGTATACGCAGAAGTTACTTACACTTGTTTACTTGCAATCATTTTTGATGTACAAATGAATACGCTCAATTAAAATTATTGGCAGACATCCACAAACTCCAAACTTTTCGGATTCATTTTACGGATTGCATATGTGCATGTCAGGAAATCTTTTATACTTATTCAATAAACAGAGTATAGAAAGCAATGGGTACTACTAAACATGTATAAACATAAAGTATGCACATCAGCAAAGTGCGTATTTTCACATACAAAATTCAACAATCAGTTAATCGTTTCTGAGTTATGCGAAAAATTTGAAAAAAAGTTGGAATAAAGTGCCCTTTTGGCACTGCCGATTGCATTAAAAAAGAGAACTAAAAATGATTATTAAACAAGAAATATACTGAGGTATATGAATTTTTAATATAATTTATAAAGTATATTTTTGTATTATATGGATATTTTATTAAATACTCATAACTTGAATAATATCTATAATTTTGAAATTAGATATAAAATATGAAATGTAATAATTTTATACGTAGCCAATTCTGTTCAAATAGAATAATGCGAAATGTCATGAAATTGATTCTAGGAATGCAGATATGGTGTTTATTCGAATGTAATTCTGTTGATTAGAGTCCGTCGTTTTTTTTTATTACAGTCTAGCTAAACCCTCTATTGAAGCTGATTAAAAAACGAAGCATTTAGCTATGTAAATTTCCGAAAAGTGCTTTTTTCCTATTAACTACACATCAAATACACCAATCGAAATTGAAACTTCCAATTGATTGCCGGTACAAAAAGCTCTACAAAAACTCCATTATTTCCATAGTTAATAGCCACAATTACAGCATTAATGCACAACCCCATATCCTAAAAATTTAAATTATCAGACTTCATTGGCTCTATTAACACACCAAGAGACATACCTGTTCGCATATACATATATAACTACAAATAAAATGAGATAACTCAAATGTTTGAAAATTTGGAATTATTGTACTTTTTTTAAAACATATTGTAATTTACAAGATATTGAGTACCAGACACTGTAACAGCAATTAGAAGTATAAAGATTTATAAATTTTGATTTTCAGATCGTATTTGGATGCAAGCAATTAAAAATTCATTTATAAAAGCGCAGTTGTCATCTATTTTGAATTTCCGCAAAAATGATTGTTATATAAAAATGTATTCAATTCAAACTACATTATATGGAAGAAGCTATGTATACATTTTAGTTAATTTAATATTATTGGAATAGGCACATGAAACCTGTGGAGTACCGAATGCAAAATAACAAATTCCTGTGTTTAATTGTGCCACGTTCATCAGCGCCCAAATCCCTCATGTTAAATTTAGTCCTTGCTGTTGCCATTAGTTATTTACTAAGCCCCTGTTAAAAATAGAAGCGCAGTTAGCTTGCAAGTGCGAAACGAATGATAATAATTTAAATATACTTTGTCGTACAAGGAAAGTTGTAGCAAAGGCGTTGTACTTAGTTGCTTCCGAAGTTTTAGTTCTTGTTCTACGGCTGATCCTCTCTTTCCCTTTAGTTGCGCAGGATAGCTACCGGAAATTAGCGAGACTTAAAGAAATATGAGTTGGCGAAATTGCTAATAAGTTCGATACTATTTAGATTTATTTTTCTTTCCTCGAAAATGTTTCCGTATTATTTATTTCCCATTAAATGATGAATCTAGAATTTTCATACTCTGCTTGGAACAAGAAAATCTTTTACTCTAAAATATTATTAAACGCCATCTGTTAATCCACACAAGAACTATTTTTTTCTTTTCTAGGGAATAGTGAGATTTTGTAGTTCGGGACCGGCAAATGTCTACTTTCTTGCGCATGCACACGCAGGAAAATCTTATTTTCAATATGTGTAGGATAAATAATCATTTATTACAAAAAAAAGAGATATATTGTGAAGAATAAGTAAAAAATTTAAAGAAACAATAAAAAATACAATAAAATCAGTTTGTGACGGTACCGCTTACAGCGACAAATATAGGTTATAACGTCAGAATTGTAAGATCTTGTTTGAAAGCCTATAAACATTAATGTTATTTTATCTTACTCGGTTAGAGAGACAAAAAAATACATTAGTAAAGTGGTTTACGATGTAGTTGAACAGATTTGGTAGGTCTTGAAACAATTGCTACATGGCACGCACCACTCACTGCACGCAGTATGATTTAAATCTGATCTAAATCACTGATTTAAATAAAGTGATTTAAATCAATGCAACTCTGGATATTATCATATTTCAGTTTCTCCTTTTATGTAGCTTGCCAGAGGAACTGAATACGCTTGTGTATTGGTGGTCACGTTTGAAAATTTGAATGTTCTTATTTGAAAATAAAATAAATAAAAATAAACCTAATCCCACGTGAAAGAATATTTGCGGTGAATAAAAACATATTGATAAAAAATCAGGTGAAATATTTCCGAACTGCTCGGCTAAAGTCGCGATTTGCTCACAAAACGGCGCTGTTAGCAGACGTTCCCGTAATAATATGCGCCAAGCTCGGCCAACTGATCCCATTGAGTCGGAAAGCGTGGAGCCAAGCGCCCGATGAAATCTCAAATCGAATCCGGAGTTGGAGCGAGCGGCGTCTTACGCAGCATCAAATATTCAGGCCCTTTTTGTTGGCCAGATCATTTGCCAGATTTATCGGCGAAAACGCCCGACGCATTTAAATTAGATACTCTTACTCTGCCCAATGAATCCAGGGCTGCACTTACTGATTCTATTCGCTAGGTTTTTACCAAAAGGAAATTAACATACTCAGTAACCCTTATTCCTTTTTTACCTCCCGCCTATCAATATATAGATAAGGGAGGTATTGTTTTTGGTCAGATTTCTCGAGTATGAATTTTCAACATATGAGCACGAATTAGGGACCCTAGAATACGATTTTACTATTTTTACCGTGATGTCTGTATGTCTGTGTGTGTGTCTGTGTGTGTATGTGTGTCTGTTACGATTTTTCGTCCACGATAAATCCAATACGATACAAGTAAAAAATATAATATTTGGTATTTAAGACTTATATTCAAATATGATGAACTGATTTTGATTTTGTACCGATCTGCATAATTATGTTTATATATGTAACTTCTAGATATAAAGAAAAAAAAATATAAATTATAATAATTTTACATATCGATTAGGCTGAGAAATTTCGATAAAACAGATGAGTTATTCATATGTTCACAAAATTTGACATATGATGTCAAATTTTATGTAAGTAAGTGTTAAAGATAAAATACGTAAAAATTAAGTAATTTTATTGTAAAATTTAAAAAGATGGAAGAAATATATTAGGAATGTATTTGCATGCGTGAATCAAAGTAAGTTCGGTTCCGATTTTAGTATCGCGAAAAATAGCTGTCATATTGGTCATACAAATTTTATGAAAGAAAATTTAGGTATGAAATAAATTAAAAATATTCTGACTTCAATAGCAAATTAATTTTAAAACTATAAATTAAATGTATTGAAAAACTTATATAGAATATATTAATTTTACTATAGTGGCGGGAGGTATTGTGTTGGACACACCAGATTTTTTTCATTTATTTTAATACTTCCTTGGGCCATCAATTCTAATTACAAACTGTAATCTTATTGGACACTTTCCTTAATTTTCTATTGAATCCTTTTCTTTCCAAGTTGATTCTTTTTCTTATTTGGCATTAGAAAAGTTTTGGACGAGTCAGACAGTTCGATTATATAGTTGTGGCGAGTTTTATCAGATGTGGATAAGCAATGTTGCCCGCTTTGTCCAATTGGATGGGTTACCGTATAAAGGCTTGGTGTGGTCTGACCTTGCATAAACTGTAAGTTGACATTGTGTGGTTGTGGCGACTATTGTCTGATCATTTGGATAAGCAACGTAGTTTGCTTAGTCAAATTGGATGAGTTACCGCACAACGTCTCGGTGTATTCTGACCAGAGCTTGTAACCTGTTAAAAAAACCGGTTAATATAAACCGGTAACCGATATTTTGAACGAAAATTGCGAACTTTAACCGTAATTTTAACCGATAATTTTAAGACCAAAAATACCGGTAACCGTTAACCAACAAAAAAATAAACCGGTTAAAAACCTTTATTTTACTATCATTTAACGGGAACATTTTATTTTTTTTATATCTGTGTTATTTACCTATTTGTATTTGAATATAAGTCATGATAATTTTTACAATTTATAATTTATTGGAGTGTCATAAAAGTAGGTAGTCCCTTTGTCACTATTAGGCAAGTTTACAATTGATAAGTGACCTGGGTTTTTCTGATGGTATTACGGGAATTTTTGTGAATATTCGTTAAATAAATTGCATTGTTTTATTCGTTATATTTTTTCAGGTGGTAATTTTGTTTAATATTTTTAAATTATTTTTTATTATAATTTTTGTAATTATTTTTTATTATATTTTTGTTTTTTTTTAATTAATTTTTTTACCGATATATTAACCGGTTTAAACCGGTTTCCAATTTATAAAAACCGGTTTTCGAACTAAAACCATTATTTTTATTACGTTTTCTGTACGGGTTAACGTTAACAAGTATTTTTTACGGTTACATGCCCTGGTTAATACACATTTCCGGGGAATAAAATCGAAGAACTATCACATACTATGGGTCACCCTGTATTTAAATAGTTTCTGTACTGTGGTATTTGAAAAAAAAAATTAATAATAATTACCTACATTGGAATTATTATGAAACATATAAATATTTAAAAATGTTTTCGACCTGCATTGAAAAAAAAATATAATAATATATAAAGTAATTTACTTTAAAAATATTATTTTCATTAAAAAAAATTTCTCTGATCGTAAGAAAATGATAACTTTTTGATTTTATTTATTCTGAAAAATTCGTCATAAAACATGTTAAAGTTACCATAATTACAAACTAAAATCGTTGTGAAAAACAATTTCTCATGTCAAATAAGAATAAAAAACAATTAATGATTAGGCAATTAGTGGAAATATAAATTATAAATTTAAGAAAAAGCACTTACGATTTTCGAGGTTCTGATCCATCTAGTTTTCTAGAAATGTTTTCAACCATAGTTCTTTCGCGGTTTAAATATTTCTTCTTTCTGCATTTCTGTCATTATAGAAACATACCTGAAACTGTCAGTCTATAAAAATATAATGTTTTAAATATAACTTTTGGATAGGTTATATTTTAATATTTACTACTATACATTTTTAAATAACACATAAGAATTAAGAATTGAAAATTATATTATAATTTCTTTAGCTCTAGCAAAATAAAAAATATTTTATATTTTTCTAAACTACTCATTAATAAAAAAAAAACTATTAGTTATTTTTACAATTATTAAAATATATGAACATATTTTACAATATTTGCTGCACTATTATTTATAAAAAAATATTTTGCACTCACCAATATAAATTGCTGCTTCTATAAGAAATTATACCATTTGAAATAGGTTCTGCTTCATTTCCATCATTATTCCCTAAAAATATCTGAAGAAAGAAATTTATAAAAATTGCTTCATCTGTAAATTATATCAATATAATATTAAAGTGGAGATGTTGGTCCCATCCTCTATTATTTTATATTTGATGTTTAGAGGATGGTTAAGCCCTGCCACCACGACAAGGTCTCTCCACGACGGCAAGGGGGGAAGGGATGGTTTTGGGTTTAAGGAAAGGAGGAAGACTTAAAACTATTGCGACTTAAATCTAACCGCGACTTAAAAGTTATTCGGCGCGACTTAAACTAATGCAGTGTACTTCCAGCGAAAAGGGTCAGGGGCATTGGCATGAAAACCAAGAAAGAAGTAGAAAATGAAAATATAATATTAATTATTATAGTCTATGTACAAACTCACTCCACAATTAGACATTTCAACACGCTAGCGGTCAGACACCCTTCCGGCCCTCCAATACTAACGCCCAAAATGGTAAAAGGGCAGCAAGATGCACCAAGCACATCCGTAATTCTAACTTATAGACACGCTAATACGAGGGCGGTATCACAACCCTTCCGTGCAACCCATACCAACGACCAGAATGCTGTAAGCAGAGAAAGGAGTGCCTCGACTTATAATATATTACGGGGTATTGCACATTCAAAATTCAAAAATTATAATTTGAGGACTTTAAAATTAAAAATTTTTTTTTAGGGAAAAATTAATGGTTGAAATTAGTAATAGGAGTAAATTAAAAAATTAAATCTAGCAATATTTGTACAAAAATGGCATAATGAAAGTTGTGTAATATTTACATTTATAGTGAATTAAATAATGTACTCATAAATAAACAATAGCAAAACATTTAATAAAACAAGGCACATTATAAACCTAAAATAAGTTGTACCTAAAAGCCCGTCTTCCCGGGTAGTTTTGCAGTAAGGATTTGCTTCCATTCATACATCATACCTTATATCTACACATCACATCTCAGACCTAACCATCACATTGTATATACATTTTCATACATTGTATTTAATCATCACACCTTATATTTAATCATCACACAATATATTCAATCATCACACCGTATATTCAATCATCACACTATATATTTAATCATCACACGTTAAATTTTACCATCACATCTTAAATTTAATCATCATCACACCTTAAGTTTAATCACTACACCTTATATCTAAGCATCACACCTTATATCTAACCATCACACTTTATATCTAACCATCACACCTTACATTTAATCATCATTCCTTACATTCATCATACCTTATATTTAATCATCACACCTTAAATTTAATCATCACACCTTAAATTCAATCATCACACCTTAAATTTAATCATCACACCTTATATGTAATCATCACACCTTATATTTAATCATCACTCCTTATATTAATCATCATACCTTATATTTAATCATCATTCCTTAAATTTAATCAGCACACCTTAAATTTAATCAGCACACCTTAAATTTAATCAGCACACCTTAAATTTAATCAACACACCTTATATCTAAGCATCACACCTTATATCTAACCATCACACTTTATATCTAACCATCACACCTTACTTTTAATCATCATTCCTTACATTCATCATACCTTATATTTAATCATCACACCTTAAATTTAATCATCACACCTTAAATTTAATCATCACACCTTAAATTTAATCATCACACCTTATATTTAATCATTACACCTTATATGTAATCATCACACCTTATATTTAATCATCACACCTTATATTAATCATCACACCTTATATGTATTCATCACACCTTATATTTAATCATCATACCGTTCCCTACATCTAAGCATCACACTTTATATCTAAGAAGCACACTTTATATCATCACACCTTATATCTAAGCATCATACTTTAAATTTAACCATCATACCTTGCATTCAACATACCTTATATTTAATCAGCACACCTTATATCTAACCATCATACCTTATATTTAAACATCACACCTAACCATCATACTTCACATGTTCACCCCACACTTTATACCTAGATCTCATTTCATACCTAATGTGCCAAGTCTTATTAATTTGTTTAGGAATAAATTTAATGCAATATATTTGCATGATACGGTATCAGTTAAAGTTAAGATTAAACAATGTCAACAATGTATCACGGAAATAATTTAAATTAAAAATGAGCTTATGGGATTTAAATTTAATGAAGTCGTAAAATATTCAGGGAGGATATTATTCTTAAATATCAGAATTGGACTTACTATTTCAGTGGTGAGAAAAAAACTGAGAAGTACCTGCTTCCCCCCTTACGTCTATATCTTATATCTATATCTTATATCTAGAAAATAGCTGGAACCTGAAACAATAAAAAATATGAATTAGTTTATTTATAACAAAATTTGTTTTTAATAATTATAAAAACAATATTTGTACTGCACACTAGTTTCAATAATAATATAGTAGTAGTAAATCGCAATCAATTATTAAAATTCAAATTAAAAAATAAAATTATAAATTGTGCTCACCTGATGACTGCTGAAAAGACACTGAAGATTTCTGTGTCGTTAATTATCATTTTAATAAATGAATAAAAGTAGGGGGATTACGAAATAGCTAATAGTTATTCAACGTTATATTAAAATTATTATATTAAATTAATAGTAGGGTATTAGCTAACACTATCAAGTATAAAATATAATTTAAATAAAAAATAAATATGTATATGTAAATAGAATTGTAGTGTTACCGATGTTTAGGACGTACGAAATTGGCACACCCAACAATGGGTAAGAAGACATAAGTGAAATATATGTTTCTAATTAATTTAATTATAATTGTTACATATTTCTTTTGCTCTGCCATATAGTAAAAAAATATACAGTGTGTTTGAAAATGTGGAAAGGCTCTTTTATTTTATTTTATTATAACAGATGTACACTCAAACCAACTAGTCCCTGTACACCATAATAAAGGAAAAAGTTTTCTATTATTTTAAAGTTTTTTATTGAATATTTATATACAAGAAATTTTATATTATAACATACTATATATTAATAAATAAAATAATATATTGACTTTATTTGAATTATGTATAAAATTTGTGAACTTTTACCGTAATTTTAACCGATATTTCTAAGGCCGAAAATACCGGTAACCGTTCATCATAAAAAATAAACCGGTTTTTATCGAACATTCACCTTCATTTTAATAATACTATTTAGTGCGAAAAAAATTGAATTTTTCATATCTGTTATATTTGTATTTGAATAAGACTATATGAGTCATGACAATTTCGATATTATTGGAGAGTCATAAAAATAGGTAGTCCCTTTGTAACCTTTAGGCATCAAGTTTAAAATTGAAAAAATTACTTACATTTCTCTGAATGTGTTATCGGAATTTTTGTGAATTTCTAGTTTGATTTTGCATGCAGCATGAAACATAATCGCTTTTCATTTGGTCCTAATATTATTATTTTTTTAATTAAGTTTTCTATTATTTTTTTTATTAACCGATTTATTAACCGGTTTAAACCGGTTTTCAATTTTTAAAAACCGGTTTTCGAACTAAAACCGTTATTTTTATAATGTTCTCAATATGGGTTAACCGTTAACCAGTATTTTTTTCGGTTACATGCCCTGATTCTGACCTTGCAAACACTGTTGTTTTTCATTAAAACACAAGTAAAATTTGTCAAGGGGCAAGTACTTGAGGCCTTGTTTCTACTACAAATGTCGTGCCAAAAATGCTAAAACTTTTAGCTGTATGTGAAATATAAAAATGAATTTTCCATCGTTCATGCTTTTTGTTGGTCAAATATAAAATTTATAGGAACCAGGGATGAAAAAGATAACGTAACAATACCTGATAACGTTATAATAACGCTTCATTTCCTAATATTTTGTTAATAACGTACAAATAACAAAATAACGTTATGTAACAGTAACGTAACAAATAACGATACACTATAATAGTTATTGGTCGTTGAGAGAATATAAATTCGTATTATAGTGATATTTTAATATTTTTTCGGTATGTATTATGTATACATAAATGTCACGAGTATCGTTTGAAGACTAAATGCACTAATCACAAACCTTCTAACATCCTACTGTCAATATGACTGCACGTGTGTCATATTATGTTATTAAGTTAATTAATGCTTGCCTTATAGCAGATAACTACCAATTACTGAATAAGGTATTTCAAGTATATTTTTTTAGTTTATTTTTTTTATGAATTTTTATTGCAAATTTGAAAAAAAAAGATATTTTAAAGTTATAATAACGAAATAAAAATAACGTTATATATTAGGTATGTTGTTTATTTTTTTTAAGATATACAACTTTATATAACGAATTATTTATATTTGTAACGTTATAAAATAACGTTATCCCATCATTGGAATAAACACACAATTACTATTCTTATTGTTATTTACCTATTTATTAAACCATCGACTGATTGGTACTTATTAATTAAGTCAAGAATATTCTCAAATTATTTAAAAATATTATTCGAAAGTTTTTGGTTTGCTCTCTGTATGTGTAAATAATATTAATTATAATGCATTTAGAATTCGATGTGATATTAATTTATTATTCTTTGTTGCAGGTACGTTGATTGTTCACAAACTACTACAACTGTTTCTTAATTGGTAAAGTACTATTTTTATATTATAATAGCATATTAACTAATGATATAAGTGTATAAGTCGACCATTAAAAGCACGAGTGTTGTAATGGCTTTTATACAGGTGTAGCCTACGCTGTTTTTATTATACATGTATAATCTGAAATTTTTATTTTGATGTTTTATCATTTTGTGTTATGATCTAACATCGTTTACATGGAGATTGATTAGCAATTGTTGTTTATACTACTTTCAATTTTTTATGTTATTGCTTAGCAATTTTAAAGAACGGCGTGTTTTAATCTTGAGTTTTCGCACGCTTTTTAGTTTGTTAAACAAGGATTATGATGCTGATATAATAAAAAATATATTTAGAAACTTTTTACGAGACTGTAATTATTCTTAATCTAAAAATCTAATTTTAAATGAGGAATAATTATTTATAGTGCAACTGTGCCACAAGTTCCACAATTTAAACCACAATTATGGAAAATGAAGAATTTCCAAGCCTTGAGGAAAGTGAAAAAAAATTCTTTACTTTTTGATAAGATATGAAAATTGTTTGAAGAATCCTTGACAAAATTCCTGTCGCCAATTTGTGTGTAAAAGTAAATGAAATGAAAAATGAGTACGAAGGCGTATATTAATTCCCAATTTGGCAAATAATGCAGGTTGCGGCGAATTGCGTGAAAAACTGAAAGGACGAAGCGAGAAAGGCAAATAATTGCTTTTGAAATGAGATTCTTCACTGGATTACGTGTTAGCAACAAAATATATGAAATTACTCGTCTAAAACAACAAAGCTACTCCCTTGTTGAGATATTGCATTTGTTTTTTATTATTTCCAAATCAGAATTTCGTGGAAATGAGAAATGCTTTATTAAAACGAAAATTGTAAGTGATAGAGATACCTGGCAGCTTTA
Source organism: Stenolophus ochropezus (assembly GCA_035578165.1). Classification (NCBI taxonomy): domain Eukaryota; kingdom Metazoa; phylum Arthropoda; class Insecta; order Coleoptera; family Carabidae; genus Stenolophus; species Stenolophus ochropezus. Next base: position 14,607,139 of record JAQOWZ010000001.1, on the reverse strand, counting down.
ATTGAATTGTAAGGTACACTATTATCTTTTGTAATTACTTTTTGATTACATTTTGAGATTAATTCAATCTTTGTCTTCTTAATTCTATTGTAAAGAAATTTAATCACCGTAAAATTCTCCGAGACTGTGCAATTTTACGCCGTTTTGCAATTAAATAGCAATTTATCGAAAAAAATGCCGTGACAAATAAGACTTCTTACAAAGAAAAATTAATAATTATACGCACTGTATACTGTAATTATTTTCATCGTTCATGGATATAGTAGATTATTTTCAATAAAAAAGTTTTTATTTTCATTTTTTACTTTTGTTTAGTAAAAAGTATTCATATAGAAGCTCTTATATATTTTCTTGTTTTTCAACTTTATAGCCTTACTATTCGGTTGGTCAGTAAAAAATAAAATTTGGACGATATGACCGTATTTGTATTTTCGTAATAAATGACAATGAATAAACCAAGTGCAATTTTGTATTGTTCCACCAAATGTTGACCAAGAATTTTCTTATTCGTATTTTGTGTGGGCACTCCAGAAGTAGGATATATCCTGTGAACCCATAAACTATATTCGTCCATAGTTTTATTGAAAATTTTCTGTGAGCACATTTCTTTTTTGCTGGGTATAAATTCTATTCTCACGTTAGATATTACATATTGAAATTCCGCAAAAAGCGTAATATACCTGTAAAAATACGATAACATATGATACGTATATTCGGTTATATTTTCTTTTGTTCTTTTCTCATTTTTTCCAATCCGAAGATGTTGAGATCTGCTCTGTTTTCATTTATTTTTGTTTTTGATGGCTGGTGTAATCCTGGGGGAATTTTTCATTTTGCACGTATGGCTTTTGTAAGTTGGTATTAGCTGTAGACTCCCTCCGGACTTCCACTTACTTACCGCTGGATGGTGAGTTACTCTCGGCTTGGCGTACCCTCGTTTTCTGCGGTCGGGTTTATCACGAAATATCGATAAAATACCGGAGCAATACAAAGAAAGAAAAGTTAATGAGAAGTGTTCTTTTCAGGGTTTCTTTCATATTTATTGCCCGCTTCAAGATTTTAACTTCTTCTCATTTTATAAATGCCTGGAAAAGTTTTAATGATAAGCTTGAAATTGTGAAACAGTTTATTCTTAAAAAAGAACTTTACTTATGTAACTATTTTGAAATTTACACAATTCTACTACTACAGAAAAGTTCATATACGAGTAGATAAATTGTACAATAGGCCCATAAACCATAATCGAAATATGAAAAAATTATATTATAAATATAAAATATTTACTGTTTTATGAATAATAAAGCAACATTTTTAAAAAATATATTTTTCAGTAAAGAGTTAGAGCGAATTAAATATTTCGTTACGTCACGTACATTCAAAATGATTATATTGGCTAGAAATTTGAAAGTTGGCCTTCCCGCGAGAATGGTGAGAATACAAGAAAGATAGGTAGGTTAGGTTCGACCAGGAGGCGTGTCTCTCAGCGCCATTGTTTTCTCAAACTTTTTTGTATAACACTCAAATATAAAATAAATACTGTAATATTGATAAAAGAATATAATTTTTGTTTGTATTAGGTTAAATATTAACGAAGTATGATTTATAACATGGAAAATAATACTTTTATATTAAACACATTATAAAAATTGCTCTCATGAAACATCACTGTTTCACTGCCTCTGAATGAGTGTACCTGACGTCACGATCGCATTCCAAAGTTTTAAAAATTCATATCTCGTTTATTATAAGGAATTTTCACATCGGATTTTCAACAATCGTCATAACTTCCAATGAAGTTTTATAAAAAAAAATTTAAAAAAATGGTTAATGGGCCCATTAGGTCAAGAGTGTTTAAATACGTTAATAAGTATAACTATCATGAATCATGACATTAGTAATTAATTATATCAATAAATAAATATTTATTTGTAGATTAGAGTTTATTCATTATTAGCAAATAATTATCATTGTGCAAATATATTATTTAAATAAATATATATTTATTTTTACTGACAAACAACAAAATTGAAATATTCCTATCATTGATATAATTTACGCTTTGGGTATAATTATATGTCACGAATTTTTATCACAATATAAATCACAGTATCCGTGACAATGGCTCACTAGCATCCCAATGTGATAAACAAACAGATAACCAGCGTGGAAGAACATCGCTATATATTTACACGGCCCAGGGTGTTATACATCACGCCTTTACACAAACACGGAACACGGGGTATTTACATACACATACATTACATCGATATGCATTGAACAAATCCCAGTGGTGCTCTGCAAATAAACTACGGAACAAATACATAATGCGCAGGTGAACGACTTCAAGACGGAAATTTCATAAACGCGTCACGTTACATTTTCCAGAGTTATAGTTTTCCTAAAGAAAAAGGCTGCTATTTACTGGTTCAATATTTTAACGAAAGATTACTATTTATAGTAACATTGATACTGACCAAAAATTATGTTTTGGCCTGTATAAAAAGTCAATATATTAATTATACTAACCAAAAATAAAAATTCAGTTTTTTATTAACTGATAAAGTGCGATAGTCATTCAAAATTTTTATCGTATATTATTTTATTTATACATGTATATTTCCTTTTATAAACCAATATTAATCGTAATTTTTTAAATAAAACTAGAAATTATAGTAATATCTAGTAACAGCAATATAAGAAAAATAAAAAATCTTTGTAAAAAATCATGTTTATTCCAGAAAATACAGTTTACTGCTTCAATAAAATTAATATATTCGCTTGATTATTTTAACTAAAAATCTAAATTATTCCCTGTACATGATGTCTCGCGTATTTCTTAGGTAATCTTACACACTAATGTGATTTGTAAGAGATATTAAATTTAATGCAGAAGGTAATGATTACACATTTTTTTAAATTATTGTTTTTCTTATTTAATGTTTCATATTTGTGATATAACTAAAATTTTCAGCTTAAAATATATGCAATTGAATCCCTGAATATTGGATAACGTGTGCGAAAGTAGCCAAACAAAACACATATACACTGAAAATTTTTAGCATAGAAAAGTATCCAATCAAATCCCTGTATTTCTGATCACGTATGCAAAACTAGCCAATCAAAACACCCAGTGAAAAGAGCTGTAAGACTTATCAAGTATATCATGAGGTTGTTAGGTAAATGACAATTATTTGCATGTGTCAAATATTAATTATTTTATTATTTTACTTTCAAAATGTCATATTTAGGTTATGGAAGTGAAATAAAAATCTTTAAAAAAATTCTCACCGAGTATCCCTCGATCATTGATAAATAACTTTATGACAACTTCCTCAGCGTCGGGCGGTTACCGCTTTCGGCTGACAAAATTATTGCGTAATTATCAATGCCCTAGGGATATTATATCTGATAATTTGCTACGGCTTTAATTTGAAATGAAGAATATGCCGAAATTAACTTTATTATTAAACAGAAGGCCCAGTTCTCTGGTTACCGAGATTACCAGATCTAACGGCTCTCAACTATCTTTGGGGACACATGAAGAATTTGGTTTATGCAGAAAGATCCAAACCAGTGATGAATTAATTTATAACATTTTGGCTGCAGCTACATCCATGTGAATCGAACTTGATACTCTTCAGAGAGCTACTTATCAATTATATGAAGGGGTACAATGTATACTAAAACAAAGAGAGGACAATTACTTAATGATTAACTTAAAGTGTAATAATTAAATTTTATATCGCCATAAATCCTACAATACTGAGTTTCTGACATGTGTAGCGTAGGTGGGGGTGAGATGGACCGGTAAGGCAGATGGTCGGTTTTAAAAGTACATTAGAATAATATCTCTCATAGGGAATGTTAATTTTATTGTTTAGAGATTGTGTATGTAGCAGCTTGAAAAATAATGCAGTAAATACTGAATAACCCAGGATTTACTTAAAAATTAGCACAAAAATTTTGAATCTTTATATACAATTTGTTAATTACAATTTCAGTATTTATGTATATACATTATAAGCAAGTACATAAAATTTAACGTAACCTAAAAAATTGGTTCTATCTGTATACAGTCATAAGTAATTTAGTGGTTCATTTAACCTCTGCTCTGAAGACAGATGGACTACCTGTGCTGAGGAGAGATGGATCAGAGGATTTTTGTTGTTGAAAAGATCAATTCAATTCAGTAAATATACGGTAAATAGACAAATATACGATATTTAGCACAGTTCCCTCACCTGTTTGGTAGAAAAAATAAACACCCGACCCGCGTCTTACCAGGACTATAATAATTAGATATTTTTGCGAATTTCTGTATTGAAAGATTTTAATGCCGTCTAAAGAGTGTCCTTGTACAGTGACATTAATCCCTTGAATAGACCTTTACATAAATAATGTTTTACGAATGAAATAAATATCTTTTAATAGCTGTAGCAAAGCTGTTTACGATTAAGCAGCGAAACGATCTCAACACCTTCACATCTCGTTCCGTACTACTTTCACAAACATGAATGCATTTAAATTCAATGAATGGTTGAATGAATGAATAAAAATGGCATTGCCTACACATTTCTACGTAGTAAAATCGTTAGCGGCCGCGGTTTCCAATCCTACGATGCCGACAGTAGCGGAAACACTTACGGTCAGGTCGCCTATCTGCAATCTACGACCAGATAGCTACTGCACGTATTAGTTTTATGTCTAGGGGGAAATAATGGTAGCGGAATGGTTGGAATATGGTTATAATGCCACCACAACCTTAACTACTCTGTATGGATTTTCAGATAGAATATATACACAATTATTCTCTTTTATTCGAATAGAAATTGTTTGAATTTTCGATACGATAACTACACCGTTCAGAATTGTAATATAGGACATGTCAAGCAGTTAATAACGCTTTTGGGAGTCCTAGGAAGTTCTAGTTGAACCTGATTTCAATCGTAATAATCGCTAATCTTATTTGTCGCAATATCAATGCTAATACATGATATTAAAAAAAAAACACATTGTGTTTAGGGTTTCGAGTGAGACAAAATATTTCACGAATCTCGCTCGTCTCGTAAGTAAGAAATAACTAGTACAATAGAAACCTGCGATATTTTCCTAAATGTCAAACAACAACTGACAGATTTAAATTGATTAACTGAAAATTCCATACGACATTGAGCAGTATGAACTGTGTACCAATAAAACAAAATCAGAAACCAGATTTTTATATGACTATCTGCTAAGTAAAGACAAAATTTAGGTGGAGCAGATATTGTACATTTCTCTAAATATATATTTATTTATATTTACCAAAAGATTGTTCAATTTCCCTACATTTAGAGAAATTTCCCTTGGTATGGTAACACTTCGCACAGATTGCGACTTTGAAAACTCGAGAAATCTCGGCGAAATTCGAGACCAAGACGAGATAATAATATTCAAGGCGAGAAATAAACGAGACGAGATAGAATATTTTACATTTAAAATGAGACGATTCGAGACAAAGAAAAATCTCGTCTCGTCTCACAGAATCACCAATTGTGTTGGTTGTTTTAGTTAACAAACAAAAAATGAACCTTAATTATTGAGAATGTAAATAATTGCGTATAACAATATCTGTTATATTGTATTTTTAATTTGTAATATATCTTTTCTTTTTCTAAGAAGTATTTTTGTATTGTAGTGTATATTGTACATCTTTTCTTTCCTCGGTTTTTGTATCTCAGGAAACGTACAGGAATTCTGCTCCTGTTTTATATTACTTCGTAGTAGAAGCTTAAAAAAGCATATTGGTTGACTTCCAATAAATAAATGAATAAATCAAACATCCCTCCCTTTTTTGTAGAGCTTGTGACATCATGACAAATGAAATTAATTTTTCTTGTTTTATTACATTTTTCGGTGAAATATTTTTGGCTGTTATTAATACGCATTCATTTCGCTGAAAAAAGTTTGTCAGAAATCTGGTTCTCTTTTAATAACATTCACGTTACTTTCATTTTTTTTACTAAAATAAATTTTTGCAACTGCCTATACCAATTATCAGGTAGGTTAATAAAAAAATAAATTTGGAGTTAATCAACTCTATATTTAGTTTAAAATTTCTGGTGTTGCAGCTGTATACAAAACAGTATAAATTCGAAGTTACGCTAATTCTGCAAACGTCATATTCAGTGTTAAATCCAGAAAGATTTTGCCGGTGGGGAAAATGAAACTTTATCACAAAATATAACAATATTGTATTATTAAAAGCCCTAAATATATTAAAATACAAAAGTAACTATATTGTTGTCTGCTGAGTGGTAAAGAATATATCATAAACATTTATCCACATTTATAATAAATTGTATTCGTTTTCATACCTATCCTTTGATTTACCAAGAAGTTAATCTATTGAAGTTTTATTAGCTTCTAGCAAAATTTAGTAAATAATTTTCTGAATGAAGTTCCAAGCTTGATATTTGACATTTTTATTTATTTGCAATTTGCTTACGTTGTTTACACAAAAATACCAGATTACCAATATAACGCATCTCCTTAATGTTTTTGGCATGTCGTCTTATAATTAAATATTATATTCCATTTGATAACAATAGTGCGTAAAACATGCATACCTCGGGCGTAAAGAGATTTAGGCTTATGGACAACTAAAAGCCCTCTGCTAAGCGTCGGACTTCAAATTTCGTCCGCAGGCGTAAACCTTCTTTTTCGGCGTGGAACTAAATATTTTTTATGAATTGGTACTGGAATTTCAGGATTAAGATTTGAGTATAGATTCAGTCCATGTTAGTGACAAATATCTTTTATGAATTAAACGGGACTAAATATGAAGAGAATCCCTTTTATGAATTAGGCTGTAAGATATTAGTGATAAAGCCAAGACAAGACAAAATACTATTTATATCCCGGTTTCCTGATAACCCATCGTGTTACAACACCGGTTATGCAGTCGACTGCTCCATCCCTTGCCGGTAGAAGACGCGTCGCGACGCCTTTGCCGCGTAATGAGCAAAGGGCAGACAAGACGCCGCCCTTGTAGCACCGGATGCTTTGCTTCCTCAGTCTGTATCGCATGCTCAAGTGCAATTGCTTTGATGTGCCAGCCCAAGCTGATTGACTCCACAAATACATTAAAATCGCGGAGAGAACATCCGCACACGCAACGAGAACCTTTTTAATTATGCGAAACAACTCTTGGGCTGGGATATTTCAGCTAGTTTTAAAGAAATCTTAAATAAACGTCTGTAAGAATAGTTTGAAAATATTTTAGAAGATAAAGAAATACACATAATGGAATGATGACTTAACAAGTATCTATTGAAAACAATAAGTCTATAAACATTGATAGAAATGTCTTAAGCTACGTTTCCACCTCTTAACATAGTCACAGGTTTTAGTTCTTGTTTTTGTTTTAAATTTCGACCATTTCTAATTCTTAACATAAGCATAATTATTCTGGTAAATGTTCGTTTGCGATGTAAAATACGAAATTAAATTTGATTATTAAATTATATTAGTAATTAGTAATTACAAAATGTTGACATATAACTGCTAAATATAATTTTCATAAATTGGATTTTGACAGCTGAAAGGAAAGTCTCCATTTTTATTTATTTTCTGTTTCGCTGTCTGTGTTTACCATGAACCGAAGATATAAGTCTTGTTCTTCTATTTTTCATGTCAAATTCAACAGTTCTACACGTAAACAAAGAATTTACAATACACTGCAGTGTACCTATCTTCTCTCTAGTGAAACAACGACTATGGCTATGACAAAAGTTTGAGTTTTACATACTTTATGATTATGCGCAACACGAAGACTACGACCATGTTTAAAACAAGTGTTGGAAACGATCACCCGCATTCACGTATGTCAATCATCTCCAGGTCTTAACTAATACTAAAACCAGTGGCGGATTTATACATTTGCCGCCAGTAGGCTACTCAAATTTTGCCGCCCCTACTGACTACAAGTGTCAGTTAATGACCGTCAAAAATTATAAAAATTTGTGACTAACAGGCTAAGTATTTCCTTTTTAGTTCTTAAGTAGTTTTTCTAAAAGGCACAATCAATCGTCAAAATATAATCACAGACAAAAGCATCCAGCCCATCAAGTCTCTTAAAGTTCTGATGAATATCTTGCATGAAAAAGAGCAAAAGTGAAAACATGAGTTATGGATAATAATAATAATAATAATGATGCTATTTCTATTACTACTAGTAGTAATAGTGATTATTCCACACACGTCATTTTCACCCAATCAGAATTCTTCTTTTGATAGCCTCAGGTAATTTTTTAGTGAAGAAATTTGATAAAACCACAGTATCATAGTGATGGTTACATTTTGTTGATAACAAAAATTTTACGTTTGAAGTATTGCCATTCGTGAAATAATCAAATAAATATAATTCGAGCTATGAATTTAATTGGGATAATATACTCATAATTCTTGCGAAGTAACGACAGTCTGTTACTATGCAACAACTATTCGTAATTTTTTCCAATAAATTAATGGCTCTTATTATATATGATTAAATACAAATCATTTAATATTTTGTAAAACAATCTATATTTATCTATTAAGATATATAATCAAGAACATATGTTAATTATTGTTTTAATGTTAAATTCTTTATTTCAAGTACAAAGCGTGCATTCGCACGTGGGCGGCCAAATATTATTTTTAAATTTTCGGAAATGATTTAGTAAATAATAAGTAAAATATAAAAATAATTTTAAAATAACAATGCTCTGTTATATTATTTTTAATTTAAATTTATGACAAGTGTGACAAGCACATATTATTTTTGCACATGAATGAGGGAAAACTGAGAAGCTCCATTTCCCTTTAAAATTGTAATTTTTAATAATACGTAATTTTACCTTGGACGAAAAAAAAAATTACCTGCGCCGCAATTTCATTTACTCTTTTATCTGTACTTGAGGGGCGCCAAATATTTTACCACACGTGGGCGGCCGATACTGCAGAATCGACCCTGTCTATAAGATAACATATTCTAAATCTATCGGTACTAATTGGAGGGAGAAAAATACGCTAAGATGTTAAATAGTGAATTTCTGTGACTTATATACCAACATTTACATACTTTTCGGACGGTTATGTTATTCGTTCCCGCGCCATAACCAAACGCGAGTATGAAAATTGAAAAAAAAAAAAATATCTAACGGTGAAACATATTACATGTTGAATTGTTTGTGTGGACCTAATAACATTTAGGTATATAAATATAAATATTTTTTTTGTCCTCATGAACTGTAAACTTAACAATCACACATCGTTGACGTCTATGGTAGTTGCGATTTTACACATGCGCGGAACTTTACCGCACTCAGTAAAGTAATACGCACCCACATTTTTAAGTTCTAAGAGACCACTAATAAATAAAGCTGCTTTGTAATAATAAAGAGTACTTACAAAAACGCTAGCTACCGCAGTTCATCGTTCAATAATAATAATAATAAATAAATAAATAAATAAATAAACCTGAATTTCTTTTAATTTAATCTGCTGGCGCCATCTATTAGCATACAATAATAATCAGTGAGAATGTCAAAATATTCAATGAATGACTAACGAGAATTGATTATTTTATTTAAAATATATGGAATTAGTTTTAATAATGTTAAAAACGGTAAGTAACATTAGAATCATTCATGTAGTCTGTTTAGGACTAGATATATGTAGGAATCAATTATAATAGTCTACCTAACCTTAATTTTCTTCCAGCATAATACAACTCCAGAATCAAATAACCAAAGTACAAATTCTCGGACAAAAAATTTAATACATTATGTGTGCGTTAGGTATTTGTACAACGCTCGGTTTTATTGCAGCACTCCGCTGCGCGTCGTGCTTCAATATAAAACCTCGCGTTGTAAAATAACACCTACCGCACGTATAATGTAAATAACTATTACTTCTGTAAGGCAAAAAAAAATCCCCAAATTTGCCGCCCCTAAAATCTGCCGCCCTAGGCTTCAGCCTACTCAGCCTGCTGGTAAATCCACCACTGACTAAAACTGTGAGTTTGTTAAGAGGTGGAAACGTAGCTTTACAAAATTGAGATCCAAAAAAATATTTATTAATTAACTGGATGGTTACCTGAGAGCAATATTGTCAACATTTTCTTAAAGAAAAATTAATCAGTTCCAACAATTTATCGATGTATAAAAGAATGCGAAGAAGGTATACTTTACAGTAGACGTCCAAAAATTTTGACCGCATTATTGATAGAATGGTTAGAAGGTAAACGGAGCAGGGATGTCGGTCCGAAAGTTAAGTTGACGTTTTCATGTTTCACACATGACTGTGCATAGAGAATTGAATCGTAGTGGTTTAAACTACCGCAAAACTGCCCAAAATACACAACAGTTATTTGCAGAGGATTCTTACATGTTGTCGTGCACCAAGACGTCGCCCCTTCTCCCTTCATTAATAATAGAAAAATCATAATGGACAAAAAAAATACTTTACACGATCTAAAAATGAAATAAACGGAAATGACGGTTTTTACACCAACAAAAAGGTAAGGCAGTTAATGGAAACCTTTTTATTAATCGTTTTGTTACAAAATTGATTGCATTTATAAATGGACATCATGCTAATCAGCACAATGTTCTATTAAGTAGAAAGGTGTACGAAAAAGTAGGAAGTCCAAAATGACAAATAAGTTCGTTGTATTAATTAATTAAATATATTTATATTTTGTCCAAGAGGTTATGCGAATTCTGGGAAAATTGCAGGCCATTGAAATTAGCAGCCCATTGTCCACTATAATAATTGAATAAAGGTTACTTTACTTTAGACGTAAGATGAACATGATCTAACTTAAATTAAATATAGGTACATACCCCAACTTTTTCTCAAATTTTAGTACTATACGTTAGATACACAACATGTAAAGGAAATAGAGAAGAAACTTCGTTTCAATCGCTTACGTTCCAAAATGTTGTATGACCGATGTTCTGACGTAGGATGATCGACAGTGGAACCGCTATAAAAACTAGAATTCTATTTGTATTCATCGTGATGTGGGGTCAAGCACACGGCAACCGGAACCATTCACAGGAAGCACAGTGAGTAGTTCTGTGAGAGGCTGATAGACAGCGCCAGCCGTCTCAGACGTTATCTGCTCGGAACGTCAGAGCGGCTGATCGCTCTGATAAACGATGAGTGAATACTCCGCTAAGATATCATCGCAAGTGTCGGGTTGCACACAAACCGTTGCTGCTGTACCCGCTCATTTGAGGAGTTAGATGACCGATAGGTGAGCTCTCAAACTACTTCAAAGTTTCTATAGACTATGGAGGTTTGATACGGAAAATACGGGTCGTTGTCCAAATGGTCTTGAATAAACGCTTTGATAGATGTATCAAGTTGATTGAGTTCTCTTATTTGAATCATAGAATATGTATCTACTTTTAACATAGATATATATTTATGAACTCAAAATACGATTTTATCATTTTTATTTGACGCTTATTGGTGACAATTTTGTTTCATTAAAAAATCAGCCAAATTTAAGGTTTATAACATTGGAACTCAAACTTATGCACCCCCAATTGGAATTGATAATATAAAATTTCCGGCACCCCTAAAATTATGTGCATGATATTTTAAAGACATTTTATTATTCTTAGAAAAACATGTGATAAATAAGATTGATATAATTCCGTCATAACTGGGTGTATTTTGGGCAAACTTACTCGCATTTCATGTTCTACCGACTTCAATCGTTCTCTCTTTTTAGTTTTGATGTTAACAAACTTCCGCGGTACCCCTACAAAAATTGAAATGCACCCTAAGGTGCCCCTACACCCACTTTGAGAACCACTGGCTTATAAGCATCATATTAATACTTATACTTGTAATTATAAAACAGAGTGAGTTAAATTTTTCAAAATGTTGTATGTACTTTGTCCAACACGTTCAAAAGGGAACAAGTGCCTATAGCGATAATAAAATAGTTTTAAGAGATGACTGATGTAGTAAGGGCTAAGTGCCATCGTTAGTAACATAACCTGTTTCTTTGATGCATTACATCGTTCTAATACGTCTGCACGTTGAATTATGGTACATAGACCTTTCTGTGCATGTTCTGATTTCAGTAAATATTAAGTATGTTGCCATTAAAAAATTAACAAATTGTTAAAATATTATATATAACAATTTCTATATGATATTATTATTGTATAGCTTTTTGTTATTTAGCCAATTATGAATTTCAATTATAAGTATTCAGAAGAAATTAACGTAAATAAATGAATAAAATTTTTTTTTAGTTTTAGTTCTGTAAATTTTATTATGAGTTTTGAAAGATGTTTCTTAGGCTGCCACTAAAACAAAATATTCATTTCCATTTAATACACCATCTGTCAAAAAAACAATTGCCCAGGACTTATAATTAGACGATGGAAATAAATATTTCTATTTTGACCAAAACCAATCATGTTTAAGCAAAATTATTTCCATTCCGTTCAAAGCCAATTAACAAGCCACGAACCGATGTTCTCTTTTCTCTTTATTGTTGCTATGGTAACCACTATTGACTGTTTGATAACAAACCGATTGTTTGAGTGAAAATTATTGAAATAAGAGTCAAATACATTTGTTTTTATGTGGTCGCTAAACATTATACTCCCATGGACGTGAATACTTTTCTGCACACGATACACAATATACTATTATAAATTTAACTTAAATATTTATATTTCAGAATTAGCTGGTGGCGAAATACTGTATGCAAACGACATAGGCGACAAAGAGTCACCAGTTGCTACATATCTAAAATAAAATTCATATTTAATATATTTTCTGCCCACAAATTACACTACTACCTTAATTACATGCCTTGCATTTGACGGTATTCTTTTTATGTATTTATTGCATTTCGATAAGAGTTTTTGAGTTCATTTCAATAAAAAAATTAATTGGTTCACTGTTAATAATCAGGTGTATTAAAAATTCATTTCTTTCCAATTTCCTAGAGATGCTCTATTTAATAAATCATACCTTCATATACGTAACGCTATACTTCGAAAGCCCAAGTCACTTGTTTTTCATAATTCTATTTAGCATGCTGGCTGGAGTAAATTATACTTATAATTATTAATATGGAATATACGTAAAATTGGATCTAAGTATAAATAACCAGCTCTGAACGCCTTACTTAAATCAGATATTACTAATTTATAATTATAAATACTAAGTATAAGTATAATTATGATGCTATGAATGAGCCTTCATAATACACTTGTCTATATATCTTTAAACAAAAGGATCTAGATTTCTAGATATCAGAATTAAAATTGTTAAAACGAATGGTCGGGGGCATAATTTTGCAAATATCTGTTAAAATTTCGAAATATCTGAATCTGCATAATTTTATTCTCTTATATCCGCATTGTAAAAAATAACATTGACTAATTAAAAAAGTGTTCCAGGTGAAAAATAATTCCAATTAATTGTTATATATAATTAAATTATTTAATGAACGTATTTAAAATTAATAACCTTGAGCAAACAATTTTTCGCTTATCACAACAGCATGAATAATAAATAATTGAACTGATCATTAATTATCCTGTATTAAAACCCCATTTTCACATTAATGTTCAGTAATCAGATTACCTATTCGTATTATCGTTGATAATATATTATCAATAATAAATTGTTTATATATCTGCAAACACGATCATCAATTGTTTAAAAATAAATCTGTTTCCATAATTCTGAATCCATTGTATGTTGCTGAAGCTGTAGGCTATTGTTGTCAGTATCCATTATTTACAAGTAAATAACATTTATTGATCAAATAATACAATTCCATAAATGCATAATAAAAATATATATATATATATATATATATATATATATATATATATATATATATCAAGTAGCTCGTATTTCTTGGGTAATGTTTAATACATTTTTTTTAAACAATTTTATATTGATGTTACGAACTGATGAATCGGGAAAACCTATATGAAGTTGTGCCCAAGTTACAGTTTCGCATTTTGCTGGATTTTCTGTTTCTGTACATTTCATTGGCAGGGTGCCCGAACATTTTTATCTGCGGTTCCCTCCACTTTCATGCGATGTCTGGGAGTCGAGCCATGTATCAGAACGGACTACAACGCACTTCATCACACTTCCGAATTGTCCGAGAAAAAATACGATGTTCTCGGGATAATAAAACGTCGAACATGAGAAATATAGAGGGGGAAACGCTTCGATTTAACGGCCTGTAATAATAAGAAATACGGGGGACTACTTCTTGCTCTTATACAGATGTAAACATTTGTTTTGTTAACCTCAAATCTCGTACTTAAAGCTAAACAAATCAATTTTGTAGCCTCATTTCTAAATAATTTTTAAAACAATCAAAATCGAATTAACTTCCTTGAAATTACATATTACTAATAACATAAGACAAAGTTTGAATTATTCAAAAAATTACCATACCAGGGTCTGAAGGTCTATGAAAACAAAGTTTTTTTACGACATGCCTAGAAAGCTTTAACTTTGTTACCAACAGTTTAATATGGATATTATAATAGAATGAATGTCTAGATCGCCTTCTAGGGCATCTCATGCCCTGAAGGTGATCTAGTTCAGCCGGCCGGAAAATGGAGCACGCTTCGGCGTGTGCTCTAATTCTAGCAGTATTACTTGCTCTGGATTGTGATCTGTTTTCAGTGGCTCAGAAATTAGAGCATTCAGAAGTGTTTACTCTAATTGTAGGACTCGTGAAACTAGAGCATATTTTGGAACAGATTTGGCTGCTCTGGATCGTACTCTAATTTCAGTGGGTCATGAATTAGAGCATTATAAAGTGTTTACTCTAATTCTAGGCCTACTGAGCACAGAGCACATTCAGGAGTAGATATGGCTGTTTTGGTTTTAGAGGATTAGGAATTAGCGTATTTTAATGTGTTTATTTTAATTCGTGGCCTATTGAGAATAGAGTATATTTTGAAGTAGATTTGGTTGGTTTGCTGAAGAAATTTTGAAAATTTGGTGTTCGTGATTCGAATGTTTCATTCGCTATGTTCGTTAGTTAAATTCGAGTTTGAATGGAAAAAAATATAGTTTGACAAATAATTATATTTAGACCTCTGGCAAATATACATGTTGAACAATACAGATTTTTTTAACGTTTCTATTAGTATAGGTATTAGTTTTCTGCCGGAAATGTAATAACTTATTTATTGTTTGTGTAAAGAACATAGTAAATCTAATAAACCCTGATGATTTTTCATTAACGGAATGATGTTTCATATTTTTCTTGGCAATTATCGAACTTTAATATTAATTTACGAGCAAAACTTCCTTGACGGTAATTGCGAAATATTTTTCACGGTTTATGATTTTCAAATAACCGCCTATCATCATTTATAACTGACAGACAAGTGCTAAACAAAACAAGTGCCATTGACTGATAATCAATGAAAACTAATTATCGGTTATTCACAGGTAATTCTCGCGAGATTATTCATAAATCTATTAGAGGGTTTGTTAAATATTAAAAACCTACACGCTGCATATTGTTCATGCAGATTATAAACAAGTGAGTGTCAATGTTTACCGCTATTCACATGTTTTCATTTTGTCAACAAACGTTTTTGGAATACATAAAACTAATGGTGGTACAATAATCTAATCAAAAATTGAACATTGTATGATAATAAAAATTCTCTTATTTCACATGACGCTTTGAGAGGACTACGATTGGTCAATTTTTTAAATAAAAAAAATATTAATTCATAAAAACACAAATAATCTCTTATGTGGGATAGTATTTGAAAATATTCTAGCGGTACATATAAATCAGACACAAATTTCGTAGGAAAAAACATTGGAGAAGCACTGAGCCATTCTCGGTTGCAATTTGTATCTTTTTACCACATATTTTGTTAGTTTTATTTGGTATCTTTTTCGGTAAGTTGGTAAAAATAAAGAATGTATGGAGTGAAGTCTAGCCAGTGTGACTTTGTTGTGCATTGATTATCGATGAAGCGTCGTTTCGCTCAACCATGTAACTAAACAGCGTCCTGTCTGCATGTTGCTTTTATGTTGAATAAAATTTTCAAAACTTCACTTATTAGAGATAAAAAGTAAATAACTTCGTTAAATATTGAAGGTTAGATGTCTGCAAAGTTTCAGCCAATAAGAAAAAATGTTTATTTTATATAACAGCATCCAAAGAAAATACTAACACCGACAAGAATATATCTTATCTGAAGTTCCTTTTTGCAACAACATTATGAGTCTTAATAATATATCACCTCAAAATAGATTTAGATAGTCGTCTGATAATATCCGACTTTACTATGTATTATTTTAAATTTTTAACAGAATTTTTTTGAAATATGTGATTTTTTTGTTTAATTTACTTTGAAATGTAAAATCCGGTTATAACGACATCGAAGGGAACCCAAAAATTTAATCGTAATAGCACCCTTGAAAGTAAAACAACTTTAGCTTATGTTTTCAAGCAACTGGTCACAACGTGATAACAAGTTTGTCGTTATAAATGGATTGTTTATTTTAACTTTTTGAAAAAGAAAAATAAAAATATATTTTAGTTTTTTTTTAAATCGAATTTTTATACAACCCTGTGAAATAATACACAGTAGAATAACCAAGTGTGTTGTTTTATTTTTATGATGAAGATAGTAGCAATAATTCAAATTCCGGCGTGGTAATAGAATTAGCTGTGGTAGTGTGAAAAACGACAATTTGATGGAATAATGTGATTAGGCCCGTGCGTGTTGATAACATATTTAACACAATTTGATTCGAGCGGCTTGCGAGTACGAGTGGCTTGATTGAGTGTCGGGGTGGTTTCCTGCCGTCAGGACGCCTCCCATTCACCCGGCGTACCCATCATAAAACATCGCCCCACACGTATTCAATCATTGGGAATCGATCAGCAACCGTCCTAACCGCCAGCTCATTGAAAAAGAATAAGGAAATCACAGCTTCCAACGAGAAGTTCTCCACCGTGTAAAATCACCTGAAAACTGTGATAAAATCCAGTGTATACCAATCTCTGAACATTGTAGAATTCAAAAACACTGAAACTCTAGAATACATTACTCTGTAATAAATATAGACGGACAGAAGTGGGTAACTTGCTTTATGTGCTCCGTCACGAAATGAGCGAAGTGTAAGAACTGGGGTTCAAATTCTAACTGCACCAATTTTTATGCAAATAAAAACACTACAATGTCCGAGTGATTCGGAACCCTTAATAAGCTGTAGGCAACACCTTTTACCACAAAAATGCAAGTAAAACTTATCTTGAGACAGTACCATATGTTTCATCTGTGACTAAATTCACACCTATAAATAATTTTATTCCCATTATATTTGATGGTATAATTGTTTTCTAAAAAATACCCAAATTTCAATGTGCGATCATTGTCATTAATTTTAAAACTGTTTATTTTTTCTTTCATTTAAATCAGATTTTTTTATTTTTATAGTACCTATATTAGCATAATATATTTTCAAAAGCGTGTTTCACAAAAAGTTACTTTATTATAGAAAAAAAAAACAGATTGTAAAGAATAAGTAATATAGAAACATTAAAATTACAGCAAAATTTGTTTTTTTATCTAGACCGCTTATAGCGGCAAACTGGTTATAACGTCATCGTATATACGCTAAAGTTATTGTAACTTTTTCGATTATAGTGACGAAATTTTTTAGGTTCCTTCGATGTCACTATAATCGGATTTTACATGCCAAAGTAAATTAAACAAAAAGTCAATAAATTCAAAATAATACATCAGTAAGGACGTTTTACTGATGAAATTAAACAGATTTAGAAGTTCTTGAAACATCGGCTACACGTTTTTTCCTCTCATTTTCGTAAACCTATGATGTTAAATAAAAATTGCAGAAGAAGTGAGTTAAATCAATGATATATTTTTTTAAATCATTGATTTAAATCAATGCAACCCTAGGTTTTAGAAAATAATGTTTCGATAGTCTGCTTTCAAATCTTCAAACAGAACTGAATGATTTTATTCTATTTATTCTAATATTTTATAATTTATAATTTTGCCTTGATATACATATAATGACTGATGTACTTAAAAATTGTTCTTGAAAAGGAGGAAATGTAGGTACATTAAATATGTGAGAAAAACTGCCTTCGATAATTTATATAAGACGAGTAGATAATTGAAAATGAGTTATAAATTACCATCTTGAAGTTAGCTGCAATATTACTCGTTTTTGATGAAAAATAGAATTTTCACATCAAAGACGGGTGCGTTCAATAAATTTTATTAAAAGGTTCTGTAATGAACGACCTGTTCCATCTGATCCAGACAAAACATATTTTAAATTTTCCATGAAAATGACAAATTGAAAATGTACTCGTAATTCTATTTCCAGACTCTCATATTCAAATTAGATTTGATTTGCTACAATTTCACAGCTAGTTTAATTTTCGATTAATTAATCTTGCTGATGATAAATAGGGCACCATATGATTCATAGAACAATAGATTAATGTATCTAATTTACGTTTCCAGTGAAATTTTACTGTTTACATACAGTTTTGTGTTACTATGGTAATAGTCAAAATTGATTCGTAGAACTTTTTATTACGACGGAATTTTAGTCATTTTTATTAGAAAAAACTATCAATATTCCATTCCTTTGAAAAAAATATGATGTAATGTAAATTAGAGTAAATGTTAGTCATTTTTATTAGAATGAAAAATCAATAATTATGTCATTTCAACGAAAAATGTAATGTAATTTAACCATAAATGTATTTAATAATTCATTATTATTGTGAAATGTATGAAATTTATTAATTCATCTAATTACCATCAATTTGATTGTTAATTTCATAATCCGTAATAATACTTTAATGATAATTTTCTATCAAAAATTTATTACTAATTTAATATTCTGTTATGCATTCACATGAAATTTATATGGAATTCAAACAAGTCTATTTATAACCTATTTTTATTGAAATTAATTTTTTATATAACTTGAATAACTGATGGTACGAGTTAGTTAAAACTGGTTCTTGAACTCTGTTTATGTCTAAATAAATTATGGTTAAAAATAAAATCTAGTTTTAAAATATTTGTTTATATTGATTGTAGAAATAGAATTAAAACTCTCGGTTTTTCCATAACATTTAAATTTGCAATAATGATTTAATTATATTTTGTTATTAAGAGTAAAAGTGATAGTTTGTGTGGTGTAAGGATAAAATATTGAATCACTCATAAATTTTTAATGTAAAGTAGTTTTAATGACACCAAATGGCCGATATTGAAATTAAAATGAACCAGCCAGGAGACGAAGTTACTGCTTAAAGCTTCAAGGTTAAATTTTCACGTTAAAAAATACAAAAACTATAATTTTCTTATTGGATTTGCACAACCCTTAAGGAAAAATTCGATATATAGATACCCGATATATTGAAAACTAAAACATCAATACATATTATCGATATTTTAAACTAAAACTATCGATATCATCGATATACCGCATATCGATACCCATGCCTAGTGTGGTGAGCGTGGATGTTTGCATACTGGTTTTTTTCAAATGTAGATATTTTAGAAAATAATTTAATACTAATTTGTAGGTTAACAATTTAAATCTGTCAATTGTTGATAGTTTTTAGTAAGTAAGTAAGTTATCTAGTTTTGTAATGACATTTAGGGCGATGTTACAGGTTTCTATTTATTTCTTATTCGCTGATTCTACATAGTTTCCGCGGTTACTTATTTATTTTACTTTTATACCAGCGGTATAAAAGTAAAAAAAAATATTCCGGCTACGTAGAAATTAAACTTCTACCTTGACAATCAAGTCAAAAAATGTTTATTTTTCTTGTTTAAAAAAATGAGAAAATTTTTTCATACCAAGCATGCTTTTTGTAAGTTTTTTTTAAATTTGCCTGTATGTATTT
The DNA here is from genome assembly GCA_035578165.1 of Stenolophus ochropezus. Classification (NCBI taxonomy): domain Eukaryota; kingdom Metazoa; phylum Arthropoda; class Insecta; order Coleoptera; family Carabidae; genus Stenolophus; species Stenolophus ochropezus. The sequence continues at coordinate 14,587,167 of JAQOWZ010000001.1, read as the reverse complement.
TCGTAGATTGTATTTATTTTACATATTTAATATTCTAATGGTGTGTTTCTTTTTCAGGTATGCCTACTCCACATTTCTCCTTGACAATTGAATGCGACAAGGGTAACATATAAATTTCTCAGAATTCACGAAATTTCATTTTCTATCGAATTAAGGAAAATTACGTTTCCTAAACAAATAAATCTTGACATAAGCAATCCCTCCTAAGTTAATTTGTTTTCACTCAGGCGTACCACAACAAAAAATCTTAAATAAATAGACCGCAATGAAGGTAATAAAAAACCTGATTTAGAAATGCTTTTACGCAGTGATTTTCCAGAATTTTTTCATGAAATGATTGACTGGATTAATTTATGAAAAAAGCTGAAACATATTTTATCCACGATGGATTACAGATGTTTTGGTATAAAAACACTGTGATAGGTGCCATGTCAGCTTATTTTTTGTTTCATCAGTAAATGGGGAATATTTAAAAAAGATTTTATAAGCATTACTGAATTTAATATGTCCTGGTATTATATTTCAATTTAGACAGATATACAACATATCAAAGTAACTAACTTTTAAACATATACTACAAATATATAAAAAAATTCATTTCCAATTATTGTTATGTTATATATATTTTTTACTTGAAAATGTGCACGGTTTAATTATTTTACAATTATAGATAAATATTTATTTAGCTAATATGAAATATTAATATCAGAGATATTGTTTTATTATTATACAATGTTATTTCCATTTGGAATTAATATTGAATTATAAATCCAATACCTTATTTTTCATAATTATTTTATATGAAAATATAATTAACTTGTTATTGTTACATGAACCTGAAAATGATGTATTTACTCGTTAGCACAAATGATGTTTTGCATGTTTGAAGGGTTCATAATGCATAAACAAATTTACGTATCGCGTATCGCTGTTTATTGAAACATTTCCACAGATGTCAAATAACCGTATTGGTAAAATGATTAATAGTTGTGCGCGTAGATCCCGCAATAAACTGTATTTACTCCCATCGTGGGAGAAAAATGAGCCGGGTTTACTAACAATACCTTACATTTGTCATTCATAGACGCCCGGATCTGCGGAGTATAATTTAATGCCTTGAAAAACTTCTCCCTCCGGAATAAAAACGGAATTTATCAAGACTATCTCGCGATCTCTTAGTTACTTTCATTCACGGTATCATCTGGTCTCTGCACCAAATCTGGAAGTTAATGTCTGTTTATTTTAAGCGAAATTTAATTCATTTTATTTTTATCTGCGGTCGCTACTCTTTATACCTTGCTGAAACCAATACCAATGGCGTGCACAGAAGACTTTAGAACAATAACAATTGTTCATGATAAAATTCAAAATAGATTGTCAATGTCAAAGGAACTTGTCACAATTTACTGATTTATAAATAACATTTAGTAGAATATATAACAATATATTTACAATTATAAATTACAATATATTTTCAAAAACTGTACCGTTAGCAACTATACAATAATTTAAATGGTTATAAAAAAATAATATAATATATTTTATATCTAAATAACCAACACCGAGTCCATTATTTTTAAATTTATTAAATATGCTTTATAAATTGTAGAAGGATTTGGTCCAGCTCGATGAGGATATAAATTATAAAACATATCACAAAAAAATTATAAATATCAAAAACAATTAACCAAAATGGGGAATTTTGATATTCTATATTATGTCACTCAAAGATGCCTAGATTTCTTAAAAACTAACATTTTGTAAAAAATACGTTATCGAAGTTCACGGAGAACGTATGTCTTCCTTATGTTCCTGAGTTCCCATGGCAACAGAGAGTTCAACTAAAACTACGACCTACGTTCAAAAAGTCAGGTCTCACTATCCCTTCTAGGCAAGCATACAATTCACTTGTGACGTCATAAAATTTCGTCGATAAACAATGAATTATAAATAAATAGGAACATAATGTTAACTTTCAATTATATTTTACGATTAATTTAAATTATGATGACAAATTCTTTACATATCCAAATTTAAATGCATTTCAAAATCTAATAAAAAATAACTTTCTGTATTAATTTCAAATTAAAAACATAACTAATAACAAATAACGAAAAAAAAAAATACTTTCGTATATGTACTAAATTATTTAACGGGCTGTCAGCGGTCAACAACTAAGATCGCATAATAGTCTAAAGAGAACGAAAGACAAACAGCAATATTTTCATCAACAGAATTCGAACACGTAACATCTTGATTGCGATCCCCAACTCTCAACAATTTCATACTAATTATTAAATGGCCTAGTCTTGAAATAATTATAGTCTAATTCTTGATCTCGTTAACTGATACGATATGCAGAGCATATCTTCCAATATGATTTGATTTACTAGATCAGAAATAAGATCATTAAAATTAAATATGATTTAAAATAGAATTATATTACTTTTTATAAAAAAAATTATATTCTTTAATTGTTGTATAGGGTATTTTATGTGGGATGAGATTTCCCCCTGGATACGCCACTGACATCGGAGGCCTATGGGGCTGTACACCAGGCGACCTTGCGACAGGACCGGCTCCAAGAAATCAGGTTCCATTTTTTATGTGGAACGATGTGATGTTGCTTGAATGGGAATGAACCCGATTAACCAGACTTATTGTTCTTTCTTCGGATTTTTCAAATTGGAACGATCCAGACCTTATTGGTAATGGACAAGAAAGAAAATAGAAGTATGTGACACCAGATGCATTACGTGTTCGGCCACCCATTATACTTAGATGGAAGTCATTATTTTGTTTTATGGACTCATGTTACTCTCAATTTTGCAATATTATTTACTTCACTTTCTCATAGCATTACCTATTTCGTAAACCCAAATACATTTTCAACAAATTAATATCAATTTTTATACTATTCAAATCATTAGCGCCAAAAATGTTATCAAACTTTTTAACCATTAGCTAGGTGTGCCAATCTTATTTAGATATTGTAGATTTCGGTCAAGATATATTTATACCGCAGAGATCATTTAGGATAGCACATGTTGCAATTTTTTGTGAGAAAAGTTATTAAAGAATATGACTTTGATGTAAGTCGAACTCCAATTATTGGAAGTAGTGATTTAATTCTAGAGAATATTCTTGAAATTAATGATAACGCGGAAATTCGACCGTGATACTGAATCCGGCCGATCCAGCCTAATCTTAATTAAATATTATTTTTTTAATATGATATAATTAATAACTCTAGCTTGACGTATTGATATATTTATTTCTTCAAAATTATAAAATAAAATTATTATTTATTACTCTATATAGGCAGAAAAAGGTATTTCATTCAATATCATGTATAAATAATAATTATTCAGCGTTAACTGGTGTCAGTCTTGAGCGCTGTTCTTTATAAAATATTCCTATTTCTGAAAATGTATGTTCACTGTAAAATGAACTAACAGAAGAGAACAAATATCATTGACAGTCTATTCTTCATAAGTATCGTTTAAGGAAGAAACAGTAACAATAATGTCATTATGGCCATAAAGATTTAATTTAAGTTGGAGACTGTTTTTTCATCTTCTTAGCTAGAGTTCGTCGTCACTATCAGCTGATGATGAACTACTTTTAGTTCTCTCCAACCAAATAAATTGTTTTATTCGTTAGACGAAATAGCACGACTTTTACCGAAAATCAATGATCCGGCGGCCGGAATTTCAGCGATCCGGCTTATCAAAATTTCAGAATTCCGGTTCCGGCGATTCAGTCAAAAGGTCATCCGTTCTATCATTACTTGAAATTATTATTTTATCATTATTCTGTAATATTTTTCTAGCTCATTACTGCTTATTGCTTTAGAAAATCGTCATTCATAATGTCGCACTCGTTTCAGTTTTCTTCACAATAAAGCAGTCGTGATCATGACTGCAAAAATTACCGATAAAATTCTAGCTAGTAGTGGTGTTCTGTAAGAACATTTCATCATTTTTCACTTTGTTTTAAATTCAGAATCGATACGTCTTGGTCCGGACGATAAAGACTTTTCATCAATTTGATCTAATTTATTGTCTAATTAACAATAATTATTAATAAAATTACTTTCTCTGAAATACCAGTAAATCTGTGACACATCTAATAGTAATAACAGGTAGAAAGGCGTTTAGAAATATAGCATTTCTTTATAAAAACAGATAGAAAGATATATTTTCATTATATACCTTAAAAAAATACCAATACAACTATTCACTTTTAAAATAAGGAACAAGTCATTTTACATGTTTCTATTCATGTATGAGTGCATGAGTCATGTTACTTTGAGCAATAATAATTACAAGTTTATAGTGATCATAATAAATTACAATTAAGTTTTTTATTTTGTTTAATGAATGTACATTTTTTGCTGTTTTTATTCTTTTAATAAAATGAACACTTTATTCAAAAATCATGTATAAGATCATTACAATATTATTGCCATTCTTTCTTTTATGAGTACTTCACAAAACAATTCATCGGCTCATAAAAAATTTTATAACCTTATAATGATTCTTTCATTGTCTTTATAAAAAATGAAAAACGTGAAAAGAAAAATAATATAATAATTAAAGGGATAGAAGTAGAAAATGAAAACTTAAAAGAAGCAGTCGAAAATTGGCTGTGCGAAAAATTGAAAATAAAAATAATTGTGACAGATGCATATAAAATTAAAACAAAGGAAAGGGAAGCAGCAATAGTTAAATTATCAACGTGGCAAGAAAAACAGAAAATACTTAAGAACAAAAAGATGCTAAAAGGAACAAACACCTACATCGATCATGATTATACACTGCTAGAACGTGAAATTCAAGCCACTCTGAGAAATTTGGCGAAGGAGGAACGATCAAAAGGTAACTCAGTCACAGTCGCATATAAAAGAATTAAAATAAATGAAAAATGGTATAATTGGAACGAACTTGAAAACAAAATTGAAGTAATACAAGAACAAAAAAAGGAAGGAAATTTTTAGACAAACTAGCGAATAGACATAACACATATAAGATAGATAATATAAAAATTGGGTTTTGGAATATAAAGGGAATTAAAGGGAAAGATAAGGATTGCTGGGATCATATAAAAAAATATCATATTGTAGGACTTACAGAAACTTGGGTTGAAGAAAAGAATTGGAGAATAATAAAACAAAAACTACCAAAAGAATTTAAATGGAAATGTCTTTTTGCCACGAGAACTCACAAGAAAGGAAGAGCAAAGGGGGGAATTATTACAGGAGTAAAACAAAATATAGTAGAAATAGATGCCAATACGAATTACACAGAAAATATTCAAGAAAGACGAGTACAATTAGACAATGAAATAAGGAGAATAGTCACGATATATAACAATAATAAGATGAATGCTATATTAAAAGAAATAGACGAAAATATTGAAGAAACAAACGAACACAATTTGGTAATAGGAGGCGATTTTAATGCGAGGACAGGCGAGAATGGCGGATTCTGCAATATGCTTACAGGCGAAATTGAGAAAAGGAACTCAAAAGACAAAATCTCAAATAAAGAAGGCTCAATACTAATAAAATGGTGCGAAGAAAGAGGTTTAAACGTCCTTAATGGAAACCACGCGGGCGACGAATCAGGGGAATTTACCTTCATCAATACAAACAATGATGCATCAGTAATAGATTATGGAATAACGAATAATGAAGCACGGGACAAAGTATTAAAATTCTCGATAATAGACCAAACTGAATCCGACCACCAATTAGCAGCCCTTACTCTAAAACTCACAAAAAGCAACATGCCAAAAATAGTTCACGAACAAACTACTATAATATGGAATGAGGAAGCAATAAAACAATATAAAGAGAAGATCGGGAAGTTTGAAATTCAACATACAGATGATGTAGAAGATCAGATAAAGCACTTATTGGATGAGGTTCATAAAGCAACAACGAAGATAACAAGGAGAATAAACACAGAGAATATCTCAAAAAATTATTGGTGGGACAAAGAATGTAGAGAGAAACAAAAAGAAATGAGAAGATTTTTAAGGCACTTCAGAAAAGGACATATAACGCAAGAAGTATACAAACTAAAAATAAGAGAATACAAAAATATATGCAAAGAAAAACAAGATATATGTAAACAAAAAACCATGAATGAATTAAATAACATAACCTCGGAAGCACAAGCTTGGACATTCATAAAACAGGAAAGAAAAAAGCAAGCATGCATAGATGAAAACATAACAGCAGAACAATGGAACCTCCATTTTAAAAACTTATTACAAGGAATAGACGAAAACCCAGGAACCGGTATAAGGAACGAGGAAAGAAACAACTACGAGGGAGGAGATATCACTGAGGATGAAGTGAAAATACAAATAAATAAATTAAAAAAAAAGAAAGCATATGGAGAAGATGGAATCCCAAACGAGGCTTGGATATACGGGGGAGAGAAAATAATAGGCATTATAACAGAAATTATTAATAAAGTTTGGAAAGGACATAAAATACCGAATCATTGGACAAAAGGCATAATTATACCCATCCACAAAAAAGGAGATACAAGTTTACCTAACAATTACCGAGGAATCACATTACTAAACACATTATATAAAGTATACGCGATGGTATTAAACCAAAGACTCCAGGACGAACTAGAAATTAAACAAATTTTACCGGAAACACAATCAGGATTTGGACAGCAACGAAGTGCAGTAGATAATATATACATATTAAATTATTTAATAGAAGAACAATTAATGAAAGATAAAGGAAAACTATACGCTTTCTTTATTGATCTAAAAGCAGCATTCGACAAAGTTGATAGACAGATATTAATCGAAACGCTAAGAAGACAAAACATAGATATACACCTGATTAAGAAGATAGAGGAAATTTACGAAGAAACATCAAATGTGGTTAGAGTTGGACAGAACTATACCAATGAATTTTGGACAGTAGCCGGATTAAGGCAAGGTTGCCCACTAAGTCCAACACTATTTGCGATATACATGGCCGACATAGAGCAACACTTCCAGAAAGGACAAACTGGAGGAGTGATTATCGGAAAAACAAAATTTTGGACACTAGCATATGCTGACGACATAGTGTTACTCGCAAAAACCGAAAAAGAATTGAAATCCATGATCCAAAGGCTAAATATCTACTTAGAGAAAAAGAAAATGGAGTTAAACGTTGAGAAGTCCAAAATTATGAAGTTTAAAAAAGGAGGTGGAAGAGAAAAAGACGAACAATGGTTATGGAGAGGACAAAAAATTGAAAGGGTGAAAGTATTTAAGTATTTAGGCTACACACTGAAACAAAGTAACATTGTTCAAACCCATATAGATCAATTAGTTAAAAAGGCAAACATCGCGATGAAGGAAGTATGGAGTATAGCTGAACGTAAATTTAAAAATAATTATAAAATAAGATTAATGTTATTTGACTCAGTAATAAAAAGCATACTCTTATGCGGCGCAGAAATCTGGGGATGGGAAGAAATTGAAAAGTTAGAACAAATACAAATTAAATATTTGAAATGGACACTAGGCCTAGAAAGAAGTACACCACAATATATCGTTATGGAAGAAACAAATAGAGATAGAATAAGAATACAAGCCGGATTGAGAGCAACCAAATACGAAGAAAAAATAAGAAACTGTGATACACGTAGAATACTATACCAGTGCTGGAAAGAAATCAAGAGAAAGGAAGATAGAAAAGGACCATTGACAACCTGGGAAACAAAAAGAAAAAACTACTTCCAAAAAAATAGATATTCACCAAACGAAATTGAAAGAAAGAGACAGGAAAATATTAACATAAAATTGGAAGTAGCAAGCAGAGACCAAGAACTACAGAAGCAAGAACAAGATAAGAAGATACAAGAATCTAAATATAACAAGACATACAAAAACATTAGGCCAATAGGCACGCCACAATACCTAAGAAGTAAAAATGGACGATCAATAAAACTAATAGCCCGACTAAGATGTGGAAATGAAGCAAACCAAAATAAATATTGGCTCGAAAAAGACAACAGATTATGCAGACTCCGCAAAGAAAAAGAAGAAACGCTAATCCATCTACTATATTATTGCAGGTATCTCCCAAGGCAAACCAACAGCCTACACTCTATCCTAGATGAATCCGGGGTAGGAGAGACCTGGGCCAAAATACTCAAGAAGACCAGAGAAGAAATAAAATAATCAAAATATATGTATTTATATTTACGTATTGTAATATGACATATCTCAACCAAGATAATTATTGTAATTTGTAATGTAAAGAAAAAATTCTAAGCTGGAAAGCAAGAATTAAAGAAATAATAATAAATAATAAATTACAAGTTTATAGTGATCATAATAAATTACAATTAAGTTTTTTATTTTGTTTAATGAATGTACATTTTTTGCTGTTTTTATTCTTTTAATGAAATGAACACTTTATTCAAAAATCATGTATAAGATCATTACAATATTATTGCCATTCTTTCTTTTATGAGTACTTCACAAAACAATTCATCGGCTCATAAAAAAATTTATAACCTTATAATGATTCTTTCATTGTCTTTATAAAAAATGAAAGCTACATCAATATTCATTGAGAATTTCCTTTAAAACACGGCGTCTAGAAGGAATTAACGTTTAATAATTCATTAAGAAAACACAACAGGATCCATTAATATTCTTAATTGTAGTCCTACTGTTATAAATTGTTCTTTTCAATCCAGTTGATCGAATAATTAAGTGTTTCCATGGTAACTACACTTGTAAATGAAGATGTCCGTGGCTATGATATTGAACCCGGGTTGTAGAGCAATGAACCAATGGAATTTCCTGTGCCAACAATGTGGGAAATATTTATATATTTATGATATTATGACGGAATGTGTGTTTTAACACTTTCACTCCCTTTTATGTAAACTTGTTAACGTTAATGTTACAGACGCCGAGTAAATATGGAGAACATATGACACTTCTTAAAACATACAGCGATAGACTCGTCATTATGTACACAAACATGTACTACATATTTATGTGTATGTTATATATCTATTTATAAATACATTACAATAGTGTTACATCAATTATGTGCAACACAAAATGAATTTTAATGGATTATTACCTGCTACTGTATGAAAAACAGTTATTTTGTTAATCTATTTTTAGTATTATACATTGTTAATACGCATATATATATATACTTTCTCTGCGATATTTAATTTACATGTTTTCAAAAACACTTTGCTTATTACTTAATAATCTCTGTAATATTAAAGAATTAATTCCAACCATGCTATTATTGAAATGAACCCGTTAAAATTATTTTGCTTTGTGATTCAAAATAAAAGATTTCGATTTAAATCTTTTTTATCGGACAGATGTTTTCAAGCAATACATGAAGACAGCTACTCCAAGTATTACCAAATAAAAGCTGGGGTACTTTCATGCCATAAAGACCCAGTGGAAGCTTTAAGATATCTCCAAACGGCATTTAATTTTTATTAAATGAAGTGGTGGAATGGGCGAAAAACTGTCGTATCGAAATTAATAGAAATAAAACTGTTGATGTAACATTTACAAAAAGACTTGTCTTCTGTCCCAAAGTAACAATTAACAATGAAGTAATACCCCAACAGACAGAAGCGAAATACTTAGGTATGCATATATGCAAAAAAAAAACAGGCGGATTTAAAAATTTAAAAACTATTGGCTTTTAGTAATAAATCTGAAATTATTCCCATATGGACATAAGGAATACAATTAGGGAGGTGTGCTAAGGAAGCAAATTTAAATATTATACAACGATTTCAAAATAAATATCTACGCGTAATTGTAAATGCTCCGTGGTATGTCACAAATGAATCAATACATTTGGATTTAAAAATTTTAAATATTAAAGGACTGATAGAAACACACTGTACTCGATTTGAAAATCGCTTACATAACCATATTATTAATTAAGCACTAAATTTATTACATAATTCCTCATAAATCAGAAGATTGAAAAAACTAAACCTCTAGATTTGGCATGTAAATTATAAAGTAAAAACAACATAAAACTGAAAATACTCCAATGGGAGTTATTTATCGCACGCTATTTTAATTAATCACATTTGCTTGTTGATTTACAAAAATTTAAAGAAATAAATAAATAAAAAGATTTGGGTGTAGTTCCGATTCGGATTTTTTGGGTTTTCGTATCAAGTTCTGGTTGAGTTTCAGATTCTTGATTTAATTAGAAATTCTATTATTTACGTTTATTTTAATGAAAAGATAATTATATTGTAATATTTGTTTAAGGAATATAATTGAAATGCAACCAAATTTAATTAAAGTTTTATATAATATAATTAGTGGTAATTGAATTGTAAACATCAAATTAGAAGTCAATTAAATAAGCTAAATTTTAATTAATTGGTAATGTCATTAATATACATATAAATTTTGAATTACCTTACATAAACACATTGCATATAATTAAGTGAATTTTCCAAACTGTGACAAGTTTGAACTAGTCCGAACTACTCGTTGATTAATTTAGTGCCCCTCTGTGTAATTGGTGAGTTTTTGACCCGTTCGGATCAGCAGATTAGAATGGAGGTCAAACGAGCAGAACGTGACATCGGGGCACACGGAGACCGAGACGATACGAAACACCGGGAATATTCCTACTGGATTAATTAAAACAATCTTGCCGTGCAGTGGAGTAACTGGCTCACATTTTAAATGAAAGCAATCAGAAGCCCTGCATTTGTTAATTAATTGAAGCATGAAGCCACTGTTTTAGTTCACAAGTTTATACATTGTAGGTAACTAATAAATATAACAACTTATTACTTACTGGGTGTGCCAAACTGTTTTATCCTTTAGAAGAAAAAATATAGTACAATATACAATGTACTATACAATCGACAGAGAAGGAACGTATTTGGTAAAAAATAAGGAAAAGAGCATTTCGTTTGTCGTATAAAAATGAAAGTTATTTTTCACGGATTTTTTAAATAAAAGATAAATGTTTCAACTTAACTAGATTATAATTTTGTTCAATATTTTTTAAATGTCACTGTAAATTAACTATTTTTAAAATTGTTGTTAAGGCAATTCCACAATTTTTTAAAAGGATTATTAAAATCCGTTTATATTTGGCTGTGGTTTTATTAGGACCTCGAGGACACTTTATATATAGAGTGTGCCATAACTGAGGTTTATATTTATTTTTAATATTTTATTTACATATTAATAATACAAGTAATTATCTAATCCGACAAATGTATTTTTTTAATATTTGTTTTTTTTTTTGAAGAAGCGACGTACAGTGGCACTAAAAATATATATTATAAGTAAATTAGCTTTAATTTTGCTAAGTTTAAAAAAAAAGTTTGTTCCGCGAGCAGTAAGTTAAGTACCATAGGCTATTAAATATGTACAGTGACTCCTAATCAAAATGGTACACATAATTTCTCAATATATTTTTTTTCATATATGCTATGTATAAACAGTTTGGTTTTAGCACAAAAAATGTATATAATTTATTATCTTTATTCTGTCCTTAATACAAAAAAATGAAAAAATAGTAATTAGAAATTTTACATCCCTACACAGATGACATAAATGTCATAGAAAATATTATATCAAAATTGGACACAGAAATAAGGTAACATCCTCTGGTAGCCTTTAGGGCTAGTTAAATTTGTTTAAAATTAGTTCTCGAAATGTGTATTGTTTTTCTTTTATTTCTTTAAAAGTTGTGGGATAATTTATTCGGAATTTCTAGTTGTAAATGTGTGTCGTATGAATAATATGAGCGATTCATTTCACCATTTTTAAATCACAAGACAAGGAAACAAAAAGACAACCTTTCTGCATGATAAAAGATTAAATTTCATGGCCGCGGTCGTGCTAGAAAATTATTTAAATGTTATTTCTGATGCAGGTCGTGTATTCACGCTGAGACCTTATAAATATGCAGCGTGCATTCTAAATTAAACTGCAATGAGCGACAACTATTTATTCAATAACAATCAACTTTGTGCTTGCCATTATACTGTTAGGGAAATCATTTTAATGTCCTTGTCTAGTTTATACCAATACACAAAATTCATTAGCATCATAATGAATTTATGTATGTATTATCTTACAAATTCGGATAGAAGTAACGTAATTTTTAGAGATTGAAAATTATATTCTGGTTTTCAATTTATTACCGGATGTTGTGAGCCAATAAGTGGGTTCATCATAATCATAATGAATTTATGTATTATCTTACAACTTCGGATAGAAGTAACATAATTTTTTAGAGATTGAAAATTATGTTCTGGTTTTCAATTTATTATCGGATGTTCTGTGCCAATACGTGGGTTTGTATATCTAGACCAGGTTATCGTACAATTTCCTCGAAGTTTATTGAAGTATCGTAACTGCAGGTACCGGAACTATTTAATGTCATCGTTTAATTATCAACCAGTTAATATCGTCAATCTAATTACATTTAGATTGTAGATACTTCGATAATGTTTACTCTCATTACCAATATCATCATATTGGTCAAACAACGTTGTGTTCAGATATTAACGGAATGTTATAAATTTGTGACAACCTACGTGACGCTTTATACATATTCTCTTATAGTGAATAGAATAAATATAAAAATGATATTGCATTAGAATTACGTAATGAAATATGAACAAACAGGTAACGGTAGAAGTTGTAAATTTGTGAAAAATTACGTGATGCCTCATACATTTTCTATAAAATAAATACTATAAAACTGTTATTTCATTTGAATTCAATATTTCAGTATTCCAGAACACGTACGAGAATATATTTTCATTTTTAGTAACATTCAATGCGTTTCCTGGGCAATTATACTAACAAATTTAGATAATGTTGTAGACAGTGCGTCATGCATAAATATTACACTAAATTAATTAATTTCTTTATTGTTTTGTTACCTATGAAGATCCAACATTATTAATTAATACAATAGTTTATAATTGAGAAATTTAATCGGGACGCAGTATTATAAGTTTTATTGGATTAAACCGACGTTTCGATCAACACTTTGATCGTCTTCAAGGTAAAATCGAGTCAAAGAACATTTATAAAAACACAAATGTTCTTTGACTCGATTCTACTCTGAAGATGAACACAGTGTTGATCGAAAAGTTGGTTCAATCCAATAAAACTTATAAGACTTCGTCTCGACACACAGTTCTGTTCCTTACATCAACTCTCAGTCGATCTTCGTTAACCACAGCAATTTAAAAAAGTATTTCAAATCGTTAACCCATTACTGAATAAAAGAAAAATATTTAGAAATATTATTTTTAATTCAGGAAAACAAACCTTACTTTCTGCTTGTCAAATAAATAAATCGCAGCAAAATATTAAAATAGAAATAATAAAGATGTATATTCATGCAATTTGCTAGAAGATTTGAAATCCTTCGTCGTGGCGTACCTACTTTTTGATTAATAGTTGTTGCGTTCCCTCGTATTTAACAATGAAAATTTCTTGCGAAAACTCATGAATTACAGAACATGTTTCAGCATATTCCACGTAAAATATTCCTGCTTTTAGTATGACGCAAAAACGACAAAGAATTTTCTTACACATTTTCTTTTTAACAATAAATAGCGAATACCGCTCCAACATGTCAAAGGCTTGAGGTTTCAACCTCAAAAGCACAAGCAGGCTACGATTTGTAGCAGAAATGCATCAGAATTCCTTTGAAATAGTTCTCGGTTACGTTTTTGATACATAACGCAGCAAGATCTGATACTCAGTGAATTTCGAATGCAGTAGATAACTAAAAGCTGCCGTTCTTTCGGAACAATAGAACGTTTCTCAAACAAAACACTGCATTTGCAATGATAAACAAAGGTTTTTCATTGTTATTACAATGACTTTAAACGAAAACATATACTGTTTATATCTACAAACTTTTTTGTAACTCTTGTTTAAACGTATTTTGTAATTTTATAATTAACCGTCGTTTCCAATTGTTGAAGCACCTAGACTTACAACTTGTATCAGACGAGCATCTCTATTAAAGCTGTAATGAAAGAAGAAGATTGAGTTCTTATTTATGTTTCCGTACCAACGATTGTTATGTTTTGTGGTTTGACATTTATAAGAAGTATGATTGATGTTCATATAATTCATGTGAAGTGGAATGTCATGTAATCTGTTTAAATAATTTGATCTAAATAAAATACTCTTCATAAATAGCAATTTGATTAAAATTAATTCATTCAAATCAACAACAAATATGTCAATCTGTCATCAGACTTACTAGCCTCAATATGTTTGTACTAGATCTACAAAACAAATTATTTATATTCGCTCAGTATATATCATAAGTGGGACTAAAAATTTGAATATATAATTGCACTCAGTGTTTTGGTATATTTATTATGTAAAGATTATATTATAAATAGTTGTTGATATTTATTTTTAAATATAAAATATAAAGTCGATTTCTCCGAGTTGATTCTCACTTTATTAATTCCTTAATTTTTATTTTTTACTTATTTTGCCTGATTGTCCTGTTGAGAGCGTTATCGTGAATAAATTATAAATATAAGCCACATAGCCCATACACATTTTAGGCAAAGATTCCTGAAACAGTGCGATAGAATTCAGAAGAAGCCGATGTGTCCGAGTTTTGTGGTTTGTAGTTATGATCTTTTAAATTTGTGGTTTTAGTTACCAAAAAATGCGCCATGTCGCTAACGAAAGCTAGTGAGGGGGCTGCCCCCATTATAACTACGCCACTGGACGTATTTGTATGGCATGGATGAGACTTCTATTCCCTAACTCATTATCGTATGTCTTGCGGAACAAACGACAAAAATGAAATAGAAACAGAATTTTCGAATATTTAAAAAATTTGAATATGTCATTCATGTCATTTATTAAGGTGATTTTGGTGTCATTTATGCTTCATTGTGTGTTGGTAGTTACATTAGTTTTATCTACAACTCTGTATATTTTATCCATTGTTATATTTGAATATAATACTGTCAGTTTTGACATTTATTTATTTCGCGATTTGAATCACATGGATACGATTGATGACGTGAGGATAGACTCAAGGAAACCGAGTTTACATTTCCATTGAAACCGTTTAACATATATAAAGCTGAGAAGAGATACAACTTTAGAATGTACGTGAAGAGTTATTTTATTGGTTTGTAACAAGTTTAAAAAAGTAAATCGATCTAAATTGCTGCGGAATCTCATCTTTTATAAACTTCCTGTCATCGTTGTCCAATCATTTTATGCATTTCTAGTAAAATGTAGAATTTCCTTTCTCAAGTAGCAATTTCACAATTATCGAGCGTTGCATTCCTGCAGACAAAATAAAATTGACTTGTTGGAAAGTTAATATCAAGATATAAAGGCGAAGCTCTAAATCTACCCCATAACGAGTGAAATAATAACTCTGCAACGACAACGGTCGGGCGAGGCGCGGCATTTTTCATTATAATCACCGTTAAAATTTCGTAGGAGCTCGTGCAGTTCATTATTCTCGCGCAATTATGGTTAGTGTCCTAGAGAGTTATTTCTATGCTAAACCTGAACAGCGCCGCTCTTCAACAAGAGCAAAACGCCAAGAAGATGGAGCTTGTTAGCGAAGAAATCGTCCCTTGCGAAAAGGACTCAGCATTGCAAAAGAAAGTACTACAACGGAAATGCTTCAAAATAATTATTTTTCCGGAATCATTTTATGCTATTGCTATTTCTACTTAAAGAAAAACATACATACATTAAAAATTTAAATTATTTTACACGAGAAAATTAACATCTTACTTCTTAATTTGAATTTTTTTTTTATGAAATTTGTAGTTAAGTAACGGGATTTAGTTTACTTTTTATTTATTTTATACACTTTGTTATACAGTTTTGTATATACAAGCTTTGTAAATTAAGTAATAAGCCTAGCAATGTAGCGTTCGATCTGGTTACATTTAGGACGCGGGACTTGAATGGTAGGCAGGTGAACATATTATATGCCTCCAATATGAGTTTGAACTCGCTAATCATTTGGTTGACCGTAGTGATTTTTTTTTTCGTAAATCAGTTTTTCTTGTGCGTTCTATGAGTTACGTCAATTTGCTTCAGACTTGGAAACAGTGCAATGAAAACTTTGCAAAACTTAGGCAGAGCTTCTGTGATATTTTTATTTCAAGAGGTCAGGTTTTTCGGTGGTTGTAGGCATTTTCAGAAGGAAAAGTGTCGATTGAAGATGAATTACGCAGTAGAAGGCCTTCACTTTCAAGAACTGATAAAATTTTCGTTAGAATCTGGGATCCTGTGCATTCAGATTGCCGGTTGACAAAACTGAATGACTGGGGAAGAGTTAAATGAAGTTTATCGGTCATCAAATTTTAATTTATTTATTGGGATGAGAAAAATCTGCACTAAAATAGTTTTCAAAAATGAATTTTTGCCTATTAAAAACATTCCTGTGACTCCTCAACCTTCTTATTCGCTTGGCTTGAGTTCCTATGTCTTTTCCTCTTCCCGAGATTGTAAAATCACCTCAATGTTTCGTTACATTAATGAAATATAATACATCGATCGGTATCAGTTCATTGTTACTCCAGCATGTTTCTTTTGCTATGTAGATTAAATAACTTTCTGCACATGTTGTATAATATACTACATATTATTCTTTAACATATTGTAACGAATTATAATGAATAATAATATAATTTTGAGAAGAATAATGAAATTATTTTTTGTTGCAGGTACGTGATTGAATTACAATTGTTTCTCAACTACTTAACGACATTTGGTAAAGTACTACGAGTATTTTTATTTTATTTTTTTGAAAATAAATATTATCTTTAATTTTAGATAATCACTTATATCTAAATCTTTTTAACCATCGTTATGATTTACCCAGTTTTATATACAAAATAAAAATTCTCTTGCCTCATATCGATCTATTCTATTCTATTCTTTTATATATTATTACACCCAAATATATTATTTATTAGAGTACACAATGTGTCGTTGAAATGTTACTAAGTTACAAAACTTCCCTCTTTCGTGAGCCTAATTTGATTTTAAAGTTTCCAGACGGAATTCATTTCGTATGAGATGCAAACATAAACTTTTCAATTTGGTACTATTATTTTAACAAATTTAAATAACTCAAACAGTGGTTGAATGTGTGTTTAAGTCAGTATTAATTACAAAGCATAAGAAGAAAAGCCATAGAGGAAATTTATGCAAATCTAATAGCAGAGGCTTTTAAAACAAGGTACACGTTTGAGCGAAGTTGTTTTATTTACCTTCTAATTGCTAATTTAAATAAACTCATCTGTATGTACCTTGAGGGAAATAGCATTGACCTGCACTTAATTATATTTGATGTTTGCTTTTAGTGAGCAATTACGACACGGGAAATTTAAATTAGGTTGGTACGTAAGACGAATCGGTAATATTACCTTTACCTTCTGTTCCCGCTCAGCAAATTTAATTAGTCCAGCACTGTATATATTTAACTAAACTCGCTAAAAATTTACCAAACTGATTTTTCGGTAAAGTAGCATTATTTACTTCGTTTTAAGTTTTCTAATTTTTATATCATAAGTTATCAATTTTCATTAATAATTGGATGCGACATGCGATTAATAAAATATATCTGTAATAGCGATCGCTTAGTTCTTTTGGGCTAGTCTGATAATATCCGGAAGGACTAAAATATCGTCACTAACATTTATTAATAAATGTAGGTAAACCAAATATAAATTTGTATGGTTTTAGTAAAATAAAGATTAGTTTTGATTGACAGTATTTTAGGAATTCAGGACTAGAAAAAACTGGCAGACTGACAAGAGCTTTACGAACTACAGTTTTAGTTTTAATGCTCGTAATAAAGTTTGTTTGATAAGGGATGAATTTTTAATCCGCTAATAATCCTTCCATTTGCATCATAATAAATTATACATATTAATCTCAACCCACAAGATCTAATAAAAACTAGCCCTACTTAATTAATCACCACTATAAATTCTCCTTCTTTCGTATTACTTCATTAGCAATTCTTCTTGTCTACCAAGCAATGAGATGTTTCTACGGCACGTTTTCAATAACAAGCCTCTTGCTACGGCTAATTCCATTCGTTCCTGCTGGTGTATTGCGACTGTCATTTTTCTTCACCGGAATGGAAGCATGATTGTGAGGATAAACTGATCGCAGATACTCACAACAGAAGGTGTAATTTTCTCCTTTGCTTGTTTTCTTGATTGACAGCTATGCGGTGATATTATTTTCTTTGTATGGAAACATTTCAAATAGCGAACTAAGAATTGGATCAAGAAAATATTTACTATATAATAGAAGTATACGGATACGACAGTAATAGGTTTTTAAATATAATATTATTGGATATATATATTTACAATAAGCTCTACTTTCTTTTAAAATATGCTCCTCTGGATATCTTTAATTTATTAGTGTCTTTTTTTCAATTATCTTTGATTTTTTATATATAAATTATCAAATAAAAATATAATACCTACATTATTTTGTAAAATACTAATTGTACATGAAAAATAAAATAATAAAATTTTCGTGGCGTTACTACTTTTACAATAATTGAGAGAGACAGAAATTTAAAAAATTCGTAGACGACACTTTGTGTAACAATAGTAGGTATTATTTTGCGTCTTCAATATACTAGAATATTTTGAAAAAAATGTTATATTAAGCCGAGTTGATTTAGGGAAGTTTAGAAGTGTAAAATTGTATTTGGTAACATTGGAGTGACATTTATTATTTGAAATTTTGTATCATTTCTGATTTAGGTACGATCTTAATAAAATTTATGTAAATGTCATCTGGTACCAATCTTCTAATACAAATATTGTGTATTTAGCAGGAAAAGTGATATATTCCTGGACCTTGGTGGAAATTGCGGAACGAGCCGTAAACAAGGCCAGCAACACCAGGAGTCCGGAAAAACACTTTAGCTACATGGTACACATACAATAATAATGAAATAAATATGATTGTACTTTATAATGGACTGCGTATTGTATGCGAATGCTTTGTCACCGGCCAGAATAGTATATTGTGCAACAAGTGCAGGAAGTTTCGGCACGAGTAGAAGTTGAGTGCTGGAATCACATAATGTAGGAAATAAGTAATTCTGCACGAGTGACACTATACCTTTTTCTAAGACGCTAAGAGACGTCTCAGAACAAAAATATATGTACGAAACCTATTTGACATATAGAACAATATGGCTCACAAAGAGCACCTTTACACATGCGCAGTGTTTGCAATTATTGTGAGAAATTATATTTCTCATACTGCACGTGCGCAATGTTGACAAATACCATGAGAAATGTTTATCGCACTTTAATCCACGAGTGTGGGCAATTCGCAACGTTGTAGCTTTATACAGTGTGAGAAAAGTGTCACTTTCCATAGTGGTCTTAAAGGAAAAATATTTCCGGACTGTTATTTTTCGTAGCGTAGCAACTACTCTAAAATACCGGAATAATACAATTTCCGGTTGGTAAACACACCGGACAGGTGTCAGTTTTCGTCCGATCGAAAAAAAAAAAAATGTGTATCGAAATGCAGGCAATTGCGTTTCACTATGAGTTCATTATAAATGCTAAATATAAATATATGATTTAATAAGATAAGACGTAATTGATTTTTCCACATTTATTTATTGAAGTACAATGACTATAATTCTGCCAGTCATCAGTCTGGCTATTAAAAATTAATTTTTGATGTGAATTTCCCTAAAGTTGTACTGAGAAAATACCGCATTGCGTTTAGTATATTTTGAGAGAGAAACAATCCAGAATGTCATTCCGCCGAGTTTCCATTCGGATGATCAAGCAACTTTGATCTTGTATAACAATCTCTTTGTTCCTCATTGATCTTTGGTGGCGTTGGGGGTGCGATAAGCAAGCTTTGTGCGGGAGTTTGCACCTCGCTGGAGCCCTAGAAGTTGCCGGGTCATCAAGGGAGGCCTAGGGTCACCGCGGGCTGTGGACGTGACAGAACGTTCCGTACAGCCGCGCGGTGGCCGGCGGCATATCCAATGTTCAACTATCGCGGCCAGATGTTCGCGAGTTTCATACACAGCTTATGAAGTGACGGATGAGTGGGTGTGGAAGTTATAGCGTCATCGATTGCAGGTACAACTTACTAGTGAATATCAATATTTTACATACTAGGTAAAATATGTCATTCCAATATGCATCATCGCGTTTCTTAGTAATACTTATTTGTATCGTAAATATTTGACCTTTCGAACACTCTAGTTAGAGTACAGAAAACACTTTAGGAGGCTATTTGCATGTGGGAAAATGATGGTAAAGAATTTGACGCAGGGTGAATCGATCCTTTCTACGCACTACATACCAAATGCTAGCCTGTGCAAAAAATATTCTTACAACATAAATAAATATCCTAAGCACTTATATTATATAAATACTACTTGTATTTCGGGTGTCAATAATTCCTAATTCTCTATTGCTTACATTGAAAATTTGACAAAAGAGAGAGATATTCCCATTTTTGTACCGATATTCAAATTACAAAAAAAAAACATCTAAAACAAAATATCAACAAAACTTTGATTACGTTGAAGGTATCGAACTTCTGTTCGAAAATTTGAAATCTACATCAACTAAATTTTGAAGATCCATTTTTAGTTCAAAATAAAATTTCGATGCATAGATTTTTTATTAAGGCATGAAATCGCGAAAAACAGAAAAAAACCCTAGTTTTTTCTCGATTTTTAGCTATTTTTCTAAGTTCCAGGCGTTTTCTAATAAATACTGAATAAGTTGAGATAGAAACTTGAAACTGGATATAAATTTAAACTTTCTTAGATTAAAATTACATGAATTACAAAAAAAAATACATTTTATTAGATGTGAAGAATCATTATCAATATTATATCTCTTACTCACACGGCTTAAAAATAGATCATGTTCTAAAGAAACAATATTGTAAATTTTATTATATTCGTATTTTTATTAAAAATCTGTAAAAATCATGGAATAAGTCTGCGTCACATTGTGTTAGTTTAAAATAGGAAAATTTTACTGCTTTTCTTGTTGATTTCTATAAAATCGTTATGAAATAGTAATAAAGTTTGTTGGAGAAACATGTAGAATTTTCGCAAACAAGAAGAAAAAGCACCTTACGTTGCATACATTTTGATGATAGTCGTATATCAAATCTGAGTAATTTATTAGGTACAACGTGTGTAATTTGTATAAAACGTAATGAGATTTTGATGTTTTCGCGAACAGAGCGGAAATTCGCTCACAATGACATCACAGACTGCAGAGACCAATGTTCAGGAGTACATGTTATTAAGCACCTAATAATAGAAATTTAATAACGGTTGTAAAGTGTAACCATATTCCTTTACCCGACACAACAATTTCATCATTCCATCCTTTCAGAACTTGGCAAGAATCTTTGTTCAAATAGATTGATTAAATTCTGGAGATGTACAATTATGAAGTTAAGGGTAGCAACTTCCTTAATTCCTGTAGAACTTAATACGCTTCATTCTGAATTTTAATTCTACAATTATGTCAATTTCCATGCCGAGATGCTATCATCACGGAAACAAAAGAATGTGGTGCACATTAAGTTGTTTGTTCTCATTGCACAAAACAAAAAACAAACAGGGATGTATTCTCAGATTTATATTTTTCTTATTGTGAGCCAAATTGCTATTTTTATGGACTCAAATAAATTATACAATAAAGATTTTTTGACTATTTTATACACTCATAAAAACAACTTTAACCATTAAAAATATATGCATATTTCAAATCGTATTGAATTTTAAAGCGACATAATAATATCGAATATTGTTAAACTGTTTCTGGTATTTTTTGTTGTTGTAAAATTGGTACTTCTAAGTATTGCGCCCAACGGTAAATGTCAAATTGATAACCTCAAATACTTCTTTTTTAATGCAATTTGGAATTATTGTAAATATGAAAACCAAATAAACAAACATAGTTTAATAGATTATTAAAATTTAGAATATCTTAACGTATAGATTTAATTTTTTTCACAATATAAATGAAACAGACAATAATTTTTTGTATTTACAATTTTTGAAATTTTTATAAAATAAGTTACGCAAAGTACATACATAGGTGCAACCAGGCATTCTAGTTTAATATAATATACTATTTTTTATTAAACTAGAATGGCTGGTTGCACCTATGTATGTACAATATAACATCGGAATAAAATGCCAAATTAATTATTTAACTGTCAAAATTTCGATTAGAATTTGTTTAGCTTTGTTTAAAATTTAAGCCTTGTTAGTGCAACTGAGCTCAAATTTTCTTTTTCAAATTCTTAAAAAAAATACGTATTTTTTTAATTGGCTAATTATTTTTTCTATATACGTGCAGAACCAAACGTTGTTTGTCTAAGATTTCTAGCTTAATAAAACAAATTTAAATTTTGTAATTAAAGATTATTCTTTTTTATTCCTCTTTCCCTATCTTAGCTTTGAGTGCCTGGAAGTTGAGATGATACAAAATATTTATCAAAGTAAAAGATTAGCTATGAATGTCTGTAAGTTGAGGAGAATACTCATCAGAGTAAAAATGTCATTATGTTTTTATTATTATTTTAAACAGTTAGAATTGCATAAGAAATAATTAGTGATAATTCATTTATTATTCCTTTTTGTCCATATTAGCTATAAATGTTTAGAAGTTGAGGTGAAGTAAAATACTCATCAAGGTAAACGATATCATCATGTTTTCTTTATTTATATTGCTGTAATTATCGATTTGGTACATCAAGGTGCAATGAGTAGTTGTTATATATTTATTCCTGTTAAAATCGTGCAGTCCCGTGCTGCAGTTTCCTGCAGTCATAACACAATTAGCAGAACGAGCAGCGAATTAATCTGATGTTTTGTCGCTCACGCAATGCAGTGTGCATCCAATTTACCCAATGACCACTAACAGACTCCCCAATGACCTCTGCTGCTCATTTTCCAGTTATCGCGACGTTTTTGCTCTTCATACGACCGTAACCTTTCATGCCCACGGCAAAAACTCTGTTGCAAGTTCACTGATTGCTGGACAACGGCTAATTGTTATAGGCGTGGGTTGCTGCCAATGAAATTTCAGTTATTAATTAGGGCTACCAGTGTGATTAATTGCTGGATTCATATTCTAATAGTGTAATGTAAAGTAAATGACGATACATTGGTAATTTAATTACATTACTACAAAGGTCTCCTGAGTGAGTAGATGAATGACGGTGGTTCTAAAAATCCATGTTCGAGTCTCGCCGAGTCAAATTCTTTATGTTCTACGTCTCACATAGAAAGAGATTTTTGTTGGATTTTTGACTTCGTTTTGCTAAATAAATACTGAACTTCTAAAAATAAATACAATTAAATAAAAATTTTAAATTGTTAAATTATCTCTTCATGTTACCATTTTTATTTACGATAGATAAATTTATATTTGATACATTAACCTTGTTATCTTAAAAAACTATTTTTAAATTAAATCACTTATCTGTGATGTCTTAATTATTAAAACAGGTTTCTCTTCAAACTGCTGATCAACAAAATTTTACTGCAAATACAAATTTATAAAAGAAAACTTTATTTGTATTTTAAATAGAAATTCTGGATTTCCAAATTCGTCTTAAATTTTATTAAAGACTAAATGAACATTGTATGCATATAAAAACATTTTCTGCGTCCCTGATTATAAAATCTTCAAATAAGAGCATAAAATTCTGTATCTGAATTATTAAGCAAAATTAGTTTTACGTACTTTGTAACCTCAGAAATTTGTAATTAGATTTGAAGTAAACAATATTATATTAATTAATTTTGAATTTAGAAACAAAATAAAGTTGCATTAATTTTTGTTTAAAGTAATATATTTATTATAATGTAAAAGTTTATTTTTTGGCCAAAACTGCTTTGATCCGGATTGGTATGAAAAAAAAAACATTTAATTTTAAATTACTAAATGCTTATGTGGAATATGTTCTGTAACTATATCTATTACAATGCAGTGCACAGAGAAACATTTGTTTATCTTTTGTACAAATTTGCCCAACTATTCTGCAAGCTAAACAAACCTGTTCTCTCTGTGGGAATTTTTACTCATATCATTTCATAAGTTGAGTAAGTAAATCTGAGTGGCGGCCTGTAAATCAACTAAAACTTTTCTCATTCAAAGGGTTAAAATAAAAAGAAATCAAAACTATTCAACGACAGAAAGTTCTCGAATAAAACTTTTTCCCAAGCATCTCTATTTCCTGGAACAGGTGACTGTCTTCGCAACTCAGGAAAAGTTGGCGGAGAGCGTAGACAACCACCACTTATAGTTTTAAACATGACAAATATGGCGAATTTTTTCAGCAGTAAACATACGCTGAGATTTTGAAAAGTTCTCAGTTTGCCGTGTTTAATTAATATAGTAAAAAGTAAAGTTATGTTGACAGGGAACAAACTTTGAAAATTCATTCATAATTGCCTTCAATTATTGCACAAATAATTTATTTTATAGTGTAGACATTTTATTTCACCACTCTTTAACGAAATAAAAATACCACTGTGTCCGAGTAATTTGGAATCCACTAAAAGATGTAAGGCCCTTTCAGGGACTGTAGGTCTAGAATCAATGCTTAAATACAAGTAAAATTGTCTAGAGACCAAAATTATCTAAAATTCTGCATGAAAATATGTGTTGCCTGAAAACTGGATGGGTTTGTTTCGATAGGAATTTGACAAAAAATGCCAGAGACGTAATCGAGTGTACTTTTTTGTCAAATTACCTTACAAATAAACGAACTTAGTTCCTTACAAATAACACGGTTGAAATTCAGAACATTTTTAATGCACATAATATATTTGTTTAGACTATTTCCAGAACAATCAGTCAAACCAGCTTTGTTTATAAATCTGTTTCACATCTGTTGATTTGTATTACGAATCGAATAAAGTAATCCTACTTTTAATAGAAATTTATTGTAAATTTCCTTGTCTCACATTCTATTTTTATACCAAAATTTATAATTTTATACGTTATCATTAAAAAGTAAGTAACTTAGTCTTTTTTCATTTCTTGGAACTGTTTATAATTACTAAAAATGAAAAGTTCAGTTAACCACATTTACAATTTTGACTGTCATTTGAGATTTTAAATTTCAATATCAAACCAGTTTTTGAATATTTTCATGTACTATGTATTTTTCGCTGTAATTTTATTCTAATTGGTTCAATTTTTTTAAATTTTGATAGGTCAGTGGCTATTAAATTTTTTAACATAATTATGGAATACTTTTGTTAGTATAATTATTATGAAACTAAATAAATACATATAAGGATAAAAATATTATAAATCAAAATTCATAATTTTATATTTTTCTCCTTACAAATTATTCCTTTGTATTAATTAATAATTTATTTATGATACGTGTAATAGTAAATAAATAAATAAATGTGAAATTGTAAAGTAATACGAACATAGTAAACTTTTATAATTCCAATTTTCATAGCATAATAATATTTCTAATTTAATATGGCACATTTCTAAAAATTGAACAAAAACTTTAATTTTTGCGGTGACAATAACGTGAGGAAGTCATAGTAAATATAATTAAACGTCAAAGTTTTATTATTAAAATTAAATTAGTTTTCCAACTAGTGTAGAACAAACCACAATATTTAATCATGTACTACATGAGAAATTCTTTTATAAACAATTCTCAGTGGCAACGGAAAACAAAAAGTAGATTGATTAGAAAATAAATGATTAAACAAACAACACAATTTATCTTGATGTAATTGAATTATTGCAGTTTCTTTGGGCTAATTTTCCAAGTCTAATTGACGTTACTGTCCCAATTAACGAATTTATAACATTTATTTTTGTTTCGAATTGGGGATAATAAATTTGGAAAACCAAGTTACGTCAAATGCGGAAAACATCAATCATGCCACAGAACTCCAGTCGGGAAAATATTTTCTGGTTTCAAGATTAGTAATTACTAAAATTTTTAATTTGATTCCACCGGCCTACAAGTTAAAAGAGTTAAGAAAGTTCTAAACAATTATTTGACTTTTCTGGAACAGACATTCTTTTTACGTGCAAACAAAGAATTTAAAAAAGTTCATTAAATTAGATTCTGCAGTCAACAATACTTTATATTACAATCAATCTCTTGTTTTCATTATTCAAAAATCATCCTGTGGTTGCAAGAGTTAATTGAATTTTGATTATAATATAATATTTTTTTTTAACAGAAATAAAATGTCATGCTAAAAATTATAAAAAACATATTCGAATGATTGTGGATATCCTTTAATCCCAATATGCTAAAATCGGTAGGATTACATTTCAAATTTTAAATGTGTTATAAACAAAGAATATCGAATTGCAATGAAATAAAACGAGTTTAACAAAATTTGGGATGTGAGTAATTTTTTCATTCGATCATTTTTCAAAATTGAAAAACGGCGTAGCATGAATAGAATAGGCCCATGTTTACAAACTAGTGACGTCATGTAGGTAAGATAAATTGATTGTACTCGTATAGGCCGGCATGGAATATCCCGCTAAATCACGACGTTCTTAGTTCATTTTCAAGAGCAAATAAACCTACATATCACTACATCAGTGGCTAACCCATGAAATATGGGCTGTCAATGATAGCGACGCCTACGTCGATAAAGTAGCAACCTAGCCTCGCTGCTCGGCAATTCTCGTAAATCTCCGGTACCAGCCGACACACATTAAACAAAACACCCTGTATCATAAAACTCGCCGGTTTTGTTTTTTGATTTACTGGGTGCCAGCGCCACTTGCGGAAAAATGCACAGGTGGGAAGTTTGGAACTAACCGCGAAATAAAAATATTCGGCATACATGTTTTATACATCACACGGATGGCATTCCTGAAATATTACCCCGGGAATATGTATACATCTTCCTCAAAGAAAACCACTTCAATTATATATCTCCCATGTATGTAATTAGGTACATTCTTTGTAAAAAATTACCCACTATTAATAAAAATACAGGACATAAATAAACATTTCTACAATATCAGTATTTTGTGCGATCACTAAGTTATAATTAATTACTTACCTAAAGCTAATCTATTCGAGCCATTGGTTTCAAAAGCATAAATATGGAGTTTTATTACAAAAAGTTCAGCCGAATTTTCTCTACACATATTCATAATCTCCGGATGGACAGACAAAAAAAATCTCGTAAGAAATAGACAAAACATAATGTATAGACATCAATTCTTAGACATTTTTTAAAATATCGAAATTGTAGTCGATGTGATTACTTCAGCAAAAATAAATAGATGATATTAGTAGATATTTTTTTTCTATAAGGGTCAAAAAATGTTAACATTTTTATTGTAATAACATAAAGTAGGTGATGTTTTCATAACTGTTATGTGATAGGTTACCTGGAAACTGTGCGCAAAGTATCTGGGAAAACGTTTTTGCACGGTTTTAGAAAATGTTTTTTCACGGTGAAGGAAAACCTTTCTTCATTCAATTTATATAGATAAATAAATGTATTATAATTAATGATACAAGTTATTTGTAAAAAATATTATGTTTTTTTTTTTTTTTGGTGCGCAAAATGTTTTTAGAGCATTCGATTGCTTTTTTTGACGAGGCAAGCACTAAATTACATCCCACGCATAAAAAACATAAATTTCGCGCACTTAACCCATTTACGACCAAGCATTGAAATAACCATAAACTTGAATTTATTTTATTGTTTAAAACTACGATTAGCTTCATTAAAGTAACAACACAAAATAACAATTTTTAAAGATAATTGTGTATATGAAAAAAAAATATGGTGCGTATACACCATTGGCCAAACCCATGTAGAATTTTTTCAAATTAATTTTAAATATGCCGACAAAATAATTTGAGGATTAATGTATATAGTTTGGCTTTTACAGAACTTGCAACGTTTTTCTGGATTTATCTTTTCCATTTATGATTATACCTATACCCAACTTGATCTAGACATATTTCGCCAGAAACGAATATTTCAGCAGACCTCCATTTCTTGTTTCCTTTACTGAGAGCGGGATTACTTCCGGAGGAATATATACCACTTAAGGTCGCCTCCAATTCCTATTGCGTCAAATATTTCACCATGTTACACTAAATATATCAAATAATATTAATTTACCTCTCAGAACATGGCACTTCACCATAGAATTACACAGCTTAAAGCATACGCATCCATAAACCTGAATTTGCAAGATCAAAAATTATTCAAAAATTTACGCACCAATAAGTATGTTGCTATTATTTTACAAAAAAAGTAGAAAAAAAAATTAAACATACAACTGCGAATTTTTAAACTGACCTTTGTGATATTGAAAATGTACAAGGGATGATGAAGAAAACAACATAAATTTGTACGAGAATAGAAAATAGCCGTTTTTCAATTTTTATTGTTACAAATATATGTAACATTAGAAAAATATAAAAAATGCCAAAATTTAATTTATATTTTAGGCAACTGACATGTACAATATTCTGGTTCTTTGTGAATGATTAATTTACAAAGTTACATTTTACAAATGGTTACGGTACCTAGTGTAAATTTTAATTAATATAGTTTCATTTTTCTATTTTGAAAGATACTTCTTCTATGTACCATATTTAGGAGGAATAAGTTCATAGTTTTGTAAAAATTGTTTTGCAAACTAGATGTGACTTCTAGCGAAAAATTCGTCTTGCATGTAACGTCGGTTAACAATAGACTAAAACTATTCAAATGTTTTAGTTAAACAATACATTGTCACGTTCGATTTGTTTCAACAGTAATATACCCTGTGTTTCACACTTCAAACACTCTTTTATTACTGTTTTTCTAAACGTTTTTGCAATCTGCAATCTAGTGACCATTGAGACAGCTGCTGTTTACAGAACAAACTATTTCTCTGGAATTGAAACTCTAGCAGGGCGATAATGTCACTAAAAATAAAATCCTACAAAATGAGATCACGTTGGCCATTGCAATGAAAACACTGGTACTTCGTATACATTTGTTTAATAGTCACATAGCACCCATTAGTGCAATAAGCATAGTTGGATTATTATCATGTCCCATAGAGGAAACATTCCTAGTCTAACAGAAGCTTAACTCCAATAATTTCATGACAAAGTTATAGTTGTGATGATGATGATACTATTAGGCCATGGAGAAACAAACTCAGTTAATAGTTCCTGTGATGTGACTTATGCATCTCTATAAACTATTACCGACGAAGGTCCTTGGGAATTCGGGTAGGCAGGGGAGGAGATAATGAACTTAGTGCTATATTCTGGACACTTTCCCTTAGGGAACCCTTACATCCCAACGAATGCATTTTTCTACATCAGGGAAATGGAGAAAGTAATTCGTAGAAATGAAACGAATTTGTTAAGGGAAAGACATTTATCATCATTGGCTTTGCTAGCCCTCTAGGGAGCTGAGAACATCATACCGTAGATAATCGTTCTGAGACTAACGGGGTTTTCTATAATTTTGGTCGTTGGCTCCTCGAAACAGTGAATTACAGCAAATTATATTTAGTAATTTACACTTTGAAGGTAGTGTAGAGGTCATATAGTTCTGGGGTCAGTATTCTTGAGGGATTTTTTTAATTGTCTGGAAATGATTTGTAATATATTAATTTTATTATTCTACGCACATTATTTTTCTCGCAATCACTCATAAATTGATAAAACTATCCAAATTCAAGATTATATATAGTTACCAAGATTTATTTCGACAAAACACCGTAAAAAAGAAAAATTCGCATCCTTTAAGCCAATAAGATGTTATATTTAACAAGTGAGTTTTGTTAAGTGATTTTTTTTTTACTTTTTAAATATATCTTAGTATTACTGCACTTTTTAATTGTTTTAAAAAGCAATATAAATATTTTATTTCATAAGCGAAAACAAAATCTGTAATAAAACCAAAACGATTCATCTAAATGATTATTAATAAAAGGAAGAGTAACAAAGAATTTTTACTTTTCATTACATATTTAAATTCTTATATTTTCCTTCTGTTATTATGAGAATTAGAATGATAAAATATCATTTAATTTTAAGATATTATTATACAAAGTATATATTTTAGTAATTGTTAATTATTTCGTAGCAAATAATTAAATTTTTATTATAATTATTATATTTTTTAGCTATGATAAAAATCAATGATTTTTACTAGAAACATTGTTTATAAATCTGTCAAAGTTGGTTTTAGTTCACTAACTTTTATTTTGGGAATAGTCATCCGATTACCATTCGTGGTTAAATTTTATCCTGACAAATTTTCCGATTGCTATTCTCAAGCTTGTTGCTAATTTATCTCCTGACATTGATCAAAAATCGCTCGCTTCACAGCTCTTGATTCTTTTGTCAATGCCACTCGATAAATTGCTAGGCAACAGTCAGTATAGTGGATTGTTATGGAAATAGAGAAAACATACATATATAAAATATTTTACACTAATATGTCATGCGGTAAACTACACTTTAGAGATAAAATAACTTGCAAAACAAAACTAACCCTCCGGTGTTGTTATTTAAACAAACAAAACTCTGCAAACAAATTTTCCGTCACCATCTGTGAAACGTAACTCACAACAATGTCGCAAGACGAGGAAGAAAACGTTATTGTCTTGTTGCATTAGCGTTCACGTTTGCCAAAAATTAAACCAAGCATTTGATGCGCTCCTAGTTGATGTTCTACTGGCGCTACGCCAGCAGTTTACAAAATACATGAAAATGAATCTCATTGAAACAACGTAGCAGAAACAATTTACAAGTTATGTTGACACAGAATAGTTTAAATCTGCAATAACACTTAACATTCTTTATCCTTAATGACCAGAATATAATGCAGGATGTACTACAGCTCAACAACTATTTAAATTGAATGAGAAAATTGTATCAAATGCGGAAATTGAAAACACTATTTCCACTGTTTTTCTAATATAGATTCATTAAATTCTCAACTCTTCCGTGGAATATGGGACAAGTTAAATTAAAATTGAAATTATGAAATCCAATTTATTTTCACTAATAATTTTACTTGTATGTAACTGAATTTGGTTGTCAAATTATTTCCAGTACAACATAGTAAATATTTTAAACACATATTTTTCATAAATTTAATATAGGTACGTATATAAATTCACAGTGAAACAGGGTTACATTGATTTATATCATATCGTCTGCAATTGGTATTTAACATTCTAGATTTATGAAAATTGAAGGAAAAAGAGAGTGGATAATATTACCATATATGGCAATACTTTCAAGAACTAGTAAATCTGTTTAAGTTCGTCGATAAAACGATTGTACTGATATATTACATATTTTGCATTTATAACGCAGAAATTGTTTACACTAAGGCGTTATTTTTTGTTAAATTTTCTTTGAAATGTGCGTTACAGTAAAATCCGGTTATAATGGCATCGAAGGGATCCCAAAAATTTCGACTTTGTAGCCTAAAGTTATAAGCGATAAAAGTAAAATAACGTTATGTAGGCCTTCAAATAAGTCGTCACAATTTTGACGCTATAACCAGTTTGTCGCTATAAGCGTTATCGTTACAGACGGATTTCGCTGTAGTTTTTTTATTGTTTCTTTAAAAGTTTATTTATTCTTTAAAATATTTCTTTTTTTTTTCATAATAAATGCTATTTTGTGAAACACGTTTTTTGAAACTATGCTATATTTTTAAATAATATTAAAAAATCTTATTTAATTTTAAAAAAATCGATTTAAATACAAATAAATGTGATTTTTTTAGTTTTTAAAAAAATATCAGATTTTTATGTAATCCTGCAGGGAAAAAATGTACTTTCCAAAATTAATATTATATGAATTGTACAAAAAATAGCAATTTCGTAGGTTTCAAATTAAATTTGAAAAATAGAATCTCTAATTTTTAAAATAGGTATCTTATTGCCATTATTATATCTGGTGCTCAAATGGTGAAAATATTAAAGTAAACATATTGTTTTGAAATACAACTTCTTGAAGTTTAATTAAATAAATAATAAATATGGTTCTCCGGACTCGATGTATAATGTATACTAAGTCGACCACACCATAATATATGATAATATAATAATATGGATATATCTGTATGTTATTTCAGTTTCTGTTACAATCTGAAATAATGCGAAGTGTAAATGAAGCCCAAAGCAAAGTTGCGCATTTATTTGAGCTTATAAACAATGAATTTTGAAGAAGCCTCTGGTATTCTAATTCGCTTTTGTGTAAAAAAGCCAGCTTTGGCTTGGTAGTCATTGAATAAATTGCATATTCAGTGCAAGTGCAAATAGCGTCCCGGTTGATATTTATGGCGGTCGTTTTTGCTGGAATTTGCATTTGCCGAGGATTCTCACGAGTTTATCTAACTAGCACTGCCACATTGCATCGCGGGGCTGTTGCCGTCTTCCCGACGTCGCGACATGCAAATCATCAACTTCCTAATGAATTGCTGTGATTGAAAATTTGTTATGAAAATCAGATAAGAAATGAACTAGGTCTCATGAATACAAATCAGCTTGTAATGAATCACCAACATGCAAAAACTATCTCATTACAAGACGAACCAAATTGCTTGTACAATTGCTTCTCTTCAGAAAAATTACTCAATTGCTCGCATTGGAATAAATTCATCCATAACAACAACTAATAAGAAAAAATACAAAAACATATTTCCCTTAACTATATACTGCGTAGGAAGTTAGAGTTAAACTCCAATAATCTTCAACACTTTGATAAAAATAGAAATCTATGAAATCTTTTATAAGTAAAAATTTCCAAAATAGAGTTGGCTGTAAAAGAGTTGTTCGGAAATCGAAATCTATTACAAGCTGTAGAGCTCTTTCAGATGTTTTAGGCTAAAAAGGTACTCTTCCAAAATACAAGAAAAATTGTTGTGGAACTTCTCAATTTATCTTTCTCTTGATGATGATGATGATAAATCTTAAAATTAAGTAATTATTTTATTGAAAGAAAACTAAGAAGTTAAATAATTAAATAATTTATATGTAACATGAAATAAATGGGTATTCTATGATAGGTACAAATAGAAAGGTGACGTAATAAATTGAAAGAACAGATACTCCGAACTGCATCAGAAGGATTGGGACACACAAATGAAGAAAAGCAAAGAATTATAACAACAGATAAGAACTAATACAAACAATATTAATATCATTGTATATACTGGACGATAAGGAAAACATCCACATAATTCCTAGATTCAGATGAGTAAATGAAAAAAGAAATAAAAAGTACTGACTAGCAGTGAAATTTGTAGAGAAAGAAAAGTAGAATAGTTTTGTTATAGTTCGTCTCATGTATAAATGAATCGACGTGAAAGACACATTTTCTTACATATTTTAAGCACCCAAAGAGAGAAGCGTATTAGATCAGTGCAATTTTGAACTTGGTTGATTTGGGTTGGTATAGATACTATAACCCTGTACTGTACAGGGGTACTGGTAGACGAGACAAGAGTCTATGACGGTTGCAGTATTTATTGTACTACACATTGCACACCATTGGAAAAAACTATATATACGTTGCCGTTTCCTTTAACTTCTTTGTGGCATTAAATGTGCGAGAATGATTGACAGGTCATTTCTAGTTGAGACGACCTACAGACGATTTGTAATCAGGAGAACACTGGATGTAAGAATTTATTAAGAAGAGGTAAGTTAATGTATGATGTGTATCATTTATAATTAATCTACATAAATGCAGATTATAAGCCGATTGACAAGAATAAATAAATATTATTAATTGGTTAATGCATATTACC
The DNA here is from genome assembly GCA_035578165.1 of Stenolophus ochropezus. Classification (NCBI taxonomy): domain Eukaryota; kingdom Metazoa; phylum Arthropoda; class Insecta; order Coleoptera; family Carabidae; genus Stenolophus; species Stenolophus ochropezus. Next base: position 14,553,275 of record JAQOWZ010000001.1, on the reverse strand, counting down.
AGAGATTGTTTTATAAATTATTAATTTTTCAGATGTACATAAATTTGTTCTAATTGTTAGTATTCGTTTCTTAGTATCATCATTACGTATATACCAATCTTAAGAACCAGAACGATAAAATGTTTAAAGTTGTAGGACCAATAAAAAAGATTGTTAAACATATAATACATAATGTAAGTTGTTGCAATTTATTTACAATGTTTGAACATTTGCGAAGTACATTAAGAGAGTATCTTGAATCAGTTATGTTCTTTACGGTGTGTGGATGCAAAAACGTTAAGCGCTGCAGTTGAACCCGAGGTGGAAAACTGCACTCTTGTTGACGCCCACGTGCTTACCGTCGCTGACTGCGCGATGTTATACCCCAGAGTGTGAATTCGCGATGAGTTACTGCTCAAGTGACGACGCTCTTCAACTACGTGCTGTTTCACTTTATCTTTACGCGACTATCAAAGCGAGCGTTCGCAGTGTATGAAGTATTCAATGACTACATGTTCAATTTAATGTATTTTACCCAAGCGTCTTCGCAATTTGGAGTCTTTCTATCCACGATTGCTAGGGAATCAGTGGAATAGAAATTCAACTCGTGTCCAACGCAATGCGTAGAATTAGGAACGGTTGTTGTGTAATTTCAACGGAGAGGGACGCAGTAACGAAGTTACAATAAGGTGTACGCAATTGTGCGGATCTCACTTGAATTCCAGATCGATACAGCTCTTTGGATAATATTACAGATTGTAACATTTTCAACAATGAAGATTTTATTTCTTAATTACCTGTCGTTGTTTGACATTGCAATGCGGTCCTATACCATAATGAATTAAATAAAAATATATATTAATGAAATTACGACCAAATAAATCTTTCGTAATAAGGCAAACATCAATTTTGAAAAAAAAAAAACAACTTCGCCAGTGATGAACAAACTTATAGATGTACAGGGTATTGGTTATTTTCATTTTCGTATAGCGAAAATATGTTTAAATATAAATTTATTTGTATACGAATGAAATAATATATTATATACCCAACTGCGAAGTGCTTGATTTACAGCCGAGCGTTGATATAGATGACTGAGGTGCTACATATTCTTGCGAAGTTAATGTGCTATTTTATTCAGAATCAATTAGTAATTATTTAATTCTAATTATAATTTTGTTCATATTTTTGACAATATTATTATGATTTATTTATTAATACAGATATCTATGCCAAGTAACAAAATGTTTATTTATTCTGGCAGTTCAGTTATCACAAGGTTTATTGCTTTTTCTGTAATTTTGAGTAGTATTTTCAACATTATGGTTTAATCATTTTTATCACTTTAATCATTGATGTAAAATATATGAAAAAATTGACAGTTGACATTTCAAAATAACATTTAATAAAAAAAATAGTGTATAGAAGGTTTTATAACGTAGTTACTATGATTTGAACCTACAAACTCAGTTATTATTTCTAACCCCCTAGTGACTTGTGACCTACTTTTTATTTATCTAAAACCACCATAGTTGTAATTTCACGGAGTTGGAAAAATTATTGTTAGGCATAAATGAACCTAACAAAAACGAGAACAAGTACTAACATTGCATGCATATCTCCCTTCCGCAAATTCTAATATCTTCTATAATGAAATTGCTCCGGACATATCACAGCAGGTCACAATAAAATTTAATCATATAATGCGCGAACGAAGTAATATTAAAATAAAATATTTTCACTAATACTGATTAATTAATTTATTTTTATATTCTACTGCAAAATAGTAGTATTTCGACAATTCTACCGCATAATTTTTCTTTTATTTTTATTATTAATAATTAATAACAAAAATGCTATAAATTTATGTTTTCAACTGTCATATCATTAATAATGAAATTCCTTTTTTCCGGTCTCCAAAATTTTCGTAATTCTTGGAATGTTTCCGTGGCAGTCCAACCCTGTATCAATTTCAGTTTGCCGTTGGCCAGGGTCTTATCTCGCATTAGCATTTTATAAAACCTCCCTCTGTCCCAATAATCAAATCCTTCCCCAGTCTAGCAGTCGTCCCCTGAAAAGGTCCTTAGGATTTACTTTGCATTCCTGTGCCTCGACACGGAGGGAGTAAAGAAATGCGCTGCGATGGATACTCCGACTCCGACTCCGAATGCTCAAGAGGTGTAAACGAAAAGATGCTATTCATATTTCATTACAAGAAATTAAATCACTCTTTTATGCTCAAGCACTGAACAGAACGAGCTTTATCCCAAATGTTTTTAAAAGCTTTACCTCTGGGAATATCATTTATTCTCCATTTTCAACTTTACACAAAAATCTGGAAATATTATTTATCAAACCTTTCAACAAATCTGAACTTGTATAATAAACTGCTAATCTTACAATATTGATTCACATCCATAAATAGGTATGAAACATGAAAAACCAAACCTAATAGGTGATGAAATAAATTTAAGAATGTTGTGAAAATTTGTATATGATAATAAAAATTTTCGTAAAATCGAACTCTGAAATTTAAATTTTTTACAGATTTGTGTATACAATTTTTTGTTTAAAAATTCGAACTAATAGATTTAAAACTAAAGATTGATTATCAACTTATGAAATAACGCCATTTCAGATAACTCTGCACTTACAGGTATAATTACGCATGATTCCGGGTATATAAGAGTCCCGATGCGACAGGTACGTTGATTCCTGTTTGTGCGGGGGTCCGAAGAGGCTGCCTGCCTCGAGTCTCCGCTTCCCCCGTCCCGGTAATCTGAGTAGATCACCATCCGGGGTATCCGGGCAATGGATGTATCGGGCTGTGACCTAGTCAGTGGGTTAGGAATTGGAACACGTTTGTTTTTGCTATAATTTTTGATCAACTGAAACTGGATGACATTCTAGAGCAGAGTATTCTGAATTGTTTGCTCTAATTTTTGGCCTTTAGAAGCTGGATCATATTCTAGAGCAAATAGCTGCTCTGACTTCAGTGGGCCAAGAATCAGAGTATTCTTAAGCGTTTGCTTTGATTTTTGACCTACTGAAACTGGAACTCATTCTCGAGCAAATAGCTACTCTGGATTGTGCTCTGATTTCTGTGGATCAAGAATTAGAGTTTTCTTAAGCTTTTGCTCTGGTTCTTGGCCTACTGAAAATTGATCACATTCTAGGGTAAATTTCTGCTATGGCTTGTGCTTTGGTTTCGGTAGGTTAAAGAATTAGTGCAAATATTTCAAATACTCTTATTCTTTACCTATGAAGATAGAGTAAAATCCAGAACAAATTTTAGTGCTCTAGAATGCACAGTTGGTTTCTGCTGATCAAGAATTCATGCAACCATTGTAGAATGCTCTAATTTTTACCCTACTGTAAGTAGAGCAGTATTCAGAGCAGATTTTGATACTTCGAAATGTTCTCTGAGTTTAGAAGGTAAATAATCAGAGTAGTGCTTTTAAATTCTATTTAAAAATATATAAATATTATTTCTGAATTATACGACACAAGTATTTTTGAATCATTTTCTGGTAATTACAATGTATGCTATACTAGAATCTATAACAATTCCTCTTAATTCCGCTTATGAAGGCTTCCTTTTCACTAAAACGATCCTAATATTGTCGTAGCAAATGTCGTCGTTTGTAATAATCCTGGTAGTTTTGAAGTTATTAATGTTCTGTAAATTAGTGGAAGTTTTCATGACTTCCAACTATTTTACGAGCTACGAGTAGTTCCATAAGACTGCCTCTGTCTGCCTCTGCATTCCCTATTGTGGTTCATATCTCTTTACTCTTCATTTCATTTATATTCATTACTCCCAGTTCCACACATAAAAAACTTTTGTTTCTTTAATAATACTCGTTAAGCGAATAATGGGGCTATTAGTTCTAATAACTAACATTTGTATTAATAACTTCGATTAATGGTCTTGTTGTTGGTATACAATGTAGAAAAACACATAAAATTGACTATAAACTTCAAACTTTATTTTCAATAAAATTATTATCAAGTAATTCAAACATTGTTACTATAGTTGTAAATAAAATTGTATCTGTGCAGAAAATACTAACATTGAAATTATCACAATCACAATAAAGACATCTATAAAATATTAATAACGTTTTTCTTTAATGTGTGACAATAATATTTATATTATACTATATAGTCAAGTAATAAATTTATTTTTAGTTAGTACTGTTTAGGCTCGGTATTTATTATATTGCAACTTTTAGTAATTATTAGTTGACAACTCATGAATCGAATTCGGTGTTAGTTATTTTATTTCGCATCGGTTATGTTGTTCTATTTACTATTTATTAATATTAGATAGCTAAGATACAGTTATTTGTGTTACAATTTCTTATTTTAGTATTCCGATACATTTGTGATTATAGTTGTATTTACAACATAAAGTGTAAAAACAGAATTCTTGAGATTCTAGATTAGACTGTGAAAGTTTGCTACATGAACTAAATTTAATGACTACTCTAAAAAGTTTTCATATTTTATAACATGTGTGAATTTATGACCGGAGATATAAATTTAAAATTCTGCATAAATGAAACCGGTATAAAATATAAGACTCTTGAATTTTTAAACTGCACTGTAACTATATAAATATATAACATGCAATATTTGAAAATTCATATATTAAATTTTTATGGTTTGTTACAGGTATGTGGAATACATTTTTCATCTTCATATTGGTAAAGTACTCTTAATTTTCTTGACTCGACACTAAATAGGATAGCGGATAAGGAAATAAATTTCTGGAATTCAGTAAATTTTTTAATTGTTGACACAATTTTATATTTGACTATTAATCTCTGAAGAAGACTCATGTCCAAAATTGACAATTCCAGAAATTTATTGACATCATTATCCTACTCTGTTAATGTTGTATTAGTATGTTATACACTTAATTAGTTTAAATGAAACGCTATACCTTATTATTATCCATAATATCTTTTAAATTATTAGATTATTTTCTTTTCCAGTTTTATATTTTACATTTATTTGTTAGTTCACAGTATTATATAAAACTAGATAATTTTCTTTCACAATTTTATGATCAATAACTTTTATGGTTTATTCATAATACGAGGGAGTTGTTGGTACATATTCTGATTAAAAAAAATATTTTGTATAGACACTTATAATTTTGATGCCACATGCTTCAGATAGCAGCGCCTTCCAAAGTAAAGGACAACAAGGTAGTAGAGGGAGTTAGTTGCCAGATCAAGGCCTATTAGATCAATCATTGTCTGAATAATGTTGGTATATCGCCCCCTTCATTGCACTGTGGCCCGCAGTTCCCTAGTTGTTTGTTGTCAGATGTCACCTTCTTGGTTAGTTGTCAAAAAATCTATTTCGTGTTGTTTGATGCTTGGCAGGATATCTTTTAAAATAGAGTTTAAATGTAAACGCTGTTCCGGAAGCACGATTTGTGTTTCAAAACATTGAGAATCATTCTGTTTTATAATTTGATTATATTTACATGATAAACGTCAAACTTAGATAGGCTGGTACACACCAATATGCGGCACTCAAATTTTAATTTTATAAGTGTACATTCATTGTAATAAATATAAATAATGAATATTTGTTTGGATGAATTTGATTATAAAATAACATGCAAAAAAAATTGTCCTTTAATAATAAAATAGCTGACTGACGTACTAAAATGCAGGTGTTATTATTTCGAATCCCATCGAGACACATGCGTCTTTCATTTTAAATTATCGCCATTATTCAACAGCATACAACAATAAAATAACATCAACTAGTTATTTTCTTTGTTATTACGAAAATAATTTCACTTATTTGAATGTAAAGCACCTGCTGCGTCCCTCATTGTCTATAATTACAGCCATGTGTTTATCCCTCTGTGCATTTTGCAATAAAAAGCCGGAAAAGTCATTGTTCTCGTATATTTATTCCCCGACTGTCCGGCGTTGGTAAGCTGCTTTATTTTCCATTGACGGCGCTGGCAATACTTGCCATGAATCACGGGGTTTATTAAAGCCGTGTTATCGGTCGCTGTCACATGGCCGGGACTCCCCAGTTCTTTGTTGGATCCTGCGGAGTTGCCGGCCGTGAAACTGGTAATCCACGCTCCGCAATTTGAGGTTAGGATAGAGAAGGTTAGGTCGGTGAGGTTAGTCAATTCGGTGGATGTGGGTGACAAACGAACATTGCCACAAATGTCAATATTCGAACAAATAAATAACTATATTAACTAAGGAATTGAGGAATATACCTTATTTTAAACTATAGATATAACAAATTTTGTTATTTATACATTAAATTAAATTAAATAATAAAAAAGTTATTAGGGGTAAGGAATTTAGAATAATTGTTTAAAAAAGTACTATTTTATTGGCATTAAATGTTGCTCAACTTATTAGCTCTAAATAGGAACATAGAAACATAACATACTAAGTAATAAACAAATGCAACATAACTGTGCAACAAAGATTGAAATCATAAAACTTCAAATGGGTGTCGGAAAAACATTTGTACGGCACTGAAACAAGAACTGAACAATATAATAACAGCATGTTATGAAGCACTATACCATGATGATGAACCCATGACAGGTTTTCAAAGGTAAAAACATTTTGGACGCATGTATCATTTACTGACAGTCTTCGTTATTTGTTTTACGTACTTTTGTGAAACCTTATTTTGGGCATTAAATAATTTGAAACCCAATGAAAAAATCCGACTGACCGATGAAGTTAGTAGTGCTTGAGCTGAAAGATCACGAAATAACAACATTCAACTGAAGATTTAGCAAAAAAAGGTCACTAACTTAAAATTATTTGTTTCTGCTTTTTTAATAAAAAATATATCAAAAATATAAATCTTTTACTAGAGCTGCAAATATCACCTTTATGGATACTTCTAGAGAACAGTGGGTTCTTTCCGAATTTTATCTTATTGTGCTCAAAAAGTACATCGCTGTTCTGCACGAAATCGGCGGTAGAAAAATCATTAACTGCTCCTAAAACCCTCATTTTGAAATATATTTAAGTAGCTAAAATTACCTTTCTCTAAAAGCTAGTTTCAAAATCCATAGAATTAATTGGAAAATATATCAATGACTCTTCTAATTTATCATGATAAATTCTATATCACAGATTCAGAAAGAATGAGTTATGTTATGTGACATGTGTATTCTTTACAATATAATGATCCAAATACCTGGATCCATTTTCCCTACAAATGTCCTAATATACTAAACAGGTTATCTAGTGTAATTTGATGGCTGTGCGTAAAGTACGCCAATCGCACAGTTAGGGAATTTTTGATTTATCGAAATAATTTAAACAGTACAAATAAGAGAAAAATAATTTTAATTCATTTAAAACATTATGATAAATAAATAAACGAATTGTTTTGAATAGTATTATATTTCGAATTGTAAATTTAATTTGAATTCGTTGTTTAGAGGTTGGCAGTTTGATACTAACAATGACCTGCTACTTGCTGAAACGAATAATGAAGGCAAGATAATGATCATTTTCTACCCAACTAGTCTAATTCTACGTTAAAAACCAAAGCATTTCTATAAAATATTTAATTTACAAATATATTTTCCGATCTATTTGTACGTAACAAATAATACATGAAAGTATAAATTTGTAAGTCATTGCACAAATTGTGGCCAAAATTCAAGACAATGTGCTTCCATAATACATCTTCGTCTTTTGTTATTCTGCTACCTAATCTGCAGCCTCATCTCAGTCTCCGTGCATTATTTAACGAGCGATCTCTAACTTTAATGGGGAATGAATTTCATTCAATGATGGGAGATTAAATTAATTAAAGATGCAACGATTGCTCCAGACGATGAATGCGTTACGGCGCGGTTTGTGTGTAGTTTAACCTCTAATATGTTTGCTTTCCTGGAACTTTTTGTACTTTAATATTCTCTTTCTAAAAAACTGTAATCCTATTTAAGGAAATTTATGATTATGACGTCATATATTAATAGCAATATATTGCAAGGGGAGCTTAAAGGATTTTGTAATGTGATATACTAAACCGTAGCTTAGCTTTCAATATGTACATTGGATTACGTTTAATTATTTAGAATTAATATTTTGCTGTATTATTACGTACAACAATACATCTAATTATTTTGATAATAAATTTTAACAAATAATATTGTAAATTGTTGTGGATTCAATAATATTATTAAAAACTTTAAATGCATGCTTGTAAAAAAGTAACAGTTTGTTAAATTTACGGTACATTTAATGAGTTTATTGAATAATCAGTAACACAATGTAACGCACTTACATTAAGATGAAACACAAACAATCAAATGTTATTTTTACCTACAGCATTTCAGCAAAATCCTGGAATATCAACCGCTGTAACTTATGCGTTTAATACGGAAATGAAACAAAACATGAAGCCTGAAAAATCATTACAGGGTGTTTCATATTTGATGAAAAATAAACCCAAGTAAATTCGAAATTTCATTGTTCAGTGAATTTTTGAGGTTAATTGAACTGAACGTAATTTGATTGGAACGCAATTGGTCAACGATGGAGTAAAATTAAATTTTTATCAAATCGTGGACACTCGAACCTACTTTGCATATCGACAAAGAGAAAGACGTATTGGAAAATGAAAATGTTTTTCTAAAAGATACAATTTTGATGCTACATTAAATGTTATGAAGGGATTTTTTTCTTTCTGAATCATTCAAAAGGTCTCTACCTCTTGCAGAGAATATATAGACTAACAATCTGTATTATTGAATAGCAAAAAAATATCAATGGAATGTTTTTCAATATAAAAAGAAAATACAATCTTGGAAACATCTTAAATATTAAAAATGATATTTCTTCTGCACTGAATATTAAAATCAGACTGAAAGAACTCTTTCAAAAATTGAAAAAGAGTCAATACAAATAAAACAAATAAACTAAATTTTTGTGAAACAAACTACTTTTTACTTAAAAAAATATTTAATATTACTTTGCACAGCCATCAATGGTTATTAGCTATTAATTCACAATCTGTACTATTAAAATGCAAGTAAAAGTACCTTAGTACGTGAGATCCTGTTTCATCTAGGAATGTTGTGTTACATATGATGATGATGCGTTATATATCATCTACAATAATATCATTGAACATTTCTCTATATTTCAATAATAGCTTCTTTATTACCGTATTATACGTTATAAAAGAAAATTCTTTTCTGGAATATCAGCTAACAATACTTCTCAAGATAAGGCAAATCCGGCTTTGGAATATCCGATATCCGGATAAAGGATCTTGTAATCACAACTAGAAAAATCAATAACTACTTTTTCATTCGGGCTTCCAACATAGCGCAATGTCTTTAATTAATTATCGTGAGGATTTCCTACAAATGCTGATACAGTTTGCTTAATTAACTACAGGTAACCGATCCGGAATTTACAATTCAAATTAGAAGTTAATACTAGAAGCTGATATCCCAGAAAACAGTAATGGAATTAGGGATGTATCATTCTAGATACAGAAAGTGAAAATTTATTTACATATCAATAATTTATCCAACTTGCTAAACTGTATATATTTAAAAGCCGAATTATTTTTATGAAACACAAATCGAAAAATAAATCAAATTAAATCACTTACGAAAAAATTGATCAAGATAGTGATAAACATTTTAATAGAATTTAGAATGATCCATTTCTAAGGGAAATTCGAAGCCGTACAATGATCCCACTTTCAAGTGAAATAAGTTTAAATAAAGTGCAACAAAAAATCTATATAATTTAGCGTACACATCAGATTTTTTTAACAAATAATAGCGATGCACCAGACAAAGTGTTAATCGAGTTACTAAAACAAACAACAATTCTTTTCTTTCTTTTATATCACAGATGGAGTTCATTGTGAGCAAGAATAAGAGTAGGTTTTGAAAATTAGTGTAAGAAAACACTCAATAAAAAAGCTAGAAAAACATAGAAAGCGAAGACAGTAACGAGCACTTCCTCTAATGTTCCTTTCTCGTGTAAACGCTGCCCACGAGTAAAAAGAAACGCATTTAATGTGTATTTAATTACGAATCTTGAATTTCCAACCGGCCGAAATTGAATCAAGCCTAACATTTGTGCGAGTGTTTTTGCGTAGGCGTAAAAGGTTTAAGAGTCTTCCTTATTCTCCGAGGATTTCTCTTTCCCACTTACGCAGTTCGCAAGATTGGCTCCGATGTTGAGGCATGTCATTAGAGGTAATTCTAGACATTTGAATTTGCCCGTATCGGATCGAATTACCTGGGTTCCAATTGTTTTGTTGTTAACTTGTTTCGCAGGAAATCTAATTTAACAGAGTATTCTTTACATTACGTTGTTATTAAATAAAGAATCAGATAATCGAATAGCTAACTGACCTGATAACAGATAACTACATATTGCCTATTTACAATAGAAAAAATTAATTCCATTTAAAATAAGTTCACCTTTATAATAAAATAGTTATTAGGAAGCCACTATCTTTACTAAAGAAGTAAAGACTTTGGCGAGGATTTTAATTATCTACCACCACATTATCGAAATCAAATTAGTTTAGTTTCTTCAAGAAGTATTTGTTACTAAACCATAAGGTTCTTTTATAATGTATGCTATTCTATAAATAACGTAACTCTTTTTCTATAATAAATCTTTTTCTTAATTCTACAAATTAGAATAATTGGATCTTGCTTCATCTTACACTTGGCACCTTTGTACTAACGGCCTCAGAATAACGATAATAAAATAAGAATTGTATCTTCGGAAGGAAGAAAATTGAAATAACAGGTACAAATCAAAACTAGTTTCGACCTGCCCGAAATTTCGGCTAATTTTATACCGAAATCGAAGCTGCGGCCGAAACCAGCATTTTTGGTCGAAACCAAAATATACAATATTTTCTGTTGCACCGCTTCTAATTGTCTGCCCTTTGCGATTCAATACTCCTATGGTATGACTAAAGTTAATTGCCTTCTAAACAAATATGGTTTTACTTTGCAAAAACAATAAAGCACACAGGTTAATAATTAGTCTTGGTTAAACAAAATTGTCAAGCGCTATAATAATAGGGACAAATGTTACAGACATGTGGTTTTGTTGGCAGCACTATACCTGTCATAAAAAAAACACAATTAAAATATAGTTTCTAAATCTAAGAACATTTGTATTACCATAAATATCAAATTAATAATTTGTGTAGATTTCATTGTTATGTAGTTTCGAGATCTTGAGTAAAAATTCAGCCGAGTCAAATTCTGCAGCCTATAAAATAAAAATATGTGTGGTATACTTCTCACATGGAAAGAAAACCGCCCTGTACAGTAATTTCTTTGAAGCAGATTAGGCACAGCAAGCAATAAGTAATAAGTCGTCAGCGATATATTTATTCATTGTTACATCCAAACATTATCGTATTCGATTAGATTTAGCGCATAGAATAATGAAACAATGATAATGTTCTAAATTCTGTTGTGGTATCAAGTATAATATGTGTAGGTAAGTCAGGTCGATTATAATCCCCATTCTATTTACACATCCAACAGTGATTAGTGTGATTAAACTCCCAGACCATCCCTTATTAATCCCTTACATCCTTCATAACACTGTCCCGTCCCGAGGCAGATAAGAGCGTGTCACATCAGCACATCAAGTCACACGTCACGAGACCTCGTCATGTATTCGGTTCCCTGTCGTCCCGTGTTGCCGACGTCAGCAACGCAATCACTACCATCAAATAAAGATACACCAATCTTCGCAGCGCAAAGTGAGAAATTTAATTTCCGACACGCACCGATGAAAATTTTAAACTTTACGAGGGGCATTCGATAACGCAAATGACAGAAATTTTAGCTGGAAATTCAACATTCAAATTAAACCAAACCGAAAAGAAATGATACAAAAAACTGAACTGATATTGAATCTTTTTTTTTTCTATAACATAACATTATGGAAAAGGACATCAAATACCTAAGGTACTTGGTATGTGACATTTTACTTGCATTACTTGTACATAAGAATACAACTTATAATGGGTTCCAAATAGTGATGAGCAATATTTCACGAATTGTAATTTAGTACGAAGTAACAATTCCAATAATGAGTACTAACAAAAAATCCCGAATTTAACCGTACAGTAAATTGTGATCTCAGTTACGGTTTAAATTTACAGATATGAAAATAACAATCACAAATCATAGGTGTACTGGGACACTGTGATTGATAGTAGCACTTTCGCCCCTAACTAAACAATTCCGATTAAAACCATACAATGAACTATGATCACAATCACACTTTAAAATCGCCGTTAGTGCACAGTAGCAATGAAAAATTACACTGTGATTCAAAAGTAGCAGTTTCGTTTATCACTAGTTCCGAATCACTCGGTCAGTGGTATTTTTTTTTTTTGTTAAAGGCTGGAGAATCGGGAATTTGAACCTAAAACCTCATATTCCGCTCATCGAGTCGAAGCGCGCTAACCAAGTGCTCACCGCTGCTCATAATTTTAAGATAAATCTTACTTTTTACGAACAAAAACCTGTAAAAATAAAATATAAAAGATTTCCAAAATTGCTGTCAAAATTTCGATACGGTTTTTTTTTTCATTAAATACATATTTAAAATTAAATATCTGTTGAAAAATATTTCGATATGCCTTTTTTCATTAAATATTCATTTAAAATTAAATATCTATTGATAATATTAGAGGTTAGATTCGTATTTTATATTTTCTCTTTTTAGTTGTTGTTAAGGATTGAATTTATTGAATCGAAACCTTTATCGAAATATATAATAAACACAATCACGGTTTTAAAATAGATTAGTATTCACATATTAATTCTATTACATTCACAACCGCTCTAAACAATAACAACAGTATAATTTACATGTGATTTATTCACATAAATGTATATTTTAAATTACAGCAACGATCGTTTTGTCCTCTCGGATATCACCAGACATAAAAAAATTCAAGTTTCTGAAAATAAATATTTTATAATTCTTATTAAAATGAGATTGTGATATTTTTAAAAAGAAATTTTGTCTTTTGGGAATTTTAGGCAGAATTCTAAATTCGTAATGTATCTATTGAACTTGAGACGGTGCCATTTAATTCTTAACGTAAAGGTAACCTAACATAGAACTTACTCCGTTATTATATAGTACGAATTTTCTTACATTTAGACATTACAGTAAAATTAGAATAGTCAATAAAATCAAATACATTTATTGTTTTAAATAAAATAATAACATTTCAGAAAAAAACTCTTATTCTATCTCATTCTAATACAATAATACTTGATAGCTCGTTATGAAATTTGCTTTTTAACGTATGTAGCTCTGTACCAAGAAGCACTGGAAAAATCTCTGGAAGTAATTATTTGGGGACATTTTCTCAAATGAACTTGTTACTTTATTTGTAGATGTTTATATCTGGTTGTCCCTGTATACTGAAACCCATATTTTAATCCTGATACTAAAACCGAAATCTTAGTTTTACAACACCTTGAACGAAAACCAAAAATTTTGTTTAAATACGTATTAGCCTTTTAAAAGAATTTTAGAATAAAATAGAAAAATATACAAGCTGAATAAATTCTTATCTTTTTCCAACGCGACTAAAAATTATTTAGTGATATGCAAACGTAGTGGAACACCGTGGCTGGAAGTCCAGTGTACGCCATACATCACAGCTGTGATTTAGTGAAGAGTTCATGCCCTCTGCTCAACTCTCCTCTAATATGCTTAATTACACGTTGCTCACGCTGAATACATACGGCCCATCTCTGTCTGCTCTCATTACTTATACACGAATATGCCTAGTAATTGATAAAGTAAACACTATGTGGCTAGGAAATCAATCATACACGAGTATATGGAAGATTAGGAGATAATGGAGTGGATTCGGATACAAGCAGTTTGATTGAACAAGCCTAGTTTACTTTGTTGTTCCCCGCATGCATAATACGCGAACATGCAGCTTACACTAATTTATGCCTGTTTGGATATTAGGACATTACAATATCAGTTACATATCTATTCATTTGTTTCCAGCTATCTACAGAAGAACAAGTAATTTTGCTAAAAATTACATATAGAAATTTTAATGAATATGATGGTTGGTAGTAGGAATTAAGAAAATATCATAAACTTTTTTTTAAATATATTTAAAAATATACAATAAAACCTAGAATTCACAGCTTGTTATTGCATTTAATTTAAAATGTAACACCCTCTTAACCACCTGCTAGTCACCTATTAATATACTGTCAGTACAGTATTCATACTATCAGCCAAGATCACAAGATTAAAAAGTTTCTAGTAAAATTAACTTGATTTTTATTGTTTGTATATCTACAAAACAATGCAGTTTAAAGTAGATTTCGAATCACTCATATAAAACTATATTTTATATATTGCCGATTATAGAATTTTATAATAATGATATCTACATATTCTGTTCCATATTTATAAAAATCTTGACAGCCTAATAATTTCCAATTTAAAATGCTGATTGGTTAATTCTATTGCTATTGATTTTCTGAAATATAAAATATTCACCTGCATTTCATATATCTACCATAAATAGAATTTAACAATGCGAAATACGAGCTTTTTGAAATATAACTGGCAAATGAGTAGAAGAGATAGATAATGATAAAGAGAAATTATTGCTGTTGTTTCATTAGGATGGTACAATTTACAATACAAATTTCACCTCATCTCCAATATACCCTAAATAAACAATACGAAGTTCCCTTCGCCCTATAGGAATATTTTCCGCGAACAACAAGCAAATTCTATTTGACAACAATGTAGCTGGGTATTGTTAACAATCCACATCTCCTAAACAAACAACAATAAGAAACAAGAGAACAATACCACGTTGTATGTTGAACCTACTCCTCCAGTCCGAAACAGTGGATTTACGACGTGAACTAATGAATGAATACAAAATCCTCCCACTCCACCGAGATGAATCCGTGGAATTGTATCGTAAATCAGCTGTTTTTGCTCTTCTGCCGTAGCTTGGCAACACCGGATAATTTGGCAGGAATGTTTAATTAATAAATGCTTGCGAAATAATTAGTGACAATGAAATAGGACGGGGATTTTGTTATTAGCTTAGTTACGGAATAATGGAATAAGGGTTTGCGGCTTTAATTTATGCTTTTCTAATATTTATGCCTTCGCTTTTGATTCAACATTCAAAAAAGAAAATATAGGTTTGTCCTACCGAAACAATTTCATAAGGATTTTCAGTAATCCTACTTTCCTTTCAGTTTATATTTAGAACATTTCGGATAACTAAGATTTCTCCAAATACCTGTCATTAAAAACTTTTATGCGGGATATAATTTTTAAAATATATATTTGTTTCTTAATATTCCTTTATTTGTTATTTATTGTTGCGATTATTTCATCATCAGACTGCCTTGAATAAGGTTATTACTTTATTTTTATCTATAAATTATACTTACCTCAATTTTTTCATTCATACTCGTAGATTGCAGATTAATTAAGTAAACATAAATTGTGATAAAAATTAGGTTTATAAACTAAGAAGGAAAGAATCCAATAAATTAGATTATTTAAATTAGAATCAGTCTGTCATTTTAAAGACCAAAAACCACATTAAGAAGCAAAAGTAATTTGTCTTCCTTAAATTCATTCCCCGTTTGAAAAAACAATTATTTCCGTGACAAAAGACATCTTTCGTTCCATCCATTACGAGTGAAAAAAATCTTCGTGCCACTAAATTATCTAGTGCAAAATCTCAGCCTGGCCCGTGCGAGTTTAAAGAAAAATAGGTGCGCGCCCAGGTTGGCTTAATAGACGCAATTTGGAGAATTTATTACGTACCGGATACCGGTACCTCCGAGGAAGTGAAGTTGGATGGCTGGGAGCCAGACCACAACTTCGACAAAACATAAATTCGACAGGGACGTAAACACCTTCAGAGAAATCTACACCGCAGTTCGTGTTTTCTTTATGGTCACAAAATTGACCCCAATTGAACAATTGTATAAGAATCTGAAAATATACGAGAAAACGCTACAAATGTTAAACATGGAAGCAAGCAAAGAAAATATTAAATCCATGATACTAGGAAGAAACAAACAACATCACACAATTTAATTAACACATAAAAACCTACAGCAAGTACAGAGATTCAAATATTTAAGGTCAATAACCTCGGATGACGGAAGATTTAATGAAGAAATAAATAAAAGGATGACAATTAGCGGCAAAATATTCGTAGGAAAACGAAAAATACCGAAAGATATCTGAGATTTTTGAAAATAATTAAATGAAAATCCAAAATGGACAAAATCAGAAATGCAGAATACCGATAAATTATAAAAGTAAAATCAGTAGATAAAAAAATAGAAGGACAGTTAAGGTAGTATGAACATGTAAAAAGAATGGGAGAGAAAAGAATAATAAGATAGGTATTTGAAATAAAAACAAGAAAACAAGAAGACAGAACGTAACTAGAAGAAGTGCAAGATGCAGTGGAAAGAAGAGGTACACAGTCGAAAGACACGAATAAAACAAAACAGAGAACAGGGGAAAGAGATATGGAGAAGACGAACGAGAGAGACACCGATGTCTGTCGTGGCACTTAAAGGATTAAAGATGAAGTAACTGTAGACACCTTTTTTCGAAAATACAGAAAAGAAAATAAGTAATGATAACAAATGTAAGATATTCAGGTTGTTACTTTTGTCCGACGATTTTTGACATTCATCGTAAACTACTAATACGAAACACTTCTTAAAATAGATTAAAATAAATATTAAATAATTTCGAGAATTTTTGTTTCGATATTAAACAGGATCCGTGTCGATTTGCAAGTTGTCGAACAACAGCGTCGATCCTTGTGATGCATGAGGAGAATCTGTAATGAAAGAATGTGAAGAAGGCATTATTTATATGGGCAATACGGCCTGGAATGAACGATCCAATGTCGGAAGATGAAATGTTAAGTCATAACGTATGATTGAGCGGAAGTTATGAGCTTTGTTTCCGCTTTTGTTTTTCTCTCTGTGGGTAGATATTTAGGTTATGGGGTTCTTTATAGCCTTGGTTACTTTAATGAGGATCGCAATAAATTTAGACAGCAGCTCAGTTAAGCAGAGGAAAATATTTCTTTATGTAGCAGTTTATGTTACATACAACAAAACATAAAATTACAGGGTAGTCATTCACTACATGCGAACAGTCCTGCTTAATTTACAGACTAGGCAGTTAATAAACAAAAAATAATTTAAATGCCACCGTAATTGGTAGATCTTTTTACCTTTTTAGTCTTCAAAAGAGTATACAAAACGAATCCATAATTAATAACAATAATAATAATGTCATAAAAGTGACATCTTTTGTGACGTGATTGGCAAGATTGAAGTTTAATTTGTATGCCGCCGGAATAGAAATTTTTACTTTTACGCCACCGGAGTAAAAGTAAAATAATGTAGATTCAGCAAATAAGAAATAATTTGCACAATAGAAGCCTGTAATATCACGCCCTAAATGTCACTATAAAACTAAATTACTAAAGAATAAACTTACCAAAAATCATCAACATTTGACAAATTTCAATTGATAACCTGCAAATTGAACGTCAAGTAGTAAATTATTTCTTAAAGTATCTTGGTTTGAAAAAAAAAATTCAACCGGAATAAAGTGTCAAACTTCTACGCTCGCCACACAAAATATCACTTTTACTCGTGACACAATATACAATTTCTACAATTTATAAAAATAAACATCTATTATTTATTTTAAAATTAATCGCCTCTCAAAATTGTGATCATAATTTTAGATTTAAAGAGGAAAAACAAGGAGTACAGATAACATCGGTAAAAGTAAGCTTATAAGCTCTCAAATTATGTGAAACATACTTAGAGAAAAAACATAGTACGTACAACAGAAAGAAAAAGAAGTGTAAATGAACTCTTTTTCAGTTTTCCTGCAGCTTAATGTTGGATATAATTCCGAAGTCATCACCCGAGTTCTTACGTACTTATCATGAAAGGTCAACATTTTCATAATTCCTGCTTATTACCAACAAAAAAACACTAAAACCGAATGAAATATCTGTAGACACGCGTGAAACTGAAAGGGAAGTAAAAAATCACCGCAGACCAGAGAGCTAGTTTATGATATCAAGATTAATGGTAGTTATTTCTAGAGGGCGATGGTCTCGAGTTTTTTCAGTTTTTCACGCTTTTAAAAACACTAGATTGACGTGTTTACACGCCATTGTTTACGTTTTCAACTGTTTATGAATTAAATCTACATGCACACAAAACATAACATACAAAATAATAAAAATACTTTTGATTGTTCTACTATAAACTACAGTGTATTTAAACTAGATTCAGTAACTCGTATCTTCATAACTCACTAGTATTTTTTATTATAAAACCATAATCCTCTTTTATCAAAATGTGCTTCATTGAACAACCTCTTTTAGTGGAAATAAAATTTGTTTAAAGCTTGTTGACATTTCTAATGAGTTGAAAATTGCATTTATTTTTTAAAACAATTGATCCGAATCAAGCACGCGACTGTTTAGATAAAACTTTATTTTATCTATTAAATAGTTTAAAATACAGTTGCATGATCAAAGAACTGTATAAAATGTGTTTTAAATTTAAATATTTCATGCACTGTCGTTCAAAGGAATTTCATGTACGGGCATAAATAAATACAAAATAACAATAATGATAATAAAGTAATTTTTTCATTCATAAATTATTGTTTGTTTGCCATGCATGAACTTTATAGATAGCTACAATGTATTTTATCTTTTATCTTTTTTGTTCTGTCTGTGACATTATTTAATATCTACATATACTTTTGTATTCCATTTGTGTATTAAATTTATTTCCTTTACAACCCAACAATATTATTAATGGAGATACAGAGATACAGAATAGGAATTTTTTATAGAAATCTATTTAATAAATCATGCAGAGAAAAATCAATGGCATAATATGTCTTCCTTATTTATTTATTGTTGTTATTCATCCGTCATCTCTAAGGATAATATTTAGGAAATAAAATTCGCAGAATTGAATTCAATTGAAATTTAAATTTATTGCTGTAATACATAAATCGGAACCAAAAATAGTAAATATTTATGAAAGGTATTACGAAAACCTGTAGTTTAATGTAAATATAACATGTACACATTTATGTGATCCTTATAGTTGTATAAGATTTATACAAATGAAAGTAAGTAAGTAAACAGGTAATTGTTAGTTTCGAGTAAATTTATTATTTACTAGTATATTTCGTATTAAGAGTTGTAAAATGCATATTACGCACGAAGTGGAAAAGTTACTCAAGAGCTGCGAAGCGGTGAATTTGTAATTCCAAAAGTGCGTAATTGCGTTACGAATTACAACTCAAATTATATACTCTTCTTTTCTACGACCATTATTTGACTGTATTTCGATCACATACTACACTGAAATATTTGACATATATATCACTAGTAAACAGCGCCAACTACAGAACATAAAACTATGTCAAACTGTCAGCCATAAAATAATAAATTAAAACTATTTGGAACTCAATAAAATAATACTACGTAGAAGATATCCTTTTTACTTTTTCATTAGTCGGAATCTTTCAAATTAATTACAATTAATTTTGTATTTTTTATACTTCTAACATAATTTCAATAAACCAAAAATTCTCTAAGTTATGGAATACTGTACATACGACCTTCCATAATGTGACACTTAGATAACCTATAAGTTGTACAATAATGGCTACTTATATTAGTGATCGTAGAAAAAAATATGAATAAGTTTGTAGTACGTTTTATTTTCTTCGTTCGCCTTGATAATTATTTCATTTTCGATAAGACTCCGTTGACAATGGTAATCAAATAAAAAAATGTTATCAAGATATTACGACTTATGTGCTATGAAAGTAAGTTATACTGACTCAAAAACAAAAATTACCCGTTGTTAATTTGCACAAGGATGTACTTATTAGTCGAGTTGGACTTAACTATTAATAGTACATTTTCTGCAGTAAAACTAAATTGGCGAAATTCGCTGAAGAACTTTATGTAGTGGAATGAATAAAAGTAGAGTTTGGTCTGCCGCATTGCAGACCTTCTTTCTTGGGACCATTTAGAGCAAATATCGAAAGTTAATGCGTTTGCCAATCCGCTAATACACCTTTAAATAGACCAGTCACCACCCTGTTATCGATTTCTAATCTACGATTTCCTTTTTTGCATTCCCTTCTGCAATCATATCTTTATGCCACCGCAATGAAGCTATATTTATTCTCCTCATAACATTTCCAAATAAGTATTTACGTTTGTCCCATGAATAACAATATTCCAATTCCAACCGTTTACCGTTAAGGAAATATTAGAATTTTAAATGTGATATTCAAGGATTAAACTTCCTGTACATACGAAGTAATGATGAACACTCAATTAAATAATCAGGAAGAGAATCAAATCAACTTCACACTATTAGATTTACATTCAATTAATTTACATTCATAGCTATCTTTGGCATTCATTATCTTGAACCCTATGTTCATTTACAAAGCTAATGCTAATTTTAACCTCAAAAGGTGTTAAGGTAGTAATACACCCTTTTATTTACAAAGTTGTAACCATGAAGAAACAAAAACAAAAAAGAAAATAAGAAAATCAGGTAAAGTTTTAAACGACTGACATTCTAAATAAATTTACGACTTAAATCCATTTGTTCCTTCATTACAAACTTAACCTACTTTACTCAACAAGTTTTAATAAAAAGAAAACTACTTAAAACTTCTGAAATATACGCAGGGTATATACTTTCACGCAAATATTTCCCTGCGTAAGAAAAATTCATGCCGTACTTTTTCATCTAACAATATTCAAAATTGAGTTGAAATTATTTATTAAATCTAACAAGAACAAAAATAAATACATTTTTTTTAAATAAACATTTAACAAAAAAAAGTTTTATCGACTACTATTTACTTATCTTTTTAAAATATGTGAAATGTACACACGGTTTTTATTTACATACATATATGTTTTGTATTAAAAATATATAAGTATAATAATATTTTAATAAGATGTATATTCCTGAAAAAGGCGGTTTGTGAGACGAATAAATGTCAACTATATTTGAACAGCTTAGATATTTTACAGCGGCAGTACAAAGAAATGTACGCATAAATTTACAGTAAATATTTGAGCGCAAGTTTGGAAAGAAGACCGATAATAAATGTCAAAAATGATGTATATAATGGATAGCACTAAAACTCCAAGCGAGAAAAATCCTTGTTTTCTTTATCTATGCGATGAGAAGTTTTAAATTCAATTACAACATGCTGGATTACAAAAACTTTAAAACTAACTACACGGTTTAGATTTAATAAGTAAACTTCCCGTTGATAAATTTGTTTTGAATTCTGTAAATACAATTTTATAGTTTCCGGAGAATCGATTTAAGATTTAAGTCCTCTCGTATTTTACGGTACGCGGTTGTTTATGTTTTCAAAAGTCATAAAACTAATTCGGGCACTCAGTACAAAGCAAATATGAAATATGTCGAACGACTGAATAAATCATTAAATAGGTAGTACGAAAACTTGAATTACCATGAATTTGTATATATATTTCCGTAAAGCATTATCAAATTTTATGATAAAAGATTTGTTTTCTGAAAAACAGTTATTTATGAGGTGAATTTGATCCGGTCCAATTTGTAGTTTCTCATTGATTGAATTTAATTTAATTACTCCATAGTTTTTCAAATTACTAGAATTTCACACTCCATTATTCTTCGTCAATAAAAAATTGTCTATTTTCTATAAAACAAAGTTTCAATATACTGCAGGGAGCCATAAAAAGCATTGAAGAAAATTACAGAAACGGTGGAGTAGTTTTTCGGCGAGTTTTTTTATAGGGACTGGGACGGAGAAAAGTTACAAAACGGTGTGCTTCCTCTTAGTTCGGCGAGTTGAAGAAACTTCACGCTTTTCAGCAATGGACGTGTTGAGGTTTCTGTGTCACAAGAAATGTAATATACGGCTGGATTTTTCATACAAACCATTTTTAAATAATCATCCTTAGAATTATTCAACCTTTAAAACATTCAATGAATGTGTATCTGACTGCTTTTCTTTGGACCCGTATTCGAGCCCTGCTTAGTCAAATTTCTTACCAACTATTTCTCAAATGAAAGTGGACTCTCCACGCTCACTACATTGCCGAAGAAATCTTATCTAACGAACACCCTCTTCAGTATAAATATATCATTATTTGTTATTTTTAAATATAATTTTTATTTTTTCAAATATCAAAAAAATATTTTTTAGAAATTTACATGTATTAATTATTATTTTGTAAAGAATTTATTATTATTATTTGTAATTATGTATAATTAATAATAAGAATATAGATGCATACTTATAGTATTTAAATAAGGGATTATGATAGTCATTATTCGCGAAGATGAAGATACAAATCATCTGAGTGAATAATGACTATAATCCCGAATATAACTACTGTAAATTCGGAAAAACGTATATAAAAATTTAAAAAAAAAGACAACATAAAAATATACAATGACAAATGACTATACCGTCAGCTGTCAGACGACCCTAGGATAGTTGATCCGCAGCACAGTAGATTTTTAAATATTTTATTTATTAATACATATTATGATACTCTATACATTTGTAAAAGGATATGTACAACAATAAAATATTAAATAACTAAAATAAATAATATAGGGTATTAAAATAGGTTACGATTTCTGAAGGTATATACGAGTATATTTTGAGGTCCTTAATATATCATTTTTCAAAATTCGAAATTTTTATACTAAAGTTTTTAAAGTATCTAATCATTTTTAGATTGTAATTTGGGGATACAAAACTTAAGTAAAGTACCATATATACAAATCAAAAAATTTACTCTTAAGTACACTATTGAGTGGAGTATGAGATTGAGATACAAATTTCAAATCCCAGGGCACCAATCTTTAAATTTAAATACCGTTGCGTTCAAAAATTCGAAACCCACCTTTGCAAAGGTTAACAACAATTTATGTTCCTGAATAGAAACTATAACTTAACGATGAAATTGTGCATAAAACACATCATGCAACAATTTGTACAATAAGCACTAACACCGTATCTTGATAGCGCTATTAATCAAGCCGTCTCCATAGAAAATTAATAAACAGCTTAAGCGTATCACCGCCGCAGCAGTTGGTAAGTGCAACAAAACAAGATCGCAGGATCACGCTCACTCCGATCAAACTGTATGATAGTTTGGAACATGGCTGGGTGCTTGTTAGCTTCCGGGTTCCGGCTGGGGTTTGGCGACAAAGCGCTGCGCTGCCACCACAGGGGATGGCGCTGCAGGCAACCCGCCCGCGTCACCTGTGGTTGCGGTTGCCTGATGGATGCCTGCTAATAATGAATCATGTGGTTGTTATGCACTGAATGTTCGCACTGCCGAATATTCACCGCATCAGTTTAGACTATTTTGTTTTTCTTCCTGCGCTTATTGTAACTATTTTGTATATTCTTTGTTTTTTTAACAAAATAGTAGTCATATTTACACTATAGAGTATACTACACCAGAGTTGATTTTTATTTGCACGAAATACAAAATTCGGTACACTTTTGAACGGTGTACTTAGCATGAAACTGGCATTATAAGCAGGGACCCGAATCGTAACTAAATGACTTTTTATGAAACCGTAATCGAAAACCGAAACCTATATTTTATTTCTTCAAATATGGAAACCCAAAACCGATACGAAAAATAAATTTATTCTATAACCAGTATAAATATAAATATTGTACTAAACTGATAATATTAATCATAAATTATACTTATTCTTATAAAATTCTAGTGTAATAATGATTAACTAGTTATATACATTACTTCATTTGTTTATCGTAACCAAAACGAAAACCAATATAATATTTTTGAAAAACCGGTACCGATAATCTAAACCAAATTTTTATTAATGTAAAATCCGTTAACCATACCCGAACTCCAAAATTTTTTAGTTCGAGTCCGTGATATATAAGGTCTTGTCTTTCATTTCGTCTATTTGATTATGTGAATAAAATATAATCTGTCTTAAAAACACCGGAATTTTATTTATACTTGCACGAAGGGAAAGTAGTATTGTAATCGCGAAAGTTTTGGTTTTCAGCGGAAATAGGAAATATCCATTTTGACCAATCCAGAATCCATTTTGACAAATTTCAGCGACACGTCTGTGCGTATACTTTACGTATGTACACTCTATTTCCCGCAGTTGATCCTCAGGTTATCAATTTCTGTTACAACAATTATTAAACTTTTATTTTGCATCTTTGTTGTTACGCATAGCACAGATGAAACTTTTATTTACTATCTCATTTTCGTACGTGTTACAGAAGGGTACATATGCTATCTTCGTCTAACCAACGACATAAAAGAAATAGAAATAGTAGTGGATATTTTCAAATATTTAAAAAAAATGAGTATGTCATTAATATCATTAATGTCATATATGAGAGTGATTTTGGCGTTAACAATTTCGTTAATTTAATCTACAACTATTTTGGTATGTTTCATCCGTTATTATATTTGTATATAATACTGTTAGTTTTGACATTTGTTTACTTCGGTTGTCACACTATTTCACCCGACAAGATGATATCATCAATCCCCTTCTCCCCAACGATTTGAATCACATTGTTACAATTGATGACGTGAGGATCAACAGCGGGAAATAGAGTGTAAGTATCTTGCATAACTCAAAACTGATTAGCCGCAAAATATTAACATTTGATATATGGAACTGCTATAACATTTATTTGTGCACGTCTCTTTTAATACAAAGGACAGTTCCAAAAAGGCACTTTACACGGTTTTTTATTTTTTCGGATAACTCAAAAACGATTAATGTAAAATTAGTTGAAATGAACAACCTACGGATTTCTAAAGCCTACAATTATCCTACAAAATGTACGTTCAAATTTTGTATGTGGGACTGATTGGAGGATCTTATTTCACTTTCATATGAAATAAGTTTAAATGAAGTGCAGCAAATGTGTATAATTTAATAGACGTACAAGGAAGTCATGTGATGTCCACATTAGATTTTTTTTAAGTTATAGTAATGCGAAAAACGGGAAAACAAATAAGAAAACAGATAACCTTAAAACTTCAAATCCCACCGTATCGAATTCAATTTATTCCTCATTTAATACGATCCCTTCTTCACGCTAGCTAGAATGCCCAGAGAATGACGTTCGATAAACGCCCTGGACGGTTTAAATATATTATTATTATTATCGATATTTGCGATAAAGAATAACTGGTACGCCCAGAAACAAGTAATAGTAATAAGCAGTTAGTAATATGTTTTAATTCTTTTATTAGTTATAAAAAATAACTAGGAAAAAAAATAGATAAAATCCTGTAAAATGATATTATAATCAAATAATTCATTTAGGCTGTATTATTGAATTTTTCTTCTTCTGGGAGGTATAGGTATGAAATAATAAGAAAGAATAAATATTCTTTTTTCAAAATAAAAACAGTATAATTTTTGTGTGACATGTATTCTTCAGAATTTTATAACAACTGAACTACTTATTTTTTATGAACCTTAGCAACTACCTACTATGATATATATTGAATTTACTAAACTTAATATGTATGAATTATGCTTGTTCAAATTAGTACATAACAATTAATAATTATTTTCAAGAATATGGAACAGACTGTTTTTTATAAATATATTAAATTAATTAACTTACAAGACTTAAGACAATTCCTTGTATCTTAAATAAATATAACCAAAAAAAATATTCTCTTATTTTCACATTTTGACGTGACTTGTATCCTTGGAGTACTATTTTTTGGGTGTAAAAACTTGTTTAACAAATACACAATACTTCAGTTGTCATATTGACGTCAACAAATATTTTAACACATTTAAATGCAGCATTTTTAAAGTGAACTTAACTATACTAATGTATATCAATCTATTGTTCTTTAACTTTTGTGTGAGTGCTTTTAAAATTAAATTAAAAATGATTTAGAAAGTGTACTGTAACTTAATTTAAACTAAAGTAACTTTTGTAATAAAGTAATTTTAAGAAACATGCAGTAAAGTTTCTATTCTTTTAAGGGAGTGGTTTTAAAATTTAATAAAAATATGTATAAGTAAAATGTATGGAAAATAGATATTGAAATATTTTGTAATTTGAGTACATAACAGTAAGATTGATTTGCAATAACAAATGGGTCATTCAATAAAATTCCAAATACGAAATTTTCATTGGGACACATTATACAAATTCATGTAAACCAGAGTAAACAAATTTGAAATTTAAATCAATAACAACAATACGAAACAATATTACTGTACTAAATGCATATTTATGTAACATGGTTTATTCTAGTACAACATCATTTAAGCACATTTTCATCCCACACATTGATTTTTCCGTGATTATATTAATTTTCATCACAAATTATCCACCTAACAGAATGTATTCAAATTGAATAGAATTTGCGCAATTATAACTATTAATGTTTGTGGAACTTGCAATTTGAACTTAATGAATGCATTAATTTTCCTGGCCCACACAGTTAAATAAAATCATAATTTGCATAGAGAAAACATTATAGTAAAACTTTACTTCTAATTGGAAAGAATGTAATATTAGACGACGAAAATTTAATGACAAAACTTGATAAATTATTCTTGAAAAATATTATAAATGACTTGAATTTAATTAAAAAATTTCTTTATTAATTTCATGTTTTTACCGTTTTAGATTACTTTTTGCCTTACGCAAATTTTCAACAAAAAATTTCTTTTGAAACATGACAATAAAAAATTTTAATAAGTAAAATATAACACATAACTTATTGTTAATTGTATTTAATTTTATATATTAAATGTAAGTCGTATAGTTTATTTTTTTTTTGTTTAAAACAGTTTAATCCCAAATAAATAAATGATTAATATTCCCCTAAAATTAAATACAAACGATTAGGATTACAATTCTTAATCCATGCAATAATTTTTATTTATTGCTATTGATAATTCATAATTCTGGTTTAAAGGTAATTATATTTAAAATAGAAAGATGAACATGACCAGCAATACATATATGTAAATCCAAAAACTAATCAAATATATGTATTTCAGTAATTTTAACAATTTTACTTTTTGCATTTTAGAGATTTTAAACTTCGTTTGTAGGTAATTGTTGTACATACATGTAGTAAATGTTATAAACAGAGTATATTTTATACTTACAGTATTTTACTTACGCCCAAACGCACCAAAAAGGCTTAAATTTTAAACAACACTTAAACTTTTTTAAAAATTTTATTTCGTTGTGATATTGTTCATTTAAGAAAAATTTAAAATTTAAGGAACATTGATGCATCATTAAAGAACTTTTTTATATAAAAAAAAGTTAATTGAACGCACTAAACATATTTCGCACTTTTTCCCAGATACTTCGCGCACGGTATCAAGGTAATCTAATCATCACTGTGGAAAAATCGCCTACTTTATGCAGTGTTATGCAACTGTATAAAAATGTTAACATTTTGTAGTAGTAGAAAAATGTATTTAAAGTATTTGTAATTCGAATGTATAAGAATTTTAGTGTAATGAAAATATTTCACAAGCATTTTTTTTCCAATAAAATTTATTTAATAGTTTTATTATTTAACAACTCTTTCCTGTTTCTTATCCTAGCACTGGCTATAAAAGTAAATTTTATTTAGTATAAATATAACTATGAATCTGCCATTTTGTTTTACAAAATAATTCTATAATGATAATAATATTTTAAGTAGATAAAGGACATTGTCTATAAGTTGATAAATGTTAGTGTGAATAGAAGCAAAAATATTTTCTGCTAGACTCATAGGTTCGATGTAAAGAAAATAGTTATTTCGTTGTATATTTTATGGAAATTGTAAACTAATACGTAATTATTATCCTGTAATCCCGTTACTGCAACTTAATACTAGCAGCAAATATCCCATCACACCGCAATCCATTGAGCAAGCTTGCGGTATCTGTGCACTATACTAACTGCCGTGATACACCACAGCAAACAGTTACGTGCTAAAATATTTAATTACAACACGTTCCGGGGATAAATAAGTCGGGAAACGAGCTGCGGTCATTGTTGACAAACCGCGGCAGAACCGCATCTCGGCTCAATGGAGCCAAGGCGAAGAAAAGTTGCCCGCATTGGGAGTGAGTTAGCGGGCTGCTGACTGCACTTACGCCGAGAAATCACGTCGTTTACTGCAGGATGGATCGCGGTTTCAGGGCGTCAGGGTTTTTCAGATTGCAGACTTTCTGGCGTTAAATAATAGGAATAAACACTAGATCTACACTTTATATTCATTGTATTTAGTTATTAAAATATTTAATATTTTATTCTAATTTTGACGTAAAAGTGTCTTTTTTCAAAACTGACTGACGTTTCAAAATGCCGTACTTTTCGTAACCAGATAAGAAATAAAAAATTTTCATCACTAGGTAGTGAAAAGTGAATTTGGTTTTATAACTGATTATGAAAAGTGTGCCGTTTACAAACGTCAGTCAATTTGGAAACTTATCATAATTAGAAATAATCTTGTATGGAACACGTTTGAAAATGCAATTTTGTATAACTTTTCCGATTTTGCAGGGTCTCGCTTCGCAAATTATACAACCGTAAAACAAAATGAGGCATTTTCTAACTGTTTACAGAAATAGCTATTAATGTTATTTTTTCGATACCTTTCAATATAAATTTATCCTTCACGGCTTATTACTGGGCGTTTTATCAGTCGTCACCTGTGCTAGTGGAAAATAATAAAGAATTTGACTCGACGGAATTTCAACTCGAGTATTATTTTGTTTTCATTTTGTCTTTATTTCTTTAAAAAAAAAATCTACCTAATCCTTAGCAGTGCATTATTTTATTTTTTTGTAAAGAATTTTGTCGATTCGAGCACCATCTGTCAGGAATAAAAAAAATGGTGTATTACGTATTTTTGACGTTCTACGCAAATGTGAAATACAAAATGAGGGTTCTCATTTATATCCAGTTGCACAAATTATAGATAAATTCTTAAGTAGGATAAATTGACAATATCGCACGGAAACGAAATGTCAAATGGCTTAATAAATAGCACTGTCAAAATTTCGATATGCACTTTTATTGTAAACTTTGTACAAATAGACATTAGATTTTCAAAGTTAAGTTAGTTCAGCAGGTTCGAATGACTCCTTCAAAACCATCAAATTTGTTGAATCATTTTTTCATAGGATGAATATTTCTCGCGATTTTGTTCTAATAACATTAAATATCTCACATCCTATGAATATACAATCTTTTAAATCTTATTTTTATCCTTGCGAGTATCGTGATTTTATAACTACTTTTTTAAATTAATTTTTGCTCCTTTTAATTTATACTATATGTATTTTCCCCTGTTGTATATTCTATATGACTTCAATTTGTGGTTTAATTCTTATAATATAAAATACCTCATTTCTACTGCCTGTGTTTTACTTCTCAATCATTTTTTTAATGATTCAATTCGGTAAATTAATGTACGGGTAAAATTGTTTTTTAAGTTAAAGATATTTATATTTGGCTACTCTACTATTTTCTAATTGAAAATTTAAAAACTGTAAAATGTTCTTTTTACTGATAATTGCAATATGCAGTTTTAGCGCAATTGTGTCCCATACTACTAATTGCACAAAAATATTATTACTTGGTCTGGAATTGGTATTGTTGAGCACACCATCCATCTTGCAGGTAATGTAATATTCCCTCGTCATCGTTAAAATTGAAATCTGTTCATTACCCATGAATATTTGGATCCATTGCCGCGTAATTGCGAATGAAACGTACCTCAGCTAAACGGATAAAAGTTAACGAGATGAAAAACGCCTACGGGTCGACAACCGGTGCCCCGCCTCTGCTGTGCGGTTTCTCTATACATCATTAATTACTGCGTTGTCGAGTCATTTTGTAAGCTAATGCAAGCAGGGCCCATTCATTCAACATCTGCTGGAGCTTTGCATACTCTGCATCATTTCACCTGGAATACGAACCCTCGAAACGTACATGAGATAATAGATAATAGATGTTTGTACACAAAAAGTTTCTTTAAACAATATTTTTTACTGAACTTCATAAGTTTATTTAAAAAGATTACAAAGAAAATAGGACTAGTAGAATAGGGGCAATAATTACATTCAAAATTAGGAATATTAGAACAGAATTAGGTATAAATATAAAATACTGATTTATGTCGAACCATGGTCCATATTTAGAGCTCACTTTTATGAGTGCTTTTGTTAAAAGTGACCTTTGGCCTTATAAGATTATAAGTAACATCAGGCTTCATAAAATAGATTTTAGTATAAAAGTGATCTTGTAATACGGGCCATTATCTCCTGTCACTGAAGTGAATGTTTTTTTTGAATGTTTTTTTTTTCGTTCTACTACATTGTTTGTAGTTTTAAAATTAATTTGTTATGACAAATTAGATTATTTTTTAATTCAATTCGTACTTAAAATTACATCAAATTTGTAATACATTTAAATAAAATATTGCCAAGCAGGAACTATACCGAAAAACAGCGGAACCGAACTTACCTTGATTTGCGCATATATTTCTTCCACCTTTTTGAATTTAACAATGAAACTTCTTCTTATTTACTTATTTTATCTTCTAAAATTACCTACTGCTTCATATTTAACATCTGCTTATTTCAAATTTTATAAACAAGAATTACTCATCTGTAAATAATAAATAAAGTTTAATTATGCAGACCGGTAGAAAATTAAAAAAATCTTTATATATAATAATAATTTGCAAAAAATGGTATTTAGATGTATTTCTTTAGTAAAAACGATTTAAAACTTCAAATAAAGTACCACTTCCAATAGGTAAATTATAGTCAAAATATAGCAATTATTTAAATAACTATTAAGTACAAAAAATTATATTTTTTACATATATTTTACTGAAGTTATTGTAAACGAAAAATGACCACAGACACACATAGATACACATAACACATAACATAGTAAAAATGAGCAATATCATTCTAGGAACCCCAATTCGTGCTCGTATATAGAAAATTCATAGTCAAAAGTTTTGACCAGAAACAATAGTTAATAGACAGAAGGAAAAATAGTTAATAAACTCGTTTTTAGAATGAGATCTAATTTTGTACTGTGGAAATTCTAAACTATAAAAGTTTTCTATCTGATCTACTATTAACAATAAAAGTATCACTGAACTTTTACTTGGTACCTAGATTTACATAATAATACTTCTTAACTTCAACAGTTCTTAAAGAAATTTCTATACGCTAATTTCTGGCAAGAAGCCTTCTTGAATACTAAGTTAAACTGTTTTAAAGTCTATCGCACGGAGAAGTTAAAAATCCCTTCAATGCTCCATTAGATATCAACCAGCGTTCGGCGTTTGAAAAATAAAACAAGAGTGAATAAAATATTTCTCTATAAAGTATTCAGTGGACATCAATGATAAACCGAAACCCCAAAAATCAATTAAATAGCGAACATCGCAATTCAATTTTGCTGAACGAGGTATATTTCCACGGTTTGTTAATGCAATAAAGTGCCTGTGAATTATTCGACAGATGGCCGATAACTATTGATGATATTTTTTTCGGTATAATTGGATAGAAACGCAAACGTATTAAATCAAATTAATTTTGATTATTATTATTATCATTAATTTTTTTGTTCCCTTTCGGACCTTGAAATTATTTACGTTCATCACAATATTAGTATACATTATTTATTAGTTATTTCCTTCCCAGTGAATCTTCAACGTTATTGTCTCTTTTTTGTAGCCTTTCTTTTCCATTTTTCTTCTATTCTATTTTTATTTGGAAGTCTTGCTTTTCCTCTACGATATTATATACCTATTTTTTCTGTTGCACATTCTTTTTCATTAATTCTTTATTTTCTTGTTACAGCATCGTGCAGTAGTGTCCATTTTCAGTGCGAGGATGGGACTTGTATTGCTGCAGATTACAAATGTGACGGTTTCCAAGATTGCCAAGACGGCAGTGATGAACCACCTAATTGTGGTAAGTTTATTTTATATTCTTTGTACCTAGAAAATACTTGATGTTCTCAGCAAATTAACTGTACCATCCGATAATTTATTTATGTTATACATATTTTTAATTTTCTTTTTTTGTCAAAAAATGGGTGTCCAATACAAAATTATTATCTACGTATCTTATGAGTTAATATAATAGCGTAGCTAAGTGGGAGCGAAAGGGGCTGCAAAACCAGATATTTTATATCAAAGGCGAAGGGGATGTTTATTGACGAAGACGAAAATTGCCCGTGATAAAATTAAAATCTTTCAACCCTTCTATAGAATCGAAAATTCCTTGTCTATGAATTATAACAATATAATCACCGAGCAGCTAAAACTAGAAATAAAATTATAGATTCATTTATTTATGTATTATTTCAAAGTTTCAATGTATTTTTTTTTTATTTAAAAAATTACTAATTTTTTTATAAGAAAACATTTTTTTGGGAGGGGGAGAGGGAGAGAGCTGCCAGCAAATGTTTTGCTCTGGGCGCTAAAAATGCTAACGACGCCACTGGGTCAGTAAGAAATTAAAAATTCGCATTTTGAATGAAAAAAATATATATTTGAGGTCTGAAGTTAATTTCAGTCATCGTTGAACATAAAATATAAAAATATTAAATTTTAATAAATTAAAATGTGATTCTATACTGAAATATTGTTTATTTTTTATTATTATCGGTTTATTAATTCTAATATTTAAAGTACCTACGTCTCTGTATTTTCTTAATTTGTCAAGAATGAAAAAGAAAAAGAAAACAAATTATTATTGGTGTTATATATCTTGCTGTGGTAGATTTCGGTGTAATTACATCTCCGAATTTGTAGTTGTTTTTCCGGTGGTAATTATTTTGTGATCTATTTATTAATAATTCATCTCACGCCCTCAAGATAACATCTCTAAACCATTTCTCGCGGGAATCTAGTAAAAAAGCAGTTAGTCTTCTTTTATTTTGATGAGAGATCCCACAGTGGCAAAAAATTCTTGCGGAGCAAAAAACAAACAATGATAGATCTGGTGTTCGGATGATTAAAGGTTAAATGGCTTCCGGACAAACAGGCGCTGGACAAATGGACCTCTAGACAAACGTACTTGAGGGTAACAAATTGATACAGCTTCACAATTCTCCGACAAATCGTTTGCTAAATTTCCTCTTTCTCACACTCAACAACAATTTCGTATCATACAAATTAAAAAGAGTTTTTCAAGACAAAGCAGCGAACTTCGTTTCTTACATCTCGGAAGGAAAATACAAGATAGATTACTTTATATTTCCAAATGAACAGAAAACAAAGTACATTTCCAAAAAAAGTTAAAAAGGAAAATAATTCCTTACAAGTTGTATTTTTTTAATTTAATCTCTAACTAAAAATATTACATTTTTTTTTTCATTTTATAAAACTTTTATTTTATAACGCAGCAAGACTATTAACTTTAGAAGTCCCTCTACCATTGATTGCTTTTTCAATCAACGCCCTAATTTAAAAAGTCTATTATTTAAAATAATTGTATTACTTACAGTTTGTTATTGGTAATAAAATATATTTAGAAATAATTTTTATGTGGGAAATGAAGAATACAGAAATTTACTCAGCATGACACAAAATAGGGTATTTCACATTTTTTTTATTTATATATGTTAGACTAATTTTAATAACCAGAAAATATACGAATTTTTTGTTTGCTCGTATGACGTTCGATTTCGCTAAAAAAACATATTTGAAAATATTGTGTTTGAATTCACCCCTCCTGATGACGTAACAAAGGCCAATTCAATAATGTGGCCGCTAGATGGCAACAGATTAAAAAATGAAAAAGTATTTATAAAATGTCAATTTGACATTTGAGTAAACCAGTGTTCTCTTTTCTCTATAAGGATGTGAAGGTGGAAGACGATATCAAAATTTAAAACATGGTTGTCCGAATGTTGTACATATTATCTTTTTAGTTGATAAGCCGCTAGATGGCAAAGCATTAGTCCATTCTGTTTCGCTATCTAGTGGCTTTTCAACTAACAAGACAATATTTACGTCATTCGGCGCCATTATCAGAACCATTTCAAAATGATGCAAACATTAATTGTAATTTAAAATTACACATAAACCTATTTTTAGTTACAGAATTTTTTTTATTAGTAGGTAACAAAAATGATTAATTATTTTTAGGTGAAATACCCTATTGAATTTTGAAAATCACAGTAACCCATTAGATTATGAACCCCATTTAATTATTAATATTTCATTTTATGCGTAAGCGTAATATAATTTTTTTATTGATTTAATTTGTAAATATTTCTTGTTTGTTTTATTGTGTTGATTCCACATTAAAATAAATAGTACATGAAAAAATATATTAAATGTGTTGAATAGAAGAAAATATAATGGAGTTTCTTTTGTAATCTCAGCGATAGTCGCATCATGTAGACCAGGACAATTCCAGTGTCAGTTAACTGGAAAATGCCTTCCCATGGGCTGGAAATGTGACGGAGAATTCGATTGCGGAATCTCCGCTAAATTGGGACGGGATCTTTCAGACGAGGATCCCACCCAATGTAAGTATACTTTCCTTTTATTATTACACCTTTACCCTTCTCAAATGTGGTCATTTTACCTTAAGAAGATTTCCTTCTATCAAATATTTCATAACAAAAAAGATACAAGGATCATATTTAAGGATAAACAAAAATTTATAAGATCTAGTGTTCAAATCCCAGTATAAATTCCTTGTAAAAGCAGCGGCCTGATAATGCAATTATTCTATAAAAAAATTAAAACCTTTCAGATATTATTACTGCTGTTATAAAAACAAAAGAAATCTTGATTTAACTAAATAATAGCACAGTTGTTGAAATAAGAAATGGAATTTACTTTGTGGAAAATTATCTTGCAGAATCTGTGTTAAAAATTCATTACGTTTCCCGTCCCGTTTCATCATAATTGCTAAATATACGTCCGCGTTTAAGAATAATACCCCTCTCTAATCTACTTCCCTTTCTGTATTTTATTTGTGAAAGCTTGTGCAACTTCTTTTGTCAACATTCTCTTGTAAAATATCAACTATGTTCTGGCAGAAATTGCACTAAACACGACGGACAGAATTTCAAAGTAAAAAGCAAACATCTAACAGGGAAATAATAGAGATGTTTTTCATTTTGCAAGTGACAAGTGCGGAAATCTTTCGCTACTGTCACGATCTCTGTAAAAAGCTGTCGTGTCTAAACAGCATGCAAGGTTGTCATGGAGACTGAAAGACAGAAGAGTTTCAGTGTTTTGTGCACGAGAAGCAGCTATTTCAGTCATGTCACCGGTGGAAATATGTCTATTTTATATTCTCATTCTATCTGACTACACTTTCATAAAAACAACTATTTTATTTATCGAAACTGAAAAATATTGCACGATCAACATCTGCGTACATTTGTTTATATTAGTACAAGAAAATATAAGAAAAAAATCCCCAAATAAAAAAATGTTTAAAAAAAAGTTGTTAGTTGCATTATTTATAATAACTTTCTTCAAATAATATATATTTTTTTAATATTCCCTGTTACGAAATATTAGCAAAAAAAAAAACAAAATATCCGGTTGACTATTTTTTCAAGAGTTAATCTATTCGTCCAGTTGATAACAGAAACTTAAATATGAAATTTTATTAAAATTGGTTCTGTTACATTTTCTCCATACTTGTTCACATATGTCCAGACAGACCGTTAGACATCAAACTAAAAAAATTAAAAACGATTTAAATTTGAGAAAATTAAAATTTATTTTATTAGAATATTACTTTGTGACGTTTGAAAAATGTAGTAATAATATGTAATAAAATTTTAATTAATTTCTATTTAATATTTAAATTGTGGTCAGCAGCTGATGCAGGGTAATAACCTATTCTGGGGAAAAACAAAACAAATAACATATGCGCAATAGCAAAATCGAGGGCTATTTGCATTCCACTCGTCGGGTTCCAGTATAAAAATCGTGTACAATTTCCGCAGGTCACAAGGGGTTCAAGTGTGGTCCGAACGAAGCCCGGTGCGGCGAGAGCTTGGAGTGTCGCCCCATCCGCATGTTCTGCGACGAAAACCGCGACTGTCCTGATAACAGCGATGAATGGGACTTCTGTGGTAATGTTGACAAACGCATCATTCATCACACGTATCATACATTCATTATGTGGATTTTATTCGTTAGCTTTGTTTTAAATCCGAAATTCGAGACACATAGAAAAGCTCGTGTGATTTTAACGGATTTTAAAACAGGATTGTAGGATTCATTATTTTCATTTTAACCTGAATAAATTACAAAAATCATTCAATTTATAACGAATATAATCCATATTATAATTTAAATAAATACACCTACATACATTTTAAAAAAACATAACTAAATGGAAAGAAATTTTTTTGTTATAATAAAAGATATTTTGGGATAATCCAGAGAAAATTATATGGTGTATATTTACAGGGCATGTAACCGGTTAAAAAAACCGGTTAATAAAAACCGGTAACCAATATTTTCAACGAAAATTGCGAACTTTAACCCTAATTTTAATCGATATTTTTCAGGCCGAAAATACCGGTAACCGTTAACCAAAAAAAAATAAACCGGTTTTAGTGAACATTAACCTTTATTTTAATATCATTTAGTGAGAAAAATTTTTAATTTTTTTTTATATCTGTGTTTTCTATTTGTATTTGAATATGAGTCATGACAGTTTTTACAATTAACATTTTATTGGAGAGTCATAAATGTAGGTAGTCTCTTTGGCAGTTAGGGTTACTTATAAAGTCCCAAATAAATACGGCCTTTGTCAACACAGGCAAGTTTAAAATTGAAAAGTGACCTGCGTTTTTTTGAAGATATTACGAAAATTTTTGTGAATATTCATTAATTAAATTGCTTTTTTTAATTTCTATATTTTTCTCAGATGGTAGTTTTTTTTTATTATTTTTTTTAATTAAATATTCTGTATTTTTTTAAATCAAATTATTATAATTAATTTGCTTTAATTAATTTTAATTATTTTTTTAACCGATATATTAACCGGTTTAAACCGGTTTCCAATTTTCAAAAACCGGTTTTCGAACTAAAACCGTTATTATAACGTTCTCTATAAGGGTTAACCGTTAACCAGTATTTTTTTCGGTTACATGCCCTGTATATTTATATAAAATTTAGTATGTCATTTAAATTAAATGATATACTGCACTGCACATTCGCAGAATGTAAATTTACGAAGTACATAATATATAATAATGAATTCACAAATAAAATCAAACTCAAAGCAGTGTAAAATACAACCCCGATAAATATTTCGTGTGAAAGCATTTTCACGTAACATTACACATATTTATGTTCGTACACTATGTACCTTTTTTACCAAATAAAATTTATTTACAGAGAACAAAACTTTATGTGATAATAAACAGTGTGAGCATGAATGTAAAATGACTGGCGAAGGACCAACCTGCTTTTGTCCCGATGGACAACAACCAGTTAAGAGTAAATGTGTAGGTACGTATCGCGCGTAAAAACTAACTTATGGGACACTTTACGATAAAGATACAAGAACTTCATTTCATTTGCCAATGACAGTAAATGAATTTGGGGTCGTTATATGGAAGTATATCTTGATAAATGTTTTTATTTTGTAGATGCTGATGAGTGTAATATAGATGGAACCTGTGATCAAATTTGTAACAATACTGTTGGGTCGTATAAATGTTTCTGTGTACCTGGTTATATTATGAAGAATAATACATGTACTGCTGTAAATGGTAAGTGAAGAACATATTACATTTAAAAAAACTTAATGTCACTTCCGTTTGACTGATTTTTAATTAAAGTTGTGCAACTGGTGTCACTAATGTCAGAAGTTTATTAAATATGAAGTTACATTAAATTCTGTACGTGTCCACGTACTTCCAAACGGATGGATAGTCAAAAGTCAAAACAGATTGTAAAAACTTTAATTCATTGACATCATTAAAATTTTGATTTAAAATCGATGTATATAACGGTATTTAAAAATATGGTCTTTTTTTAATGCATAATGGATGTATAACAAATTTGGCATTCCCTCAAGAACTGGAAGAATATTTAATCATTGCATTAACATTTCTTCACTCAATTAGCAAGCCGTCCCTCGTGAACTTTGTAATTCATTTTCACTTGGCTGTTAATTTAGTAAAGTGCATGTTTTTTTCAGTGCCAGAATCCGAAGAACCGTCCATAATTTTCTCCACCCAAAGTGACATTCGACGCGTCTCTCTGCAGGGAGAATTATATAAAGGGAATTCGACAGTGCGGTTGCTTAATACCCATGCACTGGAATTCTCTCACAGAAATAGAACATTTTGTTACATACATAATAATCTCACGTTGTCGGCATTTATGTGCGCCAACATTGATGACTTCAATGAGCGGTGGGTTATGCCGACACAGAATCTCTTCACCAATATGGAATGTAAGCCATAAATATATTTTTTTATATAAAAATCATAGATCATACTTTAACAATTTTTAAAATACTGATTTCTTAACTTTTAATGTTTGTCTTTGTAGCCATTCATCAACTGGCACTTGATTGGATTTCGGGAAACTGGTATTTTGTGGACGATATGCGTGAGGTTATTTTCTTATGTAACAGCACATTGTCTGCTTGCACTATTGTGTTAGAAGTTGGTCTTAGTAAACCTAGAGGAATTGCTTTAGATCCTACAAAAGGGTAAGAAGTTTTCTTCATTTCTTTTAGTTAGAAACGCATCCGTAAGAATGGTTGCTTCACAGTATTTTTTTGATTTTTTGCTTGATCCAGTTTTTACTAGGACGTTTGTAGTAGAATTTTGAAACTCATTTACTAACGAAAACCGGCTGTGGCCACCATAGAATCGATCGCCACTACAAATTAATATTTTTTTTAATGTAACTTATTTAACATCATCTTTTGTCCAAAATAAAAATAGTGCGCTTAACCTCCCACTTTCGATTATCCGATTTTTACCAAAATTTGATCAACACGTGTTTTTCATGTTGGAAACTACGAAACTAAAAAAATGTATGTGGCGGTCGGTAAAAATATTGTAGTTAGCGTTTTTGAAAAATAAATTAAAAATTTGATAGTAACAATTCATTTCTTTGTCAGATTTTTATTCTTTACGAAATGGGGCCATTCCGCACCAATGTTAGAGCGTGCACAAATGGATGGTACGAATCGAACTCAACTAGTAACAAATAAAATTGTCTATCCCTACGGTGTCAGTGTTGATTATCCAACTCAACATGTATATTGGGTTGATACATATTTAGATTATGTAGAAAGAATTAATTATGATGGCAGTGATAGAAAAACTGTAAAACGAGGGATAGCTGTAAGTTTCTTTTATATATTAATTTAGAATTATATTATTAAAAATATTTTTAATTGTAGGTACAGAATTTATATAGTGTATCTGTTTTTGAAAACTATCTGTATGTTTCATCGTGGCATAATAACACAATCACTAGACTACACAAATATGATAAGGAAGAACCAAAAACAGTCATTAAAAACATAACTAGACCATTTAGTGTTCATGTATTCCATAGACAGCGTCAACCAGATGGTAAAAATATTTGTAAGCACTCAAAAAATAAGAAATAATTAATTTCGACTTAATTTTAGTGCCTCATCCTTGCAGACAAAGTAACGGAGGGTGCGAACATATTTGCGTTCCATTATGGAGACGACAAATTGCATACACGCAATGTTTGTGTAAACCTGGTTTTATATTAAAATCAGACGGAAAATGCGAAGGTTTGTTATTTTTATTCTTCGATCTTTGTAAATATTTATTCTTTTAATTATTGCAGTTGCAACCCAGTCCACATTTTTGGTATACGGTAAACGAGGTACTCCAATGATCAAAGGAATCAGTTTAAATTCAAAGCGAGCAGTCGAAGTAATGATTCCAATTACAAACGTTTTACCTGGTGCTCTAGATTATGACCTAAAAACAAAATCAATTTACTTCTCTGACCTCGCAAGATATGTTATTGAAAAACAATCTCTCGATGGAAAAGACCGTCAATCAGTTCTAGAAAACGATGTGAATAACTGTCAAGGAATTGCAATCGATTGGATGGGTCGAAACATCTACTGGACAGATGAAGGTCTTTCCAGGATATATGTAGCCAAATTAACAAACACCACGCAAAGGAAAATATTAGCTCATGGAGTAATGTTTCATCCCAGATCAATTGTACTCGATCCTAGTGCAGGTATGATGTACTGGACTGATTGGGCCAGTACGTCTACTCGTCCCGGAAAAATAGAAAGAGCTTGGATGGACGGAACACACAGGGAACCATTTGTTCAAAATGACATGCAGTGGCCGAATGGTTTAGCCATAGATTACGACGCTAAAAAGTTATACTGGTGCGACGCGTTCTTAAATAAAATTGAAGGCGTAAATCTCGATGGCACAAACAGAGAATTAATTTATTCTCAAGGAAAATTAGAACACCCTTACAGTCTAGCTTTTTATAATAATACTTTATATTGGACGGAAGCGATCCGAGGAACAGTTAACGCTTTTCATTTCGTAAACAAAACCGTAGAAGTCCTAAACACTGAAAACCCACCGGTTATTGATATTAAAGTTTATGATAGTAGGGGGCAAGCAGGAACCAACGCTTGTTCAAATAACAATAACAACTGCTCTGAGCTGTGCCTAATCACTCCCCAATCTGCAGTTTGCGCTTGTACTGAAGGATATGAAGTAGTAAACGGCAAGTGTGAAAAACAGGGTAACTATACCGCGCCTTCAAGATGCCCACCGAACAATTTCCAGTGCGCCAAAAACATGAGGTGTATCTTACAACGTTTTGTTTGCGACGGAGACGATGATTGTGGTGATGGATCTGACGAAAACGCAGAGAAAGGTGGAGTTTGTGAAAACGTATCGTGTACTAAAGAACAATTCAAATGTGACGGACACCTTTGCATTACAAAACATTGGGTTTGTGATGGAGATGTAGATTGTGCAGATGGAAGTGATGAAGATCAAGAAAAATGCAAGAAAGATTGTCCATCAAATCAATTTACTTGTAACATTACTGGAAGATGTCTACCCATGGCATGGACTTGCGATTCTGATTACGACTGTGGCGACAATGACACAAGCGATGAACACGAACATTGCGAAAAACCAGCCGCATGTGTACCCACCGAATTCAGATGTGATAACAACCGATGCATCCCGTTCGAATATTATTGCGATGGAGATAATGATTGCATGGATAAATCGGACGAGAAAAACTGCGACACTTGCAATCCTCAAACTCATATGCTTTGTCCAGCAGACGGTATCTGTATACCACTGAGTAAAAAGTGCGACGGTGAATCGGATTGTTTAGACAACGCCGATGAATTACATTGTGATGAAACTAGCGAATCACCAAAACATACCAAACCACCAAAAAATAAAAACAAAGAACAACAATTCCGGTGTGGAGAGCACGAGTTTAAATGCGCAAATCTTGTTTGTATACCAGAAAAATTCCACTGTGATGGTTTTTTCGATTGTTTAGATAGTTCTGATGAAAAAGATTGTGATCCTAAAACAATGAAAAATGTTACAATTCCATCAGTAACTCCAGAGCCTGAATGTGATCATCCGAATAGATCATGCGATAATGGTACAAAATGTATTAATGTTGAATATCTCTGCGATGGAAATCAAGATTGTGCAGATGGCTCTGATGAAGGTTTTCGCTGTTCGGAAAAATTATGCGACCACAGTTTAGATTGTTCACATATTTGCCACAATGCTCCTGAAGGAATGGTGTGTTCTTGTCCAGATCATTTACACCTTCAAGCAGATAAAATGACTTGTTTGAATAAACACCCTTGTGAAGTGTGGGGAACTTGTTCTCAATTATGTAAAGGAAAGAAAAACAAACATATCTGTGAATGCTTCGACGGCTACCAATTAGAAGATGATAAGTTTACATGTAAAAGTTTAGATGGTGCTACACCGTACGTTATTTTCTCAAATCGGCACGAATTACGAGGAGTTGATTTAAAAACTTTAAATGTTAAAGCTTTAATTTCAAGTTTAAAGAACACAATAGCTCTTGATTTCTTCTACAAAGATAAAATTAACATGGTATTCTGGACTGATGTTATTGACGATAAGATTTATCGGGGTACTTTACACGGAGGATCTCTTTCAAATATCGAAGTGGTAGTCCAAAGTGGTTTAGCAACTGCTGAAGGCTTAGCTGTAGATTGGATTGGAGAGAATCTGTACTGGGTAGAGAGTAATTTAGACCAAATTGAAGTAGCGCGGTTAAATGGTTCCTACAGACGTACTTTGGTTGCCGGAGAAATGGAGTCTCCGAGAGCGATTGCTCTTGATCCGAGATATGGATTGCTATTCTGGACGGACTGGGATGCAAATGCCCCCAGGATAGAGCGCTGTACGATGGCAGGACAAGATCGACAAGTCGTTGTTAGAGTTGATAACATTACCGACGGAGCTTGGCCAAATGGACTTACTTTAGATTATGCACTTAAAAGAATTTATTGGATAGATGCAAGGTCTGATTCAATTCACACCACAACTTACGACGGGCAGGACCATCATGAAATCATACGAGGACATGAACTTCTTTCACATCCTTTTGCTATAGCAGTTTTTGATAATTACGTTTATTGGACAGACTGGCGTAGCAATAGTGTTATCAGAGCTAACAAATGGAATGGTGGACATATTTCGGTTATTCAACGTACTTTAACGCAGCCATTTGATATTCAAATTTTACATCCGAGTAGACAACCAAGAAATATTTCAAATCCTTGTGGTAAAAATAATGGAGGCTGCTCACATTTGTGTTTATTAAACGGAAACAATACATACAAATGTGATTGTCCCCATGTTATGCGACTAGATGAAAACCAAAAAACTTGTATAGTTAACGAAAAAGTCCTTCTTTTCTCCAGAGCTAACGAAATTCGCGGCGTTGATTTAAGCCAACCATATTACCACACTATTCCTACAATCAGTCTTCCACAAGTAGTAGCTCCAAGTCAATTAGATTTCGTGACCAAGGCCAGCATGTTATACTGGACTGATGTGCAAGTAAATGAAGTAAAACGAACAGGATTAACATCGGGACCTACACAAACCATCATAGATACTGGAATTGAGCAACCAACTGGTCTTGCAATCGAATGGATATCACAAATCATGTTCATATCATCTTCAGGGCAAACTTACAATCACATATCAGCATGCAATTTAGAAGGAGAATTTTCTACTATTATTTTATCAGGAGATGGACTTCAAAAAGTTACTAGTTTAGCTGTAGATCCAACAAGAGGAAAATTATATTGGACGCACACAAACGGCTCAGAAGAGGGCAGCATATTGTCTAATTCTTATTATATGATTGAGGAATCTGCTATGGATGGATCAGACAGAAAAGTTTTAATTAAAGGAATAGCTGCGAACAATCATTCCGGTTTACAAAGTTTGTCAATGGATTTAGAATCTTGGAGACTGTACTGGGTTAATCCTGATCCAAACGGCTCTTTCTTACATTATTATGACTTTAGAACAAAAACAAATCACACAGTTAACATTCCTAAAGATGCAATTCCTACTGCTGCAGTTATTTATCAAAATCAATTATACTATGCTGATCAAAATGATCAAGCAATTCATATCTGCAATAAAACTTCGGGAGAAAACGACGTAGTACTTAGAAATAACACTCGTAAGTTATTTATTTAAAGTTTATATTTAATTTAATTACTTCATAAATACAATTTGCTGTTTTAGACAATGTACTCTCTTTACGAATTTACGATCCAGCAATTCAAACCGGAAACAATTCTTGTGCTGTAAATAAAGGAGGATGTCATCATCTTTGCCTTCCAATTTCTGCTACTCAACATAAATGTCAATGTGCCACAGGGTACAATATTGATCCTAAAGATTCAACTCGGTGTATTGGAGTAGAAGAATTTTTATTCTATTCAGTCAGTTGGGAAATTCGCGGACTAGCTTTAGATGGAAGCAACAACAGTCAAGTTCTGGGACCAATTTCTAGAGTTTCCATGGCATCAAACATAGATTTCCATGCAGGTAAGTAAAAAAAAATCTTAAATATACGTTTTATGCTACTTCATTTTAATATTATAGAAGAGGATTATATGTATTGGGCTGATAGTGACCACGGAACTATTACTAGAATTAAACGAGATGGTACTAACAGAAAAGTTGTTATTGAACATTATGAACCAATGGAAAACCTTCTCCACATTGACTGGTTGTCCGGTTTGGCAATAGATTGGGCTGCTGGAAATATGTACTGGTCTGATCCGAAGAGAAATGTGATAGAAGTATCTAGATTAAACGGTTCATCTAGATATGTAGTAGTTGCAAACGATACTGAAAAACCTACTGGAATGTGTGTGGATCCAGGTTCAGGATATTTATTCTGGGCATCGGCTGGAAGAATTGAAAGAACTCGTTTAGATGGAACAAACAGAACTGTTTTACTAAATCAGTCTGTAGCTGTTACAGACATTACTTTGGATTATGATAACAAAGTTAT
Organism: Stenolophus ochropezus; assembly: GCA_035578165.1. Taxonomy (NCBI): domain Eukaryota; kingdom Metazoa; phylum Arthropoda; class Insecta; order Coleoptera; family Carabidae; genus Stenolophus; species Stenolophus ochropezus. The sequence goes on along the minus strand of JAQOWZ010000001.1, from coordinate 14,508,491 downwards.
TTATTGGTGCGACTCAACCTCAAATACAATTGAAAAAATAAATTACAACGGATCAGATCGACAATTATTACTAAATCATTCACTGGAAAATCCGGCTGCCTTGGTTTACCATGAAAATACATTATACTGGATTGATACGTAAGTTTTTCTAACTGTTTTTAAATCATTTTTTAATTATTTATTATTATTTTTTTAGTACGCATGATAGGGGAAGTATTAAATCAGCTCCAGTATCAAATTTGTCAGACTTTACTGTTTTAATTCGCAATGTAGGCGATTCCTTAAAAGACATCAAAATATTTTCTAAAAAACGACAAAAATCTACGAATGCTTGTTCCGAAAATAATGGCGGTTGCCAAGAACTATGTCTTTTCAATGGGACTCATCCAGTTTGCGCTTGCCCCCATGGCAAAATCGCTGCAGATGGCAAAACTTGCCAAGAATACGATGCGTTCATCATGTATTCTAGAGTTGTTAGACTTGATTCCATTCATCTATGGGATGCAAATGAGCAAAATGCACCTTATGCTAGTATACAAAATAAAACCCATATGAGAAACGCTATAGGTCTTTCTTTTGACTTCAAACGAAGCAGATTATTCTACTCCGACATTCAAAGAGGATCAGTAAACACAGTTTTCTTTAACGGAACAAATCATTCAGTTATTGTTGACAATCAGGGCTCAGTCGAAGGCTTAGCGTTCGAACAAATACACAATGCTTTATACTGGACTTGCAACAATGACGCAACAATAAACAGAATTAATCTGACTGAGTATGGTACAAATGCAAGTGTGGCAGAAACTGTTATTCGACTTGAAGCTAACGACAAGCCGAGAGGAATTGCGGTAGATAGTTGTAAGACGCAAATTTATTGGACTAATTGGAATTCACATCATCCTTCAATTCAAAGAGCTTATATGTCCGGTTACGGTTTGCAGAGTATTATAACAACTGATATTCGAATGCCAAATGCGTTGACTTTAGATCATCAAGCGCAAAAGTTGTACTGGGGCGATGCGAGATTAGATAAAATAGAACGGTGTGAATATGATGGCAGCAACAGAATGGTAAATAAATTAATACATCAAATAAACTCTTAATTTACATTCCATTATTTTTAGACCATTGTAAAAATGACGCCCCATCCGTTTGACTTGGCAGTGTACGGTAACTATTTATACTGGACCGACTGGGTACTTCACGCAGTTTTAAGAGTTAACAAATATTCCGGCGAAGATATATTCTGGCTGAGAAAAGGTGTATCACGACCTATGGGCATAATAGCCGTAGCTAACGACACTGAAGATTGCTTCTCTAACCCTTGTCTGATATTAAATGGTGGTTGCGAAGATATTTGCGCTTTAGATCATACTGGTAAAGTAATCTGCAGTTGTTATCCCGGACGGTCTTTAACAGATGATACTGACAAAAAGAGGTGTGTTTCAAAGAAATCCAGCTGCACCGGAGATTCATTCAGGTACATATTTTATTTTTTTGATTATGTTCAGATTGTTTATTGTTGAAATTGTTTAGATGTTCTGATGGTGGATGTGTTCCATTCCAAGTTACTTGTGATAATATACAACATTGTGCGGACGGTACAGACGAAGATCCAAGCTATTGCGGTAAGTTTGACAAAATATATCAACTCAGTTTTCGTTTTTGAATTATCGGATCTGTTTTTAAAGATCGGTTTATTTATTTCTCCAAAAAATTGCAGGCTATCGGCAATGCCCACCCTATTACTTCCAATGTCTCAACAAACGATGCATTGCCGTCAACTTAACTTGCAATTTCGTCGACAATTGCGGCGATGCGTCCGACGAAGTAAACTGCACATGTGCAGATACCGAAAAATACTTTAAATGTAAGAACGGGCAATGCATCCACCGCGAATTCCACTGTGACCACGATCGTGATTGTAATGACGCTAGCGATGAAATGGATTGTGGTACGAAAGACTGTGGCAAAGACCCGGACATGGAACAATGTCCTCACACTTTACAATGCATTCACAAGCAGTGGTATTGTGACGGGGAGAATGATTGTTGGGATAACAGTGACGAACAAAACTGTACCACTAAATTACCGGAACCAGGGCAATGTGCGAATGGTAGGTTCCGTTGCGCTAGCGGTGAATGCATCCTCCAAGAATGGAGATGCGATCATGATGACGATTGTAAAGATGCCGGACCTGATGGAATTAGTTCAGATGAGCGAGACTGCAAACGGCAATGCCGAGCAGATCAGTTTGATTGCGGGAATTCAGAATGTATTCCGTTATCATGGCAGTGCGACGGGCATGCAGATTGTGTGGACGGATCTGACGAAAGTAAACACTGCCAGCATCGACAATGCACTCAAATGGAATTCCGTTGCAATAGCACAGGACGATGCATACCTTGGGCATGGGTATGTGACGGTGATCAAGACTGTAAGGATGGTGCAGATGAAGAACACGTACAACTAGGATGTACTTCCAAACCTATTGCTTGCTTCGCTGAACAATTCCAATGTTTGAATGGTCAATGCATTTCCAAACAGTTCTATTGTGACCACGATGACGACTGTGGAGATAACAGCGATGAACCTGAATCTTGTGCACATGAAGCTAAGTGTTTAGAATCAGAGTTTCAATGTAGAAATGGTGAATGCATTCTTAATATTTTCCGTTGCAACGGAAAAGATGATTGTGGAGACAATTCCGACGAAGATAAAGAAATGTGTGAAACTATAAGTAAGTTTCATTTTCGTAAAAAATAAATGATAATTTTCTAATACTTATTTATTTTAGAACCGACAATAGAATATTGTAAAGGTCCGGGATTATTCGAATGTGCAAATGGAATTTGTATCAACGAAACTTTATTATGCAACGGTGAAGATGATTGTCAGGATTATAGCGATGAAAATAAGTGCAGTAAGTTATACTTATTTTAATTTATTTCATGTATGTTTCATTATCCTTCTCTTTAGATATCAACGAGTGTGCATCTTTCTTTACAATTTGTGCTCATAAATGTATCGACAAAAAAATTGGCTACGAGTGCAGTTGCAATCAAGGCTATAAAGTCAGTAGCAAAGACAAACATTTATGTGAAGATATCGATGAATGTGAAGACAGGCCGTGTAGTCAAATTTGTCGAAATACTCTCGGTTCTTACACTTGTTCTTGCGTCGAAGGATATCTTTTGAGACCAGATGGCCATACATGCAAGATTGATTCAGATGTGGAACCAAAACTTATATTTGCTAATCGTTATTATATTCGCGAATTAGATTTGTCTGGAAATATGACTCTCTTAGCCCACAATCTAGCAAATGCTGTTGGATTAGATTTTGATTGGCAAGAAAAGTGTCTGTACTGGTCGGATGTAACTGCGTTAGGTAGTTCAATAAAACGAGCTTGCAATTTACATCAACAAACATCGAATCATACATATCAAGTTTTACATTCAGCCACATTACAAAATCCTGATGGATTGGCTGTAGATTGGATAGGAAGAAATTTATATTGGTGTGATAAAGGATTAGATACTATTGAAGTCTCAACTTTGGATGGGAAATATAGAAAAGTTTTAATTCATGATGGATTGGACGAACCCAGAGGAATTGCCTTACATCCTGCTTTAGGGTAAAAATAATTATATCTCTATCGATTGTGTTTTAATCATAAATTTTATTTTTAGAGTAATGTTTTGGAGCGACTGGGGTGACAAAGTACATATAGGAAAAGCTGGAATGGACGGATCAAATCCTAAAGTAATTGTAAACGAATCTTTAGGTTGGCCAAATGCCTTAACTATTTCATACGAAACTTCTGAACTATTTTGGGCTGACGCTAGAGAAGATTATCTCGCTGTGTCCGATCTTGATGGAAAACATATTAAAATAATCGCTAGTAGAAGTAAATATTTTTTTTATTATGTTATATGTATTATTAATATTTTGCTTTACAGCTGAAAATCACGCTTTAAAATTACATCATGTATTCGCGGTAGCAGTTTGGGAAGATTATATTTACTGGACAGACTGGGAAACGAAATCAGTTGAACGTTGCCACAAATATCGTGGAGATAGCTGTTCTACTCTTGCTTCTATCGTCCACAGACCGATGGATATTCAGATATATCATCCAAGTAGACAACAACCAATCGACAATAACAAATGCCTGAATCATAACTGCTCTACTCTTTGTCTTTTAACAAATGAAGCACCGGGATACAAATGCGCATGTCCTGAGAATTATGTTCTAGCTGCAGATGGATACAACTGTACTGCTAATTGCACCACTGCGCACTTTGTCTGCGCAAAAACTTATAAATGCATTCCGTTCTGGTGGAAATGTGATACTCAGGATGATTGTGGCGACGGGTCAGATGAACCAGAACACTGCCCAGAATTCCATTGTATGCCAGGACAATATCAATGCAAAAATAAAAATTGTATTCACCCATCCCAACTGTGCAATGGAGAAAATGAATGTGGCGATAATTCTGATGAGTTAGATTGCAATCAATATAACTGCCTAAGCACGCAATTTAAATGCAAAGGAAATGGAACTGTTTCTGATAAATGTATTCCTTCTAATAAAAGATGTAACGACCACAAAGACTGTCCGTTTGGAGAAGATGAACAAGATTGTCCACCTGCTACGTGTCCTCCGACGCAACACCTTTGCGCAAATGGAAAATGCATCCCATCTGTTTGGGTGTGCGACGGGGATAACGATTGTGGAGACAATTCTGATGAAATTCAAGACTGCAGCGCAAGATCATGCCCGTCAGACCACTTTAGATGTTTCTCTGGAAGATGTATACCCAATTCCTGGAAATGTGATGGAGATACTGATTGTTCCAAAGGAGAAGACGAACCACCAAGTTGTAGTTCTCCAGAGTACCACACTTGCGATCCCACATATTTCAGATGTAGAAACAATAAATGTATTCCTGGCCGTTGGAAATGTGACTATGACAATGACTGCGGCGATAACTCCGATGAAGAAGGCTGCATTCCTAGAAATTGTTCTGAATCTGAATTCAGATGTAAAGACGGTCGTTGCGTCCACGGAACACACAGATGTGACGGAGAATACAACTGTGACGACCATTCCGATGAAGATGACTGCGAAGATGCTAAATGCGGCAACAATGAATTCCAATGCACCAGTCCTCAATACTGCATTTTCATTGAATGGCGTTGTGACGGCGACCATGATTGCTCCGATGGTTCCGACGAGCGAAACTGCACAGATACTTGTCAGCAGAACAAGTTCAGATGTAACACCGGTCACTGCATACCAGAACTATGGAGATGTGACGGACAAGATGATTGTGAAGATGGTTCAGATGAAATATCATCTATGTGCGCGCAACTAGCTTGTCCTCCAGGCAGATTACGCTGCAGAAATCACAAGTGTATTCCAAAGTTAGCCGTATGTGATGGAGAAGATCAATGCGGTGATGGAAGTGATGAAGAACCAACAACGTGTAGAACATTTGGAATGTGCAAAGCGAATGAATTTAAATGTGCAAACGAACACTGCATTGATCCTAAAATGTACTGTGACGGCAATAACGATTGCGGCGACAACAGCGATGAAGGAAACTGTTCAAAATCACCCTGCACTTGGGATTCATGTTCTCATGTCTGCATAGAACGCAAACACGGCAACTATTCTTGCAAATGCGCACCTGGATACCAAACAGAGACCCACACGCATAATGCTACTTGTCAAGCTAAAGGTGCACCTGCGACGTTGATGATTGCCAGCGAAGCTGAATTGCGAACATTATCGCCATATAAAGCCGGCGAAAGTCCTAATCAGTTACTGGAAAAAGGTCCAGTGGCTACTGCGCCTGGATATAAGTTTGACGCTGTTGATGTATTTTGGGATTCGAAATCAATTACAGCGTTCTGGTGTTACCATCAAAATCAGAAAATACAGAAAGTGAAGATTAAGTTGCCGGATCCAGATGGACGAAGTACCAGGGAAGCAGAACATGTGCAAACAGTGGTAAGATATAATTTTGTTAGTTAGTTTTATTGCTTTTGCAATTTTGGTTTTTATAATCAGAAAATGTTTAACGTTCTCATTTATTTATGCTTTATTATATTGTGTTGTTTTCATTTTGTTTTATTTGTTAATTAATTTCCACATGCATATTCTATCGCACATCGCTTTTGCTTACTAATCCTTCATCATGATTTCACCATCTGATTAGTTCCCATCCTTCGAACAGCTGAGCTCATTGAAAGAACCCCGAGGTTTGGCAGTAGATTGGGTCAGTCATCGTTTATACGTTGTCGATACGGGTGCACCAGCAATTCTCGTTACCACTTTTGACGGCAAACAAACATTGACTCTTTTCGACCTAAACATGCAACAGCCACATGATATCGTCGTTGATCCTGGTACTAAAATCATGGCGTGGACAGATTGGGGCCCTACTGCAAGAATAGAAAGGGCGTATATGGACGGAACTGGTAGACAATTTCTAGTGGAAAGTGGTATACAGTGGCCTACAGGCTTAGCAATAGATCATCCCGTTAGTAGACTTTATTGGGCAGATCCAAAGTTACATGTAATTGAAAGTATAATGTTAGATGGCAAAGATCGACACGTTATTAAAAGATTTACAGGTAATATAAATTTAAAATATTATGAATAAATATATTGAAATTATAAATTTTTAGAGGATAAACCATTTAAATTAGAAGTGTTTGAAGATACTTTGTATGTATCAACATATCACACACATCACATAATGCGTATGGATAAATTCGGTAAACAGAACAGTACTTACCTGGTACAAGGACTTCCCAGATTATCAGATATTCTAATTATACAAGAAAACAAGCAGGACAAAACCAGTGAGTCATTGAACCAGTTATTTTTTACTAGAAAAACCAGAAAATATTACTTCAATTACATAATTATAATATTAATGATTTTAAAATTATAATTACCGAAATTATGTAAAACAAATTGACTTATTTTGTAATAATTAAAATATAATAGAGATACTATTATTTATTAAATTATACATATTTAAGTAACTATTTTGAGTTGACCTTGTAAAAAGAAAGTTAATGTTTGTTTTCATTTTCATCTTGATAATATTATGTAATAATTAGTTTTCTCTTGAAATTCTTGTGCAGTTCCGGACCCGTGTGCTGAGAATCCTTGCGAGCGCAACGAAATCTGCCTGTTAGGTCCTTCTGGCAAAGTATGCAAATGTCCGAATGGGTTCATCTTTTCAGCTACCGGCAACGAGGTGAGTGCCCATTTATAAATTACAATTACTTGAATGCACCTTACTCTGTGAGAGAATGACGTATGTATGTGTCGGGGTATCCCATTTTCAAGGACTTCTTGGAGTACCGTTTGTGAAATTCAGTAATAAATTGCTGCTATTATTTATTTGGAAACCAGTTGTCAGAGAAGGTTAGTGTGGTTTCAAAATGAGACAGTATGTGTTGGTTTTTGTTTTAACTTTTGGAATTGTGGTTTGTATTTTTTAATTATTGTTTATGTGAGTAAAAATTTGTAGTTTACAATATATTTAAGTACATCTAGTAGCATTTACCAGTTTTTTAAAATATATATTTTACAGAGATTAACAAGTTTTTGTTATATTTTTTTGTTGCATTTTAAAATAATAATAGACTACAAAATCAGCATCTTAGAAATAAATGGTTTTTTTTTACAGACAAAATGTAATCCAGACACCGAAAGTACAACCCAATCTACATGTAATCGAAATTGTAATCGAGGTACATGTAAAATCACTAATATTGGTCCAAGATGCGTTTGTCCTGCGTTATATGCAGGAGCACATTGCGAAATCTATCGATGTTCACAATTCTGCAAAAATCATGGAATGTGTTATTCGGATCTTATTACTTCACATCTTAAGGTAAGGACATTTTTAAATTATATTACCTTTGAGTTCTAAACTAACTACGTTATTCTTTCAAAAAATAATTTAGTTACATAAAAATTAATACAAAAAAAACCTTGAAATTTAAAATAAGAAACAATTAAAACTTTTTTATACTTCCTTTCGTTGAAGGAATTGGAATTTCCATTTATTTATATTTGTTAAAATCATCTTGCCTTTATTATAAAAGATCATAAAAAATATTTTAAAGAAAAACTAGATTTTAAGAGAAACCGGTAAATGCACTTTTGAGACCTTCGTCTTTTGCGCATGTATCACACGGCTACAGTATTTCAGTGGTTCTCAGATATCGCAAATGAGATAGTGTTTATTATTCAATATCAATAGAGAATTTATGGTGAAGCATTGTAATAAGGACATAGAATATTATAACTGGGGTTTTTCTGCTACATTTTCTTATTCGAATATCGTCTCCTTAAAATAATGTATATCCCCTTAGATTCGCCGCCTACGCCACTGTCTTTGTTTCTAGCATCAGCGCTGTGGTTTTACTCTCTTTTTTGTGCTTGTGCTGCCACTTTCAATGTTTGAGTTATTATTGTGGTTATGTGGTTAATTTATATGGACTATTTTCTATTTTATTTTTAGTTTTATTTGCTATTAGTTAGTTAGTAGTTTTTCTTATTACGTTTTTTTTTCTTCATATTATATTTGCTTTGATACTTCCACGTAATTAAAACCACGTGTTTACTTTTACTTTGACATTTCTGATCCTGTACCCTATACCGATTCAGACTTTTTGATTGACATTTTTTGAAATTGTGATACATTACAATGAATGGTGAAGGATTTTAAAATATGCCAAGAAAACAACAGAAAGACTCGAAAAAGAAAAATACAATGGCATATTATCCACACTTTGATGTTGGAGTACAAAATGGACAAGAAGAAAACAAAACCAAACTGATTGTCAACTACTTGCCTCAAACCATGACACAAGAGGAGCTCCATGAGCTTTTCTCCAGTATCGCAGAAGTAGAGAGTTGTAAACTTATCAGGGATAAACAAACGGGACAGAGTCTAGGATATGGCTTTGTAAATTACTTTCAGTCAGAAGATGCAGAAAAGGCAGTTTCTATAGTAAATGGCCTGAGATTACATAATAAAGTCATCAAAGTATCTCATGCCAGACCTAGTTCAGAAGCCATCAAAGGCGCAAATTTATACATATCTGGATTACCAAAAAACATGACCCAGCAAGATCTAGAGATGTTGTTCAGTCCATTTGGTCATATTATCACATCACGTATTTTATGCGACAATATCTCAGTACGTCTGTATAAGGGAGAAAACATGCCTGGTCTTTCTAAAGGTGTCGGCTTCGTTCGTTTTGACCAACGAGAAGAAGCAGAAAAAGCTATCAGAGATTTAAATGGAACTATGCCCAAAGGTTTCACTGAGCCCATAATAGTCAAATTTGCCAATCATGCCAACAACAATAAAACCATTCTACCTTGGACTGGTTTTTCTCCACCGCGTACATCACGTCGTCTTACCGGTGCACCTATTCAACATTCAACCAGCCGCTTTAGACACACGCCGTTATCCGGCGACAACGCCATGTTGTGTGACAACTCTCTCAGTGAATCTGGCTGGTGTATATTTGTCTACAATTTGGCCCCTGACGTCGAGGAGAAATCTCTATGGGAGCTGTTTGGTCCGTTCGGGGCTGTCCAAAGCGTGAAGATAATGCGTGACTTACAAACAAACAACTGCAAAGGCTTTGGCTTTGTAACGATGACCGACTATAAAGAAGCTTTGATTGCGATCCAAACGCTGAATGGTTACATGTTTTATAACCGTATCTTACAAGTTAATTTTAAGACAAACAAAAACAAAACATAGATTGTTAATGTACACCGCATTATGCATGGGTCAGAGATGATAAAGTGCATTGACAAAAAGAAAGAAATGAAATTCATAATTCAATAATAGCAAAATTAATTTCTAAATTGCAATTATAATTTTAAATTTCTGAGTCGTGCGTAAACGCGTTACATATGTTGCTTATTATTTCTTATTATGTTGTTCTTTACTTTTCATTTATTCATTATATTTTTAAGTATTATGTTATGTATTTTTTCTTTATTAATTTTACACTTTCGTGTCGATCTATTGACAATATGATTATGTATTTTTTTCTTTAATTAAATTTTACAAGTTTTTCGTTCCTAAATAATATAAAATTATGTTTTCAATGAATTTTAAAACCTTAAAAGCACAGCTATTTTTTTATATAAGTAAAAGTGATACATTTCTATAGTTTTTGAAATTATTATTTAAATCCTAAATAAAGGAGTAACGACAATAACTATTTTGGTGATTATAATAATTTTGAACATGTTGAAAATGTTTTTAATAATTTATTTTTATTTTTCAGTGCAATTGTCCACCACAATGGACAGGAGAAAAATGCGAAACACCTGTAAATGTGTGTAACAAATTATGTTACAACAATGGAACTTGCGTTACTCCTCAACCAGGTTTCCCCAAATGTGACTGTCTTCCCGATTTCGCCGGAGATCGCTGTCAAGCTTGTCCTGGTAAAATCAACTGCTTAAACAAAGGAGTTTGTATTAAAGAATCTTCCGAAAGATATTCTTGCAAATGCGCTGCTGGCTACAGCGGAGATAATTGTCAATTTTCATTGTGTGACAACTACTGCAGTAATCAAGGCAATTGCGAAATAAAATCCGGCAATCCAATGTGCACGTGTCCTGAAGGATTCACAGGTAAAAAGTGCGAGCAGGATTCTTGTGCCGATGTCTGCCAAAACGGAGGAACATGCAAAAGAAGTACCAAACAAGTTGAATGCGACTGTCCGCCACTGTTCAGCGGAAGAAGATGCGAAATTGATCTTTGTAAAGAAGAACAAAGACCAAGAGAATGTCTCAGAACCTGTAGTAGAAATACATGTGAAAATGGAGGAAAATGTGTTGTAATCAATGACAGCGAAATGTGTAGGTGTTCGAAAACTTGGGGAGGAAGACGATGCGAAATTTATATGGGAAACGACAACCAATGTATAAACTATTGTCAAAACAACGGAGTTTGTTTGATTCTTAGTCCGTCCGCCCATCCACAGTGTACTTGCCCAGGCGATTGGGCAGGAGAAAGGTGTACTATTTCTCACGCTTGCGTTGATAGATGTTTGAATGGAGGTTCCTGTTCTGTGTCAGACAGCGTCGCCTACTGCACGTAAGTTAAACTTCTGGTTCTCAGAGTTTCCCCTATTGGTTTTAAATCAACAATTCTTTTGTGTTTTACTATTTAATAAATTAACTATTTAGGTGTGCACCGGGCTATGAAGGCAGTCGGTGTGAGAAAATCAAACTCCATTCTGCGGAATCGTCAGCCGATAGTGGTTCCGGCAGCGTAGTCACAGGGTTGTTAATATTCCTCGGCTTATTAATCCTTATCTTCGCTGGACTTGGAATTGGATACTTTACTCTTAAACGAAGAAGAAGTGGAAAACCGTTCACACATGAAAGATTGGATGACAACAATTTAGAAATTTCGAATCCGATGTACATGAACGGGGAAGTCGAAGATGATGGTGATCCACTGGAAAGAAGTTTCACGCTAGATCCAGACAAGGTAAAAACTATTTATTAGCTGTAATTGTTATAACACAATTTTTATTAATTTGAATATTTTTTACAGGGAAACAATTTTGCGAATCCAGTGTACGACACTATGTACAACAACAGTGCAGTAGGAGGCAACAGCAGTAGGAACGAAGAAAAGGCAGTCCTCCTCGAACATGTAAACGAAGAAACACCTCCGACTGGACCAGATGAATTATAAAACTTGTCCCAAATAGACGTAATTTGGTTGTGAATCGGGGTTACACCCTGAATTTTATTATTTTTTTACGTATTATAGTTTCTACAAGTCTTGCCAAATACGTTAAGAGATATTCATACTGAATAAAATAAATCTTCAAATTGAAGATTATTTTATGTGGTATGACATGGATGTGATTTGGTCGTAAGTCGCTCAAATAACACCACATATCTTTACTGCAAATTGAACAAGAAAACTGAATGGTTTTGAATAAAGTACCTCTTCTGTGTGTATAAGTTGTAAATATATGTAATCATACGTTATATATCGAAATAAATGATAACTGTATCATTTAAATGTAAAAGGAAATAAAAAAAACCGAACGTTTTGTTACATACAGAAGACTCAAAGTTATAAAACACTCATGTCAACAATGATTTCATAAATAGCGTATGAAAGTGTTTATATATCATTTTGAATCATTCTGTATAACAGTGATGTTTCACAACGACTGATATTTCCACATTTTGTTGTTCTTATTTTGAACTCATATATAGGACTTATTTATATAATATTTGTACAAATGTTCAGAGTAAATAATGATGAAATACTATCACTTATTGTGAAACATTTTCTAAGTTTATTTCTATCAACGATTAAGTCAATGTGATTTACTATAATCTCAGTCCATATTATTTTGCTGTGAGTTGTGCCATTTGAAGCATTTGATTTAGAATTTTTATGTAATTATTTTTAAATATTTGGCAGTGTTTAAAAACAGGTTGTGCGTTTCTTAATGTATAAATGTCTTATTGTGAGTACCCACGTCGATATTTCATATTTATAAGTATAAAAGTCCAGAATATTAATTTAAATGACTATCGAACATATTTTTATATTTCTAAAAATACTTTGAAACTTGAAAAATTAGTAACAAAAGACTTAAAAAAAACATTAATTTAAATAAGTAACACAAGTTTGTATATTTGAAATCTGCATGTATTTTGCTGTTAACCGTGTTAAATGTATAAAATTTTGTTCCTTTTCTTTTTACCAAATTTTGTTAACAATTAGGATGAAAAATGTAAAGAAATCAATTGATATTCATTATATTTGTGACAAGAACAATACAATTAAGAGATATTTTGTACATAAAGGGTATATCCCTTCTTTACTGTAATTACAATAAAAAATAATTACTTTTATTCAGTTTGAAATTGAATGAAATAATTTAAATTAATTTATTTTCAAACTTTGGGTGGTTTTTTGATGATAAAAATCATTTTGACAGATCCGACTCATATTTGGTAAACATATGCTAGATATATGGGTCTAAAAATTCTGAAACAAAATATCTTGTGAGTTTTTCAGTATTCAAGATTTCATTTGCAGATTACGTAAGTTGCAGGGAAATTTGGACTCCACGGAGGCTGATTTTCCATATATTTAATATGCTACAAACTAACATAATATGAATTTTTATGTATCTTTCATTGAAGTCGAAATTTAAATATTACGTTTCAGATTTTTCCATGTCACAATAATTGTGGAATAAATCTATACCAATATAACACCTATATTTATATATTGGTGACACAAAGGTCGTGTTGGGAGTTGCCTACATCCATTACCCTTAAAAAATGACCTATTTTTGAGAATTACGCGACAATGGAGTGTTTCCCTGCAAACGGACTTCGAATCCATGAAGTTCACGGTTGACTCTACAAGCTTATAATTAGAGATGCTATCTAGACTATTTTTCAAAGGTTTATAATTTGAGATGCTAACTTTTGAAAAATAGTCCATGGTTTTGAAGTTGCAAAAACACTTTTTGTCACAGATCCGGTTAATATTTGGCATATACGTACTAGGTGCATGGGGCTAACAACATCTGAAGTCAAATTCGCCGAGGGGTTGTAAATAGGGGGAGTTATTTAAAAATAAAGAATTAATTAGCAGATTACGTAAGTACTATGGGTCGTAGAGAAATTTGGAAACCAGATTCTGAAGCTACGAAGTCGAATTAGTGGTAAACAACCAAGAAACCACCGCCTTACACATATGTGAACTTGTGTGTATGTCGTACTCTACATGTATGAGTTAATTTACTTGTTGTATGTGTTATATACATTTTAACTATTATTATTTTCAGTTTATTTAGAGGGTGGATAACTGTCATTTCATCCATGGATGCGGCAGCTACAGTTCCAGAAGGGTAAAAGTAAAAATATATAAAAAAAACTTGTATTTGTATCAACATATTTTTTTGTAATTTATTGTTACGAAATAAAAATTATATCACCCTTCCATACAGATCCGCCCTTTTCTAATAGGTACTTACATTACCGAGACCCTTACGACAAATCTGACCTTGCATTCGTGTTCTAGTTCTTAGTTTAATACAATTCATCCGGCCCTTCATAGCGTTTATAATAACTGGGTTCTTTAAATCCCTTTGCTGTGAACTTTAGGGGTGAATATATTGTAAAGTAGGGGTTTAAGAACAATTCTGTGCAGGTCAATCGAAAGAAAGGATTGAACTTGCTCCGATGCTCAAATAAGCAAAAATAGGGTAAGCCAATACTTAACTTTAAGGGCTCATATCTCGGAAACGGCTGGAATATTCGTGGTTTTTATGAAAATTACCCGTTCCATTTCCCTGAAAAACTAAGTCTTAAGGGCGAAGAGCCAAATGTTCAGAGATTAGACACTTTAATTGGTGTTTCTTTTTGAGAATCACAAAAACCAGCTGTGTTCATTGATCTTTCATAACTGGTTTTTGTGATTATATATACATATAAGTATATTATATAGTTATAACAAGTATATTAACTCATACTAGTAGAACACAAGATAGATAAAGGTGTTCCTGTTAAGGGAGTGATTTGCATTTCTTTTTTACGACCTATAGTTCCTACGTAATCTGCTAATTAAATACTAATTTCCAAATAGCTTCCTTATTTACAACCTCTTGGCGAATTTGACTTCATAAGTTGTTAGCTCTATGTACCTAGCACTTGTATGCCACGTGTATATGAGCTGCAAAAATATTCTTTGGAACTTCAAAACCAAGTTTTTTTAAAAGTTTTGAGTTACAGATGCTATCATAGAGAGTCAACCGTGAACTTCATAGAGTCGAAGTCCGTTTTGCAGGAAAACGCCCCGTTCTTGCGTAATTCACAAGAACAGTCATCTTTTAAGGGTGGTGGATGTAGGCAACACCCAACACGACGTTGTGCTACCAATACATAAATATAATATAGAAGTTATTGAAAATTCAGAAAATATTTAACAGCCAATCACAGACAAAACTGAGTATTGATTTTTTGAACAGACTCATCAAAAGAGATATTTATTTGACTTGAATTTTTTAAATTCAGATGAAAATACATAATTCGATGTATAAATTTTTAATATGTACTCGGAATTTCTCAATATCTATAGCATCAGAAAGAAAAGTGTTTGAAAAATTCTTCCTTCTGTATTCGAACTTGTCTTTACAGTCAAAAATTTTGAATGTTTTTTTAACCTTAGGAAAATAGATAAAAATTAACAATGTTTTTATTTATTTCTTCTAGTATAGTAGTTTTTCAATTTATATGAAAATGTAGAAGAAATAAATGATTTTGTTCTAATAATTTATTCGTACAAGATGATGAATCCATGGTAAATAATTCTAAGTGTTGTTTTATAATATTTTATAAATTGAGAAATACTTGATGGATGGCTAGTAAGAAGTAATAGATACTGTTATTAATTTGATAATATAATTTTTTTTGTATATTTCTTATCCTCTTTACAGAACAATAAATATTCGTAATCTAATATTGATCATTCAATTATAGACACCTGGAGTATGTTATTTATACAAGTTGTGGGTGCCGTAACATTATTTTATTGCACTTTATTTCGTGGCATTTTATACGTTTATTTCAAACTAATATATCATAATATAATATTTGTTAATACACAAAATTATTATAAGTATACTAATTAATAAGTTGTAAAAACCATGCAGAGAGTTTGTTGGAAGGTTGTAAATTCTGTATAACATGATTGCAGGCGCACCGCAACCACTCGTTTTGTTTTGGCCATTTTTGCCCAACTTGAAAATAGCTCAAAACAGTTACAAACACTGCCCAATTTTCTGCTACATCTGGGTAGCAATGAACTGCTTTCTGGGCTGAATTTAATGCATTTTTCATGTCTTTAGTCAAGCACATTGCGAGCGAAACTATACAGAGAACCTGAAAAAGGAAATTTAATAAACAATACTAATATTTGTGTATACATACTTTTGTGATGTCCATCTGTGATCGCCCCATTTTTATAGATAACTGAGCACATTTTGCAGCAATTTTAGATTTACTTTGTGATTCTAGCTGCAATAATAAAATAGATAAGAAATTCCAAAGAGATGCTTGGTCAGGATGACGATGAACTGAATTAGTTAAAGAACGAATTGCAGCTTTTTTATCTCCCTAAAATGTTCAAATTAGTTTTAAGTTTTAAATAATATACACTAAGTACCTGTCGTAAAAATGTCAACGCTAGAAGAACAGAATAATGGTAAACAATATCTGGCTGGTCTTTAATTGGTTGTAATTCTTTTAAAACCAATTGTGCCATTGATAAATCCCCGTGCAATAGACCAAGAGATAAAATTGCAAATAATCCCCATTGAGACGGGGGCTTAAGTTCAGTACTAAAAAAATATTATTAGCTTCGTACTGACATAAAATGTTTTTATTACCTCTGAAATAATAAAGTTTTGGCTCCATCCATTCCTTTAAACAAATAAGCCATAGCAGCTAAAGCAACTAAAATATGGGATTGCAAATTTTCATTTTCTGTTAACCAGTTTAAAGTTGTGTCATATGCTTCGTACGATTCTTGGTATTTCTTAGCTAAGAATGTAATAAATTAATGAATGTGATATGAAGATATGTTTTATTTACGAATTTTTTACCTTTGAATAAAGCGAGAGCTAAACCACATTTTTCATGGAAAGTAGCTTCCTTAATTTTCTTAAAAACTTCAACCGCATCTTCATATTGCTCTAACTTAGTTAACAATCTTCCACAATTAATTAGAACTTTATCGCAATTTTCTTCATGAACCAATTTCAAAGACGTTTTAAATGCATCTAAAGTACTGTTTTTAAATCCTAATCTCTCTCTTAAAATTCCCAACATATTCAACGCACAAGAATCATTTGGATTGTTTTCTAAAAATAATCCTTTTAATTTGAAAATATTAATATAAATAGAATGATTTTACCAATGTACCATGTTAAGGCATCGCAAGCAACCGGAATGGCAAACATATTATGAATGCTGTAAATAATTTGTCGAGGGGGGGCTTTAAGAATAGTTTTGCACACCCAATGCGCGTAACCGACTGCTCCTTGGGAATTGTAACCAAGTTGAGTGCTGTGGCGGAAGAGGTCCATGGCGTCTTCATGGCCCATTATTTCCGCAATAATTGCCTAAATTTTTTTAAGTTTAAAACGTTAAAACATATACGAATTTCTTTTACCTGGCCGACCCAGCTGTTGACGTAATTTGGATCAACTCGTTGCGCTTGCGAAAAAGTTTTATTAGCCAAAACAACATTATCCAACATCAAATATAAAGTCGCTAAATTGCACCATGAAATCGCATTGCTTTTATCTATTGTTATTGCTTTTATAAATGCATGTTGTGCAAGGGAATAATTTTTTATGTCTACAAATAAAAAATATGTAACAAACAGAATATAAAGACTATTACGTACTACCTTTGTGCAAACAAATAACACCTAAAAGATTCCAAAAATTTGAGTTTAAAGAGTTATTTGAAACAGTATACTTTGAAGTAGCAAGAGCTAAATTTAATAACTCTTTTCGATTATTAGATTCTGATATTAAACAAGCGTGAGAATAATAACATTTTGCTAAATCGTACCATAAAAATGTGTTGGCTTGTGTTAAGCTTATGGCTTTGCAGTAACACCTGAAATATATAAATATTAAACCTTTCCGAAAAATAAGTAAGTTTTTGGTTTTACAGTTCTTAATTTTGAAAATTAGATATATTTTAATGAAGAGCAAGAGAAAATAGTAAATTTGAAGCCTAAAACACTTGAAAAATATATTTAAATTTGTTATTTAATTTTCTGTTTGTAACATTTATCATTTTTCATATAATTTCCTAATTTAGAGATATAAATTATAAATATATAATATGAACATTTTTTTGTCAGTATCAGAAAGAAACTAATTTATAACGTAATTTATTGAAATTTTTATTTTACGTCGACAAATTTAAATTAAAGTAAAAAAATGGAATAACTTAATAATTTTTAGTTTTATAACCTTTTTTCATTTATTATATACAGACCCTTTTTTTTTTACTAAATTGTTTACCTTGCTGCTAAAGTGTAAAGCTGAATTTTATTCAAAGTAACAAATTCATCATCTTTTCGCCCTTCTGCCAGTGAACAATGCACTGTCATATAAGAATATTTTTCTGGTAAACTAGCTACAATAGAACATGCATCAGCTAACAACTTCCAAAGACAAGATAAATCACTTCTTTCCTGAATTGCTCTACAAAAAAAAATATATTACACTTTTTATACTTTATAACTTATTTGTAGAATTACATTGTTAATTGTTCGAGGGCATATTGTGAATTAGATCTACATAAACCTAATAGTTGAGTTTGTCTTTGAATTATAGCCAAATTTAAACAATTTTCAGCCAATCCTTTCAACGCAGGAACATATCGTTTATTTTCAGATAATAATTCTTCAAATGCCGTTTTGGCTTCTGCGTGAAATCCAATCATCTAAAGAAATTATAAATCATATAAATTTTAATTAGTGAAATAAAAGCTTACTAGTTTAATTGTAGCAATCTGTAGTTTTGAATACAAATTATCATCTGAAAGTTCAGTAACTCGTTCGTAAGATTTCATTGCAGCAGTATATGATCCTCGAGCGAAATATGCATCAGCTAAACACTCCCAGTAATGGCTACAAAAAATAATTGTTATAATAGAAAAAGAAACTGTTAAATATTATTTTGTACCCGTTCTTTGGTTCAACTCGAATAATAGACCTCAAAGCGTCTATAGCCAAAGTATGTTCTCCTTGTTCCAAATAATTGAGACCTAACTGAAGCCAAGCCCAACGCACATCAGCATTGATAACTTGTAAGCCTGAATTTTGTGTGCCAGTTACATTTTGCAATAATTCTAAATTTGCAGCCTTAAAATGAATAATGAATAATCAGTTGTGGAAAAAATATTTGTAGTTCAAAGTATACCCAATTTTTCTGTTTTCTATAAATACTGCTCAAGCCAACACCAGCTTCCATACATCTGGGATTAATTTTAAATGCTTTTTGATAACATCTTCTAGCTTTTTCTACATCATTAAAATGATCATAAAAACGACCCAAATAAACAAAACACATGTAGTAATTTGGATCAAGTTTAGCAGCCTAAAACCCAACAAATATTTAAAACAAAAATTTTATTTTACTTCAAATTTACAAACCTTCAAATACGGCATTAAACTTGAATTATAATCTCCTAAATCCCAGAACAAACAACCCATTTCAATATACATTTCACAAGATTCTTCACTTTGTTTTAAAATATCTAAAGCTTTTTGAAGTTCTCCTTGTCTATGAAGTAATTTAGCTTTTAATAAATTTGAAGAATCCTGAAGTTTTTCTATCATATTTTCAGCTTCAGAATAATTTTCTAAGTTAATATTAGCAGTTATTACAGCCAACATTGCATCTTTATTACATGCATCCTCATCTAGAATCTATTAAAACTTTAATAAGAATTTTGTATAAATTAAATTAAAATACCTTTCTACCAAACTCAATCGCCTGTTTCCATTTTTCGGCATTTGTACTTCTCGATAATGAAATAAGTAAATATTTATTTATCTTTTTTCTTAAAATTACATTTTCTTTGGACAAAGATTGTAAGAGTTTATCTGCTCTGCTAGAAGTTTGAGCACATTCATTGTAACAATGTAAGATTAATAAAATTTTTGAAAGTAAAACCCACGCGTAAGTTAAACCAGGTCTATCATGGACCACTAAAATATATATTATAATATGTAAAAGTGGTAAACATTAATAAAATATATGAATTAATGATGAAAAAATTCTTACCTTTTTTCATTTCATCCCGACATTCTAAATAATTTTGATTTCTATACGACAAAACTGCTTTTGTAAAAATTCCCATTACTGCACCATTTTGCATTTCAAGCAATTTATTACAATATTTTTCAATATCTATCTCCAATTTTTCAAGATACATTTCATTTTTTTCTATAGCTACTTCCACATATATTTTACAGATCCATTCTAGTGGGTAAACAGTAGATTCAAAAATTGAATGCATTCTTATAGCTTCATCATACAACGTATCATACTCTTTAAGTTTGTACAATAATTTTAAATATTCTTTATAATAATCACTAGTTACTAAAGATCTTTCTCTTACAATAAAAGACAAAGTGGTTTTAAGCTAAAAATGTTTATTTTACCCATAGTTTTAAAAATATATTTTAAATTTACCAATTCCATTTGCTCTTGTGTTAGTTCATTAATTTGAGAAAGTACTGAAACAAGAGAAAGCCAACCGGCTTTACGATTATTGTCCGTAATTTTTTCATTGCTAGTTACAGATTGCAATATTTCTGCAGCTTTAGTACATTCATGAATTTTCATCGCTCTTGTAACTAATTTACTACAAAGATCGCTAAATTTTGAAGCATCACTATAAAAAAAATTAAGATAATATTACGTTTATTTAATAATTTAACAAATCCTACGATTCTAAAGTAAGCAATTTCTCATAGATAGGCACTAATGTTTTGCTTGCAGTATCAGATTCATCTTTCTCGTAAAAATTCGCTAAGCCATTCCAAGCTAATATCTGATCTGGACTACATGATATGGCCTTTCGGAAGGCATTTGGAGCTTGGTCTTTCGGGCCCACTTCTTGTAAAGATATTCCAAAGAAAACTAAAGCCATATAGTTCTCCTTATCAGATTTTAATATGCTCTGAAAAAGTATAACCTTGCAAAGAAATTAAAACAAGATTTATTGTCTACCTTGCATAGTTTAATCGCAGCTCCAAATTCTTTATTTTTAATCGCATCTCTTGCATCTTTGAGAGCAGATTTTATTTCCTTTGCATCCATTTCTTCTTAAAATGGTGCAAAATAGCTGTTCTAACCTCTGCTCTTTTATAAACATAAACATATATCACAATATATTTATTTTGTTTACTGACAAATAACTATATACACAACTATATTTTGCTTACAATAATAATTAAATATAATACAACGTTTAGAAAGGTAAATATACAGTACAATTTCAATCACTTTACAAACTTCAAAACATATGTCAAGTGAGGCTGACTGCAACCAGTTTCGCATTCGAAATACACTTGTTGAATAATTTTTAGGGGAATATTTGTCATTTATACTCATAGATCCGGTATTTTTCCTTTTCTATAAATTATTTATATTTTCATGTTTTGAAAGTTATAAACAGTTATTACAAGACAAAAAGTTAATTTGTACGAATTTATTTTCAATATAACAATACAAAATTAATCAAAACATAAAAGTACCTTAATACTAAACTATTAAATTAAGTAAAAGCTGATTAAATAAAGTCTTTTGTAAACATTTTTATTCGTATTCTATTTCTTGATTTCGATTTGTCTGAAGCGCTCGTTGTTGCAGAATATATGGCCGCCTTTGTTGTAAAGAAATGTTAACTTCTTCAGGAGAATGGAAGACTTGTCCTTGTTGTTGATTACGGAATATTTGCGTTTCTGGCCTGAAAGTGGGTTGATATTGGGGTTGTCTTGGTCTGGCAATTGGGATTACTTGAGGCTGTTGTTTCTGGAAGCCAACTTGTAGCTAGAAATAAAACTAATTAAATGAAGAAATTATTGCTGAAAATTTTTTCTTACAGGTTGTTTACGAGGAATATGTTGTGCTTCCTCCTCTTCCTCTTGCTCATAAT
Source organism: Stenolophus ochropezus (assembly GCA_035578165.1). Classification (NCBI taxonomy): domain Eukaryota; kingdom Metazoa; phylum Arthropoda; class Insecta; order Coleoptera; family Carabidae; genus Stenolophus; species Stenolophus ochropezus. The sequence goes on along the minus strand of JAQOWZ010000001.1, from coordinate 14,486,683 downwards.
AATTGTTGGGATAGTATCTTTCAGAATATCTTAAAGAAACATTTGGTTTGTTCTGATGTTCTTCAGCATTGATTGGTTTATACAAATAATCATTTACGAAATGGAATTGAGAAGACTTTTCGCAAATATTTTCATTGCTAGGTGGCATGCAAATTAAATGAACCTAAAATTTAATAATTGTAAAAAAAATAGTTCAAATTTTAATGAAATTATTACTTGGTGGAAGGTGAACCCTTCTGGGCAAATCCATGAATGTTTAGCATTATCTTGACAATAATGGAACACTTCGCAATTTAATCCTTCATCAGCGTAATATCCTGTTACTTTCCCATTACAATCAAATTTAGAGTTAGGCAAAAGTAGAGTCAAACGATCAGGTTCCTCCTTTTCCTCTTCTTCTAATGGTACTTCCTTTGTTTCCTACCAAAAATTTAATATACAATCATAAAATAATATTTTAGTTTGACCTTTTTTTCGTACTTCCTCTAATTGTTGCCTGAATTGTTGAGGCAGGTGTCCTGGCCTCTTTTGTGGCCTGACCAACGCATTGGGTACTGGATAATTCTCATCTTCATACGCAGGTCTTCTTTGATGTGTGGACGCTACACTGTTATCCAGTGGAGAGATTGTATTTCTAAATCCACTTGGGATTTGTACAGGTGAAGCAGTAGCTACGGGTAAAGCATATCCACGAGTTTTTAGTTGTCGGATATCAGCAGGACTGAATTTCACAAACGCCTGGAGTTGGCTTGCTGCTGCTCGCTCATCAAAACGTTGCGGATTACAATTGCAGTAGGCAAATATCGACAGGAGAAGAAATAAACGACGCATTCTGGAGAAAAAAAAAGAAAAATTAGCTGTTGCAAAAAACTTATGACTAAACAGCGACTTTCAGTTGATTTTTACAAAAGCATCATCAACATATGCCATTGATGTCAGAAGCTTAAATATAAAATTTCGTTAATATCCATTCTGTCTAAATTGTTCTATACATGTTCACATATATCCAGATGGACAGTTCGTTTGATTGCTACTAATATCTTCATTAAATATGTGGCACTCATTAAATAATAAAAGAGCAATAAATCAACAATAACTTTTCTAAGTAATATAATTACGAATCTCTGTTAAAATTGTCAAAATTTAGATTTATTACATGTTTAAATGACGGTAATAAATGAATATATAATTACAGATTAATTACACTTCATAATTAATATCTTAAAATAAACATCCTGTAATCATTCATTGCCAAACATTCCTATCGGTTTACTTTCGCTTCGTTCATATTTATGACATCTAAGAATGTGTTAATATTAGTTCCATCCATCAGCACCAGTGATCAGTATCCATCATATTAAATAGTTTCTTTTTTTAAAAGACAAGTATTATATGTTCACAAATATTTTTATACAATCTCATTATCCATGATGTATCATTTTTGTATTTTAAAATTAATATTTGAACTTTCTCTTGTACCTGTTTGTTTTCTGTTTGAAAATATGTTCAAATAATTCTTATCTGAATCTGAAATCAGTGTCGGAAGTGATCCAGATAATTAAATAACAAGTGTAAACAAATGTAATAATTTTCACATCACCTAAGCTTACAAAAACACGCCCAGAACTAATAAATGACATAATAAACTAAGACAAGCCTTTCTAGAGAAATTATCGATAAGGAATTCGGAAAATATCGCAAAGAAAATATTTCCTGCTCTGAATTCAAACCGGTTGAGAGAAATTCAGTTGTCGAACACAATGTTACCTAACAGTCTGGAAATGTGCACCACTAACACATGTCAGTGTCTTTGTAGCCGATTTGTAATTATTGTTACGCCCTATTACGGAACGCATGTTCTGAATTCTTGGAGCTTGAAGTTGAGCTGGAGTTCATACGTTCTTCACATCAAATCAACAACCGTACAATGTGAATTACTTCGTGTTTAATTGTGTGCAAGTTTTGGAGTAATTTATAATTCCACTTGTAACATTTTAAAGCGTTGCTAAAGAATAAAATTGGGTAACTGAATGCAACCCATAATTGAAACGGCATTTACTAAAAATGTCACCGATTTCTAGGGCATTTAAATTACATTTAATTTATACGAAATGTTAATCTGTTTTTCATTTTTTTACGTTTGAATAAATTTCTGTCTGTCTGTCAGTCTGGATATATGTGTTTAGAGCATATTTGGCTGAATAGATTTTAATAAAATTTCATATTTAAACTTAATCAATGACACGAGATGAATAACTTTTAATAGGTAAATGATTTGTTACAAACATATTGCCATATTTCACATAAAAATTTATGTAAATGTATTTTATTCTCAAAATATTAAAGAATTTTTTTATTATATTATGAAGGCATTTTAAAATAAAACGTTTTCACTTAAAATATAAATAAAAAGAACTAATAATAATTTATTCAAACGTAGTGATTATAAATATCCAGAACACTATTATATTTTATTATTTTAGAAATTTAATTGTATTATTGTTGGCATCACCTTTTACTTATTTTATTGCGGTTTAATGCTTAGTTATTACATTTATAAATTTTAATGTAAATAAAAATACCAGTATTTCTTCAGATATTTATGTCGCAGTAACAGCTGAAGAGTTAGAAGTTAGAAGAAATCAAATTTCTCGGCATCCAAGTATAATTTTTCTTGTTGTCTAGCTATATATTCTTCCTACGAATGTCCAACGTGTATATAAGACACCTGTTAGTATAATTATAAAAATAATAAAATAGGTAACGTGTAGAAAGTCCATGTATCCACGGAGATAAACAGAAGATAGCCGTGCGTGACTTGAACCAAGAAATGAAGATCTTACTAGATGAACGTAAATTAAACAACCCAGCCTTGCTCTTGACACTTAAATGCTAAATTTTAGAAACTTGACCGACAAAACTGGAAAACCTTGAAGATAGATATGTATCTAACAAGATAAATTAAATTTAAAATGCGAACAAGTGAAAATTTGAGTCGTAACTTTATTTACTTTTCCTTGTTTCAAAATTACTTTCGTTTATACTGCACGTATTTTGAGGACACAGTTTAGTTTAAAATGTAAACAATGGCTATTTAAACAATAGAAATGTAAAATAGATTGTGTAATGGACATGATATTTGATACATTTTATATAAGATTTGCATTGTTGTATGACAAAAGACAATTTAGTTTTTAACAAATGTAGAACTATTTGGGCGCACCCCACATATTTGTTTCTATACAATAATAAATATATATGAAACAATTGATGATATACTTTAAAAGCAAACAATCAAACAATGTTTTAAATGTCACATCGTTTAAAAGAATTTGCACATTTTAGTCAGGTATCACTACCTTTTTAAAAGTAAGGATTATTCCTTCAGAAATATTTTTTATTTATTAAAATATGTTGAACAAAATTTGCTTTGCACTTGTCACACATTCACAGACATCCCGTTCAAATATTCCAATAAGAATCTGATTAAATAAAAGCTGAATATGTAATTTTATAAAATGTACATGCCTGATTATAGTTAATAGTACATTAATTAACTTTCTGATATTTAATATGGGTATCTAGTATTGGTAAATGTCTGAAGTAAACCGATTTGAAAGTATTTTCTATCTCGTTTTCTTGTGGGAACATTTCGAATATTGATGAAATTTCAACAAAAAATTTCTATATGCTCCATCTATTTTTCATGTCGAAGATATCTCTAATTAATAGCAACTGTTGAACTTTATTAATAAAAAATCGACGTGAAAGTGTTCAATATGCTTCTGACAAGCTTGGATAAGAAAGCATGACTTTGCCCATTATACAAATTGGCGTTTAAACAACTAGATAATTAAAACCACCGACACCAACAATGCGCCCTCAAAAAATAAAAATAAACCACTCCCAAAAACCCGTACGGGTGTCTCACTTTCGAGAATTACTTTCTCTCAAGTTCGCTTGATTTTGGGGCAAGGCGCGGTCCACCTGCAGACTACACCTTTGGGGCCTTATTATGTCAACGAGATCTACATTGTGTAATAATCGATGACTTCTTTCTTACACCAGTGATTATGATGAAACAAAGTTTGCAATTATTATTATGTCACTTTACAATCGGTACATCTTTTTGTCTCACGAGTATTATAAATATATTCTACGTTTACTGAAGAAATACAGTAATTATTTTTCTGAAGAATACGTAATGAGTATATCCTTGTATTGTATGGTTATTATAAGTGACGAAAAATTATGTTAAGTGAACTAATTAATTGCAATTTAACAGCCTATTAAGTTTTTAAATCTACATTTGATAAATAATTAAATAGTATAAGTTATAATTAATGTAGCACGAAATGATACGGCTACAACTACAAATAATAATATGAATCTTTTCAGTGAAATTAAATTACTTAAATAATTTCGCATTTTGGGAAGCACGTCAATTAAATTTTCTGCATTATTTAAGTGACTCCACAATGAATACATTACTGCAGCAAAAATTTGATAAAAAGCATGAAAAATAAACAAAACGAACTTATCAGTGCGTGAACTATTTTACGGCTTAGTAAGAAACCGAAAGTGCTTTAATTTAACGGAATTTCTCTCGTATTTGCTTCTATCAAAATAAAAACAAACCTGCAGTTATGACAACATATGGCACTTTCTTCTAAACTATCACTTAGTTACTTACTTCCGCAGCATTTTTATATATTCCAATTTTGTTAAAAACAAGGAACAATAATTGCTCTAAAACTGCTAATTATACATTTAGAATAAACTTTTAAATTGTGAAATGAACCTACTTAGTTTTTTAACGTTTCCTCTTCTGATAGATAATTTTGTTTAATAATTGCAATGATTATTGCGACAGAATTTCCTTTCGATTTATTTTAATGTTGCAATTGTACTGCACGACAAATTTAATAAATTGTTTTATAATAACAGTTCAACCGGGAAATTGTAAATTAAAATTTTTATTTAAACCGTGAATTATTACTTAATTTAAAAAGAACAATCACTGAACCGAAATTTTTAAAAATTAAAACACAAAACTTCATTAAAATATTAATATATAAAAACATGTTAAAAAGCTTTCTTCCACTTTTTTAAAAGATTAAATGAAAGTTGACGGTGCGATAAAATTTTATATTTACAATTTGAATTTTGCGAGCATCATAAAACTTAAATTATTGTCGTTCTACTAACACAAAATGGGTTATTAAAATTTATATTCCCGTCTATCGTAATGGCTACTATTTAAAAAAAATGTCGGTCTGTACCTTGTGTGAAAGTGGTGCACTAGGAAAACCAGATCACTGCGGAAACTACACTGAGCCATTAATCTGGGGGGACCGTTCTTATAAACTCCGCAGGGGTAACCCACTTCCCCAAGAAAAGGGGGGAATGACTGCTCTTGTATGATACGCCCAAGAAGCAGATAGTTACAAATAGATAACGATAAATTATACTGTGACAAAGCCAGTGTTCTAGACAGAGATTTAAGCATTAGGATATGTATTAATTTGTTCCTTCACAGATCTTGTACTGATTATTTTAATATGATACTTAATAAATAAATCTTTCTATGCAATAAAAAGTATTTAAACTATAAAACTCATTGTAAATATTAATTGATTATTTAAACTCTTAAAAATATTACTTAATATTTTCCTCAGCACACTACTTGTTATAAGTGCCCTTTTAACGTTCCGCTTTGAGTTTCGACGACTATGATTTCATATTCATTCAAGAATCTTTACGAAGAAGTGAGGATATAGAGGTCCTACAGTAGTCCCGAAATAACGTCACTGTGAATTAGTATTCCCTTAACTGCTCTACTACTATCAATACATACAAATAGACAATTACATTTGTACATTTTATCGGATATTTTTACATTGATATTTTCGCTGAACCTTGAGATATAAATACGCAAAATTTAGTTAAGATCTGTCAAAGGGTCTAGGAATATATAGCGAACAAAAATATAAACTAAAAAAGAACAGTTTCTCTTTTATATATATATGAAAAAAAAAATATTAGTTAGTGAAAAAAAGGAGTTATTTTTTAAAATTGTATGTTTTCCCTTAATTTTTACATTAATTGTAATTGTTTTATTTAATTAAAAAATTGCAATATAAGTCTACGTATAATTTAATGATAATAACAATAATTATTAAGCACTTTAGTGACCTATAAAAATAATGGGCATGAAACTAGTTGTAGAATCCATTTTTATGTAAATTTTTGCATGCACGTATCCAATTATGAATGAAAGTGAGCACAAATACTTAAATATTTCAAGACATACGTTTTCTTATCAATTTTTCTGTTATATTACAAAATTTTAAAAGTTTTAAAACAAAAACTACTTCCTTTCAGAAACTGATCTTAAATTTATGTTTCAATTTTCTATTCAATGAGCTACTAATCGCGGAAAACGTAAATCTTACATATAAATAAAACGCAGCGAACTGAATCTGTTGCATATGCGACTGCAGTGAAATTATTTTGCTATTATAGAGAACATTCACTCACGTAAATGCAAGAATCATTTTTAAGAGCAATGTGTAAAAGTTGTGTTATGTATGAGGCGTATAAGAAAAGAACAAAATGAGAACAGATATTACAAAATAATATCTGGTTGTAACTTGTAAAAGAAGTAAATGCTAAAGGCCACGACTTTCGATGGAATTCGCAGTTTTATGGATCATTCATAACTCGTAAATTGCTACAGCAAAAGCAATATGACACCATCAATAACACTGAACAAATTATTTACTTAAGTAATATTCACAATTACACATGCCATACGAGGTACAATTATTCAGTGCCCGATAAATAGAAAAATACTTTTACATAAATAAAAATATTTATCATTTTTTGTAGTATTTTTTACTATATCTCCATTGTTTTACACAAAGAATTTTTTTTGCAATTAAAAAAGACTGAAAGGTTTGAAGAGTATTGCAATAAAGTTTTTATTTCTAAAAGTTTTATCAGATATTAAAGATGATAAGGTACAACTCTATGACAACTAATTTCTCTGAAGTAAGTAAATAGTTAATGTTATTTTTATAAATTTCTCTACTGTGACCTCACCTAAAATGTAAATAATATTTCATTTAATAAATATTATGAGTGACAATCGAATTTTTGATTTATCATTCAAGTATCAATGCTGAAAAAACAGAAGAAATGGATATGTAAGACATCATTAATATTTTTGAAGCAGCCAAAGACAGACATCATAGGTTTTTTTAATTTTGTAGTAATCCTATTTGTTATACAATTATTTGTTAGAATAACAATAATATATACTATTTATATTATATTAATTATTTGTGATTACAGTTATTTTACATGATTCTATCGTCATATATGTCATATTATTCATATTAAAAAAAATAATCATTATTAAATAAAGTACAAATAATTTTTAAGTACACATGTCTTTTACATGATGATTTTAAATTGTGCCGGGTTAGTTCTAAAAATGGAATAGTTCCATCAGTCTGCGTTTTTTCTGAGAAACTAATATATGCAGAGTGCAAATTGTACACCTTGGAATTTAGGAAATGCTTTCCAGAGTATTTCTCATTAACTAAAAAAGAAATTAACTAATGTATAAAAAGTTCAAAATAAAAAAACGACATGTGTTTGAAAGCTATTATTTTTGTTACAAATTACAATAATGTTTAAATTTCTTTTTGTAATAACGAACTTTATTTAACAATATTACTATTACTTGCGGTTTTAGCACTATAACAATCGAAAGATCGATTTTACATTTCATAAAAAGTAACCGGAGAAAGTTATAAAATCAGCTTTATCATAATTCATCAAGTAGTTCAGATCAAGTTCAAGAACCTGTGTCTAGGATACGAATAAGCTTAAGTAATTTTAGATGCGATAGATATTAACAGTAACATGTCAAAATATAAAAAACGTGAAATAATTTTTTGAAGAACATTAAATTTTATGAGCACACCTGTTGAAAATCCGGGTTCTAAATTATTTTTCCCATGTCACCTTTTAAAACTATAGTTTATATAAAAATGACGGTGATATAATAAATAAAATTTTATGTTTTAATCGGAAATTGTTATGCTTCACAACAATTTAAAATCACTGACAGTTATGTAGAACTTTAATGTTCTTTTTCCTGTTAATAAAATATATTTATTTGTTAGCACAAATGAAGAATTTAATATATCACAATTAACGATTTCCCTGTAATGTCATATCAATCTATCTAAACGATATCAGAATCAGATTTCTCTTAAAGATCTGCATTGCAAATACTTTCTTTGAAAGGAATGTATAAGTGAAGAAAAACAAAGAAAATTAGATATCTTTTGCTATTGTTCAGATACAAGAATATATTAGTAATGAATATTTAATCGAACTAAATGGTCCATAAAAGAAACTTCCTTTAACTCTTTAGCATCAATTTGATAGGTACATCAGATGTGTGGAATTTTTATTATTGTAATCAGTAATTATTTTACAACAAGTATTAATATTCAAATAATTTTGAATATATAGTTATTAATATAGATGTTTGCAAAATATAGGTAATTATACCGAAGACGGCCTTCTCAGATGTAAAATGAAATTAAATTCCGTAATTATAAATAAACACAGTTCTAATATATTCATCAAACATGCAAAGTACATGTTTTAAACTACTATTTCCCACCTCAGTTTTCTTTTATTTTCATTATATAATCGAAATAAATAAATAGAAACGATGTTATATTATGTAAATTGAATCTCAAGCTCAACAAAAAATAATTATATATTGATGTTAACAGTAGAAATTTACTCAAATACACTTGACTCATTATACTACATTTTCTAATTATTTTTAAGCCCATATTCGAATAAATTTCATAATTAACTAATTATCTTTAGTAAAATTATTAGAAATTATAATATGTAAAGAATTTTCACTTCTGATATTTTTAAAACGAACTGATTAATTATATCAGGAATTAATTAAGTCACCTGCGTAATAAATAATCTCAAAGAACAAGTTACAGAATTGTCAAATAGGAAGTTGTGTAAAGATCGAATTATTTCATATTAAGATCGAAATATTTCTAAATAAATGCTTAATATAACTATTAATAACTTTCCAAAATATGTCGTTCCAGATAATGTAATTGTTTGAGTATAGATTTACTTGTAACCCGTATAATGCAATTGTTACAGTTATTATATTTTACATAATATAATAGTTCAATGAACATCGACTTACAGCAAATAAAATATAGAATTTATATCATTTTCAATCAATCAGAGATTACTACAATGCAAATTGTTTGTTGCAATTGTAATCATACATCCTAAAATCTTATTAAAAAAATAAAACATGGTCTTTCCATTTCATTGGCAATTAAATCCTTATTAGTATTAGTAGAACAATTATCTTAATTTAATTCCTGGGTAATGTTCAATGAAGTAATGAGATCATTTTAATTTTTAAAAATAGTTTGAAACAATGTGCAACGTGAAAGGTATTGTACGGAATTTGTTAATTATCAATTTGATTGTCTTGGCTGCACGAACTTTATTATTACAAAACTGCAATTTTCTGGTCATTTAGAATGAGTCAGTCAAGTACAACATGATTTATATATTCTAGTTTTAATTACAGGTGAAGTTCAAGATGATAGTATGTAGTTAATTATGTAATTGAAATATTTATTACTATATCAATTAATCCATTTTGAAATGCCACTCTACAATTCATTTATATTACAAATATATTGCAATTTTCATTATTTTTGAGTGAAAAGTAGGTGTCCGATAAAGAATCATTGTCCTTTTAACTAGTGGATTAGTAAAAAAATAAATTAATGTTTCAATTAAAATTTGAATATTCCTTGACTATTTTTAAATTTTGTATATAAAATTGTGATTAACGTTAGCAAAATTCCTATTTTTGGGTTGAAAATTATGTAATCCTATCCTAAATAATGCGTAAACCAATAAAATTCGTAATTTTTTGTATTAAACTAACAGTTATGTGTAAAAATAATATGACGGGCATATATTTAAGTAACAAGACTTATATAGTAAAAATATCATTCTTACCTTCTTTAAAAGCCATTAATCCGAATTTAGCTATTTCGGAAAAATCATACCGTAGTTTCATCATTGTCTTGATTTATTTCGCACTGAAATAAAAAGAAAAATAAATAATTATTTTCACATTTTATAAAAAAAATGTCATACCCAAAAATTGTATGTTCTGAAAGGTTTGGACTGCACTAAAACTGAAACATGAAATTAATAAATAATTATGGGTGACAGTAATTTTCATTTTATAGGGAAACGTGTCTCCCACATAAATACAATGACCAATTGTTTAACTAATTAATATTACTAGAATCTTACAACATTTTATATTAAACAATACATCAAAATGCAGATGGTCAGTGCATCACCGACCGTTTCAAAGTAAAGTACACATTTTCACAGACAGACATACGACATTAGCTGAAAAAATTAGATAATTTAAAAAATATAATAATTTTCAATTATTTCTATTTAAATAATTAGAAATTATAGTTTATTTTCCTAATTATAAGCTAAAATTAATTAAAAAAGATTTTTCACAGCAAATGAAATGTCGCTGCCCTAAGCAATGAAATAATAGGTCGAATGTTGCTCAATGATTTAATGTCAATAGATTACACTAGCAAGTATGTGTTGTTTCGATGACAAACAGTGCACGTTGATAATTACAGTATGGTTCATGTCTTAGAAATACATCGATATTCCAATTCAAGCTAGACACCTAACAACAGTGACATATTGCGTCGGTTGCACCCGATTTCGCATTGTTCGTATTTATACTTTTGTCTCTATAGAAAATCGAGCTCAACCTCTGCAAGAGAAATGTATAAATTGACAACTGTTATTTCATGTTTACAAATATCATGAAACATTTATTACTCAATGTGTTCCAATATACATGTGCCCAGTACACAACTACTCTACAAAAATTAACAATCTACGAAAATCAACAACGCTGTACAGATAGGGAAGATATACATAACAGAGCTAAAGCGTTCCTACAGCTTTATTATATTTATAATCGTTGCCAAAGTGTTTATTTATAACGTGTTGTAATTTGGTTAATATTAAGAGTAGTGTGCGTCAGGAAAAAAATCAACTGAACAATAATTGCCAAATTGCGAGCAGCTTCTGTGTCATAAGTGTATTGCGTGAGGTAAACTCAAAGTAAATGCTCAACGTTTCGTTAATTACATTGCAGATACACTGTTCAACATCTATAAAACGTACTACATATTGCTGCAAATAAGTTTCAAACCGTATTAAAATCCAATTGTTTATCACAATTATAAGTATCGCTTTTGGATGAGACAAACACGAATAAAGCACATATTTAGATAATTTTTCTTCTAATGCGGTTTGAACAAATAATGCAGCAATAAATTTTCACAATCAGGCACTATTTTATCATTTAAATCGTTATTCATAATGTTTACCGCATTCGAATTATTTTCAAACAGAAAAAGCTTGACTATTATGGCCATTTCTTACCCCGTAAATAAATAACACAACACTTCTAGACTTCCTACAGTATTGTCAAGGGCTTGGTTTGTAAAACTAAAATGAAATTTTATACAAATTTACAGCTTACTATCAATACAACAAGAGAACATGTTTCCACATGATAGTTTCAATTTAGAAGTTGAGGCTGAAGTATGGAAGAACTTTATGATAACAATGAGATTCGTATAATTTTGCACCAACTAATTATTTTCGTGTGCCCAATATATGTGCTGTTGAGTTTACAATAATTTTATGCTAACTCACATCAACTATAATTACAAAATCCACGGTTATTTTAAATCTGCTTTAATATTAACGATAATATAATCAATAATTTGTTTAAATTTTAAATGAGAAGTATATGTACATTTATAGGTACAGATATTGTTATAGATCACTGAAATATTTTTAAATAATTTAACAGATTGCGGTATATACAAAAGCATATATTAATTTCTTAATTAATAATTCGTTAATCATATACCGGTAAATATATAATTTTGTTCAAGCACATTTCCGTAGAAATAACATATAACAATATAACACAATTCTTCAGTAATCTCAAAAATAAAAACAACAATAAATGACTATAACAATGTATTCAGAATCAAAAGAATGATGAAGAGTTCATACAGAGAACAGAATCATCAGAACAGTCATACACATTCGGTTCATTTACGTGGTCTAACATCATTCGCTATACACTACCTACAATACATTTATGTACATGACTGAGAGTGTGTTTATTCAAGTAAACATGCGTACACGCCATCATAAGAAACTGTGACGGAAATCAGTATGGGACATGCAGCATGACAAACACAGCCATATTTTAAAATGTTACAATTATGTCGGCTTTAACGTAGTACTTATTAATCTCAGAGTATATTTTGCATAACATCAACACATTTTATCAGTAACAATTAATAGCAGATTGTAGATTCGTTTTACGAATTGAAAGAAATTAGAACACTTAGCATTATCGATAGTTTCAATTCTCTGAATGAAATGGGTTCTTCCACAATTTTTTTCTTATATTTTTATTTTACCACATGTAAGGGAATATAAAATCCAAGCTAAGCTAATTAAATGGAAATTTGTTGAAATTGTTTTAAAATTATTGAAAATATTTTCAAATGAAATGAGATTGGAAGAACCCATTGAAAATGTGTGATATTTTAGGAAATATTTCAATAAGAACTTAAAACTATATTTTTGTAAAAAGTAAAATAAATAACATGAATTTGCGTCAGTGTTAGATAAAAAGTGCTCTTTTAAGTGATGTTAAATATGACTGAACATTGAATGAACACAATCATAAGTTCTAAACTTCGACGGTTACTTCTTATATACAAAATAAAAGATGTAATTATTCACACCTTTATAATATCAAAGCTACACCGAGATGTGTGCTAAACTAAAATAAATAAATACTGAAAGGCGAACTCTACATTTATTTGTGATTTATTATTATGTTTAGTTAACATTATAATTATTATTGGTTTTTTTATTACTATCATCTGGAATATTAGTCTCAATTTACTTATATAAGTCCTACTGTTACTCATATTATAAGATATTTCCAATTTTTAAAGCTAGTTTGAAAATATAAATATATTTAACAATAACAATATAAAAGAAAAATAAAGTAAAAATAATATCTTGCTGAACTTGGAAATGATCTTAGAATACAGTGAACACAACTCTGCAACCACACTTTGTACAAATTCAATCCGAAATTCGGTTGAATATTTCACTAAATGTATATCAACACAACAGACCTTTGAATAACGAACGGGCGTAATACTGTGTCGAAAACATTTCAGTGAGCTTTTGTAACAAAAACTACCGACTTCACTTGAAGTATATATCAACATCTCGTGTATAAAATTATATAATTCTTCTCCAATAATCAAACAATCAACAATTTGTATATTTTGTACAGACCACAATAATAAATATAGGTCCACTTCAAATAACTTTTATTTTATTTGGTATCCACATGCGCTAAATATTTCAGAACCCTATTTATAACACATATTTATCTGATTTAAACAATCATAAACAGCATGCTGAAATAGAAGAGCACGAATTTCAAAACAATTCTTATGCTATTTGACGTGGACTAAAACCGACTATAAATGCGCTCATTTACAAAAGCTTAAAACTTAAAACTGATATGTATGTTTCAAATGTGCTCAAAACAGCCGACAAATCATTTCGCATCTTGTTTACTTAGCGCAAGAACAAATTCCAACTCTTGTTGTTCTTTTCGTTGCTGTTCTCTTCTCGCCTCTTCTAATTTGAGACTTTCAGCAGCAGCCCAAGCAAGCTGCTGATCTTCAGTAGGAAGAGCGCTTGGCTTAGAGAAAGGATCACTTAAAGGAGCTGAAGCTCTACCACTGGTAGATGGATAAACTGACAAAGTATTAGAAGGTAAAGGAACAGACTGGCGCCCAGAAGAGAACGGATCGAACTTGCTGTCTTTCTTGGAAGCGAAACCAAAGGCGTCTAGATGATCGGCGGATTTGTTTGCTGCGTCGCTCGGTTCGTCATCGAAAGGATCGGCTATGTTGAACGGGTCCTCGTACCGGTAATCTCGGAACGGATCGTCTGTGAAATCCATTGGGTTCTTCTGCGGTGGTCCAGACGTTGTACTCGTACTCGGCTTATCAGAAAACTGAAGGAGGATACGAAGTGATTATTTTAAGGCTGAAATATTAGCAAGCAAGTGTTAGTAGATGATCCCCAGGGAACTGCATCTGTCAAAATAATCAAATAATTACGGGTGAAATGGGCCTCGGGTTGTGCATGCTCCAAAATAAATAACGTCAACCTAAGGGCTCTAAAAATATATAAATAAATAATCACATAAAATAAATTAGTAAATAAATAAAATATACTAACAACTAAAATATGAACAGAAAGCTACATAATTAAAATAGTGATCACGAAATGAGTTACTTACATTTATTAATTTTATAGTTTTGCATAATTATGTAGCTTTAATATTGTGGTTTTTACCTGTTTAGGTGTTTGTTTTCAATTATTAGTAAATAATTTTGAATACATCCAATATTGAGTTGAAAATACTTCTGAATAAATTATAAAAGTAAATACTACTATAATATTGGTAAAACCAGATTCATGTTTTAATACAGAAATAAATGAGTGACGGTAATTAAATTCAAATACTATACAAAGGTTGGGAAATGAGGAAAAATTTACCGAGACGGAAACGGCAGAAGAAGGAAAGAAACAGGAACAGGAACTCGTAAACATTGTGTTCACCCAACTATAGTGCACACACTACAAAAAAAACTAATGAAACTTAAGAGGAGATAATTCTTGTCGAAATACCTTAGCATCAAAGTCCGCAAAATCAGCGAAGCCCCCGCTGGAGGCGAATGGGTCTTGGGAGAACGGGTCTTTGTTGTACTGCGGTGGCTGTGAGGGGCGCGGGGGTTGAGGTCGAGGCGGTGCGGGCCTGGGGGGCGGTTGTTTGCTTTTCTTTGGGGGTAGAGCCGGACTGGGGCTCGTTGGTCTACCTGGAGGAGCTCCGTCTCTCGTCGGAGCATGGAGTATTGCGAAGGGGTCGCAACCGAACGGGTCCTTCTCATCCTAACAAAAATATAAATAAAAAATAAATCGTATTCTAATACCTACAGTCTCAAAATCCCCGACAAGAAATAATAACGATTATTGGTAAACATGAATCATGTAAAATTTTTGTTTAAAAACCAATTCGAATAAACAAATTAAATTTATTTAATAAAATAAAGGTTTCTGTTTCATTCAGAAATGTCATTAAAAATTATTATTGCATTGTAAAATGTTATGTACAGTGCGGCGTTCTGCTTTAGCAGTGCTAGCTATATACAACGTATTTACATTACTTACCTCCATTGGCGATTTCCCTGGATTGCTACTGGCATTATTATTACGATTTTTACCGTCTCCGAATGGATCAAATGGATCTGCTTTTGCTGAAATATTAATTTACTTACAACTTTGATATGATATTTTAAATAGACATACCTGCTGGAGCGTCAAATGCACCAAAGGGATCAGATGAGAATCCATCCGACTAAAAAAAGAAAAATGATATTACTTTGAATCATTACATTGCGGTAGCCTTACCATTTTGTTGTTTGAGGGAAATGATGCTGCGAAAGGATCGCTGCTAAATGCATCTGGATTGCTTTTAAATGGATCTAAAATAATTAAATTAATAACATATTTTTGAAGTATTATACTGACATACCTGATTTGAAAGGATCTTGTTCGAAACCGTTACTAATTTGTCCTTGATCGTTAAATGGATCAGCTTTAGTTTCTCCAAAACCGTTCTGAAAAAAATAAAATGTATAAAATAATAAAATAATTATAATAAAATTTACTTGATGTACCGCGTCTCCATTCGTGATTCCTCCAACAGCAGTATATTCCGGATCTCTAAATTCGGGTGTAATTCTTAATGCGGTGTCGGCAACTGTACTGGCATCTCCCGCATCTATTGCAGAATCGCACATCACTATTGCATCGTTCATCTGTCTTTGTTGTTCTTGTAACTGTGTAATTTTTGCTTTTGCCTGACTAATTTGAAGTTGTGTGTCTTGTAAGTTAGTGGTTAGTCTGTTTAGTTTGCTATCACTGTCTTGTCTTTGCTTTTCCAATCTTTCTTCTTCTTTCTTCAAATTGTCTAGTTGTTCTTTTTTGCTGGTGAGTTCTCCTTCTTGTACTCTTAGTACTTCTGCTTGTTCATCTGCTTGCGATCGTAGTTTATCCACCTACAAAAAATTAATTTTGTATTATACAGTAATTTAATTAGAAAAAAGAAATAATGATCTAATAGTATTTTGTTTAAAGTTAGATATACAAAAGAAATTTAGAACACCGCCACCAATGCAGGAGCTATGCACTACCTATTTACAAAATCCAACACCAAACATTAACATGTGTACAGCAGAAAAATGTTAAGACTTACCTTCTCTTGTTGATCGGTTAACTGCTTTTCTACTTCTTCAAGATCACTGTCTACAGTACTTCTCTATGGGAAAATCAAATATGCAACAAACATGCTAGATCAGCCAATCAAAATAAAAAATAAAATACGCCTAAAATATTCAGCAAAATTAATCAGTTAAAAAACACTTCATGCAAATATAACTATTCAATAAAACAAAATAAATTCATTAAAAAATCAAAACGAAAGGCGACATTAAAAAAAAAATACCGACATTTTAACTAACTATTGCTTTTGTTAAAAGTGACGTTTGGCCTCATAAGATTATAATGTAAAGATCAGGCTTCCTAAAAGTGATTTTATTATTTAAAACTGAGCTTGGAATAAGGGCCATAGTTAGTAAAAATAATTTAAAAATTGAAGTCCTCTATCTGTACTTTTCTAATTTTCGTGATACTTATTTTATAAGAACACAATTTAATCTTTCCGGTTAATCTTAAAAATATTACAGTAACTTAAACAGTAAAGCCGTCACCATAATAGCTAAAAGTATATATTATTCTAAAATATTTACGGAGTCATTAAGCGTCAGCATACAAGCGAAAAGTGGAAAAGCATCTTTTATTTTACAACCATTACCTGTGCTTTGAGATCATTTAGACGTTTTTGTGCTTCTCCTTTTTGATTTTCCAACTGTTTGAGAGTCGCCGCTAGTGTATCCAATTCGCTCTGGAATACAATCAATAATTAATGTCGGAAAAATAACAAGCTAGACATTTTTGCTAGTTATGAAAAAGAAAGAATTTTTTTTAGTATAATTAAAATAATTTTCTGAATCATATTTTATTACAAGTTATATTCTTTATGTATGACGTTCTCAGTTTACTAATAGGTAATTTAGATCGTATTATAAAAACATAATAGTAACAAATTTTCAGAACATCATGCTAGTTAAATTTTGTAAACAAAAAACAGTAATTATATGGAGTAATTTCAAATATATTATGTAGGCGTAATTTAACAAATTATATGTTGAAAAGTTTCGAATAAATGTATCAAGAAAATGTGAAAATACCAACCTGTAAGCTCTTGATTTCTCCACTCTTAATCTTAATATCAGCCTCTTTTTGTGCAATGTCTGTCTCCAGCATAAGTTTCTCTCTCGCCAGTTCTTCAATATCTTTGCTGATCATGTCCAACTCCGGATTTGAGTACGGTGTGTTGTTATTTTCCTAAAAATAAGACAAAATGGAACACTATGTTTTAATTGTAACAATTTTTAAACTGACCACAACGTTTTGACATAATGAGGTCATTATTTTTGACCTTTCGAGTTAAAACGACGCTTGTTTCAATTAAGAAATAAAATATAAACAATGAGTTTATAAAAAGTAGGTGTTTATTTACATGAAAATATAAGATTGTTTACAATTTATTTAAATTAGTTCTCTATAACTCGATCGCACGCATTTTTTGCATCTTTTAATAAGTAACCAATTTTCATTTTATCATATATAGATCTCTTTTTATCTTCAATCATTTTCTTTCTAATTAATTGATTTCGAAGTTGGCTTAATTCCAAAAGTTCCACTATATCTTGGTGTTCATCTGTGATAAATAATTTGTAAAAATTTGTGTTAAATTTATCAAATATAAATACCCATATCTACATCTAATGGGATTCCAATATATTCATTGGTTTGCGTATAAGAATCCGTTTCCTTTGACTCCTCCTTTTCTTTGTACAGTTTATATATTTTCGCTTTAGTACATTCATTAAAAAATTCTCTGCTCATATTTGAAAATCGAAATTCGTTGTCATTAAAAGATCGAGTATTAAAAATACCTAAAAGTTTATCTATCTCTGCATCTTTTCTTGGGGTTGTATGTAATTTACATTGTTTCACTTTTACAAGTGGTAATTCTTTGTGTAATTTTTTTCTTTCATTAAAATTCATACTTCAAAAATGTCACATGCCAGAAAAAAATGAAACTTGTCGCAAACAATTTAGTAAAAATGAAGGTGAAAGTTATATTGACTATCCTACTATTGTTAGAACTTTTATCCCTTGGGAAATTCTTCAATTTTCGGGACAAATTAAACCAAGTTAAGAACAAGGCAAAGTCAGCTTATAAAAAGAAATTTAATAAGAATAAACCACTGAATTTTCTGGGTTACGATGACTCTGAATATCCCGGAACGAATAAAGAAAAGAGGAAAATTCAGCAAGATAAATGGGAAGAATATTATGAGTGTCTACGGGAGCAAGAAAACAACATTGGTGAACATGGATCTATCATACCAGAGGCTGTTTTAGCATTTGAAGGAGAATCAATAAAGTGGGTATTGTTATTCAGATCCATACATACGTTACTTGTGGCACAAAAATGCGGCTAGCACGTAAACACTTACGCGATTCCATTTGTATGCATATCAATAAAATATTACTAGGGAATGAATTGATAATAATAGAAAATTAGAAAAGTACATGAATATTTATTCATTTTATTCATAGAGTATTCCCAGATTTTATCATTTTTTAATATTTTAATCTGTACATAAAAATATTAGACCCGTATTTTTATTGTAACATGCCCGAAAAATACTCTTAAAGTTTCAATATATTGCACTCTACAAAATTGACGACGCGTGTGACGTCAGCTACACTGCTGAGCCAACAGCCGATAGCAAACCAGCGCGAAAATGCAGAGGTGATGGCGTGTTCGAACAGCCAATAGCATTTGCCAGTGCCCATCACTCAACAAACAAGACTGATACTGAATTTTACGCACTCGATTTTCATGCATTAAAGTTTCATTTTGATATTAGGGAAATAAAAATCTGAAAATTACAGATTATATTCACTTTAATATTACTTATACATGATGAATATTGATATCCGATAAGTATTATTTAAAAAGTTTGGAGTACCCTATTATGGCGTTTTTCGCTGAATCCTACGTTATAAATCTAATATTTATATTTTATTCTAATGATTTTTCTTCACATTTTAACGATTACCACTTATTTTTAAGAGGTAAATATAGTGAATAATTTTATATTTCCAAATTTTAACTATATCCACGAATTTCAATCCTTAGAATATCGTCTGACTATTTTTAGAATGATTAATGACATCTGTCTGTCTGGATGTATGTACATAAGTCTACAACAAATTTGACTGAAAATATTTAAATTGAAATTTATATTTATGCTTCTATCGCGTAATGCAAGCAATTCGTAAATGCGAAATATTTTTAAATAAATTATTCTTGCAGTAAACATGCAAGCAAAACTTTTATGTGGAAAAAATCATTTAATGTTTTTTATCGTACTGTACATATTACGTATTTTTTACTGGCGTATTTTTATTCCAAGAAATAAAATTATGAAAACTGTTTTTTCTGCAACACAAAAATGGGCATAGATATTATCGTATCGATATTGTATGCAAATCAAATGCAGATATGCAAGTTTTACAATTTCCATTAACTGGTTTAATTTCTAAATAAAAATATTTTTTGGAAAGTTTCACAAGAAGAGTGATGTATGTTTCCAACAGATTTTTTATAAAACGTGACATCTCTGAAAAATTTGATATATAAAATTCAACATCATCTATTTAAATTACATTTCCTCGATCGCTATGCCGAATAATATGATTACATATACATAATTCATAATATCATATTTTCGCCGCGATATAGATAAAGAGATTGACACTTATTGGCTTCCCGATTAATGGAACGTGTATAAAGTGTTAATGCCCTACTTTCCTGAAATTTCATTAAATCAATTGTTTGCTTTGGATAATGGTTCCTAAAATACTCACTCAGTACACCATAATTTTTATTTATTCGGTACATTATTTTGAAAAAGACGTACATTACGTCTAATAAGTAATTTGTAAAATTATATCAGAAAAGTTTATTACAATTTATGTATAAAAATTATCTTGATTTACAAATATACCTTATTCATTTTACTTTATATTACGAAACACGTACATTTTAAATTATGTATACAATGTCAAGGACTACAGGAATGTTCAGTAGAGCTCTTATTAAAATTCAAAACGTGTGCAAAAATTACAATATGGATTACGTACAAGTATAGGTAAACCGAAAAATGTAGAATAAATTACGTCAATAAATATTTTTAATAAAACATAAATTCAAAGAGATTTTGTTTATTTTCCTCATTTAAATATTGAAATTATGTATAAATAATATAAGTAAATAATCCCTCTGAAACCAATTAAACTGAAGTATATTTCCCCGTTTCAATATTGATTCACCCAATTATCTGTGATTGAATTTGTGAAGTTTATTTCCCCTAGACTTGAATGTAAGGCTTGCATCAGCCCATCGGAGACGACTGACACGGAAGCTGTAGAATGGCAGTGGAGTCACGTACACTCCGACTTCTTAGAACCGGTAGAATATACTGAGCACATTTTATTGTCTCCCGAAGACAAAACTCTACAACTGTATAATGTTGGCGAGGATTTTACAGGGCAGTATATCTGTATGGTTAGGAAGCAGCTAACGGCGCCGTATTTTCTCACCGTGGTTAATAATTCCCAACCCATGACTTTGGTAAGGAAAAAATACTATGACTTTAGAAGATAAATAAAAACTTGAATCAAAGATGAATATTTCGAAAATTTAAGCTTTGATTATAATTTTTTCATTCCGCACTTTTATATTAATCTATAATTAATACGTTCTTGATATTTCCACTCTTTGAAGTTTTTCTATCGGTATAATAATTTTCCAGGTCCATCCCAAAACAGCCCCAAAAGGCCCACACCGTCAACCAGCTTGGAAAATTCATTTCGATATAATCTTGGACACAATATGGTCCGAATGGTCACCTTGTAGTACATGCAACAAAGTGGGCAAGCGACATAAATACGGCTATTGTATTATCATATTGTTGTCTAACTTGGAACACAATGCAGCAAATGTAAGCAATGAATATGATATTTCCTTCCTGATGCTTTTCATTCCAGACTAGCACAATGTATAATGAAGATACAGAACACGTCAGGTTTATTGATATG
The DNA here is from genome assembly GCA_035578165.1 of Stenolophus ochropezus. NCBI lineage: Eukaryota > Metazoa > Arthropoda > Insecta > Coleoptera > Carabidae > Stenolophus > Stenolophus ochropezus. The sequence goes on along the minus strand of JAQOWZ010000001.1, from coordinate 14,465,059 downwards.
TCGGCGAATACAACGATCAATTTATCGGAAAATGATTGGGAATTACTGCGGATATTTAAATATGGGATTCCTTGCCTTTCGCATATTTTACCACCGGCTTTTAAAAATCATCCGAAAATTCAAGAACATAAAAGCGAAATTATGACAGGATTTTGCAAAGTAATTACGAAATACGCATTAAAAAATCCAAAAAAAAAACAGTACTTTATATAAATTAAAATTTATTTTATTAAGTTTTCGATTTTGATTTACAGTTAAACCTTTCAACGTTTTTTTTTTGTTTTTTTGTTCTCTTTTTAAAACAGATCAATACGAATTCGAATTTAAGTAAGCTACAGTCTGCACTTTGAAAGCATTAAATACTTATTGTGTAATAGTTTTCGTTGCTGAGCAAATAAGTTCTATTTGTGAAGTAATTACATGTACCTAAACTAAATTGTATAGAAATCAATATTCTCTACTTCCGTTTTCTCTCAGAAAAAATGTCCAGAGGATGAAGTATTCGTAGTGAAAGATAAAAACGGGAACGTAATTGAAACTGCAAATAATTCAGCAGGGATTTACTCAATGGAGCAAGGCCTACCTCCACTTGAACCACCTGTTGAAAGGAGGCTGCAGTACGAGGACGCTGGCAAGGATATCGTGCTCACTTGTCCAGGGTACACTAATTCATTATTTAATGAGTTTACGGCCCATGAATTACAACTAAATTGAGAAAGAGAATGCTGCGAAATCAATTTTTAATTAGGTTTAAATACCTTTGCTCTTAAATTTTTAATGCGACGGTACGCACAATAAATACGAAAACAAATAATTAATTTTTACTCTCTAAAGAATACCACACAATTTTTATAATGAGGATATATTCAATCATACAGGATGTTTACCAGACGTTACCTTATAAATTCATTCTAATTTGTAAATTAAATTCACTTCATCGGTATAGAGCATACTTCAACAATTTATAAAAAAAATAGTTAATTGAATGTTTTATTTTTATTTTTTAACGGCGTATTAATTAAATTTAAGTTGTTTTATTTCGCCGTTTCTAATATATATTATTTTTGCAGTAATTTGAATTCAGAAACACCAGTGCAGTGGCAAATATCTTCAAAAAAGGTTGTACCATTTTTGTTAGAAAAAGAATCAGATGGACGGATGTATTTAAGTATAACGGATAGAATTCACATTAAAAAAGCACAAACAACTGATTCAAATACATACAGGTATTTTTCAAATCTCAACCTAATCAAATTGGGATTCATTTTTTTAATTTTTAGTTGTTGGCAAGACCAGAAACTTGCGGGAACTATACGACTTATAGTAGAAAAGAGAATTAATTTAAATTTTAATCATCACATATTGTTACTAGGAACTATAATTATATTTTCAACTTTCTTGTACGTTTTTAGTAAAGCGTACGCCGGAAAGAAATTTGTTACAGGAGTAAAATAATTGAATAGATGAAATTCTAAAAACTTCTGTGTTGCGTAAAGTGCAATCCCTATCGATTTGTGGTGTCATGCATATATAAACATCCACTTACCACGATTCCATCACTTCCTTTGTTATTCCTAAAACTGGGGGGCACCATATCCGGCAGAAGATTGACGGGGGGCTCCTGGCCTTTCAAGCAGCGCTCCACTAGCCACATCGCAAGGGCAAACTGCTCCCCATTCAACTTCCCGCTCTGCTTTATGTCGCACAAAGCCCTGGAATAGACCATTAAATATTCAAGCATAAGAAAGTGTTTCTATTTTTAACATTGCCAACAATTCTACATTTCTACTTCCATTGATATTCCATATATATTTGTTTTTCCGTATGAGAAAATTATCTAATTAAAAGTTGTATAAAAGTTTCTACTATTTTGATTGAGTTGAATGAACTTTTTAAAATTGGATGAAAAGATAAATACAGGTGAAAATGAAGGCACGAAATTGCACGCGCTGACAAAGATAAATGGTTCCGATATGATCGATGGTTACAAAAGTTGTGGGTAGAAAGTATAAAGGATTTATTGAATGCACACTGTCGTTATCAACAGTGCATATCATCTCCCTTCCAAATAGTACAAAACAGCGAAAAAGTCATCAATAGTCGTCATCCACTCTAATTTATATTACAATTTTACGGAATGTTTTGAAACAAAAAGCGTTAATTTTGTAAAGAAATAATCTTGACTTTGCAAATATATGATTAATGACAAATGTATATTTTAATGAGAAAATAATTTATTCTTGTAAACGTAAAATTCAATAAAAAATTGTATTAATAAGAGAGTTTTTTTTGACGAAATATAATGTATAATGTCACAAATGCTTTAACTTAAAATATTTTGGAGCATATTTCCTCAAAATTTACAATTTCAATATGTAAAATCATTCAGTATTACAATAATGAATTTGGTTTAAATTTTCATTAATATATCTGAAAGATATTACTTTATAACTTTATTTTTATTCTGTTACTTCTCCTATTGAAATAAAAATAAAATTCTTACCAAATGTGGGCGAGGATGGGCTGAGGCACGCCAGACTTAAGGAAGACATCTTTGATCTCCATGCCCGACACATATCCATCTCTATCTATATCCGACTTGATGAACAAGGTGTCGAACTTGGCTTTGTCCTCTGCCCCCACCACCCAGCTAAGTTGGGGCTGTTGAGTGATGGGCCCCACCGGCTGCATGATGGGGGCGGGGGCAGGAGCAGGAGCAGGAACAGGCACCGGCGCTGGCGCCATCATACTCGGAAGTGGAGGCGGCGGAACTTCTGGCTTAATACCATCTATACCCCGAGCCAGCAGAGGAGGCACTGGGGAAGAGCCTTTTCGCTTTGAAGGCGGCATTAGCTCTGGTGGTAAAGTGTTTGGGATTGCGTATTTTTCTAATGCTTTATACACTAGGTGCATTGCCTGAAAAAAAATATCATTGCATTTTTAAAAATGTAATATATTAATAATGCAAATCAAAAAACTCTGATTGTTATTTCAGTTATAACGAATGTTTTTGTGACGTTATCTTTATTCAAATTGGGCCGCCATTGCGGAGTAAATCAGAACCAATAATTGTCATTTGTTTTATTTTAATATCAACTAAACATAATGCAAAATTTTTTTTTACTTATTATAAATTAGGAATTGTAACAAATAATATTTTAAGATTATTTTATCTGCTATTACGAAAAAACAGTGTTTGGGAACCATTGGAGTAAGAAGAGATGACGTAATGAAAGAAACTAATATTTAAACCTTGATAATCAACCACAAAATTAACCATTTGTAACTATTACAAATTTTTAATTTAAAGAGGAAACAAATATTTGTTTTAAAGTGAATGAATTTTCTTGTTTATCATTGCGGTCATGTAAGATAATATTTATAGTATAAAGGTAAATAGACAATGGAAATGTTTTACTGAAATAAAGTTATTTTAACTCGTGTAAGTAGGTTTTTTTAATAAAATTAATCTAGTAAATGCTTTGATATGATATTCTCACCACAACAAATTCATGGCGATTTAACATCCCATCTTTGTCCATATCTGCCAAATCCCAGATCTTCCCCAGAGTATCCACAGGCAATTTTGATTCCATTAGAACGCCTCTCACCTACAACAGCAATTTATAAACATCGTTCTCTCGTCAATTAATTAACGCAGTACCTTGTTCCCTTGGATCATTCCATTTAGAGGCTGCAAGGAGTCGAATAATCTGTCGTATTTCTCCCGTTCAGCTGGTTTGATTGACCAATCTCCAGCTACTGAAGGTGGTAATGAGGTAATTAATGGTGTGGGAGTATTACTAGGTGGAGGTGGTTTATTTGGGCGGTTTATAGTTGGTAATTTGTCGCCCTGGAAAAAATCAACAGCTTTTTTTATTGTACTTTCTTACTAGTTATGGATTTAGGCATTGATGGTAGTAATGTCGCGAAAAAAAATATTAATTTATTTCTCATGTACTATTGGGTTTATCATAAAATAAAATATACATTTTTTTATTTGAAAATATATTTAAAACCATATAGTTACTAAACCAGTAAATTAACAATAAGATGAGGAAATTGCAGTTTGATATTTTACTAATTGGATGGCATTTAGCGTAATTGGTAGTCTAATAAGAATCAATCGATTTATAAATAGATCAGGTACTTAACGTGTGAATTTAACACGTTACATAAAAGTGTTTATGCAACGTAAAAATGTTTGTACGTATGCTGATATTGCAATCACAAAATTGGTAATTTTCGAAAAAAACGATAAATACAAAGATTAATATAACGGTTATCTGAATTTTGAACAACGAAATCTTACCATTTTTGGTGGAGGCATATCCATACTTAAATTTGAAATACTAATATCCCGTCCGGCCTGCGCTAAAGCAACAAGCTTAAGCGCAACATAGAACCCAGTTTTATCTAAGGAACCTCGTCCACCAGGATCGGAGAGATCCCAAATTCGACTGAGTACTACGTCACTAAGACCAGAACGTTTAAGAAAGCGTGCTGCTTCCATAGCTCCAATAAGCCCTTGGCCATTGGGGTCCACCTAGAAAGAAGAAAAACATTGCATATTTTCTTTCTGTATAGACTATAAAAGAATTCTTTCATACGCCACATACAATGCCTGTAATTACAATAATCTATTCATATTCATATCAAAGTAAATATACGTCAAACAATTACCACACGTAGATTAACTTATCTAAAATAAAAGTAAGATTAAAAGAAAATACCTGCGAATAGTAGGCTTCATATATGGCACTGTGGAATCCAGCCACCTGTACACAATAATAATTATTCATTATAAAACATTATTACGATGACACTGAATGATAATTTGACAAGTCACATAAAATTTTTGACTTCAATTTTACGAATACAGTATGGTTTTTTGATGCTCTTGGTAATAAATATTTATTGTGCATCACACAAAACATAAAACTGACTGTTTTATCACAAGTATCTAATTTTACAACTTATTCCGCAGCACTAATATTCATATCTAAATTTTAAGTCTTCAAATTTTTATCAATAAAGAAATACTTTATATTGTTTAATGTCTATATTGTTTAAAAAATTAATAAAATATAAGAAAGCAAGTAAATATAAAAACATGTAGAAATTGATGTAAATATTGAACCGTAGTGTCACGAACGGTTTGAGAACACCGATGTCTTAAGTCACGACTTGGAACTTTGTTTATATTTACAGAACTTTATTTTAAGTATTTATATTGCCAAAAAAATCGTTAATTAAAAACAATTCTGCGATAATACGCCGCCCACCGATCTGTCATTGGAAACCATTTAGATGAAGACGTGTGAGATAACATAAAGTAATTTAAAAAAATATAATGAGTCACCCATAAGTACACCATCAAATTAACACTTGTAACACACGAAAATAATTTTAATTGTTGCATTTATTTCCAATAATCCGGAATTAAATTTCCACAGTACCTGTGTTGGTGACGGCAAGACAGCCATCTTTTCGAATACTAAAATTCATAGGCGGAGAACAACGACTTTGCAGTTTCTGTTTATTTTGTGTATACAACAAGTACCTAAAAACAATAATTCTAATCTAGTTCAACCACTCTATACTACTGTATTACTTTTAATATATGTAATATATTAAATATTGAAATCTCTGTAGTAAAATAATTTACGAAATTGTTCATTTTCAGCCTGTCGACGCCAATGGATTGCAAGAACGTTCATTGGTCAATGTTCATAAATGTCGTCCAATAGCATACGCAATCAATATACAAACTAGAGTAGTAAGGTAGTAAGGGTAGTAAAATTAGAAAATTAGTAACTAGAATAAAAGTAATACCCGGTAACCTGTTTACGTTCGTATTTGTCTTTTAACATTTCCGATATTGAATATTTTGCTGAGAATTGACGAATTTCAAAAATCAATTTTCTTCACCGTCTTCTTGCCCTAAATTCCTAAACGGAGATAACAAAATTCTTGTTTCAAATTATAACCCATGGTATTCTCATAAGACCGTCGAGCTTAAAAATTAATAAAATGATGTGATTATAAAAAAGAACAGTATAAATCTAAGACAATTTTTATTAATTAACTTTACAAATAGATAAAAATTATTGTTCTGACTTAACATTTACTGATAAAACTATTAACAGAATCCATCACTTCTGGATCTATTTCTAAAAGATCTTCACCAACGGTATTTTGTAGATGTCTTTCTTTAAAAAATATATCACTGTCTCCATATTCTTCTTCAATGATTTCATTAGATACACATCCTGTTTTAATCATATATAACCATTTAATTTTTTTGTTAATATCCCTTATTACTTTATAACAAATTTCTATTTGATCTTTATTACATTTATCACTATGAACTAATCTCCATGCTTGTTTCTTTTGCTTCTTGTATCTTGAAAAATAAGAATGATGATTTCTGTAAATATTGTTCGCGCATAAAATAGCTAAAGGTTTAATATTACTGTTTCTTGCATGCACTAAAAATGAACAAAAAGTGAATACTTCACAAATTTAGAATTGCTTCAATTACCTCTACTTTTAGGCTTTATTGGTCTTTTTTTGATTTTTTCTTTTTTAATATTATCATCAATTACACTTCTCATATTTTCTTTATTTTCTGAACCATCTTCAGAAGATTGAGATTTGGTTTCAAAGTCTTTTGATAAAGGTATTAAGGGAGGAACTTTTTCATTTAAATATTTTAATAAAATTGGTCTCATTCTAAAATATTTTCTTTAGAATTTAGAACTAGGAAATATTTTAAAGAAATTACCCATTGTGGTAAGAAGGAACCAACATTTGCTTCATCAAACCCGGTAAAACGGAAGTAGTTTTTAAATCCTCATGTTCCGGTAATGGTACAGTACTCAAATAATAAAGTAAAATATCAGAGGGCAAATCAGTCAAAAGTTGATACAAATTACTTAGAGTCTACAAAGAATTTATACAATTTTACTTAAAAAAATAATAAATAAATTGGTTATTTCACCTGTTCATAAGTTATCTTTTCGAGTGCGTAGTCTTGAAGAATAGTATTTGCTGCTCCTATCACTTGGGGATTGTGATTATAGTGTTGATTTACTACAAGTTTTAGTAAATTCTGCGGATGTTCCATAATTATTATTTTTATATGACACTGACATGTATTTGCCCTTGACGCAAAACAAAAGCAGTTTACACTGTTTTGTTTTTGTTTCTATAAGCACTCTAGATGTAGGGAGGGTATTAAAAAAAACATGTTAAAGTATAACGAAACTTGTATTATAAATAGTAAAAATTTGAATACAAATTTATAATAAATATACTTGATGCACAAAAAGCAAAAACAATAACATTAAAATGAACACAAATATAAACCTTATTTTTTAAACCACTCGCTATATTCCTATTCGTAAATCCATGCTGACTAATTAAAATTTTATTTCTATTATGATTTATCTAGGACTACTGACGATTAATTTACCCGTAATTTATTTTTTTACTTAGATATCGCTTCTAATAATTACAGGTACTTCTAACTAAATATTTAAACCCAGGGCAATATCCGGTACCGATTTTAAAAATCGGTTTTATTAATAACTATTAATCGTTATTTATTTGATTCCTTGACATATTTGAATCTCTTAATTGTTAAATGTGGATTTGTTCGTACTTTTTTGTGCATTAATAAATTTATAATTATAAATTTATTGCACTAAAATAAAGTCATATAACGTGAAGTAATACCGAGAAGCTTAATTATTTGTAGTAATCTAAATGTTTGAAAATTTCCTTTCTATAGTAGTATTTTAAAGCTTAATTTGATAGACATGTACAAATGAAATATATGTTCAAAAATGTGTGTATAAAATTGTTTATTTCTATAAAATATGAAAGTAATTTTAAATTTAAAAATGGGATTATTATAACAACGGCTTTTAATTCCATTGTAAATATTAAAAGAAAATTGATAAATAATCCCATTATTTGGACCAATTCAGTCAGATGTGTAGTTTTTGGCAAATAATATTACAAATTTGTTTAAATAAAATTGAATTCGCTAATTCTAAAATACTTATTCTAGGCGAAATCTTACACTAGTAGTTCAACAATTGAAGAAATAACAACACTGAGAAAATGATTCTATTGCTAAGTAATTCCTATAGAAATATATGTTGATGTTCTTGTAACAAGGCCCTTTAACTGTACTAAAATACTTTATCAAATTAAGCACACTGTTATTATTGCTTCTTTACTTTTAATAACAAAGGCATACTAAATTAATGAAAACAATTTATGAAGAATGCTTATAATGAAAATAATAAATTGTATCACCTGTTTTGCTTTTCAAGACGAACAATCAAATTTTCAACTTTAATATTTACACGAATAAGCAATAAATACGAAACAAGAACGGAAGCTAGCGATACCATGATTGCAATTGCTTCGAAGATTAACTTCGGTGCAAAGATACCCCATACCATCAAATGCCGGCAATGGATTGTTACCGACAGCATACTCGTAAACATCTAAAAGAAAATTACATCACATATTTATTATAGTAATACCAAAATTTCATACCCGTATTCCATGGAAGAGAATATATTTGCAAGCAAGATTTCCCATTCCTCTTATCATCAAATTATCATGCTCGTATAATATCAATTCTCCTCTCCTCAAATCCTTATTATCTTTGGAAGTCAAATTAGGAAACATGATGTATAGAGTGAATGGTCCAATAATTAATAAAGGCAAAGTAATTCCCATTAAAATGTATGAGCCAAATGTATTGATTCCAACTAATGTAGCTGGTATAGCATTATGGATAAAATTTGCGCCTGTTCCAACAAAAGCTGCCTCCCAGTGGATCAGAGGGAAGGACGGTTGGTGTCCAGTGGCAAAAAAGAAATAATGTGAAAGAAGAACCCAGCATAAAACTGCTGAACTGGGCACATCAAACAATTGGGCTACAAGAATAAATACTTTATTCTCTTACTTCTAAATTATTATGACTTCTTACATATGCTTGTTGCCTTTTCATAATGTGAGATCGATAATACTATAAGTACAAAAGCAGCAGTAAAATACGCAATAACAATAGAAGGCGCATATCCATCTCCCAGTAACAATGCAATTAAAATACTAACCAAAATACTGACAACAGTGAAAGTAGCACTATACACCGTACCTAGCCCATACACAACAGGCATATCACTTTCATTATTCTCATTTTGCCTATCCTGATACAAGCCCTTTACGTGATTAAATATTTGTGGAATAATATTTTCTTGTCCGTAAACAGGAACAGTCTCTTTTCTTTTTGGAAGAATGTACACACATAAAGGTTCAATTACTGTACTGATCAAACCAAGAAGAACCAAGGCATAGACACTCCATGCAAGAATATCTATTTGCCAACCAGATACAAGTTTACTTTTTTGTTCCTTAGGTAATCGATGTAATACCCAAAATCCCGCGGAACATACGACCATAACGGAAGGTGCATATCTTGCAATGGTTACAGTTGGTGAAAATCCAACTAAATTACCACAACTTCGTAACCAGATTCGAGTTATAGTTACAAAAAGTGCAAGAAATATTAAAGTTGTAACCGATTGAATTTTTTCGGAATTATGACCTAATTTTTCTGTATCCAGAGAAAAATTTCTACACCATTTTTGTTCTTCCCGACATCTCCAATAAATCATAGAAATTCTTATCAAAGAACCGATAATCAAACCTAATAATACTAATTTTGTTTTTAACGAACTCCATTTAGATTTATATTTGTCTTTCTGTTTATTAGATATTAAAATGGTGTTATAGATAATAAAACACACTAGCCCTAAAGTTAAATAAGATAATACGTTTCCTTCTTCTAATATATAACTATTAGAAAATGTTGTGCACATAAATAACAACAAAATTCCTCTACACAAAACATCCAACCAATGTCTAACTTTCGTGCATTCATACCAATGAATAGCAATAGTTTCCCAGTTCTGTATAACAACTATCGCTAGCATTAATACAGAAATCATTCCAGTAGAAAACATTAAAGTTAATTCAAAATTTTCAACAAGAGAAAAATAATAACAAACATAACTACCAAGTGCAGCGATTAACATCATAATATAAGAACATACCACAAAAGAACTCAATAATATTTCCGATAATTTCTTGCTTGGAATTCCATCCGTGACCATATAAGCAAAAAATATAGTTAGAAAAACTATCAGAAGACCTCGAGACATGGAAAAAGAATCAAACTGAATCCAAACTTCGGCGCATGTATCGCGTACTAGTTCAATATACTCTTTAACTTCCTTAGCAAAATTTCTAAATTGTGCTTCATTGTTAATTGTATTCACTTTAGCATTTAGTACATTAAATTTCATCTTTAACATCCCTAACTTTTCACTACTAATTTGACTAGAAATTTCGGAATATCTATTAATATAATTTGTAACTTGTAGCGCGTTGGACCAAAGTCCTAGTAACATTTGTTGCCAATTGGAAAATAAATGATCGGAGTTATTTACAATTGGAATCGCGTCTAATATTAATGAACCTAAATTTGAGAAAGGTACAGGTACACCTAATGTTGTAGCTAAAGTTGGAATTAAGTCTACTTGTTTTACTGTGTCAATTTTTTGGTCATCGTACGATATTAGAGGAACTGGAGAGTAGATAAAGAGAGTGGCAGTTATTTCTAAATCTGATTCGCCACCGTGGTCACCTATAAACATGTTTGAAGATTATAAAAAAAAATTAAATATTAAGTTGATATGTATTTTTTTATCTTTAAGTAGTAAAAAATATGAGTAATACCTGTTGTAGTCATCCCATGATCACCTATTACGTACAGAATTGTATCATTATCCATAATATTGACGACATTGCTAAAAATAATTTACATTTATTTTAATGACTCATTAAATTTATTCATGATTACTTTATTGCAGTATTTATTTCAGTTAATTTTCTTTCCATCTCGCTATGGTACGGTCCATATCGATGTCCACAATGATCAACTCCCAAAAAGTGACTAATAAGTAAAGACCAGTCATCTTTTCGGATTTCATTGTAGAGTTGACTTATAATTCCGTAATCCACGGTGTCTAAATCAAATACATTAAAAGATGGAAGAGGCCAACTTCTTATAAATCTTTTTGGATACAAATTGGCCCAAGTATCATCACCCATAAATACAATATTATGATTTTGGTTTATTAACTAAAACATTAAATACAAATATAATATTTAAAGTAAACATATTTTTGGAAATGGAAAATATATATAAGCCCGATAAATAAGGGATTCTTAATAATAGTTTTTTGCAATAGGCCGATTTTAAAATAAATAAATTTATGATTAAAAATAGTATAAAGCAAAAAATATTATTAAAAGGTTAAATAATTATAAACCACTATTAAAAGTATGTTCTCAGCAAAGGTAGTGAAAAAAAATTAAATCAGTAATTTGCCAGGGTGAAAAATTATGTTTATTAAATTATACCTGATCTAATATGTTGTCTTCATTGATCTCCGGTGAAGCAAAATTGGAATCAGCATCTATAAAAGTGGGTAAACTTCCAGTTGTTAAAGCTTTCAATCTTTGCATAGTTGTTGTGGGTGGATCAGCAATAAATTTGTACAACCTACTATGAGCTGATTGTTTCAACAACTCATGCATTATTGGTAATTTATTTTGGAAAGGTGCAGCTATCTCTAACTGCGTATCGTACGTAGCAAAATCATATCTTAACGCATCTACGACTAGTAAAATCACTTTAGCTTTCTTTGGAAAACACAACTTCGAGGCACTGTTAACATCTTGGAGCAACTGTAGCAGCTTATCTTGCTGGGTGCAATGGTACTCGTGACCATTTGTAATATTTACAGATGTTGAACCAGCCGGAGTACAAGGAATCTTGCTGTATGGAATGCAAGTTGATGAATCTGTGAAGGCATCTTTCCGAAGTAAAAATCCTCGAGTAAACATCAATATCCCAGCTACTATTAAATAACAGATCCATAGTACGAACATAAAGTAGTGCCAATGTTTAGCCATTGTATGAACATTTAAGAAAATTTATGTATTTGGGGTTATAGGTTAGGCAACAAAATCAATAAATTTGTGCACATTTCCACGATACACTTCAACTATAAATATTTAAAATAAGTAAAATAACAACACTTTATAAACATTTTCATTAAAAACAACAACAAATTAATTGTCAAAGCTGCATGTTGTCATTTGTACTTATTCGGCAATATTACACAACCAAAATTTTCCTCTAAAAGATTATATAAACAAATATTTTAATTCATATTTACATAAATCAAAAGTAACATGAGATGAAAATTATCTAATTAATATACAAATATTGCATGTATATTTTATTTATTTATATTTTAATCATAATCTTTCTTATCTCTTGTGTTGTGTAAAACAGTCTTTCAATGCCGCTGTACGCTTCCTAACCTAGAAATAACATATTGTACAATTTATGAAATAAAGTAATATTTTTACACTTTTAAAATATGTTTTATCATGTAAGTATTTTATTTATTAATTGTTTTATTCCATAAGATATAATGTTTACTTAATATTACAGATATCTCTAGAACATGAGATTTTATTACATCCACAGTACTTTGGGCCACAATTACTTGAAAAAGTAAAAACTAAATTATATACTGAAGTCGAGGGAACATGTACTGGAAAGTATGTATAAACAATGTGTTAAAAAAATACAAGAAATATTTAATTTCGTAGATATGGGTTTGTTATTGCTGTGACAACAATAGATAGTATTGGCGCCGGTTTGATTCTCCCTGGACAAGGATTTGTTGTTTATCCTGTTAAATATAAAGCTATTGTTTTTCGCCCTTTTAAAGGCGAGGTCTTAGATGCAGTTGTTCGTCAAGTAAATAAGGTAAATTTAATTTATTTTTCAATATTCGTTTGTTTTACAAATGTCTTCTTTAGGTGGGAATGTTTGCTGAAATTGGTCCACTCTCGTGCTTTATTTCTCATCATGTGAGTAAATATTTAATTTATTGTTCTAAAAGTATTTACAATTCTGTCATTTTTGTAGTCCATCCCATCGTATATTGAATACTGCCCAAACGAAAATCCTCAATGTTATAAAAGCAAAGATGAAGACATTGTAATACATGCAGAAGATGAAATTCGACTGAAAATTGTTGGAACTAGAGTCGATGCTACTGGAATTGTATGTTATTATTTATTAAATAAAATAAAATTTATTAACATTATTTATTTCAGTTTGCTATCGGTACACTTATGGATGATTATCTTGGTCTTTTGGGAAGCAATACGTAGTTTTAAGTTTTTTGTATTTTAATTTTATTTTTCACTAAATGTATAACAAATAAAAGATTATCGATAAGTTTAAAATTATTTTTATTTCCCGTTATTAATAAAACTAACATTTTAGATCCTCTAAGATTAAATTTTGAAAAATTCTCATTGCTTTTGTTTATTAACTAGAAGACATTAATTTTTTGTCTCCTGCATAGCTGGATCTGTAGAATCAAAAATTCTAGATGCTGAATTTCTTTACCTATTTTCAAGATAAGTAATTTTGTGTTATTTATAGTACGCGATATCGGTAATAGATGTCGGACCCCATTCTATTACCTAAAATAAATACAATAAATTTAAAATTTTTTGATTAAAGGTAAATGTTACGATAATATTTATTTAAATAAAAGACTTGAAATTAAATTCGCGAGGAAATTTGAAACTTTTTGCCAGATTCTGTTAATTTCTAAACTTGCATATGGTCCAAAGAAAAATTCCACGGGTAACATTCAATATTTTCAATAAATCAAAAAAGTTTTAATCCTGTCCTTTTCCAAAATTAATTTTAAACAACTTTTTTTTCAATATATCAATTATTTTTAAAATGCATCCAATCGGGTATTTGTGTTTCAACGGTTCTCTTAAAATATTGAAGTCAATATTTCAAAAAGTTAAGAAAACTGAAAAAAGAAAAAATGAAAAAGAAAACAGTTTTTCTAAAATCATTAATTAATTTTAAAAATTCACAGCTCCTGCGTTTATTATAAATTTCTCCATTCTAGAGACTCTAGATATGTAATTGACGATTTTTAGATGAATCATAAATTTTACAGTTTTCTCTCCAAATTTTGCCACGTTTTGAATTTCGTACAAACTAAGGAATTGGTAATCTATTGTAGTTAAATAATAAATAAACAAAAAAATATGTGTAGAAATGAAGAATATATCTGTTATTTATTTTTTAATATAATATAAAATATTGTATAGTGCATAAAATAAATTAATAAATATTTATATAAGAAGTATGGAGTAAGAAAGTAGAAATAAATATATTATCAAAGGACTTTTTTATTCAATTTTTGTTTTTGGCGAAAGAGAATAATAAAATAAATTTAAAGCAAAGTTTTTATAGAACATTTAGGAATGAAGTGAAGCAATTGAAAGGTACATTTAGAGCAATGTGCTCTTATTACAGTCCTGGAATCGAGCCGAGAAAAACGAAGTTTTAATTAAGATGAAGGCGGGAGAACTTGTCCGGATTTTCTTCCAAACCAGTTCTTTCCCGAGCTCAAGTCTGCTTGCTTTCAATTTTCCTCGTTCGGGCCTTGTGGAAATTAATAGAAAACTTTGTATGCGGTGGCTTGGGTTTCCTACATCCAATCATTTTATTTTTTAACTATCATCCTATTTTCTGTATTCACCCTAAGCTCTGGATTAAGAATAAGACAGGATAAGGAAACTGAATCAAATTATTTTTTACCTAAAATTTGTTTATTATTATATATTTAACTTAAATATAATACAAATATATTTTTTAAATAAAAATATTAAATTTTTAATTAATAATATACTTATCAATTGAAACAAGTATAAATAACAGTTTAAAGAAAAATTGGTTAGTGTAAATGGAAGAAAATCAATACTTAAATCATTAGTTTAAATAATTTACGTAGATGACACTATAAGGTTGTTGAATATTGAACATTTCATACAGAATTAATCGATATTATTGATTTTTTCAATAATATGAAATGAACAATAAGAAAAAGGGATTATACGTACATATGTATAGGTACAGTAGGAATGTTTTAGTAATAATAGTAAAATTACTAAAATTATTTTTAATTTTTTAATTGTTGACACAAATTTATTTGAAAAAACAAATTATAGTGTCATTTTAACTAATTATTATGTAAATTTATTGTATATAATCTTCACCTTATATTTCTCATAAAAATGAGTTCTGTCGAATGTGGTGCATTCTTTACTTCAGCTATAATGCAAGAGAGATAAACGTAAAATATGTAAATATATCACTCACGACTTATTGCCCATTATTGAGTGTATCGGATTTATACTAAAAAGCGAGATTATCAGATGTTTTATTTCTTGGTTAATTCAGTTGACGTAGAGAGTTTACCAGAGAAGTACTTCTTACATGACAAAAAAGGAATAATATTTTAAAAATATGTAAGCATGCCAAGCCAAGAGCAAACAAATAATGAAGATTATAGCGTGTTGTTGGCATATTTTCAGGTGTTATAATTTATTTACATAGGTCCATCTATAATTCTGTTCCCTCTCACCTATTTCACGTCTGTATCTCGCGTTAGTTTCCTGCTCCTCACATGTGTTATCCTGTTCGGCCTCCTGTCAGCAGGATGACGTATGGGGGTGTAAATCTCCTGCCACACTCCTGCTGTCCTACTGCACACTGCACTGCTGATCCTGCTCACTTACACCACTGTTCTTCACTTCCTTTCACGCCCTACACCCATCACACCACCTTTCTTCCCCAACAAAAGATGTTTATAGTGGAAGACAATAAATCAATCAGTTTCGAACATGAAAAAATTTCCAGGCTTAAAAATATTTAAAGGAACTCGGCGTTTTTTAAAGTAGAAACTTGAACTCATGCATTTGTATTGGGCAGAATATCAAATAACAGATATTTTTTCATTTTTAATTGTTCATTTTCCTTATTACAAATTCATAAATATTTGATGTGGTCAGGACATACATTTCCACTCTTGAAGTAGGAAAGTACGATTTATTATTATACATATCTTCAAATTAGCTTACTTTATTTACTCAAAGTTGCACCCCAAAAACAGGTCTTTTTTTAGATATTTATTAGATATGGGACAGAAGCCAAATAATTATTCAGTATTCGGCCATATTTTCACTATTCGGTACTTGGACTATTCGGCCTATCTTATTGCCAAATATTCGGTTAAAAGAACTAAAAGAACAATACTGCTTTGTTACGATAAAATATATAATTATAGATAATAAATTTTAAACAAAAGAATACATAGGTTTAGTTATTACTAAAGTACCTATCTACAATAAGAGTAAAAAATTGATTTTTTTAAACTAAAATAATTAAATTTAATAATAATCAAACAAGAAATAGGACAAGTAATTATGAATAAATACATCTCTCTCCGAAACAAGGACCACATAACGCCTTCAGATTCTCGAAAAATATATTATTCGGTAATGCCGAATATTCCTTATTCGGTTAAACTGCTGTTCGTCACATCACTAGTATTTATAAGTATTCCAAAAATGATCAGAGACAGAGATACAATCGCATTTTATTTTACGTAAAAAGTTATACCTATATGTAGAAATATAGAGAAGCATGTATGTTCTTTGGAATGATTATTAGAAAAATAAATCTAAATTTTTGTTTAAAAAATAGGTACCTAAACATAATTTTACGTTTTAAAACAAAAAAATATTCTTTTAAGCTATTATTATGATTGACGATCTAATTATGCAACTGCTATTCGTTTAAAAAATTTCTTTATCTGATTGGTAACAACGCCGTACCCAGGGGGCAGTTTTCGGGGTTGAAACCCTTTCCGAAATTTTCAACGATTACATGACTTTTTAATTTTATCCTGAAGAAATAATAATTGACTGATTTGCAGTTGAAAAAGATCGTAGAATAGTTTTTGTACTGTACCTAAATTTAATCTGAATATGACAACTTTTTCTAAAATTAGTAGTTAATTTTACTTACTATATATAGTAAGAAGGTATCTATGTAGCATACAGTTCTTATATGTGCGTAATACTATAATATTTTTCAATTCTTATTTCTTTTTTGAACAAATAAATATATTTTTTTCATGCTAAAAGTTTAATTTCGTTTTCATTTAAAAGCAATTAAAAGTGTTTTATTATTATTTATTTTACAATGAAAAGCATTATTAAGTGACTAGAGAAAATTGAAACTATGAAACTGTTTCTAAAAAATTTTCCAGTGCGTTCCACCAGCTGATATCCGATTTCCATCTTCTGAAAGGGAATGTCTACACATTTTGTTACTAATTTTATGTACGTAACATCTTATAAATCAAAGCAATCTTGGGTAAGGTCTCTGTGTGTCACATGAAACAATCATTTAATATATTTGCCGAGCAATGTATGCAGTGCAGTGACAGAGCAACAATGTGGTACAATAGAGGTAGCGAAACGGCTTTCTCGGGATGCATTCGTGTGCTTATTACAGCAAATATGTTAGTTAGAACGTCACCGTGTCTGCCTACATGAGGGTTGGGTGGTATTATTCCCAAGCAAGTGATTCTCAAAGATGCAATTAG
The DNA here is from genome assembly GCA_035578165.1 of Stenolophus ochropezus. Taxonomy (NCBI): domain Eukaryota; kingdom Metazoa; phylum Arthropoda; class Insecta; order Coleoptera; family Carabidae; genus Stenolophus; species Stenolophus ochropezus. The sequence goes on along the minus strand of JAQOWZ010000001.1, from coordinate 14,447,399 downwards.
TTCAAAATCATATATATTTCCTTCGTAGACATTACAGAGAGCAAATGTTAAGTACAGATTATAAATATAAAATAAGATTCACATATTACTCGAAGGCTACTATTTATAATAAATAACCTAACCTAATTTAAACAAATTATTCCTATTTTCATTATTTATATTGGTGAAACAAATTTAAAAATACTGACCAAATAAAATAGATGTCTTATTTGAAAAACTATAAATTGTTAATCAATAGACAATATTGTCAAATACCCAAATATTGTCTATTGATTAATTATGAGTTCTGAAAGCTTCTTTCAATATTTATAAATTGTTAGTTAAATTTTAAACACATTATTTAAAAAAATAAATATATTCAGATTTATAAAATGGGTTGCATTTGTAAAATATCTATTAGATACTCTGTAACAATGCTGTAACTTAAAAATATAAAATATTTATTAGAAAGTGTCTATATGTATTTTCATCATGTTTATAATCGTATAAAAATTTTACCCCTATAGTCTATTCGCTGAGGCATAAGAAATTCAAATTTCATAATTAAACGTCAGGATTACATGGAATAAAATTTGCAATTGCAATTGCTTGTAATACTGTGACCTTTTTGTCTTCTGCTTCGTATTGTTATTGTTCGAGTTTGCAGGGGCGGATCTAGGTGGAAAGATAAGGTGTGCGAAACCTCAAATTGCCGCCCTCCGCTTACTGAACCAACCCCCCTCCTCACCTAACAGTGAACTTGTCTGACCATAAAACTTTATTTTATTTTGTTTCCAATAAACTGGAAAAATATGTAAGTCTCATCGAACGGCAAAAACAAATACTGATAGATGTTACGAATAATTATGATGAACAAAGAAAGAAGAAAACATACATACTCAAAAAGAAATAAAACTCTAAAAAAAATACAATAACGTAGAAGTATGTAACGCAATTCACAGCCCATGTAAATTGCCTACTATAAAGGTACTTTTCTTGCCTTTGCTTGAGCAAAACGCTTTACTATAACGTTATGATTTATTTTTCGGTAATTTCATGTTCTATGGAAAGTATTGAAAACGCTACAAGTTTTTCTGGGGTACGTTCAAAAACCTTACTCTGGGGTACTGAGTATACAATATAACGTTCAAATACCAAAGAGTATGCTCTTAGAGTTTTCCCTATGTGCGTTCAAAAATTCAGAGTGCGTACTCTAGAGTTTACTCTTCGTACCCTGTAAAACTAGCAGGGTAAGAAAGGTAGCTGTCAAGAAGGGCTAGCTGTTAATCTGTTATTATAAATAATAATAAATGCAATGGATATTAATGTGGTTCATTTCAAATTTATTGGGGTGATAGAAGACGCAATAGTTTTTCTAGAGAAAAAATAATAAAAAAATAAAAAATTATGTACATTATATAAAATCCAGTTCACACAAATATTATTCACATACCAATATTTATAAAATATGTTTTGCTTCCACATGAAGCAAGAAACAGATATGATTTCTTTCATTCATATTGAAATTTAAAAGTAAGGTTGTGATATTGTTTGTCAAAATCAAAGTACGTAACTAGAAACGTTCAAAAACTTCTAAAACCTCAGTCATGTGATCATGCACAACCTGGAGTATACCTATACTCTATACACTAATTTTTGAACGTACCCCTGGAGATAGTGTAGATCATAAATAATTTTTGATCAATTTTAACTTTGAAAATGATCTTTCAGCAACACTAATAGGTAATGTTAGTAATAAATTAATTAATTAACTATTATGACATTTGGAAAAAGACTAGTAAAGTTTTGTTTATAAATATAATTTAATATTTCTTTAGGAGTTATATCGTCTTTTACAATTGTAGTTAAAGATTTGAGTTCCGTATAAAGCTCATCTGCATTAAAATTCCGTTCTTTGGTATCTTTATCAGTAAACAACAACTCTGAATTTTTACATTAGTTTATTAATAATTTTGTATCCATAGGACCAATATTTTTAATGTTAAATAAAAAGGAAAATGAATCGGTGTGTCGTTTTAGCGGGATAAATTGTTCTTTTAATGAATTAATTGCTGCATCTAACTACGTATAAAAGACTGATATTTTAAATTTATCTTTTTCACTAGAAATTGGTTCGTCTGACTGCTCGTAATTGAACATTTTCTTTCTTCTTCGAACATGTATTTCAACAGAAAACTTTGCCTCTTCTAAAACACTGTGAAACCCCTCTAGTCTATAGTTTTCTAGAAATTCTGTGATACTTTTTATGTTGTTCACAGCATCTGGCAAGTCAATATTTTTCAGCTGGAGTTGAGTACTAACAATATTAATTCTGTTTAAAATATTATGCTATAAAATTAAAGAGCAGATAAATTTATATGATTATAGTTTGGAAGCTAAAATGATTAGTAAATTGTAAGATGTGGTACATATGTTATAACAATATTTATATAAGTATGTAAATATTGACATAATATAGGAATAAAAATAGAATAGGTTCCAAATTTTGTAAATTTTATTTTTTTATAGTAATTTACATATATTTACAACTACCTACTTATACCTTAAAGGTTTCAAGCTTAATGGTAAAGTTTTAAATAAAAACATACCTATTGCACAAATTATTAATTGAATGTTGAGCACACTTTCAAATTGAACTTCACAGTCAGAAAATCAGAAAATAAATGTACATGTAAATGTTCCGAACATGTATCCCTGCGCTGAACTGTTAGGTCCACCTTCCTTGAGTTATTTACTAATTGAACAAAAATGGTGTTTTGATAACGTACTCTACCGACACTAGAGATCTATGCCGATACAAACAACCCGCCGCTAATTGCTATTGCCGCCTGCTGCATGTAATATAAAATTGTGGAACCAAACCAATATGTGTATGGTCCTACATACGTCAAACAATTATAATAAAAAATAATTATGCTAGATATGATCTCATAAATGCTTCAAAAGTTTGTAAATAAGTGTAAACAAAGATGAATAATTAATTAAAGTTTTAATTTTTACAAATTGCATTTCTAAAATGCCGCCCCTGAAAAATTACAGGTGTGCTATTGCACACCCAGCACACCCCTAGATCCGCCCCTGCGAGTTTGTGTTTATTGTCTTGTGCCAATCCATGTTTGATTTCCATGATGTTTATTTTAATTAAATTATGACTTTTCTACCGAAATATACTTAATATAAAAATGTTTTCTTGTGAAACCGGCACGTTACCCACGCCTATTTTAATGGAAGAAAATTTTCGTTTCGCTAAATAGAGTATAAATACTTATAAAAATTAAAACTTTAATAATTAACCAATTCCAGTATTATATTTTTTGATTACCGCTTTTCGTTATTTTCAGTCTTACTGATCGATATTTTATACAAATACGATACAATGTACCTGGTACTAAACGGTCACTTATCTTTATATTATCCTTTCAATAAAATGTTATTTCTAAGCGTTGGAATATGAAATATTCAATTTACTGACGAGTTCGAAATAATTTTTGTGTACCAAGACTGTCACCCATCTAATTATTAACTGCTCAATAAATAACTGTATTTATAAGCCTTTGGTATAAAGGTTTTATTCTCTGAAAGTCAACAATAAAAACAAAAAACAATCAAACGTATTTGCTGGTTATTTTTTTCATAAAATACGGTTTACCTATACAGTGACCCACATTTAGCAATCTGTTTGTATGAGTTCTGTTATTTTCCGTGTTTGTAAATTGGAAGCATCTCCCGTCGTTGTTGTGATTTTGAGGTTATCTTGATGAACATTTTGGGAAGCGGAGCGTTCGCAGCATCGCGAAGCCTCGTCTGTAAACAGACGGTATGATAAATGATCACCCGGGTGAGATATCCCCGTCGTAATTAAAGAATATGATTATGAGTGTCATTTCCGAAGACACGGATTTCTCATTTTCATATTACGTTAAAAGTTTGAAGAAATTATCTAGCATTAACACTGTCTTATTTTGAAATTTAAAGCCGATGTTGCAGATAGTAATTTGAGATGCATTAAAACTTTCCTCTGATAGTTTAATCAATATCGTAAGGAGACATTATTTAAATAAACTTTAAATAAGAAACAAGATAAAACGAAACGAGGAAGATTTACGATGCTTGATTATTATTTTATGTTGACGACAATAAAATCATTTTTATTAGTACTAAAATAAACAAATTTGCTATCTTTTCGGAATAAGCCATCATTGCCAACACTCAAATTCGGGAACGAGCAGTAATATAAGTGGAACGCGATTTTTATAGCGAAATAAATATTATCTTATTTAATAACCTAAACAAACAATTCATATTATTTTAGATACCAGTACAAGTATTTTATTTTTTTCCCACCTATACCCTAAATACAGTATTTTTAACGGAAAACATAGAATTTATCACATCATAGTTACGACTTTATATTTGATTGACAGCAATGTATTATTTACTTGTCTCATTTATTATAAAACATAGGAAATGAATTAGATACTTGCTTTTGGGTTATAAATTTTCTGACAGGCTTACACCAAGTGCAACAACAAATTAAGAATCATTCATAACATTAGAAGGATTGGTAGAATAGTAAAATGGTCTACTAGATCACTCGATCTTACATATTGGTGACCATTAATATCAGAAGTTTGAATGGGAAAATCTTCAAAAATTAGATGAGTTAAAAGTTCAAATTCTAAACATTTCTCAAAATAATACAATTGCACAAATATCATCGTATGTCATTGCTTAACAGTTTATGGATGGATTTTTGAAAATTTATTGTAATTATTTTTTAATTGTTCATTATTATATTTACTTGTTGTATAGCAGACAATTCTATTCTGCCAATTCCTCTAATGTTATTAATGATTCTTAAAATTATTGTTGCACTCAGTGTAGACCTGTCAGAAAATTTTATAACTCAAAAAGCAAATGTCAAATTCATTCCCTATGTTTAATTTTAAATGACACAAGCAAATATACATTGCTGATGTCAATTAAAAATCAAGTCATAATCATGGATATGATAAATCCCCATGTTTCATGTTAAAAAATACTCACGGTATATAAGGGAGGTATTGTGTGTTGAAAATCACATACTTGAACTCGAATACCAGGTTTTTTTTGATAAAAGAAAGTTAATTAATGACGAGAGTCATATTTTTGTTACTTTTTCTTGGAGAAATGCAAGATAGAGAGAGGCTATAAATAAAAGCAGTTATTTACTCATCTGGCCGCGAAGAGGTATTTAAAAAAGAGAGAAAATATTTTTCATTAGTTTTTTGCGGTTTACCGCTGACTGGCCTTTAGACGGAAGTCGAGTTTACGCGACCGGAAATAACTAATGGCGACAAAACGTCGTGAGCGGCCAGTGGAAGACAGTAAATGTTTATTTTCAAGGGTTCCAGCATTGTACAACTTCTCCACAACAAAACTTGTTGTATTTATGTGTCTAAACGTCAAAATAGTCGACACATTAATTTCATTGAATGAAAAAGTTACGAATCCCCGTGGTTTTCACTTTGCGTTGCTTCCAAATTTAGAGAGCGATCGTCTTGGACTGATTTGCTGGCTTCACGCTACGTCTACTTCCCGATACATCACGCTACAACTCAAACTGCTTTTGGACACTGTACATGAACTAAAAAATATATATTTAAAGCGTAGAGGGTTTTATCATTTCAATTTTAAGTTTGTTAAATCATATCAGTATCCAGTGAAGTAGCTAAAAGTTCTATCAACAATAATAGACAAAAAAAAACAAAAAGTAGAAGTCACCAATCATCCTAAAACGATTAAACTATTAAATTTTTATTTCGCACCAAAATAGTTGATTTTTAATATTTTATTTAAAATATATACATTCGAAAATAATGTGTGTAATATTTACAAACTATAAAATTCAATTTAAAACCTTTAATTTAAAAATCACCTTACAAAAATCTGAATTACAATTGCTCAGTTTTTTTGCCTTACTTATCTGTATTGGTGGTTGCATTTCGTTTATTGGTTGTTCTTTACGATGTATAGCCATATCCAAAAATTCTGCTTGCTGTGTTTTAAACTCAATTGAAGAATTGGATTATATTTTGCTATCAATCAATAAAATTTTTTCAATATTAAATTTTGAATTATGTTATTTTGTTTGGAACAAAATTTATAAGTCTTATAAAAAAGATGACAAAAAGAATGTTACTAATATAATGAATAAAATGCTTATTGTAATCAATTAATTGTATTCAAATATTCAAAATATCTAACTCTTTGTTGCTATTTTTATTAAAAAACAATAAAAGGTTAGGGACAAATGAAGGCCGTACTGATCCGATTTATTTTTTCATAAAATAATTTTATTTTTAAGGACGTTTCGGACGCAAGTGGTACATTTTCAGATAATCTATTAAGTATACAGTGTACTCACCCCAAGTTTGACTTTAGTTACAAGTTACAATGTACGTTATTCATCTGTAACAGTTTTAGTATCTGCGTTAATTTAATTATTGTTTGAATTTGTAGTATTGTTAAATAATTGTAAAATGAAACAGTATTCTTTGTAGAGCTCATGCTGACAGGAAATTCGATGTTTTCTAAATTTCTTTTGGTCATAAATAGTTCACAGTTAAGTTTTGTAAAGTTTCAAATTCCGTTTGGCATTTCGGTATTGTCTTCGAAGGTTTGCTTGGGATGGTCATAAACCATCAATCAGAGACAGGAAACCGTTCTGTAATTCCTGGTACAAGCTGGTTTTTTTGTAATCCTGGGACTGTGGGATTTTGGTGCATAATCACGCCCAGGAGGAAAATGACCAGTATGTTAAGGGAATTACGGAACAGGGATGAATTTTCTAACTCGAAGGAAGTGGGGCCATCTCAAGCAGATTTTTAAGATTTTGGGCAGTTGAAAGTTGACAGTCGAGAGTTGACAGTCGAGGGTTGAGAGTTGGGCAGTCAGCATGTGCAGAAATGTAAGATAGTCATGTAAGAATCATGACAGAGTAGTTGAAAGAAGTTTATTATCAATATGTTAGGATTAATTTAGTGTAAATGGTGTGTGTTTTATATTCATGTAAGTAAGTTTGTTTGTAAATATTTTTATTGCATGTAACTTGTCCTGCTTCTGTTAGTTTAAGTGTAATAATAATTTGTTTTATATTTTATTCAATATTTTAATATACACTTGTTACGTTTTATTGATAATTTAATTACCCGGCATCTCCATCTACCATTTAATATTCAAAATTAGTTTTGGTTATTTTAACTTAAAAAATAACCTGGTGGCAGCGTTAAAAAACTACCTTTCGGCAATAAATAATTAATAATTAAAATTAATAAATTAATTACTTTTTTCATTTTTTTACATTTGGTTGGCAGCGGTGTGGATACGAGTATTCCGGTAGCCACGCTCGATGAAATCGTTAGAAGAGTCGAAATATTAGTAGCCACGCTCGGTTAAAATATATTTGGTAGATGCGATTTATTTTTTAATTTAATTTTTTTTTGTGTTTGTTTTGAAATATTTTTGGTGAGAGCGACTAAGCGCTTATTAAATCCATTCGTTGAGTTTTCTGTATTTTCTGTATTTGAGTAGTTAGTTTCATTGATTAAGATAATGGATCCGATAAATGTAAATGCTAGTTTTTTAGTAACGAATAGCGGTGTAGCAAATTATATTCAAAATTTTAGTGGGGAATCAGGAGAATCTGTTAGTAAATTCGTTTGGCAAATTGATCAGTATAGTTCAAATTTTAATATTTCAAGTTCAAATACAGCATATATCGCAAAAATTCATTTAAAAGGTAAAGCAGAATTTTTTTTACATTCATTTCCGAAATTAAGAGATACTAATGATTGGATTGAGCTTCGTAAGGCCATAATCGAAAGGTTTTCGGAAGTTTTCGATTATGATGCTTTAGAAACTCAATTCAGTGATTGTTATCAGAGAAGGAATGAAAGTTTAAGAGACTATGCAGATAGATTAGCAATTTTTTCGGAAAAATTGGAACCCGAATCAGATACTGTGGATGGGCAAAATTATAGAAATCTGTGTATTCAAAGACGATTAGTAAGACAGTTTATAAGAGGATGCTGGCCACATTTGCACAGAGACTTAAAAATTGCAGACCCGCGAACATTGGAAGGAGCAGTAAAACTAGCTATTAAATTTGATTTAATAGAGAATCAAATCAGAGGCAACAATACTTTGAGTAAAAATAACGCTTGGCCGTCGGATAATTTAATATCAGCATTAAACGAATTAAATAATAAAGTAGATTCTTTTATAAATTCTAATGTAAATAGTATAAATTCGCGAGTTAGAAATGAAACAAAAGTAAGTTTTTCAAATAATAATTCAAATTCCAATCAGGTCAGAGTAAATAACAGGCAAAGAAACGCGAATTTTATTCCGCATATCATGTGTTTTACCTGCGAACAGATGGGACATTTTCAACGGGATTGTCCCACAAAATTTAGTAAGGTCATGTGTTTTAGTTGTGGTGAAAAGGGACATACAAAGAAATTTTGTACATTAAAGAGGTTACCCAAAAAAGCAGAGCAGACAGTTACGTGTGTTGATCAAAATGTTAAATTTGAGAGTGAATGTGATGAATATGCGTGTGATGTGACTGAATGTGGAAATATTGAACGTGAGCAGTTTGGGAGTGATAATGGGACGGATAATATGATTAGGCAAGATAAAGTTAAAGGTATAGATGTATTGTTGTTGTCGGCCAATGGCAAAAACCCCGTAATTAGCTATTCTCGCGATTCGGCAAAAGTTAGTAAGGAAGGTGCGCAATTCGAAAGGAACGCAATAGATGTGACAGAGGTGGATAAGAGTTTAATCCACTCTGATAAAAGAGACAATGTGGTGTGCGAGAAAGAGGCGGGCGCGAAATGTATATTTGGAACGGACAATGACAATCATCGAGAAGCCGAGGATGTACCCAAGGTCATTGCCCTGGTACATAATGTGGAAATCCCACCCCAAACCGAAGAAGAAAGTTTATTACCCGGACATGAAAATGGAGAGACAGTTGAAACAAGACAGGTAAGTAACCAGAAATTAATATCGCGCGAGTTTTCTGATTTCAGGACAAAAGATGGCGAGAAAACGAATATAGAGATAAAGGAAAACCGACTGGACGACGTCATACATTTCGAGGATTTAGTGGATGCAGCGAAGGTTTTAGAGATGGAAAATGGCTCTGATGTGGTGAACTCAGAGGCCCAGTTTAGCTGCGAGGTCGAGATAGCCTCCCATCCCGAAAGCGTGACGTCGGCCCAAGAAGTTCCTGAAATCGTGGAGGTAAAGAAGACCCACGTAATTGAGAAAGCAGGTAAAAAATCAGAATTTAATTTAATGCGAGAACAGTTACAGAATTACGATTTCTACAAGAAATTTAAGAAAAATAATATAGACAAAGATTTTGTTTTTAATGTCTTCTTTAGGATAATTTTTTTGAGAGAAATTATCTATAAAATTTATTTGTTTGATGAAATAATTTTAAAATTTTTATTGTTCAAACAGAGAAAAAGAAAGAAATTTAATAATTCTGTGTTACAATCAGCGCCAAAAATGTTTATTCTGTGTTCATCATACTTTTTTTTGTTTTGTAATTTTTTTAAAAAAAAATCGCATTTTGGTTGTAGTTATTTATGAAAGTTTAAGAGTTATATTTTTCAAAATTGTTTAGTTGGCCTGGTTATTTAAAATGAATTTGATTGTCGGATAATTGATAGTTGATGTTAAAATTGATTTTGATTTTTGAAATTGCATTTTTTAGTAGAGTTTAGTTTTGGTTTTGTGGATGCCAAAGCCACATATTGTTGTTGAGGCTTAGGAATTTGGCACTCCTATCCATTGGTAGCCAACCAATGTTGCACAGCATATTGAAAGAATTAATTTAATTTGATAATATGATGTGTAACCTCGGTGATTATAGTTAGTAAAAGTAAATTAGTTTTCATTAATTGGTGAATATTTTTAAAATGTTTAAGAAAAGTATACAGTATAAATTTAGTTAAAGTGTAAAGATAGATTTAAAAGTTTTAAGAAATACAATATAAATAACAGTAAAGTAGAGTATAAATTAGGTCTCAGTTAAAGTTTAAAAAAAAAAGGATACTAGTAATTAAATTAGGAAAATTAGGCATTAAGTTTGTACGCGCGATACTGCTGGAGAATTTTGTTGCAGCCCAGACACCACACTATTAGTATGATGGCCCGGAGTTCCCTAAACGATTGCAGCCAGGAAAGAAAGCATGGCTTGATCAAGTCTCACGTATGGCAAACGCTGCGACCATAGCTAGCAGGAAGAACCTGGCTAACAATGAAGTGCACGGGCGACAAGCTGCTGCGTCTACGTCAACAGGCAGAGAACCGATCATAGTACGTAGCAGCAGGAGCCAACATCATCGTGGCCTAGAGTAAGGAAAAGGCCAATGCAGATCAGCTGTCTACGTCAGGGACTTGGATTGAAACGGCGACTTCAGCGACCTGGGGAACATCTGGTAACCATCATCTAATAGTTGTTATTATGTTTTGATTATTATATTTTTTTTTTATTAAAAAAAAAAATATAACAATCTAAAGGGAGAGGAATATGTAACAGTTTTAGTATCTGCGTTAATTTAATTATTGTTTGAATTTGTAGTATTGTTAAATAATTGTAAAATGAAACAGTATTCTTTGTAGAGCTCATGCTGACAGGAAATTCGATGTTTTCTAAATTTCTTTTGGTCATAAATAGTTCACAGTTAAGTTTTGTAAAGTTTCAAATTCCGTTTGGCATTTCGGTATTGTCTTCGAAGGTTTGCTTGGGATGGTCATAAACCATCAATCAGAGACAGGAAACCGTTCTGTAATTCCTGGTACAAGCTGGTTTTTTTGTAATCCTGGGACTGTGGGATTTTGGTGCATAATCACGCCCAGGAGGAAAATGACCAGTATGTTAAGGGAATTACGGAACAGGGATGAATTTTCTAACTCGAAGGAAGTGGGGCCATCTCAAGCAGATTTTTAAGATTTTGGGCAGTTGAAAGTTGACAGTCGAGAGTTGACAGTCGAGGGTTGAGAGTTGGGCAGTCAGCATGTGCAGAAATGTAAGATAGTCATGTAAGAATCATGACAGAGTAGTTGAAAGAAGTTTATTATCAATATGTTAGGATTAATTTAGTGTAAATGGTGTGTGTTTTATATTCATGTAAGTAAGTTTGTTTGTAAATATTTTTATTGCATGTAACTTGTCCTGCTTCTGTTAGTTTAAGTGTAATAATAATTTGTTTTATATTTTATTCAATATTTTAATATACACTTGTTACGTTTTATTGATAATTTAATTACCCGGCATCTCCATCTACCATTTAATATTCAAAATTAGTTTTGGTTATTTTAACTTAAAAAATAACCTGGTGGCAGCGTTAAAAAACTACCTTTCGGCAATAAATAATTAATAATTAAAATTAATAAATTAATTACTTTTTTCATTTTTTTACACATCCACAAATTTTTTAACAAATTTGATATTCACAATTTGTTACCAACTAATTTATAGAAATTGTTAAAAAAAATATTTATTTAAACTATATATAACAACACTTAACGGATTAGGTGAAAATGGACCACTTGCGTCCGAAACGTCCTTAAAAATAAAATTATTTTATGAAAAAATAAATCGGATCATTACGGCCTTTATTCATCCCTATCCTTAAACAACGAAGTGATCCTTCTCAACATCGTACCTATAATATAATAAACAAAATATTTATTGTAATCAGCAAATATTCATGCGGATGTTTATGGTAGATGTAAGCAGGCGAAGGAAATGGGTGTGTATAGCGAATTCATTCGTAGCATAGAGCTAACCAAGGTGCGGCTAGCACTAATCAGCATAGTTTAGTACGGGTAGCCACTGTGCCTGGGCGACCACATATAATCCTAACTGTCGGTAATTAAGCCTGTAGCCTGCAGGTGGACTCGTCCTTCGTCCTGCGCCAGCCCGATCCCTTGACAATATGTGCTTCGCCATGCCGCAATTAAATAAACGGTGCGTGAAGCAGATGGAAATTAGGGGATACAAGGTCACGCACTATATTTCATGCCTTTGTTTTTCTCTAAAGCTCCAACAACAAAAATCATTACCTTTAATGGCTTCTTGCTTACTTATACATTGGCGGAATCATAAATCAAAATTGTAAACTATAAGAGAAAAGAAAATAAGGATATTGATACTGATTTCAGTAAATTTTTACTTTAGTTTCAGTTGGTCAAAAATTAATGAAATTTTTGTTAGGTTGTCTTCGTTATAGTAGGTTGATATTTTGGTAGGTAGTCTTGATTTCAATAGCTCAAAAATTAGAGCAAATTAAGATATTTTCAGAATTCAGTAAGTGAAGAATTAGAATATACTTTGATGGTTTGCTTTTGTGTCAGTAGTCTGGTCGCCGATTACATGGATGCAGCGGGAAATTTTAAATCAGTAATAAAGCCCTAAATTGTTATTATTTCGAAGAATTATTTTACCTCCTTCCATTTTTAAGTAACTGACTACTACCCTAACTGTGAGTTACTCCCTTGAAAATATTACCAGTGAATTATACATATTTTCATTTCAAAATTCCCACTAGTACGGTCACAATTACAAATTGAATATCAACCAATAGGTGTCTTATCTAGATAGCCAGTTTTAATGCAAGTCTCAGGATATACCGGGGATCCTGACACTTATTAGTCCCGTTCTGCGGGGCACTGGGTTGGTAGTGGGCCTTCGGGCCTCCGCCCCCCTAGTGGTTTGACTAGATCGCCTTCCAAGGCATTTTATGCCCTGAAGGTGACTTAGTTCAGCCGACTGGGAATTGGATCACAATTCAGCGTGTGCTCTAATTCTAGACCTGATGAAACCAGAGCACGTTCTGGAGCAGTTTTGGCTGTTATGGATAGTGCTCTGGTTTCAATGAATCAAGAATTAGAGCACTCAAAAGTGTTTGCTCCAATTTTAGGTTTCCTGAAAGTAGAGCACATTCTGGAGTATATTTGACTTATCTGGATTGTGCTCTGGTTTTAGTGGGTTAAGAATTAGAGCATTCTGAAGTGTTTGCACTACTTCTTGACTTGATTTTAGAGAGCATTTTCTGAAAACATATTTGGCTGTTTTGGATTGTGGTCTGGTTTCAGTTGGTGAGGAATTAGAGCATTTTCAAATGATTGTACTAATTCTTAGCGTACTAAATGACATTCATGAGCAGTTTTGGCTTCTATGGATTGTGCTCTGATTTTAAATGACTCAAGAATTAGAGAATTTTAAAGTTTTTGTCTAGTATTTCTTTTTTGTTGTAATTTATATTTTGATTTTGGTTATTAACAGAAATTTTATTCTCAAGGAAATTTTTAAAAGTCGGCGCTGATGGTCAGTATAGATCAAGAATTAAATTGGGTTTCAATAAGACAGTAACTAGAGCTGACATTAATAGATAATAGTTTAATTATGCCCAGAGCCACAAATAAAACTTAACTTTTAAGTAACACAAGCAAAAAATATATTAATCAAAGTTTAGATAGCAATGTTATTATATTGTCCGTAGGGAAACTTAAAATTTAGTAGTATAGGTGCAGCCGAACATTAGAATGCATATTTAAATAAATATAAGTTACTATAATTAATATTTGTTCTGAAGTATTGTATTTACATTGCATTTCAAAGCAGTTATAGTTTTCGCTGTCTTTATTTTACTTTGTAATATTGATCAAATTTTATTTTGCAATGAAATTAGAAAGTAGATTAATTGATACTCACAAATTAATGTATTTTTTATTAAACTTAACGTTTAAAGATCGCATAAAAACAAACTGAAGTAGAATGAAATGGTTCTACAAAACTTTTATAGTGGAAGCAAAATTTATCTTTGTCCATTACTGCAAAATATGATGAAAGATTTATAGGTCTTCAGAAATTCGTATTTCATTCGGTATGTTTGTTCGGGCGAGTATATAATGAAATATAATATTTAATATGTTTGGGGGTTTGTTTAAATAACGTGTAGTGTTGATAATGAAATTATCAGAGCAGAGCGAAACGCGGTAGCCGCCCGTACAATGCGGGGCCGAGACAGAAGCAGGAAAATAAGTAAATTTGTTTTGTTGGGAGTTTGTTTGCGTGCAGACTTTTTGCTCGCCACAAGTTCGCCGCGATCTTAAGTTAATTCTCGTGTGAAAATTAAACTTGAAAATAACAACACCAAATCATTTATCACATGAAATATAAACAAGAATTTGTTTGGTAATTACTGAGAGCACATATTTAGTTTACAACCAATTCAATTTGTTATTATTAATAATAAGCAGTTAGCTTAATGAATATTCCGAACACCGGTCTAATATTTGTTCCTTTCTGCCGCCCTAAGCCGTTCTGTTCCGCCTCTTGTTCTTTTAATCCATTAATAACTCTACCCTGCAAAAAAAATCACCGATTTCTCAACTACACCACTCGCAGTTCAACCCTTATGCAACCTAAATTAATACCCTTTATATTTAAAATCCAAAAAATAATATATGGGTACTCATTGTTTAATTCATAATTATAATGGGGTCATCCCCCTTTGGATTACCATATTTAGCGCCCCAAAGTTAGTACCAAAATTGCGTCGCCCTCTGTATTTTTTGATGTGTTGAAAAAACTTAAAACATCAGTATTATGCACGGAGAAATGTTTTTTTACAATCCAATTATTTATAAATTTATTTAGTTTGAAAAAGTTTTTTAATCTTTTTATAGATACTGTAAAGAAACTAACGAATCATTTTCATTTTATTTTCTGTGTTTTTAAATGTCGTAAATTCAAAAGGAACACACAACTAATAATTATTCGAATAAAGTTTTTCTTTAATTTATAAAAAAAATTGGGGCCTCCTAAAATTTGGCGCTCTAAGCCATGTCTTTGTTAGCCTAGGTGGTAATACGGCTCTGCTTATTCCATGGGAAAAAATAACATTTTCATGCCATTTGTGTACATTGTTTTGTAGATATAATTTTTTGAAAATAGACTTCGACTTCAAATCTCTTTAGAACGCCATTTGACCAAACGTCACGAATCAAAATGTTCTTCCTCTCTTGCTAAGGTAGTTTATATTTTATTGTTTTCATATAATTTCAATTATATTTCATGCATAAAAATTTGTTTTTATTCAGTAATAAAATATTTACACAAAATAAAAACAATTAAAACACTCTGTGTACGTTTCCTGTGATTTTTAGTTTAAGTTTACTTTGCGATTTTACTTTATGTTTGACCTTTTACCATCTGTGTATATCATTGTGTCAGGCTGTCAGGTATGTCTTAGAACTTAGTTATTACAATAATAAGTACTAGAAACGGTTGACTACATTTTTAATTGCAAGACCGGGTATTTTTTAATGTTTACCGATTGGGTTTCCAAGGCAGTGAGTTATATTTACAAATTGTAAAGTTACTGATTTCTTGTCGAACCAGAAATTGGTAAGTAAATAGTAACTTAGTAAGGCTTAATGTTTAATTTAAATATGACAACTCTTGTCAAATAAAATATTTCAAATTCGTCTCGATTTCCAAAATCATCCTCAACCGGTAGAGATTTTATTAATCTAGTACAATACTTTAGACCATGAATTTTTAATTATTTGTTATTAATATAACTCATTAATGAAATTAGTAATATTAAAAATTATAATAATTTATTAACATTTGTAATTTCCCTTCCCGAATTGGGAAAGCTTGATCTCCCCATTTGTGGATTGATGAGTTTGTTCGCACGGGGCGATTAGTCAGCGAGTTGGCGCGCGATACAAAAAGCTAATTTGTGCGCGGCGTGTGTGGTCTCCGGAGTCCTGCAGGACTCTGCAATCCCGTCGGACTGCGCCGCATGTAAAAACTGCCTCGCAACTCTTACGCTACATGCACCCGCCTCACAACTTCACAACAGTTTCAATGGTTTGTGTCCTAACTCACAAATAAATAAAACACCGCATTCTATGGATAATAGTTTACAAACAGGACTCACTGTATACTTATTGTATTTCCTCTCAAAATTAATTAGTAAGGTTGGTTATGATTTAAATTACAATTTAAGTCAATAATGGTCAGTTGCACCATTTTTACTTAATTTTTAAGTTTTCAACATTTCGATTAGATTTTTTTTTGATTAAGTGTTGCTTAAAATTTAAGCCTTGTTAGTGCAACTGACCATTAGTGATTATTTTTAAAAGAATCATTGATTTTTTTCAAAATTTATAAAATACATTTTATCCAAATAAAAATACCTTTGTGTCGGATATAGTTGATGTTTTTGTGAATTAAGTCTTGACTTGAAAATTAAGTTTTTTTTTAATTGACTACTTAACTTATTTTCATTTTCTAGCTTAGCTCCTTGACTTGATATCAACAATTTCAAGCTACTTGATATCACTTGATATACATATTGCATTTTAAATTTATCTAGAACTAGAATTAAATGAGGGGGAAATGAAAAATCATTGATGAGGTGAGAAAGAGCTCGAATTACTCAGGAATATTTCATTACATTGTAGTTATCACTTACTAAAGTATCGCAAACTCCGCCAGTTTGACTCCAAAATTGCTACACATTTTTATTATTTTACAACAGCATGCATAGTTATGCTTTTACTACGGTTTGTATAATGCGACTTAGGGTAACCAAATGCACAATTTTTTAACGAAATTAATGTAAAACAGTGTTTTTTTTATTAATACCAGTATTCTCAGCTCTTATTGAAAACCAATTTTCCAGGGCTGCTCTAACTACTACAAAAACCCGCAATAGATGACTTTATTAGAAGTCTCATGTTTATTTGTATTTTCTTAGATTTATATTATTTTTGTAGATTACATTTAGTAATATAGTTATGATTTAGTTTTGTAAATAAAAATCTCATTACGATACATAAAAACAGTAATGAAAAATCAAGTATTCTTATTACTACTTGATGTGACTTGAAATTCGGTTACTATTACTTGACTTGAGTTTGATTTGATTTCAAGTCAAGTCAAGTCAAGTAGCTTGAATATCAAGTCAAGCCGTAAAATGCTACGTCTTAGCCCTGATTACATATACATTGTATATGTGATCAGGGGTCTTAGTGATTCGAAATCCACTATAAGCTGTAGGTCAGTAGGTCCCTTATATAGGCTGTAGTCTGACAAATGACATCCCTAAAATGCAAGTTAAACTTGTCCTGAAATAAGTATCATAGGTACTTGAGGCTTTGTTCCTTTTAAGAAGGTAGTGTACAGATGATCATAATTAAGGAGCACGCGGAAGTGCTTATCTTCATATATGTATATCACTAAATTTACTTACTTAAATTTTCTTATTAAATATGTTATGATTCGTACACACAAGATTTATAATTTTATGGTTTCAGGATTAGTTTTATGATAGTTTCAAGTATATCTAAGATATAGGTACTTTAAATATTCAATTTTTTTAATGTTAATATTTCTGTAATAGTTTAAGATGGTTTTTAAATAATTACCTTGTTATTATTGCAAAAAATAATGATTTTTGATTTTTATAAATAATATTGCCAAACCTGTTAATCAGTATGAAGAAAAAATATGCAAGTGACGATTTTTGCATGACAGAACCATAATTATTAAAAATTAGGCGTTGATGTGCGATGAAGTTAATAGCTAATAACCGTAATATTACGAGTAAAGTTTTTATAATGAATAGTTTGTCCGTTATCACTGAAATTTCTTAGTGAGAATTTTCATAAGATGTCGAGAAAACGGCACCACAAACATATTAAAAGTTTGAAAAATGAGCGTAATTAAATCTGACAATCAATTAGTTTTTTAGTCGCGACGTTAGACGTAAAGACGTACATTACAAGGCAGTGCTAAGTGAATGTTTAATTAGCTTTACGTCTCAAACTAATTATGCCCGGAATTTACAAATTAACTTTTATTCTTCAGTTCAGAGTTCACTTAGTTACACTGAATAATCTGCCAACTTTTTTGCGCTCAATATAGTCATGTTAAGTTTTTACTCAAATAGTTCAAGAATCTATTAATATGAACATTTGGTAAAAATATCATAACAATATAATTATTCATTCACTGGCACTACAACCCTAGATAAGTTTTGTCCGCCGGTGAAATGAGGAAGTTTAGTGTTCTTTTTTTAAATTTTATTAAGATTGTGTCGAACAGTGATATTCTATATTATATTTTTCTCAAAGATGTCTCGATTTCTCAAAAAATGTAGTTTTCTAGAAAATTACGTCACAGAAGGTCACGGAGAACGTATATAGTTAAAAATATTAAGGAGTGACGTCATCAATATTTGCAGACATAACGTCATTACAAATCTATTGCTCTCTAAAAGGAAAATTGATTTAAATTTTAATAACTAAAAATAAAAAATTATGACATACCTCTTCAAAAGTTTTTGACATAGAAACGAACAGTAGCAACAACAACAAAGATTATATAGATATTTTGACGCCGATCGGCGTGACGTATATACAAACTTCATACAAATCACTCTTTTAAACATATTCAAGTCGAGTTGTAGCCAACGAAAAAAATGCTCTACAATTATTTTAATTAAATTGACATTTCATTAAAAACATTATTTTCCATTTTAAAATAATTGGAAATATCATTAATATATACTTTTTTATAGTAGCATTTTATTCTTCTTACTTTTCTATATATTAGCATCACTCGGCTATTTTTACAGGTTTTATTTCATTTTGTAATATTTATTTCACACGTCTATGACGTCTCTTCATTCCTTATTTTTTTTTACTATAGTCAGCGCGCACTCGGTTCCCGTGGCAACGGGGTGTTTTTGTTCAACGTACAACCTACGTACAAAGTCAGGTTTCACCATTCCTTCTAGCATGTGCATATCTCACTTGTAACATTACAAAAATTTAATGATAAATAATTATTTATAAATAAATGGGTACTTATATTTTCAATTACATTTTAATTACACAATTTAAAAAATATTTCACATGTACTTTCAATCACGATAAATTTCCCCATTTTGAAGTGAACTTTATTTGCATTTTTAGTGGAAGAGACTGTCATCCTAAAGCCGTTGCAAGGAACCTACAACTTATAGTGGATTCCAAACTAATTCGACACTGCGGTATTTAACTATTTGGATAATAGTTCACGACACTGGGAATTGAACCCTAGATCGCACAATTCGCTGATTTCGAGCAAAGTACGCTAACAAAGTAAGCCACCGCTGCCCGTTAAAACCTTAAAACTAATCTATCAATACAGCGTTTGAATGTTTGATTAAAATATCAAAACAATACATATTAATTTAGATTTACGTGAAAATTCCCAATGAAATTGCTTGCTCCAAATAGTATCATTAAAAAAACAATTTGTGTATCGACGTAAACAAAAACAAAGAGAGAAGGTATAGAGAAGTGAGAAATAATCCTGTCTTTATTCTCCGTACACAGCAATAACAATAATAATAACACTAATGACATCCATGTACACAGCGGAATGGTAACACGAACGCGCACGTGAAGCTTGTAGCGGGTAACGTGTAACCGTCATCCGTTCCGGCCGTGCCGTTATGACACATCAACGGCTATAGCACGTTGATGGAGACCGCCATATTGGGAATTTACTCTAATTATTGGTTAGCCAAAGTGGGGATGATATACACTCACTTTCAGATTATTTAGACTTAGTATTTTGTGCTAGTACAGTATGACAATTCAAACCTTAATCCAATTTCATTTTATTGTGTACGACTATGGTATACGCCTTATTGTTATGTTGCCACATGAACTCAAGTACAAGGTTGTATTGCTGGTCATACGATGTGTAAAATACATTACAGACACTAATAGTTGATATTTCATTAACATCTTTTCAGTACAAATATTATTACTATGATGTTTATTAATTATATATTTTACACCAAGGTTGAGAAGATTATTGGCCTAGCGCTAAAATTGTGTCTCGGGGGTGTGATTCTTGATTTAATGAATCAAATAATATTTGAATTTGGACGCTTGAGTTTCTTTAAAAAGTGACAGTTTGTATTATTGACCTAGGTTAATAATAATTTATTATAGACCAAAGTTATCATGGTTATGAAGTAAATACAAACGGTAGTGAAAAACAATTTCTCATGTCAAATAAAGTTAATAGTAAGAAGAAATTAGGAGTGAAGAGACGTCATCAAATTATATAACAAGATTTAGACGTCAAGTAGTCAAAGTACTAGTCAAAGTGTAAATAAATATGAAAACATTACAATTATTTTAAATAGATTGAAATTTCATTTAAAAACATTGTTTCAATTCTATATAATAAATATAATTAATATCTTCTTTTTTAGTAGATTTTTTTCTTCTCGGTTTTTATAAAAGCATTAAACTGTTATTTTTACGTTTTTAAGATAGGCAAGCTTAAGATAAATTTTATTTAATCCACATATCTGTGAGTCTGGTTGCATTTGAGTTAATATCAGGCGTTTTTGTCACATAAAAAAAATATTCCAATGAAGTATTGAAAAACAATTTTATTTATCTGATATTTTGTCTGTTTAATTCTGCAAAGTAGTAGTTAATAGAACCATAAACTAGATCGCTCTGTCGAATCTGATTCCAAAACAGCTGTATGCAAAACTATACAGGCTTGCCTATCTATATATTTTTCAATCAAAGCTATAACTGATTTATGTATTACTATAACTCGTAAATATTTACTTTAGTAAAAAAAAAGAACATTATAACTGGATGTGTAAAAAGTATCGCAGGTAATTATTTTCGCTAATCGAAAGTGCTGGCGTGTACCACTGCCACCATTTTTATAGTCGGGGTAATATCTTCCCTTCAGCAGTCGTTTCCGTTTTTCGTTGTGTAA
Organism: Stenolophus ochropezus; assembly: GCA_035578165.1. Taxonomy (NCBI): domain Eukaryota; kingdom Metazoa; phylum Arthropoda; class Insecta; order Coleoptera; family Carabidae; genus Stenolophus; species Stenolophus ochropezus. Next base: position 14,426,515 of record JAQOWZ010000001.1, on the reverse strand, counting down.
TTAGAAGAATTGCGTGGACCTGCATCAAGTCCGTGATTGGCCCGGGCGTGTTTACGCCGCTACGTCACCCGGTGACCAGCGGCCACAAACACAAGTCGTAAACATAATGCTGCCCAGCGGGACATAAACAAGCGAATTACAAATCGCAGTCAACGTAGACACAGGAAATTACTACAGAAACGAATTTTGTTTAATTAAACCCTACTTCAGAAAGCGCGTGATGTTTCAGCCTTCTTTTGTTACGCTTCGCTCAACTTTATTTGTTTTTATAAATTTTTCATGTACCCTTTCACCTTCCTCTGTTTACGTTCATTTAGAATGAATATATTTTCCACAACATGTACTTCAAGTCATTTGTTCGACAAATATAATAACAACGGAATGTGTGAATATTTATAAAATTCAATTTTCCACTTGAATTTGCAATACTTATATGATTTTTTGATAAAAATATGTATATTGATAAATTTGATGGTGTAGCATCCAATCAGAATTATTGAGATATCTTGTACCGTTCTCGAAATATTGACATTCAATATTTGGAATCAAAATACAATTTTTTATCTGAGTTTAAGGGTGAGTATATAAAAAATTAAAAAGTTAGAAATTTGAGCATTGCATCATTAATTTATCGTATTTTCTTTCGTAAATAACCATTTTTTTATAATTTTAAGGGCAATCACAAAAATGCCTTACGATTTATAAAACATGACGAACCTAAAAATAATATTTTTTCGATCGGACAAAAAATGACACATTTTCGAACCAGAAAGTGCATCATTCCAATATTTTAAGTGTAGTTGCTAGACTACGAAAAATTACAGTCCGGAAATATTTTTTTCACGACTTGCATAGAAAGCAGTTCTTCTCGCGAAATAAAGACGAAAATTACTTTTCTCTCTCTAGAGAGAAAAATGTAGTTTTTTTATTTAATAATGATATTCTTTAAAAAATATATTGCAATTATATCTTGTTCTTTTAATTTTTTTCACATTATTTCTCAATTTGACAACTTGAATTGGTATATTAGCAATAAACAACTGCACTGCTAAATGTCAGAATTTACAGTAGTCATAACCTAAGTTTCTAACTTATCATGTTGCTGCGCCTTTTTGATCAAATAAATTGAATTTGTAATAAGTCGTGAAAAAAATGTTGTGTCTAACTCGAAAGGAAAGCACTTTTTCCACCTTCACTTAAATACATCGAGCTCCAGTGGTAAAAAGATACGCTTTCCTCTCTAGTTTGACAAATAACTATTCCGGTCTGTGAGGAAGCATTCCCGTTCAGTACGCAGTCCATTTTTTTCATTAAATGAAAATACAATAATATTAATTTTATAATTATTGAATATGAACCGATTGAAAAAAAAAACTAGTATGTGTGTATGTGTACCACATAAAAAAAGTATCTTCCCGGACTTTTGGTGTTGCTGGACTGGCATACGGCTTGTCCCGCAATGTCCAACATAGTCCGAGAATATATCACTTTTCCTACTAAATACATAATATACTATTCAGTCGAATTGTTTTATATTTCTGTTTAGTGAACACAATTGAAAAATTTAGTTACTAAAGATAAAATGCGGATAGGAAAGTACACAGGCATTTATCAGAGCTTGACATGTATGGTAGTAGCAGAGCGCAATCCGAAGCAAACCTTTCATAAAACGAACATACGGCTGTTAAACTGATCTCTTAAGTCCACTGCACACGATGCTAGTCTTATAAATTTTAAGAAAGTGGACGTACATGTCGACAGTGTCTGTTGTTTTGAACGCAACAAAACGAGTAAAGATTTATTGTTTATTGTTACTATAACACTACACGGATAATGGAAACCTCAATAGTTCACACGTAACGTTTAGGAAGAATTTTAAATTTAATTAAACTGGTCATTAATGCGTAATACATATTTTTCATATTTATGCAGTAAGTTCAGGTTTCAACTATGATATAATATGAAGATTTAGTGTTGCTGTCTAGATTCAGACTTTTTAGACTCTTGTCTTGTCTTGTTTAGATTTTCAAGACAAGACTTTCTTATTCTAGATAAAGACGATAAAATTTTAGACTATTTTCAACACTCTAGATTAATTAAAAATTTCGAATTATATTCGAGCTGAATCAGTGATTATAAAATAGAAAAAGAACACTGCCGAAGAATTATGTGTCCTATAAACAATCTAGAGTCTTGATATCTAGACACGACTTTTTAATCTAGACTTAGCCTTAGTCAAGTCTTGTCTTGAAATTTCTAAACAAGACAAGATTTTCAAAGTCTTTTCTTGCCTTGTCTAGACGACACAACTAAGAAGACTGGAGTCCTCCGATTCTGTAGGACGTTGTTCTAACCGTTCTAACTCCATAACCATGTATTGACAACAGTTATTTTGTGTGCAGATTGAAGAGCAATAAAAACAATAATCTGTATAAATAAATAAAACTTAAATGCCTACAGCACTTTTCTGGGACATATTGGTATAAAACAACGTACAAACGTATAATTTCAGAAAATATAGATTATCAATGTGAAATGAGCTAGTTTTACTAATGAAGAACGAATTCGTATGGTTACTTTGTACAATTCTGGTTGAAGTTTCGGAAGTATTTGTGGGATTCGGTATCATAAAGATATGTGCTTCTGCAATTTAATTACTTATTTATAAGTATTTGTACTTCATTCTTAAAATTAATCTTTAATCTAAACTTAAAAATTGTTCTCTCAAAAGCTGCATTCATTCTGGACATCCGTTACTGTACTGTAATCTTAAAAACTTGGTTGTTAATGGCGTGATGAATTTTTTGTCGCTAATGTAACGTTTGTTTACAAGGAAGAGCAAGGTACAAGAAGGCGTAACTTAATGCGTAAAGTTTCAAAGGTGTGCCAAGTTTAAATTCATTTGTCTAATAAATGCGTTCGCTAATGACCTAGTGTGGCTTAAATTTATTTGCGACAATTAAGCCAGACGTTTTGTTCCGCAAGATATATTATTATTATTCTTCTCCTACTTGCGGAAAACATTTGCCAGTTTGTTGGAGGGCCTCCCACATACATACGTACTCAGGCACTATTCTCACTCACATTACATTTTTTAAATTTAATTCAGAAAAAAAAAACGTAAGTAATGTAATGAAAGCCATAAATTTATCGGTATACTTTACGAATAGTTGTTACATTGTAGACATTTAGATCACGACGGAGTGATTTAAGAATCATTTTTATTTATGAGTTAATTTTACCGATTAAATTTATAGCTCGAATTGTACTTGCTTAATTATTTCATAAATGACAATAGTTCAAACATTTTTTTTTCATATCAACAAAATATGGCTCACTATTCTCTTTTCGACTAGGTGTATAAATAGTGCTCGCCATTTTAATTTTTAATAATGTATCATATGGATTATTTTACATGATTGTAAAACAAATTTGATGTACTTTTCAAATATGTAAAAAATGTAGTACCTTATGTTCCATTTGAAATTTCAAAGTTGATATGAATTACTAATAAACCGGAAGTGGTATCATGATTATACATCCGTCATCAAAAAGCTTACATGTTGCTGTATAAATCATGTTATATGAAAGAAATTATTAACTTTATAAATAAGCGAGATGTATGCTGGGTCCATTAAAATATAACACCCTGTATATGGAATAATCAATAATAAGTAAAATATAATAATTAAATTCCGAAACGTAGAATAGACTAATTAAAACGGATATAATACGCTTAACATCTTGAGGACTAACGTATTTGGTCGTTAACCCCATGAAAAAATCCAAATAAAATTTAAAATATCATATCACATTTCATAAAAAACTTCCCAACCTGTGGTTAAGTAGAAACGATCTTAATAACGCTTATGATTTATATCGGTTGTGATATATGGAAAATTGAACCTCTTAACCACCTGCACGTCCGTCTAATGTTTATGTAAAACACAGGTCTGTTCTACCCTACATTAGCATATGCCCTGACCACTGCGGTATTTACAAAGAGATGAAGACATCGAGTCTCGATGTTAGATAAATAAACAATGAATAAGGACAACACCAACCATGTACAGTAATTAGTAAGTTAATTATCGCCCTAGGACGTAAGGGCAAATATGTTGAAGAGCAGACTAATTAGAAGCGAATGAATTTACTGCCTAGTCAGAAAAAATATAACGTAGACATTAAAATAAAAATACAAAGTATATACGTTGTAAATAAAACAATAAAATTTGTTTTGTTTAAAACATAATTAAAGGTATATGCAATGAATTTACTGCTTAGTGGGAACAAAAGCTATATTAATATTGGCATTAAAAACAATAATGAAGTTTTATTGTAAATATAACAATGAAAATTTTGTACATTCAATATGATATAAATATAATAATGATTATTTCACACACGTCATTTTCACCCAATTAGAATGCTGCATTTGATGGAAGTAGGCAGTTTTTTTGTGAAAACATTGACAAAAACGACAGTAGCATTCTCATAGTAATATTTTGTTGATAATAAAAATTTATGTTTGAACTGTTACTGTTGTCATTCGTGAAATAATCAAGCAAATATAATTCGAGCCATGAATTTAATCAGAATTCCTGCGAAGTAATGATAACGCGGGACAAAAATAATTCTTAAATCAAAGGTCTTATTTTATTAATTATTTCTGTTGTAACAAGTCATGAAAAATATATTTGCCTCGTCAATAAAATTAAGCTGCTTGTCTTGTACAACAACTAGTCACAATTCTTTTGTTTATTGCAAAGAAGGTGTTTGTTTAATGTGGTGGTATATGTTTTTTTTAACCTAAACGAACGATATCCAAATAATATAAATTTGTTATTAGAAGTGATTTAGCGTTTCGAACGTGTTTTTAATATTCATGGCCCAGGCCCACTGAGATAGAAGCAAAAGAAGTGACTGTGTTTCCCGCAGTATTGGGACGGGATAATTTATGTTTTCATTTTAATATCGGGAATTATTTATAGCTTACAATTAGTGCCTTCCTCCCCACATTCCTTCTTATTTCTTCTATAATATTTTAATTATTACTTTCTTAATTGAAATGTTCGGGAGGTAATTTGAATATTAAAATATTGCTCGTAAAAAATTAATCATTTTTTTGTCTTAATCAACACCGAAGATCTTAATTTTTTCTAAACTGGATAAAGAATGAATGAAAAATATTATTGACTACCGTTAAGTAGTTACAAGCAGTAATGAATTTATTATTTGTATGTTACTGTGACATGCCGGAAAAGAATAAAATATATTTATTTTTCTTACAAGTTATTTTTGTTTAGATTTCATAATTTTTGTAAGCGCTCAACGGAATTTTGGGGGCAGTCGAGTGCCATTGCCAAACTAGCTGAATATATTAATTTATTTTAATAGAAAATTAAAATGATTAATATCTACAGAAAAATGTTGATCACTTTTTACAATTATTAATTTATTTAATTTAAAAATGCCGACGTATAAGTAATAATATTTTAAAAATAATTTATTATAAAGCTATAAAAATTTAGCTGCGCAACTGAAGAAATTGTTTATTTGATAATATATTATGAGAATTACCAATAATACTTCTGAAACAGTAGACCATTCATCCATATTATATGTAATGATATTTGATGATGATTATGTGTATGACATTGTTGAATAGTAATATACATGTGACTAGTGTCTCGATGATGCATTGTCTTTTAATGTTTTGAATATACTCGTAGTATATAAGTAATGATGGTTAATGTAAGTATTGAGAAGTAATTTACAATTTAGCTGGCATGAGATGATTGGCGCTGGTGTAGTTAAATTGATAGTTGATTGCTGGCATATAGTTGGTAACGTGGCATCTTTAAACTTACAAAGTAGTTTAGCTGGGGACAACGCCGTCTGGCTTGTAGATCGATGGAGTGAAACTTTGTCGTCTGCCAAGTGCGATGTGACCCCATCAAATTGTCTTGCTAACATGCTTACCACTTATTCTAATCGCTTCATCGACTATGCCGCACTATTAACATGGAAATACTCTGCTTCATAACTTTCCAATCCCTTATACATCATTCATGCCATTGTCGTCCGATCATACTGCAACAATCACAAAATAAACAAAGACTATAATAATTTGTAACGTATGTACTAGTATATTATGTACCATGAACTGTAATTGAAATTTTTAGATCGAGAATGAAAGGTCGTTTGAAAATATACAAAATTAACAACTGTCAGATTATTGTTAAACTAAAATAAAAAAAAATATAATCGGCTTAATAAAAATTATTCATTATTCATTAATAAATGTAATATGTATTGTTAATAATAGCAATAAAAAAGCATTCACATATTAATTCCAAAATATTTTGACGAGTAGTATGATGATTAATTCGAAATACATTTTTTCAAATTATCACGCACTAGATTATTTTTTAATAAAGACGGTCGGCCGTCGCAGATAGATTGAGATGCGTTTTAGTCAGCCTTCAATAAATTGTGCTGAGGCATCGAAGGTGCAAGAACATTCCAGAATTTGCTATATATACCCCTAGCAGAAAATACCAGAGGACTGAATGATATTAATTCGAGTGGTGAATATAAATAGTTGGTGGAAATAAATATCGTGCAATTAAATAGTGTTTAAGTTGTTATTAATAATTCTTATTCTTAAATTATTGTTTATATTTGTTTATTCATAGTGGTATTAATTTTTATTACCTTCCTATAATTTATTATTCGTTTATTAAACTTATTTAGGTATATAAATATTCGTATTCCAATTATTTTTACCCTTCATATCAATTCCCAAAGGCTCAAATTAACAAAAAGTACACCAAAATGTTCGGTGTTCACTCATTCACTCGATATATGATAGTGGCTATAGTTGATTTTTTTATTGAGGTATCAGATCCATATCATATATATTTGAACGTCAATTTTAATTAATTACAGTTCTAAGAAAAGTGTATTGCAGAGTTTCATTTGATTATTTGAAATGTTTTTACTTTAACTGGATAAAAGATTTATGCATTTGAAATAAAGCGCAGAAATTTCTTTTCTAGAACAAACTAATTATTTCACCTTAAAGTTTAATTAAACTAAGTTTATAGCAAAAGACGAGTAGTTAATTAACAGTACTTTTGTAAATACTAAATAATTTTTGTGTAGCGCTGGAAGTTATAAACAAGTAGAAACCCCTGAGAACGTAAAACTTGAGCCTTTCTTTTTTGTTTACCGCTTTAAAATATACCTACCGAACCGAGGAGCTGGCGTACGAATAGCTGTTTACCTGTCAACGTGTAAATTATACATGATTAAAGTACTAACGTGTAATTATGGCCCTGGACCAATTATCCCTAACCTAATACTTTATTACTTTGTTACAAAAACTATACCGCTTCTAAGAACACTTAACATGCACTATTCTTTTGTGTGCTGTGTCTACAAAGTAATAGATTTTAAATTTACATAAAATTTTATTCGATTCACCCAATTTACGATTACTTTAAATTGAATATTTTTTGTGGCCCGAACATATTTTATACAAAAGAATTATGAGTCTTATCGAAGTCAAGAAAAAATGAATTATATATTTTTCCAATGGACTACATGACCAATGTCAAATTGAAGGACAACAAGTATAAAAAATAAAAATTAACCATTGTGACTACAAATAATAATGGCAAAAACTATATATTATCTTATAATTTCACGAAAATTAGCATTTGAAATTAAAATTTATGTACTGGCATCTTTGACATTACGTAGGAGAATGAGAGAGCAATTTACAATGCTAAAAGTGGAAATTCAATGAACATATTATTTTTACTTAATAATATCGAATAAATGTTGTTAGTAATGAATTATCAAAACTTTTAATGAAACAATGTATAAGATATTAATATAGGCAATTCTTAGAATGATTGATATTGAAATGTTAACTGTCAACATTGTCGACGTCATATGATTTTCGAAGGCAGTTTAGTGTTTACATACATCATTTTAAGAATGGAACCTAAGTAATTTGACAAATATAGATTTTTCTATGATAGATGATTCTATATCTAATTCTCCTAATTCGTCACATATCCTCTCTCCAAAACATTATTACTGTTTTTACCCGGAATTATCAACAATTAAGCGATTTAAAGAAATACGGATATTTTTATTTTTTGTAAAGAATTATAAAGTAAAAGAAAAAAATATGAAGATGTATCCCATTGCATATTTTTAATGTTCTATTTTCATAACTTAAAATAATACTGCAAATGTAAAACTTGCTTCATTCACTATAATTGTCTTCAAATATTTATTTAAAAAAAAAAGAATCTGTTCCTTGCTGTTTGTGTTCCAATTCGAGGAAGCGACGATTACAATTTTTAATTTCCATTTCTAGACTTCTAGATAACTAGATTATTCTTTCGTGTATTATTTGAATAGCAGTTATGAAATTCCGTTTTTCCCAATGTGCGATATATTATTTTACTGTTCAAGCCTCACCCACGGAATTTTCATACATTATCCCCGGCTCCATAATGCAGCAACATTATCAGATTCCACTGTGTAACTAGATACAACACATTACGCATTGATTATAGGGAGCAGTAGTTGGTGATTTGTTGATGCACTCAGTACTGCCTATGGAAAGGAATAGCTGATTATATAAGTAACACGTATGTGAAAATTATAGATGAAAGAGAAAAACTTTCTGGCACTGAAGGTGAAAACATTTCTTTATGTAACTTTACCGATATAATCGTTAAGATTGTATCCATATCTACTTTTGAGGTATACCCAAAAAACCTACTTTTTGGAGTTGCAGGTAGCAGCTTTGAGAACAAAAATCTAATGAACTAAAAGAAATAATTAAATTCTTTTAAATTTGACGTCTATCAACTTCTATTGTCAGAAACCAAAATTTTGGAACCAAGAATGCGAGCAAGAATGGATATTTTTGGATGATTTCGGATGTACTATGCACGAAAAATTTTAAAATGAGCAACTAAAGATTGTAACTTTTTATCTTCATGCTCAAATGTGATTGGAAATAATTTGGAGATTAATAAATATTAGCAAAGGACCTTTACTAAACTGATTCCAGTTTTAAAAAACTTAGTATAAAATTTTGAAGTTATACTTACTAATCATGCATGAGACGACCCCCAAAAATTTTTTATTACACTAATAGATGATACATTCTAATACCAATAATTGACACCTAAATTTTCAAAATTACATATCAAAAGAAAACTGAAATATTTAGTGCTTATATTTGAAGGTTAATTAACATGAAATTAGGCCTTACGAACAAAATTAAAGCAAAACGCCCTTGCAACAGTAGATGACACTGGGAGTCATCCATTGGACCAGTAGTTTAGAATTGTGTCCTAATATTTGACACCTTTACCTAACATCAAGAAAATTATTATATTTAAAAATCAACCAGTAATTTGATAAAGGAGAACACTAAATTATAATTTAATCAAATAATTTAATGTAAAAATAAAAATAATAGCCCGCTGTAGAAAATAATTTCAAATAGTAATGCTGAAAATACTTTCTTTACTCAGTAACAAGCTAACATGTGTTAATTAATTAATTTAATACACAAAATGCCCTAAAATTTGTTGTTATAAGAATATTCTTTCATAACGCAGTGGATGTAAGATGTTTGAAATAGTATCTAAAGTAAATTATTATACATAATACATAAATATCAACGCAGTTACTAATTTTTTACGTATAATAACAAAATGTCAACTAATAATTTAGACCTGATTGTCCAAACTTTGGGGTGATAACTGCCCATTCTTCCACGTTAGTTCCTAAAAATTGTGATTTAATAATGCTGCATCTTGAAAATTCTTCTTCCTAAAAATGGTCGCTGATTTGAGTTTTTGTAATACAGAGCCTGTTTATAATAATATGATTCAGTTAGGTAAAGTATAGCTAATGAAATATAAAAATAATAACAATATGTGCAAGATTGGTTTTTGCAGTGGAACGTATTACAGATTCGCAAACGCCAAACATTTTTGCTAATGAGATTGTGGCGGTGGCACCTCGAAATCTGCTCCTTTTAGCGCGTAAATTGAGGAAGAAAGGCGGGCTGCTTTATCATATTTCGTGGAGCGTTAGCACTCCGGCCTCGTCGCACTTGGCTTAAAAACCTAAAACGCTTTTCACCGAGTAAAAACACTTTGACATGACTGCGTGCGCGGCGTGCGTGTTCGCCTAATTCCCATGATGGATTGGGACCCGGCCCGACGCCCGACTGATGTGTGAAGCATACGACCCGGCTGACGGACACTCATTCGTTGCACATGATTTATTACGGAGTGTGGCTGTCATAACCTATCTTACTGTGCTCACCATTATGTCAAACTCCGCGCACCAATCGCGAACTACCCACACTAGTTCCAACATTCAATGAATTCTAAACAAATTATACACATACCTGTCTTCCATACTTTTAAAACATAGTAACGTCTCTAAAATCTTTTTTAGCAAGGGCGGGATGTCAGCAATGTTTTTATATGAACTTTAAAATATATATTTTTTTATTGTAATAAATATTTAATTGAGACATGCAGATACTTCTCGTATATATATAAGACAAAAAGAATGACTGAAATAGTAAAAGTTAGTAATTTTCCCCAATTATTTTCTCTTGGTTGTTCAAATTTTCAAGAGCAACTGCCACCCATTGCCACTGCAAATTCCGCCACTCATATTTAGTATAATCTAACAATGACAACTAAAGAAAATATTTAAAAAGTTGCGCACAATACAAGATTTTATGGAATTGAAGGACATACATTTACAAAGAAAATAAGAATTTAATTCATTCATTTTTTGCATAACTTAAATTTCTTCTTGAATCTGGATTTAAGGATGATTTATAAGAGACCTAAAACACAAAACATAATTTGGTACAGTAAACATACGATTTAAATTAGAAATTGAGGTATACATTTATAAGAAACGTAGATCTCAATGCACAGTTTAGAAATTTATAGACCATTGTTCATTTTCTATATCTGTGTTTTCTATGTTTTCTTGTATATACCATGCTATTCGGTATGCTTCATTATAGTACAAATAAATTCTACTAGATGTATAGAAAACACGTGTTTCTGTTTATTGCATGACGCCGAGTTTGAGAGAAGAAAAGAACAATAAAGTAATCAGTTTAGTAGAAAATAGCTACGGAGGTATATTCTATGTTCTGTCAGTTATAAATCCAGCTTTGAAGTTTCAAGTTGTACGAGGTGTATAAATGAAATAAAAGACTGGCAACGTAGCGTTCAATCTGGTAGTCAATTGGTTATCCGTAGCGATTTTTTGATGAAACAGTTTTTTGTTGTGCATTCTAAAAATGAGTAACACCAATTTCAAACAACGATGTGCTATCAGGTTTTACTTCAGACTTTGGCAAAATGCAATGGAAACTTTTACAAAATTTAAGCAAACTTTCAGACAGTGTTATTTCAAGAGGGCAGGTTTTTCGGTAGTTTTAGGTATTTTCAGAAGGAAAAGAATCGATTGAGGATGAAAAATGCAGCGGAAGGCCTTCATCTTCAAGAATTGATGAAAATGTTGGCAAAACCTGGGATTTGGTTAAAAAGAAAATGAGATTTTGACCAGTAAAAACATTTCACTGGCCCCGCAGCCTCTTTATTCACCTGACTTGAGTTCTTATAACTTTTTCTTCTTCCCGAGATTGAAAAATCACGTCAAGATGACTCATTTTGGAATACTTTTAAACGACTGGAACCGACTAGCTGATGTTGATTCCAATATTCCAATTCCAGCACTGCCATGAGGATAGGAAAAATCGTCTTCAGCACTGAGAGACTTCCCAAAGAAACTATTTTGAGGGAGACCGTATTGAATTACAATTCTATTCAAAAAATTTTAACAAAAATTCCAAAATTTGTTTTTAACGGTTTTATATTTATTCACTTTTCTTAACCATAAACCTCAAAACAGCATTTAAATAAATGTCACCAATACGAGATGAATAGGTATATTTGGAATTGGAACAATTTTACATTAATTTTCGTAATCATCTGTTTATCTAACAAAAACATTCATCCCTTTTTGTGCTTTGTATCATCCGAACCTTCTTTCGACAATTCGTACCCAGAAGAGCTCACAATGTATCACTCATCGAATTCGTTTAATTTTCCTTTGGCTGTGAGTGCGTAACGAGTTGTATGCCTTTCCGCTGTCACGGACTGATCGCATTTCTGACGCCCCTAAACCCGAAACTCCTATCCCAACACAGATATTAAAAAGAGATTTACTCTGTTTTGTTTTCATGTAATTGGACTGGGGTTAAAGGTGGATTACTGTCAGGTAGGGTTTAATTGTTAGATTACAACTCGAAATGAAAAATATTTTTGCTGGGATGGACGGACGTCGCTGCAATTTCATTTCGGGAAATTAATTGCGGAAAGATATTATAATAAATTAAATTGAAACGATAATACTGTCTCTTTTGGTCACAGAACATTGTTAAAATTAAACAAAAAAACAATACATATATGATATGATAAACGTTATTTAACTCTCAATTTTGTGATTTGAATATTATCATATTCAACTGAAAAAGTAAACTTAAATATCCTGATATCCATTGCTGCATATACAAGCATTTTATATTTATTATTTCTATGATATATAAATAAACTATGAACTAGTTTTGCCAGACATCCTTTTTGTTTTTATGTTTTTTAACCAAGTCGCAAAAGCGCGGATTGTCCTTTTATTTTGGTATTTTAAAATCTTACTTTGTCATAGGTATTATTGACTGAATGCTTGAATCAAACGATGATTTTATTTTGCTTACTTTTATGCTATAGTGCACTGTCTAGCATTTCTATCTATCCTGCAAAAATTGAATTTGAATAATACATTTAATTTTGTTTAACTTTATGTTCAATATTGTTGCTCATAATGCGAATAATACTTAATTGTCATTGATTAAAGTACAGCGATACAAAGAAAGAAACGAGCTTGATGTGACTACTTTGAAACCTATTTTACCGTACCTGGCAAAGGAAAAAAGTATTACTTAAATATTCCGATGCCAAGTATTTCAAGCAATGTTGAATAGTTTGACATTATATTACGATGTGATATTGTCCATTTAAGGCAAACTTAAAATTTAAGAATATTGATGGAACCGGTTGCAAGAGCAATAAATTTTCAATTATATTCTAAGAAGGAAGGATGAGTATTGGTTGTTAAAATGTCCTATGATATTATTAAGATTAATATAAATTATACAAATAATTTCATTGCGTGATCAGATTAATAAATAATTCAACTATTTCATGTAAATATTAATTTCATTTTTCTCGTGGTGTGGTGAATGTAATGGGAATAAGCAATTTAAATTGGAATGTGCTCTCATCGTATCAAATGTCGGACAAAAACACTATGTGTTTGGTATAATAAACATCACTTATAATAACGCAATGTGACAGTTCTCAAATTAGGTGATATCCGAATTTTAGCGGCATTGTTGATCCTAGGCAGCCATGCAAAAACCATCGCGCTGACGTACGGATTATAGATATTCACTTTTTGCATGATAATTCTCATGACGGACCACTGAATTCCACCCACTGTTTTTGCGGACGAAAGATTATGTCAGCGGTAATTAGAAAAGAAGTTCAAAGGTCAGGGCTGTTTTATATTTAGTTTGTAGTTTCTTCCACAAAAATAAAATTTATGACGCACTTTTTATTTATTTAATGACTTATAAATACATACAGGGTGAATACTGAAAACCTTGACATAGGGAAATAACATGGGAAAACAGTTTTTTGCTGTTTCCATCTGTCCCGCTAAATAAAATCGGGTGTATATGGTATTGTTAGTTAGATTACTTAATTTTGCATCTAATAAAACCAAATGTTGTGTAATATGACCTTTTCTAACTGAAATATTTGATAAAATAAATTGTATTTTGAAGGTTATCCTGCATATTTTCGAATAAGAAACGTCAAAAACAAAATGCTCCATAGCCGAGTGGATACGAGGGCTGTTTCATAACATAAATAATCTACAAGACCTGGTTCGAGACCACCTCGGCCCTATTTTTTTTAAATTAAATTATACTTAAAATATCATGTTTCGAAACATGAAATACAAAATTATACACAAAAAACTAAATTCGAATTAATTGTTAAGTTTGACAGACAGCAAATAATAATTCTATTAAATATTTGGATTTTTTTATTTATAAAAATATGAATATTGCTATTTTATTAAAATAGTCTGATATAATAAAGATATTTTAAGCATAATTTAATTAAAAAAAAAGTAGGGCTGAGGTGGTCTCGAACCAGGTCTTGTAGATTATTTATGTTATGAAACAGCCCTCGTGTCCACTCGGCTATGGAGCATTTTGTTTTTGACGTTTCTTATTCGAAAATATGAAGGATAACCTTCAAAATACAATTTATTTTATAAAATATTTCAGTTAGAAAAGGCCATATTACACAACATTTGGTTTTATTAGATGCAAAATTAAGTAATCTAACTAACGATACCATATACACCCGATTTTATTTAGCGGGACAGATGGAAACAGCAAAAAACTGTTTTCCCATGTTATTTCCCTATGTCAAGGTTTTCAGTATTCACCCTGTATAATACATGCCACTGGGGTACAAAAGACAGATGAAATCGAAATGAAAATTTGATGTATGTCTAGAAAAATTTTCTTGCATTTTACCGGTGAGATTTGAATCCCAAATCTCAAATTCCGCTCAATTCGAATTAGAGTGCGTTAACCAATTTATATATTTTTTATCTTGGAAAATTAGGTTATAAATCATACGAGTATTTGTTATCAAGTAATCAGATTTTTGGACAATTTTCTGTTGAATTCGATTGAACCATTGGCCATAGATTAATGATCAACTGATTCAAGAAACAAGCTGATCTATAGATCAACACTTTTTATAATTCACCAATTTAATTCACAGTTTTCTTTAATGTTTTGACAGTTCACATAATTTTAGGAGTGTAATTAAAACTTTTCCTAATTTTTTGTTGACATGATGTATAAATATCAGAGATCAAGAAAAAATATTTATAATTTATATTTTTCACATCTTAAAAAAAAACTAGCAAAAACAATGAAAATATTTCTTATTAATCTTAATAGCTAAAATTTTGTGCACAATAAATTCATAAGTAAAAACGTAAAAATGCGAATGTCTAAATTGAATTATTTCATAGATCAGAATTGATCAGTGGATGAAAACTTGATTAAGGAATGGTGAATTAGGCCGTTTATGAATGACCACTTTGTCATTCTGTCAATTTTCAAATACAGTTTATCGAAAGTTTTTTTATTGAGATTTTTTTACATGTTCATAATTTTCTTATTTTTTTTTGAAAATATAAAGATAATAAATCATTCATTTAATTGAAAAATTAGGGTGACCCTATTCGTCTGGCAATTTATTTCTTGGGGTTAAATTGTGGTGGAGCATAAAGCAGGCCCTTTGGTCTTTAGATAAAGAGCACAGTTTATTACAAGGAAATCCACGATTATGCATAAATCGGCAATTCGGTATTCATTTCGGGTAGACAAAGAGGCCGCGGTACTTAAAGGTAGATGAATATCTTCCGTCCATAAACTGGATTGCTGGATGTGAGATGGCCCACTTACTGTCTTCTTTCTCCTCCGCGTCCCTCCTCTTTCACGGGGGAGCTTAACTTGTTACAGATATTTAACCCAGTTTTAAAACTCTCCCGCGGTTTTTAAAATATCATTACTTATTTGGGACCAAGAAGTTATAAGTGAGTTTTACCGAATTCAATGGCTTGTAGTCCTGTTTTACGTGAAAAACATTTTCAAACGAATGAAAATATTCTTTGGAAACAACTTATTAATAACTACAGTGAACCCTTTTCATTTAATAAGTATGTTGTTGGACATTTGACAAACGATAGAAGTAACGCAAATAGAAGTAAAGATACAATTTGTAGCAAAAAAAAGGGTAAAAAATAAGTAATAATCGATAGAGCAACGGTAGCAGCTGATGGTGTCTTTCATTCCATCGTATCAACCTCATTCGACTGCTTATTATTTTGAAAATTGAGTGATCATTAAACATTTGAGGAAATAGGTACTTACGCAACAAGTGTGGAAAGTAAGTATTATTAGTCAAGTGCTGTGTTCAAAATTTATTTTATACACTTGCTGCATACAACATTTTTACTATATCCGAAAATTAAATACTTAAATAAAAAAAAACATTGATATCTGTGTCATGTATTGTGGGTAAGATACTGTCACCATAGCAACGACAATATTAAAAATTAAGTTTGATGAATGATTTTTTGGGAAATCGAAAATGTTTAGGTTAAGTAAACAAATTGGTAGACCTTTAGGTTCCTGTGATTCAAAATTTCGTCATTTATTAATAGGACGTTTCGGGCTATATTCGCCCATCTTCAGCAGGAAATGTGAAATTAGATACATTTGTTTTAGAATATTATATGTTACAGTTTAGTACACTGATACATTGTTAATATACCAAAGTTGAATAGTTTATAGATTATAATTTATCTTAGTTTTTTTGTTTCATTAATAATTGTTACACTAACATAATGAAAGTCGGTGCATGTTAGTGCTACAATTATTAGACAAAAAAAAACTGAGATAAATTATAATCTCTAAACTGTTCAACTTTTGTATATTAACAATGTATCACCGTAATAAACTGTAACACATAATGACATAATAGTCTAAAACAAATATATCTAATTTACATATTTTCTATTGATGATGGGCGAATATAGCCCGAAACGTCTTGTAAATAAATGATGAAATTTTGAATCACAGGAATCTAAAGGCCTACATTATATTTTTGTGAAACCGGAGCGAAAGTACTATTTTCGCTCCTAAAATGTAGCGCGAAAGCTGCTATTTTTTGGGCAGTAGATCTGTTACAATCTCTATTGCCGCTTCTTTTATATCTACAGGAACCTCTTCACTGTGATTAGTTTCGCAAGACATTGAACGCATCAAAAATGCAAAACTGACAATTTGGGTTTTGTTCACTTACAATTTTTTTTCTGTTACCTTAGAAATGAAAGAAGCACACTACTAAATACTTATAGACAATCTGATTTTCTTATTAAATTTAAAATTATTATTTATTATGATCAAATATAACACGAAAAAATTACTATATCATTCGACAGAAAAATGTCTGTACTTGACTCGGAGCTATAAAATATTCAATATACGACACTAATGAATCATTTACCTGACTCTTATGTAAATAACTATTACTTAACCTAAAAATTAGGTTTATTAGAACTCATTGTCAACACATGTTAATGTTTCAAAACTAGGTTAATACATAATATGTTTATAAAAGTTATCACACATGTCTCATTTATTCCTGTATGTTTTAATAATTTTTATTACTTTCATTATAACTTGAAAATTAACCGTATTGTGTACGTTATTTAGCAAACTGTAAAGAGTGTTTGAAGTATTTATTTATGACCAGTTGTAGGATAGAAACATTTCACAAATACATTTTGTAAGTAGTTATAGAATCACATTATATATAAAGTACATACTCGTACAAATTTATTATTATTTACTATAAAATTTATTAATTTCTAATCAATCATTTCCGATAATTCTAAGTAATTGTTTATCTACGATAACAACGATTTTTTTAAATGTCTTAATTTCACTGTTATCATGGAATGCTTCCAATGATGTTTTCTAGAGGATCTTATAAACTTATTTCAGCCAGTACCACAGAATAGTTACATACAGTAGCGACACTTCGTGTCGGTACCTTTCATGTTACCCTATTCAGTTCTATGACCTTGAAGCATTGTGTAGAGGTAGACCTTTAAATTTGTGCTCTTCCCCTATCTCTCTCTAAGATGTGAGGAAACTTTCCTATTTTAAACAATGGGCCCTTTAAATTTGTGCACATTCTCCATCTCTCTCTAATTTTCGTTTCTCTGTCTTACTGTCGCTTCTGTATAAACCTATTCTGTGCTAGTACTGTAAAGCATTCAGTAACTCTTTTGGTACGTGGAAATCCGTGTTATAGTAAGTGTTGCCTCCGGTTCAACGTTAATTCCCAGGCTCGGTGTGGTATTAGTTTACCATGCGCTGCGGCGTGACTTTTCTCACCGGAATCTGATTCCTCACCCTGGACAACGAGCAAACACTTTCCCATGCTAAAAATCTATTTATACACGTAATCGATGTCAGAGATCAATAGGCCAGACTCTCACCCGTGAAGGAATTCCAAAAATAATAATAAGATAGATTCGCCGCTAGAAATATGAGATTTTTGAAGGAATAATTGATCGAAGATAAAAGTTACTAACTATTCTCTTAAGAAAATTTTAATTCATTTTTAATATTAGATAATAAATAGTTTCTGTCTCACACAAAACACTAGTTATTGTATGAGTAATGACGTCATGATAAAGTTTTATTAATATCTTCTTTATTTTTAAGTAATAACTTTGTTTAATGTAGTTTTATTACTTTCTTTTCTGAATTTTTGTCCGGTACCATGTACTTTTTGGCGTCGATATAATATTCCTCCGGTAATTTCATATGCGAGTAAGAAATGTTTTTTCAACCCTCTTCAGACATTTACGCAAATCATAAAAATAATATCACATGTGCAATAGTTTGAAATTTGTTGACTTTATAGTTAAATTAAATTCGAAATGTCAGTAGTAAAATGTTATAAGTTATGAGAGGACGTTAAAAATAATATCTAGAGAAATTTTTCACAAGAACATAATATACTTTTATGGACAAGTTCTTTCAAACAGCTCACACTTTCTACATCTAGTACTATATCAATTTCTTTCACAAATATACGGCTCCATATTTCAACAATTTTATGGAGCACCGACCTACGACGAACAACTTTCAGACGATAAAGAAAAATACTCCGATTCTGCACTACACAATAACCTAAATAGCAAGGTTCTTAAACTGAAACTATAACGGTGGAATAACAGTTTTAAATATGCAGCGAAAAATATATCAATTTTATCTTATAATCCATTGCTGGATGTGCTATGTTGTTTCATCACAAATATCAGTAATAATATATTTATAAGGAAGAGGAAGTTTAGCTTATATGTTACATGTTACGAATTTGTGCCCTTAAAATAATATTTTAAGATTATAAAATCCGTCTTCAAGTCTCATATTTATAGAGTAATAGAGAAAAGCCCCATTCACCTAGAGCTTTTTGGAGTGGTATATTGTAGTGTTATATTGCAATGGTAATGGTATGTATTGTGCAACTGTTCATTCTCATAGAAAATTATTATAGTAGTATTACACTGATGTACTGACACAGGTATCTCAAATAACCAATTTTTGTCCAGTATGGCACAAGCGTTTTATGTAACAAATAAGAAAACAATGATCGTTATTTTACGCATACTAAAATTACAAAGCGAGACGCAGGCGAGTTTTTTAAAGGAAAAGTTAAATAACAACCCAGTTGTTGAAATAGTGCTTTTTTGATGAAAATTGTAGAATAAACAATAACAAAGTCTTAATTTTCTACTTTATTACGGTCCTATAACAAAAAAATTGTTGTAATAACCTAACTAACTCAAATAAGTAAAATGTAAAGAGTCTTATTAAACGGAAGTAAAAAAAAATGGAGAGAGAAATAAGCAGGATTGCAGTCAATTGATAAAATTTATTAAAGGCAAACGTTTCGCTACCAAATCATCAGGGCAAAATACTATTTTTAAAATATTATTATAATTTAATAAGTGAAGATTGGCCTAGACTACTAAATTTTATCAATTGACTGCAATCCTCCTTATTTCCTCTGTCCATCATCCTTTTCAGTCCCTCAACACCAATTCTAAATCAGTAAAATAATATTAATGTGTACATATTCAATGAAAAGAAATAACAACAAGCTAAACCTCATCACCTATATGGCTTATGGATTCGTCCTTGGTCCTATAAACAAAAAATAATTTTTACCTGTCATTCTGTTAATCTACAATAATAATGATAATATTTTGATTAAGACGTTTCACATTTGTACATAACCAACAGTTTCAAACGATATACTATGCTTTGGTTAATTGTTGCATCAGAGTGGCTTATAGGTAGAGCAGAAAGTTTGGAACTTGCAAGGTTCTGCCACACCAACAATCCTAAATGTGAACGGTTTCATTTACTTTCTTTAGACAAAAATACTGCACTAAAATACAAATTTAGCATAACTTTACTAAGCTCTACGTGAACGTGGCTTTTAGAGTTTCATTCTTGAAATATTTATTCAAAAATATAATTGCAGTATTTATATTTTGCATGTCGACAAGACAGGAATTTAAAACCTTGTTTCCATCCTGACATATTTAGTGACGGTTACATTTCCATAATACTTACAATAATTTCATAGGCGCCGGCTAAAATCACGGCAATTTCACCACACCTTTTTAATTACAATAACTCCCAAAGCTTAACAAGATATTCGCATATAAATCCAGAATTAAATGCTCAAAGTGTTATATAGTAAAAACAAGTAATCAACTCTTAACCGGCCCGCAAAAATTAATTTAAAAACATTTCCATCAGGGCCGGAATAACCGAATTTACAATTTAATGGTTTCCGAGCCAATTCATCTTGAGAGAGAATCGGTCGGGGCGGGCAATTAAAGCGCAGGAGGACGCCGAGGACGAATTTGCATGGGACGCCGTGGGCAGGGACGCACGGGAGGAGGGGTCTTTGCATAAACCAATAAACGAATTAACACAATCCACAAGGAAGGTTTCACACTGTTATTATAACAATAACCCGTTTTTAAGCGCCTGGCTTGTTTCGTTGGATTGGAAGCCGCTTCGGGGAGGATAATTCCAACCAGTGGCGGCGCGCCAATGGGGGCCGCAGAAAATAAAATATATAAAACTACAGGAATTTTATTTAATTTTATTTCTGATTTTAGTAAAGGAATATTTTTGTCTTATTAAGACTCATTTCTCAAGAAATCTGGCTGGCATAAATAATGCACAATAAAATACTGTGTATCTAGTAGGAAAACTGATACATTCCCGGAAGGTGGTGGAAACTGTGGGACGGATGTAGACAAGGCCAGCAACACCAGGAGCCTGGGAAGTCACTTTTCCTACGTGGTACAAATACTATGTTTTCGATTGGTTTATATTCAATAATAATAAAATAAATATTCCCGCATTTTTTTTTCGTAGTCTAGCAACTTCACTAAAATACGGGAATAATGCACTTAACAGTTCTAAAACACACCGGAAAGGTATAAGTTTTCTATACATAAGTACTTATGTATGTTTGTCAGTCTTCGTTAATAAGTTACAATGCACTAAGGTCAGAGCTCCTAGATCACGTCACATCGCTCAGTAAATTAAATGAAATAATTAACTTATCTTTAAATTAATAAAAATCCAACAATTATATAAAAAAATTCTATTCTAAGGAAATTTTGAAGTATTTGGTTTACTTTTTATGCTACTAAAACCACAGAAAAATCCAGAACATCAGTGTAAGCTGAGAATCAGCCCATTCTGAATACCTGGTCTGATTTGTGAAACCAGAACACCATAGAGAACTTCATTGCTCCAAAAAGCAAACCTAGAATTAGAGAAAAAACTTTAGAATGCGCTAATTCTTGACACATTGAAACCATATTACAATTCATAGCAGTCAAATCTGCTTCAGAATGTGCCTTGATTTCAGCAGACCTAGAATTACAGCAAACACTTCTGAGTATGCTAGTTCCTGACCCACTGAAACCAGAGCACAATCTAGAGCAGTTAAACATGCTCCAGAATGTGCCGTGGTTTCAGCAGACCTAGAATTAGAGCAAACAATTGTGAGTGCTCTAAATCCTGAACCACTGAAGTCAGAGCATAATCTAAAGTAGCTAAACATACTTCAGAATGTGCTCTGATTTCAGCAGACCTAGAATTAGAGCAAACAAATCTGAGTGCTTTAATTCCTCACACAATGAAACCAATGCACAACCCAGAGCAACTAAATCTGCTCCAGAGTGTGCTCTAGTTTCAGCAGACCTATAATTAGAGCATACAATTTTGAGTGCTCTAATTTATGACCCACTGAAATCAGAGCACAATCAAGAGCAGCTAAATATACTCCACAATGTGCTCTGATTTCAGCAGATCTAGAATTAGAGCATATACTTCTGAATGCTCTAATTTCTAACCTACTGTATTCAGAGCAGAATCCGGAGCATCTAATTCTGCTTCAGAATGTTTTCTAGTTTCAGCAGACCATGAATAAGAGCATACGCTGAAGCATGCTTCAATTCCCGGCCAGCTGAACTAGATCACCTTCAGGGCATCAGATGTCCTGGAAGGCGGTCTAGCCAGACCACCAGAGTGGGACTAACTACTATGTTAGTTACAGTACAGTCATATCGATTCTTGTTGGCTGATATTCAATCTGTAATTGTGGCTGTACATGGGAATTTTAAAGTGAAAATTTGTATACGTAGGTACTTGAAGAATTTACTGGTAATATTTTTAAAGTTGTAACTGAGACCAGTTTTAGAGTAGTCGACAATTTCTAAAAAATGGAAGAACAATACAATAGTTCTTTAAAATAATAACAATTCAGGGCTTTATTGCTGATGCAGCGTTAAGGGAAATGTCTCCTTAGGGGTATTGCTCCTCCGAAATTTTTCCTTGGAGGCATGAGTTCCGTTGCCCCTATGTAATCGACGCCCATGCTGTCTTAATAATTTAATAACTCTCCAATAGAACAGGTAAATAAGAAATTAAAACATATATCATTACCCACATATGAAATGCAAATAATATGACAGAACCGATACTTATCATCGTTATTCACAATGATTTGATGTCATCCTTATTGGGCGAGACATAATTGACACCGTGGTTAAAAAGAAAACCCTTTTTCCAGTGGCGTACACACAAATTAAGATGAAGTACAAATGTATGTTCGGAGAATTAATTTAAAGTTTATTCAAAACGTTATTTAGTTTATTTGCAAAAAACCTTTTCAATTATCCAAGACTGCATTAACACAGTAATTACAATCCTTTGCCTCGTGCATAATCCACGATTCTGAATGATTAATGTGATGTTGGGTACATTATAGAATTTTTCTCGTCGTCAATAATAGAATTCCATTTAAATATGTTTTTAACCAATATTTTTTATAACAATAAACACGATACCTAAAAAATAAACTAGAACAGTTCATTTAAAATTGTTGAATAGTTTAATTGAAAAGTAATAAATACTACCATTTTAATTTTTTTAATTTAATTTTATTGGCGATTATTTTTTAGGATTGAAGCACATTAATATTAAATTCAAATTACAAAAATGTAAAAGTTTATTAAAAATAATAATTTGTGTAGTTTCAAATATATTATCGTCACTCTATTTTTTAATTGGACAATTTAGCTCTAATATAAAGTAAGCCATAAAAAGAACAATTTTTTCTTCTCTTCATAAATATATCCTCATTATTTCAATTTTTTCGGTCAATTATAGAAGCGTTATTCCTTATTTTTGAATTTACAGAAGTAGAAAAAGTACAGTATTATATTTGGGATTACGGGCACAAAAATCTTATTTTTTTTAATCAAAAGAAATCACTTTTTTATTGGAATCAGATTTTTTTATTTTATTTTTTAAATTCTCTGCTTTATAAGTCGTTTTACCGAAGATTTAGTAGTCCTTGAAAGTAATAATACCCACACACTTTTCCCCCAATTTTCGTAAACCTGAGATGTTAAACAACAATTACAGAACAAGTGATTTAAATCCATGATTTTTATCTAATAATATACTAATATCGTTTTGACAACGGATAAAAAGGAAGCAAACTTTTTGCAAGTGATAAAAGATAAAACGTTATTTACCTTACTACTAGCAACCATTTGTATTGTTTGTCGTTCAATTATCTCAACGAATTATACTAGCATTTTATTTTCTTCCGATAAATTTTAGTTTGACAACTCGACCTTGTAACCTGACAGCAATTTGACTCGAAAACTGATTAAAAGTCACTTCACCTACGGTGTCGTAATTTTATTAAAAAAATATATATTTCTAGGTAATAATGTTTCGTGATCAAAATAAATTTTCCAGCAAAATATAAAGCTCTTGTCTAATTACAGATAAATCAAATGCAAATTTATATTGTTTCATTATCTATTAATTATATTCCATAAAGGATTTCGATTAGTTTGTCACCAATAACTTAATCCATGAACCCTGCCCTGCCGTGTAATCCACTATACATCATCTCCCCTGCATTCCTTCGCCGCTAGATTCCTGATGATTACGGTATGTCGGAAGGTGCCATAATGAGTAGGCTCACTCCGCTCCCCTACGGCTACCAGAGGGTGCTGGTGCCGGCTCACCACTGTAATTGCCACCTTTCAACGCGTATCACCGGACACCGTAATCACAAGGTGATGGAAAGATGAATATGAATAGGACTACACAGGCGTAGATCACATTTCATCTAGATTGCATTCGGATTAGTGTGTCAAAGGAAAGGGAAATTGTATGAAAAGGACAAGTTTGTACTTGTTTTCAATTTTTAATGCCTACGTGGACAAGGTTTTCCACGGTTACTGTAGTTTATTTTTGTATTTGTAAAAGAAATTGTAATTATATATCGGAAGCTTTTCATTGAGATTCCCTTATGTACTAAATAAATAAGTAAATGGCAAATACAAATAGTATTCGATTTTCTTAATCTTTCTTTCTTCCCGCATATTCAAATTTAATATATTTTGAAAATGTGTTCAAACACACTGTATAATCCACTTATAATAAATTACATATTAAGTGCACGAATTTTATACCGCAATATCGCTGTGACTTATTATGGCCTTTATAGAAAAGGACAGATAAGATGAGAGCGACCGAAATATGTGTACAGAATGTTTCTAAGAGTGCACGAAACTTTAATGACATCGATTATAAAACTAAAAGATTTTTTTTTAATTCGCAAAAATAAGGACAGTGTTCGTCGCGAACATTTTTAGAGCAACTGATGTCAGAGTATAAATTAAACATCTACACAAAACTAATTAATAAATTATTATTTGTAGAAAGTGTTTATACTTTTGCTTCACTAATAACATAATTATAAATAATTAAATGAACTATTCAAGCTAGGAATAAACTATCCTTATTTTTACGAATTTCAAAAAATATTGTTCTATAATCAGTATATCAAATAATAAGTTATTAATGTTTCGTGAAGATGAGGTATAGAAACGTCATGTATAAAATGGCATAGAAAAATTGACATTTTTTTTGTAAACACACAAAAACATTTTGTTTTCGTTTTTAACAGGGAGAACTCGGTTGATATTTTTGCATGTAATTATAGTTATAGGTATAATTATATTATTATTTTTGGAGTTTATTACATATTTCAATATTTGTTCACTACGACGCTGTAACGAGTTAGTTTGAATTTGTTGCGCAACAATTTATTTCTCGCTTATTTATCTTAAAACAGATGAAAATATGAAATTTATTCATATACAAACTTATATTTTTGAAAAAAAAATCAAACCTGTGAGCGTCAAATTACTTCAATTTTACATGTAGTGTTTTTTTTAATGAAATTAGTTTAAAAATATAAAAACGACGTTATAAAAATTACACAGAAAATTTCATGTTCTGTTGAAAATTATTTAGTAATTCAATTTTAAAACTGACAGTACAGTGTATATGTGGAATATTTTTACTCACTTAAGTATAATAGCTGTTTTTAATCACTAAAAATAAATGTATAAAGTACCACAAAAACCGTAAGATAAATGCATTTGTCGAAATCTGTGGTAAATATTAATTGTGTTTTTAAATAAAAAAGTAATGACATGAAAAACAAATATGAGAAGTGATAAATAGCTGACATTTAAAACAGCTTTAAAACAATCTGTTAGTAAGCGAAACACACCTCCTCCTACACAGAATGTATTATCTTCTTGCGAATCTGTAAAAATAATCCGAGGTTATAATTAACGCGCACGTTAACCTGAAAAACACGATGCCCCTTAAATCAATTACAATGCACAAGAAGCCTGTTGAAGTAGCACCGACAAATTGCGAATAATTTCCACGTCGAAACGGCCCTCCATTAATAATTCCCGGGCGAATAAAACTATGACAGGCCGTAATTATATCTGCTCTACTGCAGAAAGAGTTGAGCACAAGTGCATGCTCCTGTCTGACGGATCATTTTCATATCTGCTGCAACCGTAATCGTAACCGCACAATTCATCCCACTCTAACAGGCACCATGATGGAGAAATGGAGATATATTATCTTGTTTCATTTTACTTTTCATTATCTTTATTATCATTGACAGGCGTTGATACATTTCTAAGGGGAACAATGGATCATCATCTTAAGTATTTTTCTTAAGATTTTCTTTTTTTGCATTTGCAAAATATTCCTAGAAAAAATATATCTGTATCTATTGTACTTTTTTAGTTGGTCACATTTCACTTTTCATATATTCATCGGCAATGGCAAATTCTGATGAGAAAAAAATAGAATTTCATTTATTTATATATTTGTTTGGCATGATAATGATGTTCCGAGCCATAGTTATTTTTATTTCTATATTATGGTGTTTCTATGAGTATATAAATGCACTTACAACATGTCGTGAAGAAGATCTATAATCATACTGTTTTTGGGTTTTTAAAATTCTCCATAATTGATATTACTACTTTCAAAAATAACAAACGAATGACATATATAATCTCTCTGTTGATTTCGGAAATAATACCTCTAGTTTTAATAGACACTCTGCTACTTGTTTCAGTTCGGGTGGAGTACATTATATTCTCTTGTTCATCCTCATCCACAATTATTCAAAAAGTCAAAATGTACTATACGCAAATATTGATTAATTGTTAAAAACGGCAAACATTTCAAAATTTCAATTACTTGAGAAAAATGCTATCAATACCAAGTTATATTTTTGACAGGCGCATTTAAAAAATGTAACAAATACATAATTACTTCAATGGAAAAAATAGTATAAAAACATGTTTCATAAGACAATATGTTAACGCACTAGTCCAAATTTAGATATCGAGCCCCTCTGCGAGGAGTTTTACAAAGGATGAGTGCGATAAGAAATATATTTTTCCTGCTACCGGGCATAAAGTACGTACTTTATGCACTTTGTAGAGTTTGTAAAGCGTTTATATTGCTAAGTAACGGCTTGTTTTCACGCACTGGTGACACATAATCAATGATTTTATTTAATTTTGAAATTAATTTTTATTATATCCGGGATGTAGGAAAATTATTGTATTCAACACGTGTAACGTAGTGTTTTTTATCTCAGCTAAAAAACACTTACTTTACATACTAGTTGCATAAATAACTTTTAATATACTAATATTTAATTTCAAATTATTTAACATTTCTTATAAAAATATTCAAAATACCATTTTTTCGCAAATTCTGTTATTTTGTTACATTTGAAGTAAATAATTTTAAAACATATAACGATGAAACAGGTGCTTAAGGATCTGGGATAAGAAGATTTATATTTTATTGACTAAGAGACAATAACTTTGCGAAGGATAATTTCATTTATACTGTAAATGCAAAGTGTAAAAGAATAGAGAATACTTTGTTGAATTGTACGTCGCTATGGCTGGTTATTCGCGCGAACGACCCCGGAGTAACTTTCCGGTGCTTCGGCAGAGATTAAACACTTTTTCCAAGTTGTGTGCGTGCCGCCATTACGTGTCCACTTTATTTACCCTGAGAACTTGCGTCCACCCACGCATCTCGAACGAATCAGCCCTAAATGGATCATTCCACGGTCCCAACGACTTGTAAAGATAACTTGCAGCATCTGTCTTTTTCTGCAATCCAATTCTGCAGTAAAATTTTATTGAATTCTATTATGGCCACTGCAGTATTGTCTTCGAATATCATTTTATTGGAAAATTAAATGAGAATCGAAGAGGCTAATAATAGAACATAATAATGAATTTCAAGGAACAATTTACTTTAGAACATTGCAGGCGATATCATAGGAACTCTTTATATAATTCTATAAATTTAAATCAGGAGAACAACTGTGCACAATCGCCTTTGGCAGATCTCGGGTACTCTCAATAATTCCGATAGATATTAACTTGAATTACCTCCAATATTCTATTAGTATAATTAAAATTTATTACTTCATAATGACATCACTTCTACAATTAAATTTTTTATATTTTGCGTTAACAATTCGCCTATTGTTATACCGAAAACGGTTTAGTAATATCAGATATTGTTAAACTGTTTTTGGTATTTTTGTTGTTGTAAAATTGGTACTTTTAACAACTGCACCTCACTTTAAATGTCAAATTGATAACCTCAAATATTTGCTTTTTAATATAATTTGTATTATTACTGAGTGTGAAAACCAAATAAACAAAACTAATTTAAAAGGATATTAAAATTTCGTAAGTCATAACTCATAACCTACAAATTTGAAAATATTTTCACAATATTTGAAATGCATTTTGACAGATAAATGTGCTTCATTCAACAGAGTGACCACATTTCACAGATGTTTCTCTATAGTCTATAATTTTTAAGATAATAATATTTTTATAAATTAAGTTATACTCGTTTTATACCAAGTATTATTCCATTTGCGTTTTTGGAGCTCGACGAACTGTCTTATAAAACTTGTATAATAATATACTAATAATATACTTATTTTCTTATAAAGTTATAATTGAAAAATATTTATATATTGTAAATGCAATAAATTATTTATTCCATCAAGTAATAATACAAATACAGTGAAGTTTGTTGACAACCAGTAATTTTATCTGCATGCAATGTATCAATTAATGCAAGTAAAAACAGGAGTAGTAAAAACAAAATCGATTAAAAATTGTTACAGTGAAATGAAAATACACCTGAAGATACAAATAACTCGTAAGCGATAAAACCGTTCGCTAAGTTTATTATAGAAGCTGTAAAGTTAATAAGATTTGTCCATTTATTTAATGAAACTTGAAGGCGTAAACCTACAATCAGGAATCACGTTTTCCATTACTCTGACTGATTTGAAAAATGCAATCGGTAAAATTATTTTCCACCAAAATAGAACACGTGGCAAATAGCAAATCCTAGTTCTATTATCCTCAATTCGATACAAATCTTTTTCAAATTGATTATTTCAAGAACTAATAAATTTGGCTCCGATTTAAAAATAAATATTTATTAAATAAAATTAACTATAATTCACAAATGAGAAAAAGGTTATCTATATTATATTCAATACTATTAGTTTTAAAACATAATAAAAATTTTATTCACAAACAAACTCATTTTTTAAATAGCATAATCGTAATAATCGATTATTGACGTTCCCTCAGTAATTTAGGTTATTCTTCTTAAAGCGTCATTTTCAAATATTTGAACTAATTTCATTTAGCAAACCACTAGTGTAAAATAAAACGTTGTAAATAACATGCAAATGTAATGTTACACATTCGTGACAATTTACCACAATCGCGTATACGCGCTCGCGTGTAATCTAACTCATGGATAATGGGTAATGACAATGCTGACCTAAGGCTAAAGATTTAAATTTATAAATAAACAAATAGAATCAGTGTAATGAATATGTATTATTAAATTTTGGAGCCTGTCAAAGTTAAATAAATATATTTTACGGTTCTGGAGATCCCAATGGTTAGTCTCTTAAAACGGACACCCTCTATAATGTTCTATAAAAATAAAATAGTGTACTAGAGTGCAGTTAGTTTATTTAAAAATTTCAATCAACTTCGACCGGTTTCGGCCCCACAAGTCATCTTCAGTAGGTGATTGGTCAAATTATTATGACATTTTATTCATTTTATTTATTTGTCACTTCCTGTCTTCCTGAAGATGATCCAAATAAGGCCAAAATCGGTCGAGGTTGATGCCATTTTTTAAATATACTCACTGCATCATAGTCAAGAAGCTTCCATCACATAATACTGCTATTAGAGCTATGAGTATAATTGTACAATACAGTGCAATATTTAAAATATAAAATAATGTTTTAATTTAAAGAAACAGGAGAATTCTTTTAATCTTTTGGAGATCAACTAAAATCTTTTTTGCCAAATGAAAAAAATATTTCTCCGTGAGTGCGCGCAGCAAAGAAATGAACTCTTGATAACTTCTGTTCACTTGACTCTCAAAGACTGTTCGTCATCTCTTTCATCTCCATCGATACTGTTCTCTCTGCATGGAACACGTTAAGCAATAATTTTTCCGCTAGTTTTAAAGTTCATATTCGTTCGTTTTGCTAGTGTGAGCTTAATTTGAAAGCTGTGAAGTCTTTGACAAAAAATTCCATGGAATAAACTCTCTTTCCCTAGACGCGCTGTAAATTTATGTACTTGCTGGAGTTAATAACGCTTTCTTTTGGTCACTAATTTTGGCCCACTTTATGAGTTATGTGCAGAATTTTAACGCTGTTTAATTTTTATTTATTTTTACCCACATAATTAAATTATATACTCAGAGCCGGTAGCCGTAACTAGAGTTTTGAGCTCAAGTGGCAAAAATATTATTTGCGCCCATACATATTAAGAAAATGAAAAAATAATCAACTTCTGACAATAGCTATTTATGTAATAAGTAAGTAAATAATGGTGGTTATTTAACGCATGTGAAAATTACGAAACGAGACGAAGGCGCCCAAGCAACACATTCGACCAAATCCGACGTAGTTTGGACGTACATATTTCTGGTCATAGGACCTACAATACCACGTCTATGCGTGGAGCTGTTTGACATATATTTTTAACGTCAGTTTGACGATTTTTTAGACGTCTGAAAACAGGTTTAAATAAACGTTGTATGTAATGTAAACCTGAAGGAAATTTAACGAACATTATTTACGCTGTATGACGTATATATGGACGTCAATATTTAAAATAAATAAGACGTCATTTTTTCATTAATTAAATTACATTTTAATAGGTCTAGAAAACGTAAAATACCATTATTGTCTTTCTAAAAGATTTTTATTAGTATATGAAATAAAAATTACATTTTTATTCTTATAAAATACATAAAAAAAATATTGCTGCTATAAAAGTAAGGCAAAATAAAAATTAACTATGATAATAAATCATCCAAATCTATGTTATCATAGTTATTTTTCGTAGATTTTTTTAATTTATCCCGTTGAGGTGCATATTTCAGCCATTTCATCACGTATTCCTTGTAATCTTGAAAATTACATTTTATTGTTTGTTTTACGGTTACTGAAATAAAAACAAATTATAGAATTATACTGGAATTATTATTATTATTATTCACTGGAATACTTAAAACAATGGAAAGCAACTGAATACAGAATTTTTCTATTATATGTATATAGGCCCGATTGTTTTAAAAGATGTACTTTCTAAACAAAAATATCAACATTTTCTGATGCTCAGTTCTGTAATAACAATATTAACGAAAGATAATTTATTAAACCAATACAATTCCTTAGCAACAAATTTATGTAAAAGTTTTGTATATCATTTTTATAATTTATATGGCCCACAACATATTGTTTACAATGTTCATAACTTGATTCATTTAGTTGATGATTGTAAAAAATTTGGCGTATTAGATAAATGGAGTTCGTTCAAATATGAAAATTATCTGGGACAAATAAAAAGAATGTTGCGAACAGGATTTCTGCCATTACAACAAATTGCAAATAGAATGCAAGAAAAGTTTTTACTTGACAATCACAGTGTATCTGTAACTATTTCAACCACACGAAAAATTATTAAAGTGAATGGATTGTTATTAACTAAATATTTCCCGAATAACTTTATCCATATTTCGAATGGAGTAGTATGTAAAATTGTAAATATTCACAATGATTCTATTTATGTCCATCAATATAAAATTACAGATCCTTTTTATAAAAAACCAATATCTTCAAAATTAGTACACTGTTCGTTTATTGAGAATGTAGATAAAACTTCAACAAAAATTAATGTAGATACAATAATTGGGAAATGTATGATTTTTATATTACCCAATAATAAACATTTATGTTACTTTTTGTGCATATAAAATAAAAGTGTACGGATTATATATATATATATTTTTTTTTACATACCCTAAAATAGTACATTGTACAACAAGGGAGCAACACGCGTTCTTTTTTTTTCTGAACAGGCCCGTTTCAGCTCGTTTTGGGTTTACTTATTATAGGTTGTGGTTTAACAATCCAAATTTATTAGTTTTTATTTATTTCTTATCATTTCAAATAAAACTATAATAATTATAGTACATTAAAATTCTTTCTTAAAACTTATTAATATTTCTGTTATTTTGTACACTAATTTAAAACGTCAATATATCAGTCACAGCAACGTTATTAATTACCGTTATTTAATGACTTAAAACATTACTACATTTATGTACGTTGATTTTTGGTCGACAATCGATCAATTATAGGATGACACATTCACAGTATATTGGCGTTTAAATATGACGTCAAAAAGCGACTTGGATGTTACTAAAAAGAGACGTCATAACTTCGTGGTTTTAACGTCATATATAGCCTGGTCAAAATGACGTTCACAATTACGATACTAATAACGTCGATTTTTGGTCGACCGTCAGTCTGTGTTACTTGGGCGAGCTTTGTAAGAGCAGAAGTTACATAATCACCCACTTTCCTATGTGTTTCAGATGATATTTTTTCTACTTCCGTTTGAATAAGTACAAAAATATATTTGAAATTATAAATTTTTGATATTTTGATGACATTTGAAAGGACCTTGTACGTCATGTTCGTACAAGATTCATGACATCTCATTTGTATTGTTTTGTTTTACTTTGTTCATTTTTCCGAAAAGATCAGAAATTTGTTGCATATTAAATTGATCTCATTGATTGCGGGATCAAAATATTTATCGTTTTAGTTGTTATTAATCATTATGCAACGCAAAACTAAAAAATTGAGACAAATTGAATCTGTCCAAATAGCAGAATTGATAGAAGAAGGTTGGAATAACCGCTGAAGGACAAAAATTTGATGTGTCCCATACACCGAGACTTGTGGTTGTAATAGAAGACGTAAGAATTTACTGACGTCACCTTTACCACGCCCTAATTGCGGCATTTTATTTACTGACATTTTAAGGGCGTTTACGTGAATAAATAATGCATCAGTGTTTGTTATTTTTATTTTACGTGTTCCAAAATTAGCTTTTGTATGCTAGCTAAAATTGTGATAAATAACTAGTTAAAGTCTTATAAATCATGGGCATCATAAAGCTAAATGAAGCATTAAAAATTACCTGCTTCCCATAAAAATAAATCTTTTAGAGTTAATAAATGCATCATAGGAGTATAATAACAATTACCATAATTCTTGGCGTGTTGTATTTGCAGCAGCGACTACTGCAGAGGGAATTTTTTACCGACAGAGCCGCTATTATGCAGCTTGTGGTTAGCTACTTTTATTTCTGTTCAACAGCATCCGTTTGCGTAGCGTTAATATTTAATTTAAGTCCGTGTGCAAAACCAGAAACGCAGCGCTTCGGGCAAACTACACTTTTTCTTCGCCGACGATGCAAAGAAAACGTTGTAGACATCTCGAGCATGGTTATTGCATTTCATTTTATCCACACAATTATTAATCTCGCATTCAAATTATTCTAGTTATATTTCTATAATAACTATTCATTCATTTGTAGCACAATATGCTAGGAGGAATAGAGTTGGAATATAAGTAGAAAATTAAATTTTATAAATTTCTATATTGCAGTTTGTATCTTTATCTAAAATGATTTTAAAATTTTCTCATAAATGGCAGAATATATACAAAAGCAAAAGTAGTCTGACTTCACTCGTTTTAGTAAAGTTCAGAACCTATTTAAAACAAATGTGAATTATTGGAAGTAGTTTATAGAATATTTTACTGTAATATTGAATTTAGTATTGACTGTTATTATTTTGGGTAAAATTTAGTGAAAAAAATTGAGCTGAATTTAAATTGTTATTTTGTGACTTATAATTGATGATTTATTATTTGTTGGACTCTAATTTTAAGTTGTGATCTATAGCCAGGGTCAATATTTGGATTTCGAAGCCCAGTTGAAATACGGAGTAAGGATTTTGACATAGAAAAGTCGCACGAAAACAAATTTAAATTATATCCTCTTTTTTTGCTTAACTCAGTATCAACATAGGCATAGTTAGGGAGGTACTTGAGGGTGCTAAGCATCTCCAAATTTTGAATTAGCACCCCCAAACAATTATTCTAAATTTTAATAAAGGTTATCTTCAACTTAATAGAAAATAGCGATATAGTACGACTAGGTAATTATAGAATGACAAATATTTTTTCCAGTAAACCCAAAATTGATTTACATTGCTAGCTTCCAAATTTATATATCACTAGTACGTTTTTGTAATAAATTAAGATATTTTGAAAACTGAAATAACTTTTCTAAATTAACAAAATTATTAGAGGTGTACTTAATTTGGTTATAATTATAAACACTTATTTTGCGTATAAATACAGCAATGTGAAATATCTTTCTGATGTGGAGAATAAAGACTGCATGAGTGACACAAAATCGCATTAGTAATTTGGCTGTATTAAATATTTAAAATCAACTTTTAAAAAAATAATAATACACAAGATATTTTAGAGCAGAGTAGCTTGATATCCGTGGTCAAGTTGATGCAGTCTATACGGATTTTACACGTGCATTTGACTCCATTGACCATGGACTTCTGCTCAATAAAATTAGTGCTTTTGGTGCTGCTCCTAGTCTAGTTGAACTTCTAAGATCTTATCTATACAATAGAATCTGCTATGTTTTTTATAATGGCTTCTCATCTTTTAACTTTATTGCAACATCTGGTGTCCCACAAGGATCGAACTTGGGTCCCTTACTATTTCTTGTCTTCATTGATGATCTAATTCAAAAGTTCTGTTGCCCTGTGTTAGCATATGCAGATGATCTAAAAGTTTTCAATAGTATTACAAACTCAAATGATGCTGAAGCTTTACAATCAGACATAAATACTATGATTGAATGGTGTAATTTGAATAAACTTTACCTTAATATAAGTAAATGTTTCGTTATTACTTTTACAAATCGCACTAACAGCATTCTTCACTCTTACCACATGGATACCGAAATATTAGTTGGCAAATCCTCTACAAAAGACTTGGGTGTCACATTTACTAGTAATATGAAGACTACAGAACACATAAATAATGTATGTAAATCAGCCAGTAAAACTCTTGGGTTCCTCCTGAGAATTTCAAAAACATTTAGCGACGTCACTGTATTAAAAACTTTATACTTTGCATATGTTACTAGTAAACTAGAATACGCTGTTTTAGTCTGGTTTCCTCTTTATAATATTCATGTATCGGCTCTAGATCGCATTCATAGAAGATTCTTAAAGTATCTATCTTATAAAATCGATAATATCTACCCGGAACGTGGAATAGATCAAAATTTACTCCTTGAGAAACATAATTTACCAGCTTTAAGTTACAGAAGGGAACTATCCTGTGCGAAATTTTTATGGATGTTGATGAACAACAAAATAGATGCATTCTTACTCTCTCGCATCCCGATTCATGTTCCACAATACAAATCTAGACACGCAAAGAGATTCTACCTCTTTGCGCACAACACAGACTTTCTTAAACGCTCACCTGTCCACATCATGTGCCACTACGCCAAAGTTCATCTTCCAGACATTTTTGTTTGATTTTTCTTTTTTTTTTGTATTTTTGTATATTATATATATAATATGTTTTTCTATATTTTGTTTAGTTTATATTTTGAATATATATTTACCCTGTAATAGGACTCTGTTGGGTAATAAAGATTATTATTATTATTATTATTATTATTATTAAAAGAATTTATTATTTGAATAGATAACCGCTGTTTCAAACAGTAACATATGTTGTTATGTGATATTCGAAGGAGATTATACTTTAACTTTGAGTAGCAATTGACAAGCAAAAAGGTTCAAATATCACGATCGCCGATGAAATCAATGGTATTTTTTTTGTAAAAATAAAAAAAAATTATTAGTTTCTTTGAACAAATTTTGTCTATGTCAAAAAATGCAACAGTTGATCCGTTATCTGAAATAAATGCAATATATTCTTCCTAACTTTTATTACTGGTATTTATATTGTTTTCCATTGCATAAAAATAGTAGGAAGACGGCAGTTTTTATACGAGTTTATAAAAAGCCCGGTACACACGCTTGTCCGACTCTTACAAAGACGCTACTGCCTATGGAAACATATGTCTTGTTCTGAGAGGAATATATCCTGGGTAAATAGAGTGTGACTTTTCCATTTGCATTGTATTTGATAAACAAAGTCCTGCTCTGATTGCGGCGCACGTAGTTGTCACATTCTGGAGCCGTGCGTGTTCTTTAGGTATTCATAAAGAGCTCTGGTATTCATAGCTCAGTAGTCGTGGGGTCTGTCTGTCCAAACATTATGAATGTGTGCGGATTAAGGCAATGACTTACGACCTTGTGTACATCATGTTGTAACTTGTAACACAAACTGCCTAATATTTCTCCCCTTACATGTGACGCCTTGCTACATGCATTGCTTTCTTGTTTGTCATTTTTTAAAAAGCGGTTTATTTTCTAAAATAACTTTTTCTGTCGACCTCCAAAAACATAATGAGGAAGACGGAAATAAATACATAAGTAAACAAAATATATTTTTTCATGTTGGATTTAATTAGATTTAAATAATTGAATCAAATTAAAATAAAATAAATATATTCAAAATTGTCAATAATAAAGTGATAAAAAATGTGGATTAGACAGAACTGTTCTAATTGTATTCGAAGACCCTATTATTTTATTGTTATTATATGTAGGTATAATATTTTTTTACCCAATATTCATCAATAATTGGCATTTGTTTGAGTGAAATTTTATATACTTAATTAATAATTAAAAGTAAATAAGGTCGATTGACTTTTCCGAGTGACAATATTGTTTTTAGAATTTACCTTTATTTATATGGAATAAGTTCAAACAGCATCTTTATCGAAACAAACTTATAAAAAATGATTTGCGTTCAACGATGGGACAAGTTCGACTAGAATCCCTAGCACTACTATCAATTGAAAATGAGTTCATGAAGGACATGACATTTGAAGACGTTAAACTTGATTTTGATTTTGCTAAAGCTGAGTCGTGAAATTAATATCATCCTACTTATTCTGATGATTTTATTACAGAGGTTATTAAATGTGATTTTATATTTTTAATTTTAAGTTTTTTTTTTTTATATTCGGATTAATAATTTTTATGTATAATTTGATTTTAGAACTTCGTACTCTTTAAAGGTTCGTAGACACTTTGCCTAATGGCCCTGGATCTATAGTATACTGTAATTATTTCCTACTTATTTCTGTTCCCAAGGCCGTTCCTAACCTATTGGACGCCTTCGTGCAAAAATGTGATTGGTGCTTTTTCCAAAACATTATAAAAAAAACTAAATTATATAAATTATTATCCACTTTATTTTATAAGAAAAAATAGTTTCACAAATACCACATTAACAAAAACTCTTATGTGGCTAATATATTACAATAATAAGAGAGGAGCACAACTAGATAATATAGCAGTTCCAAATACAAAATTTCAATATTCTACAGCTAATTGTTTCATATTTTCACGACGCCCTTGTACCATGGTGCCTACGTGCATTGCACGATTTGCACGTACGGTAGGAACGGCCATGTTTGTTCTTGTTCAGTAGTCGACCGAAAAATTTAATACGCCTCTCGAGAAAAAATTATTTTAACAGTCTCGCCTATTTGTTTGTTTTGGATACCAAACTCGGGATCGGTTATAAGATACACATTTCGTTCTTGGTATAAAAATAACTATTTTATAAAATGTAATAAAATATTTGTTAAGCTAGCGATATTTGACATGTATTATAAGTTAAGCTAAAGATAGTGCAACATCAAGTTTGTTTTTTTGCTCGTTGTAAAGATGTTATGAAATTTTATTAATAAAAACGGTTCCTCGCTATGCTAAAGAGCAAGTTTTGACGTTGGTGGATGGTGTAGTGGAGACATTCGCTTTTGGGGCGGGACAAACGATAGTGTGTAGTGAAATCAAATAGATCATAAAAGAAGTTTGCATAAAGCGTGAGATGACGCGAACACACATAAAAACCTTTAGAAAAACAAGCATTCAAGAAAGCGTTTGTGCAGAGAAACGAAATGAGCTTTTATTCTGAAGAGCGGAGCCGCGATCCGGAGCGAGGATGCCGCCATTGTCGTCCGAGCAGTAAACATTTTTAATTTCTTACTCAATGTTTTTATTACTCGTCAGCAACTTGACGAATATCTGTCTGCTTCTGCTGTGTCAACAACTACGGACATAACCACCACAGAAAATATTTCAAAATGGAACACTCATACCTTTTAATAATCACAAGTAGAATACTGTAAGCTGATTTTTTAATAGATTCTAATTTCTAATGGACTTTCTCTATATCTGTGTTACGTGCTGTATTATAATATATTATTTAAAAATTTGTTCCTTGAATTCAAAATCTTAAAAAATCTATCCGTGCATGGATTTAACTAATATAAAAAATATTAACTTCGATAGATTTACTAAATTTCGAAATGAATACGAAAATTGGGACAAGGGGGTGCTTCACCATAGCAGCAAATTAGGAAATTGATCACTTATAGGCAATTTAGATCTTAATTTTGTATGATGGAAACTATCAAAGTTTAAAAAAGTAATTAGTTTTTAAGTTATTTGAGTTGTCCTTAACATCTACGACACATTATCTACGACACATTATTACACCTTTCTCTTTTACACAAGATTTTTGCTTTCTCCCAACCATGCTTTCAATGAGATAGTAGTTAAATATAAAATACAAAACATATTTCAGAGCTAATTTAAATTTAGAAAAAAATAGTTGTTAAATACGGTGCGATTAAGGAAAATTATGAAAAAAATTATTCAAAATCCGCGAAAAACCGGACTGAAGGTGGCACTAGTTTCACTAGTATCTTTACTGCAATCGGGATAACTAACTTCACATCAACATTGTGTTTATGGTTACACTGCGGAAACAATATCTGTTCAATTTACCTAGTTTTCACCTCAAATGTCCGTTACTGCCTATATCCTCAATATAAATAACAAAGCGATATTCCGATTACGGAGGTATGAAATTTCCTCACAAATGTCAGCTTTGATTTTTTCGCTGATATGGAAATGAAAGGTATGTTGAATGATCAACAGCTGTCAAAACTCGGACTATAATATTCGTAATCATTTATAAGTTATTTTATTAAAATGCTTGTTATTTATGCATATTTTCGAGTAAGGAAGACAATAGTTGTTGAAAACAAATTTAAGTATTTTTAAAATAAATAAAATAGATAAATTTTTGTAATTGAGTTTTCAGCGAACATCACTGTTTCAATTCGATTGCTTTAACATCTACGTCACAGAATGTTTAAAAAATTATTACAACGTAACAAATAACAATTCAGACTTTATGAAACTAAATCTCGCTTTCAAATTAGATATAGTTTTATAAAAAAAAAAAAATGGAGGACCCCATTACCTTTCTATCTCTTAATAAATCTTTTAGTTCTTGAAGAAGACCCAAATCGGTCATACTAAAAATAAAGCTTTCCATAATTGACAGAATTCCAGTAATTTTTTTGCACTGTGCTGTTTATCGACAAATCAAGAAAATCATTTAATCAAAAATATAATGTGTATAACATAGTCTGCTTTTAGATGTTTACTATATTTTATTTATTTATTTTTCTTTTTGTTTTTTCCAATTAAAGAAACGTCATATTTTATTACGTATCTTTTTAAATGGTTTACATTAAATTTAACAACTACATTTATCAAATTTTGTGAACATTCGTCATCTGTCTTTTGGAAAATATATACACTGAACGATAGTACCTATCATTGCACCAACAATGATTCTTTCGGACAATTTGCACCGGGGGCTATTTCTGAACACCGAGGGAGCAAAAGTAAATTAACTTAAACCTATGAAAACATTAAAACTTTTAATTAAATTTGCATTATACTATACATATACACCAGTGACAGCGAAACTACGACACCCAAGTCATAGTTGACACACAAAAACATTTCGGGTTACACGCATCTTTTACGGATATTTTTCATTTTTTCTTTTACGTCCTTTTGTGAGATCTTATGTTCGTCGATAATAATATGACTCCGATGAAGTTACTAAATAACGCATAGAGGATCTAGTGAAATGACACGTTATTATGCAACTTAGTATTGCAACGGCATATATGAACATAAAATACTTTACATTAAGATTGAGTTTAATAGGTCCGCTGATCTCAAGAGACCCGCATGGTCACACACCTACGTATGGTGTAACGCAAACGTTGGGTCTGCATGACCTTATAGAGATCCGCTGATTTTAATAGACTCGCATGGTCTCTCACCTACGTATGGTCACAGAATAGTTACACACAGAAGCGACACTCCGTGTCGGTACCTTTCATGTTCCGTTACTCAGTTCTATGACCTTGAAGCATTGTGTAGACCTTTAAATTTGTGCTCTTTCCCTACCTCTCTCTCAGATGTGAGGAAATTTTCCGATTTTAAACAATGGGACCTTTAAATTTGTGCACATTCTCCATCTCTCTCTAATTTTCGTTTCTCTGTCTTACTGTCGCTTCTGTATAAACCTATTCTGTGGTATGGTGTCGAAAGGATGCACTGAAATCACGACTGAAATAAACTAGTAGACGAACTTACCCGATATAAGAGTTTGCACTGGTGATATACACTGTACAACAGTAGAAACACAACTACTCAAAAGAGTGTTGTTAATTTTCGATGACAGGGTTATGTAATTTTTTAACAAAACTAACGGATGATTGAATCAAATTTTATTTTATGCAATTAATTTGTACAGTAATTAATATAAATAATATTATGTTTGGTAACATCGCTAACAGCGTTTGCTTAAGTTTAAATTATATGAAATAATAATCTTCTATTGAAGAATTAGCAAGTTCAATTCAATTACAAAAAGGTTACTAATGAAAAAATTATACACGTCTATCCAAAGACAATAATGAACTTAAGAAATTATATATGAGAGGTTTAAACGGAATAGTACGAATTTGGAAGAGAATGTATTAAGATGATTTTTGCATTTTTGCCACCAGCATTACTATAAAGGTTTATCTCGCCATTTGCAAACTAGTATCGGCCGGATAATAGTGCAATTCAGCTTTACGGAAAAAGTTTCCTTCGTTCTTTCATTCTTCGTAAGATTGTAGGTGTTTATCTTATCGTTACATAGATAACTATTATTTACTATTAAAAATCATTGTTATATTTTACTACCTCATTATCTTTTCTTCGTCTCTTGGCTAGTTATCTAGTAGAAATAAAAAAAATATTTATAATGTGTCTGAGATGCAATGCCTGGAAAACTTGCTTTACTGTATAAATATATCACTATTGACATTTGTGATAAAGCAGATTAACCCCCCTAGCAATGGGTAATAAGGTGTAAGAGATATTTTTATTTATAGTTCTAAAAGCTGTGAATTAATGCATAAGTAGACTTAGTTAGGAGTAGGACCCCCTAATTTTGAACAAAATTTTAGCAGTGAGTATTTAATTACATGTTACTTACCAACGATAATTAGTTAATCAATATGTTTTCAAAAAATACTTTAATAATAATTAAGAAAATATTTTAAAAATTTTAAAAAACTAAAATTATAAATAAGTAAATAAAAATATTTTTTTTCATTTTATGATTTATGTAACATATTGTTGAATTTTCTTGACTGTCATAATAACTAAATTGCTCAAGGGAACGTTTTTTTTCTCAGTTGAAAAGAATAAGAAATCCTAATATGGCCCATATTACGAACGCACATTTATAATAAAAAACGCTTTTAGAAAGTGTGCTTTTACATTATAATCTTATGAGGCTAGACGTCACTTTTAACAAAAATGCTTTGAAAAAATTAGCTCGTAATATGAGCCTTTGTATCTGTTATGCATAAAATCTGATATTTTGCGCCGAAAAAGTTTTGATAGCTATAGCGAAAAAAATTTCATAGCAAAAATGTAGACAAAAATTATTTTAATTAACACTTATTACATAATATATTCCTTGTCTTATTTTATTATTAACTAAAAATGTTTTATTTCATTTCCATTTTTTTTATAATATTTCAATATTAGTAGAGGGTCCCATGAACATACTTAGGACCCCTTCAGTATTAATCCGGCGCTGAATTCTCACGTCTTCAGTTGTTGATAAATTTTCTTAATTGATATATTTTTTTAATTTTGATTGACATTTATTTCATGAGCTGAATTTTTCCTCATCAAAATTTGATTCTGTCAATCATTCGGTTTAAAAATGCATGTTCCCTTACGTGATTGGTCGACTGGAGGATGAGTTGACGATCACGTTCGGGGCAGCAAATCACGCCTAACCTCAACGTGTCACTCCCTTCACCGGCTGTCAAAATAAACAATCACAAATCGCGGACAAGCGGACAATTA
Source organism: Stenolophus ochropezus (assembly GCA_035578165.1). Taxonomy (NCBI): domain Eukaryota; kingdom Metazoa; phylum Arthropoda; class Insecta; order Coleoptera; family Carabidae; genus Stenolophus; species Stenolophus ochropezus. Next base: position 14,383,821 of record JAQOWZ010000001.1, on the reverse strand, counting down.
GCAGGATAGCAGGACCAGGACTAGAATTAGCAGGCTTGTAGATCGGCCTGGACATGCTGGTGATAAATAATATGCTGCTGCATGTGTCATGGGGTGGACACATATTAATAAATATATCACGTGCCTATACCAGAGTGTCCACAAATACAAAATGTACTACGGACAAATTAATACATTTTAAGGAGAAATCTTATTACTGAAGATTATTCTTTATTAATTTTTAAGTTTTATTTAAAAATATGGAGTGGTACATATGTGATATATGAATGTATATTCATGTAGCAACGTAAATACTAGTTTGTTTTTAATATGTAAGAAATATTTCATTAATAATAAATAATGAAACACAATGACTTAATTTTTTTATTTACCTTTCAGGTAATTTTACTTTTCACAGTATTCAAAATAATATTTACCCACTGTTTTAAAAATATGTACTTTATTATCAGTACATATTCCAATATTTATTTATTATTGATAAATATATTCCATTTTTTATAAATAATAAGAAACATAATATAAACATACAAATAATAACAAATTTTGTAATGAGATCTTGCTCCAATTTTTCATATTGTTGTATTTTCCTCAATACGGTAGAATTTTTTGTCGCAAGGCTTAATAAATTTTATAAATCTGAATTAAAATCATTGCAGTGGCGTAGCCAGGTTTGGAGATTTAAGTAATATTTACCTACAAAACTTGAATGATAAAAAAAAGTTAAGTAGTAGTAAAAACATTTTAAGATCAAATGTCAAAAAAACTTTTACAAATGAAATAGGTAATGAATATGAGTTAATGATGGATTCGATTCATTATCAAATTTATGAATTGTACATTCCGCGACAAAAATTTAGCTTATTCATATTCAATTTTAAGAATCACCAATGAAGGAATTCGTTCTAGTCCAGCAGAATTCGTCAGATATTATTTAATTATTTACTTTAGTCATCTAGTAATATAATGTGTACCTAACAGTCACATGACGGAAAAGAATAAAATATCTTTATCTACATACTAACGTTTTTAGTTTTATGTACTAATGTTCTATTTTTTTTTGTTCCCAAATTTTTGTAGGCACTCAAGGAATTTTGGGGAAGCTCGAGCATCTCAAAAAAGGGTTCTACCTACGCCACTGGATCAATATCAATACCTATCCAAACATCTATTATGAATATTCCTATATTTATTGTATTTATTATGTACCTATATGTATAATAACGTACCACATAATTTTAATTTGTAGTATAAATATATCAATCATAAAAAGTATTGTAGTTGAATATTACATAAAACAATCGTCATCATTATATGTGGCACAACAACCTTAGATGGAGCAAGACCTCAAGTATCCGAAGAATATGTTCCATTAAAAAAATAACTTGCATTTTAGTGATGAAGGTTATCAGTTTAAAGCCTCCACTGGGACTAGTTTCTGAACCAGTCGAATATACATATGTAGCTTTATGTTTTTTGATTAAAAATTGACGAAGCTGGGATTTGAACCCCAGATCTCAAACTTCGCTTATTTCGAGTCGATGTTACTAATGCCCGTATAAAACACTATTTTTAATAAAAAAAATTAAAAACCGTTAGAAACAACAAATATACCTATGTAAAGATAGATAATTATAAATAAAGGCATAAAGATAATTCCTATAGATTAAGACAACTTCCTGGTAATTCCTGAGCAAAACAACATGCTGGTCGTATTTCATGTGGTAATTCTTGGTACCTTGGCAACTGGGGGTTGTTTACATGTGAGTCGTAGGATCTAGTGGGCTGCGGTTCGTAGAAGGAAAAGGATTTCTGTGACTGCACGCGATTTATTGCGGCGGCCAATAAAGCTAATGAACAAGCACACATAAATCTAGCATCTCCTCGCCGACTTGCTATGACAATGTGTGATCAACTTACAGGGGAAAGTGAATTATTCCTGCACTAAATCTCACATACGTACGACGACTAATTATTTCCTACAGCGGGGAGGGTTGGAAGAAAGCATCTTTCTTTCTTTTTAAAAAGAATCTTTGCTATTTAAGAAATGCTGTATACGATGTGTGCAACGAAACACGGAATGTAGGACCTTAACTAATAACACTGTAAGAGTACAAAGTTGTTCAAAATTAAATTCCGGATTATATAAGATCACAATTAATATTATAAAACACCCGCTGTAAGAGATATCTTAAATATAAAACTTAATATTTTCGTTCAAAATCAGACAGTTTTGAAAGTAAAAGAAAATATCTATCTGAGAGTTTAGTGAAGTATCACTGATTTTAAATTCTTATTGTCTGTGTCTTTGCAATACTGAAGTAACATTTAGATTCTTTTTCTTAAATAATATATCAATGTTACAAAAAATTAAACTTGAAAAGTATTAAATACAAATATGAGTTCATAAAATAAAACATTTTTTTACGTATTTATGTACATTTTATATTTATTAAATCTCATACTTCAGACGTGCTGTTGAATCAATTATGATCTTATCTGAGGTATAATTTTATTTTTATCAACTTTTTACTATTATAGTTTTTCTCTAAATCAACCAGGAGCTATAATATCAGCAATTTTTTGAAATCCCATGTTAAACTCCTATGTTCCGCGTTTCGTTGCACACTCTTTATATAAAATCATACCATGGATCTCAGAAATTCCCAAATCACTAAAATGCAAATAACAGTTGTCCCAAAGTACGTACCTTGCTACTTGAAGCAAGGTATAACTTGTCTGTGCTTGAAGCCTTGTTCCTACTAGGAATATCGTGGCTCAGAAGATAATAATAGGCAGTGGACAAAGAAGATCCTTTTTACTTAGTTTTTACATTATGTCGCAGTCGTATTTCAGAGATGTCGTTCATAGGCGTAGCCAGCATTTCTATAAAGGAAGGGCATATAGAGTCATAACTAAAAAAATACAGAAAATTGATATAATTGAATACAATTCCATTACTAAATGTTTTCATAGGTAATAAAAAATATAATAATTTGTACAAATTTAAAGTGATTTTATTATAAGTTCTGATTTAATATCAGAAAAGAATGCTTAAAAACACAATCATTCGATTTAATATTTAATTGCAACTGTAATGCTTCAATTTTTGTTAATAATTTTTAGTTAGCTAGCTGATAAAAGTGTTACTCGTTTTTGTAATGGAGAAAAAACATTTGTCAGCAAGAACTAGAACCGTAATTAGAGCTCATTAAAGAACAAATTATACAACAGAGACAAAGAAAAAACATCTTCAATAATTAAATAAACTAGACCAAATTCGCACACAAAATTACAAGGATAATTTTTGAAAAAATTAGAGCATATTTGTGGGTATTGAGTAAGACAAATTTAGAGCAAAAAAGTCCGACAGCAAATAGATAGAAATTTAAAAAAAGGGAATGTATAACTGATGACTATTTTCCAATAATTTGTACTTTGTCATTGTTTATTTAATAGAGAATTAAATGAATTATTATTTGTCTATTTTTAAATAAGATAACTTTTTTTAGTTTAAGTTCTGTAATGTTTATATTTAATCAAACCTTACTTTTGTTTTAGGACAGCGATCAAGTAATTAAACTGCTAAAATTTTGTGAGATATGCAAATTTTGTACAAAATGCTACACATTATAGTATTATTCATTGTTCATGTTCTGAGGTAATGCAATATTTGAAAATACGCATCCGCATAACTTCATGTAATGTAGAATCCTGGTGTTGAATTTATCGTGTTTTCATGGAATTGATGGGTAGAACGTTTTTATAAACCGAGTAATCGAACTGAATTATTTATTTTATCTCATCCAAGCTGGCAGATAAATGAAATTTATTAATGAGATTACAAATTAACATTATGCGCCTCAATAACGAACTGCGCGCCATCTGTCACCCTCGGCTGCTGTTGAGCGCTCAAACAGAAACGCAACAATTACAATCATCGAGGTTTTACACTGAAATTACACACTATTGTATTAATATTATATTCGTATGTAGATTAATACAAGCATTTGTAACTGGTGACTGGAAAAAAGTCACATGGAAAAAAGGGATTTTAATTAGTAATTACTAAATATATGACTAATAAAAAATAAATAAATAATTGTCTCCCATATTATAATACAAATTGTCTCAAAATTTAAGTTCCACGTATTTCAAATGCAAATACTTGACATTATTTAATGATGCAATTTATTCATTTAAATTTCCAAGAAAAATTTCCCTTGTATGATTTCGCTGAAGTCATGACAAAGACATTCAAGGAAAAAAGATTAGGTAAATAAAACCAAGAAATAAGGTTGTTCAAGCTTTTCTGATCTTTTTATATGTTAATCTATAATAAAAAATATGAGGTACGTATTTTTTTATTTCATGAAAAAATACTGCATTAGTTCACGTTCACTGCTTACAAAGAGAAATCTAGAATGAGAAGTGCACAGCTCGAATATCATACAAATATATATATATATATATATATATATATATATATATATATATATATATATATTAGGAATGACGAAACCTGAAAATTTTGGTACCCGGGTACCCGACATGAATACCCGGGTAGTACCGGATACTCGATAATTACCCGTTTCCCGATAATTACCCGATACCCGATAATGACCCGATACCCAATACTTACGTGATACCCTTTAAATATCCGTTATTCTTTCATATTCGTTTTTTTAATACAAATTTTTGTTATTTGAATATAAATTTAATAAATGAACAAAAAAATATTATTTTCTGGTATGGAAATAAAAAAAACATTGTTATTTTATATAATATACGAGTATATCAGCAGTATAAAATTACAAAATTAAAACTTATTACGGAAGTACATTTGATTTAACTACTTAGGAATATCTCATATTTCTATTCGCACATATCAGCATGGATGATGTTATGATGTATCTGCATTCAGACTTGATCTGGCAACAACAGATTTCAGGTAATGGGTAGATTTCGGGTAACGGGTAATAAACGGGTAACGGGTACATTTCGGGAAATCGGGTACTATTTTTGATACCCGGGTACATTATTGTCGGATAGGTTCCGGGTACCCGGGTACCCATCGTCATTCCTAATATGTATATATATATATATATATATATATATATATATATATATATATATATATATATATATTATATATATATCTTCAAATTATTTGAAAATTGGAAACTACAAGTTAAAATATATCACTTTACATTAATAATTTTCTTAAAAGATATTCCTGTTCCAAATTTTTGATTTCGTGAATAACAAATTCACACAAAGACATACGAGGTAGCTCCTAAAATAATGAGAGAAAATAATAGTTTTATTCAAAAATATTTCCATTGCATGTCAACTTCGAATTAAGAAACAATAGAGCGGTTTCAACGATTTTTCCACTCATCATAGCAGTTCTGTACGTCTTTTTTAGGAAGGTTGTTGAGAGTACTCGTCACGGCTTTTTAGATGTACTCATTGGCCCTAAACTGAGTTCCTTTAAGGTGAGATTTAAGTTTGGGAACAAAAATAATAACATTGCGCCAACTTGGGGCTTTAGGGTGCATGTGGAAGCATTGTATTTTTTTTGTTGAAGAAACTATTTGCTTGTCTGTGTCCACAACAGCTTTGACACAGATAATATTTTCATCGGCTCTTGCCAACGAAGGGCGCCCAGACCGTTGTTCATCTTCAAAATTTTGTCTTCCATCTTTGAAATTTTTGTGTAATCTCCCGCTTTATGCCTGCGACAAGCATTTTGTCCATAAATTGCTTTAATCATTTCAACCATTTGCGGCCCAGATTTATTAACTTAAATGCAAAATTATTAAGTTCTGCATTGCATCTCGTGACAAGCAAACAAACATGACTACGGTTATTCAAATAATTGCTACATAGAGCTCGCATAAATCTGGTAAGGGTCGGAACTGGTACCTCCGATTCCCTTTCAGTTATCCCCCTGTTTAACCGGCCCGAGAAAGCTACTAGTGCAAAAAAAAATCACTTCTATTACTTTTGGGGCATACCTCGTATCTGACACATGTCTATGTGATGATGATAAAAAAGTCAAATGTAAAGTTAAATAAATATTAGAGTAAACCAACTTACAATTATATATTGTCCTAGTGCAGGGCAGGGATATTATTGTCATCGGTTGTCTTTGACTTCATTGACAAGATCCATAGAGGTAATCAGCAGTGATATTGTTGAAAATATGCATAAAACATAAAAGCGCGTTTCACTGAAACAATTTAAACGTTGCCATAGTTTCGGATGTTGGGCAATAAGAAGTTTGGTGGTGAAGATAAAGTTTTTGACACAGTCGCAATATACTTACAAATTTCATTAAAAGCCGGCATTATTAAGGCCTGTAGCATGTAAACGCAGACACTGATTCGGAATGTTTACATTTGAAGTTAATTACCGAGAAGTTGTAGAATCCAGCAGAATGCAAAATTAAATAAACGCGAGAGAAATCTTCAGCTCCATCTCCGAATATGTAATTTTTGGTTAGACAATTTAACATAAAATGTCTATTTATATAGATGAGACCGGGCCGCCATGAGGGATACACCTATTTTACATATATGGTAATGCTCTGATTATTTCCTCCCTGTTACGTAATTCCTAGAGAGAGACTGACGCACTCCCGCCCTCCCGCGGACTTGCTCTCACGGGCGTCGCGGCGGACGTTCCCCAGGGAACACACTGGATAAAAATTTATGGAAAATTAAACCCCAAACAACCAAGATTTCCAGGATTTTGACTCTGATCTTTTCGCATACTCTATGGAGGGAGTCACAAATTTTTCAATAAACCATAGTTTTAAAGTAGTATATCGTACACCAATGTTGAAAAGATACTCGTTATTGACCTACTGCCAAGATTGTGTCCCGGGGAGCGAATAATGGTCTTCTAAACCATAGCACTTATATTATTATTTTTACTACTATAACAATTAAATTCCAATCCTACTCATTTATCTTGACAAGTACCTCTCCAGGTTTGATTTTTAGCGCGGAGTAATTTTTTATTTATAAATATACACATTTGGTTTCTTGATGGCAATTCATTCATAAAATAAAAAAATATCCGGCCAAATCAAACCTATAGTGGTATTACTATCGACAATATTAAATATTTTTACTTGAATATGTAATAGGCTGTATATATTTATTTTTATATCTGACGTTTCAGTTTGTTAACTTCACTTTTGATTTTGAATTGTTTTTATTTGAACGTGATGATTTAAATTACACTGCAAATTTAAATTGCAGATCAATTGTTTACACTTCTCTTGAATTTAATGAGTCAAATAATATTTGCATTTGGAGGCTTGAGCTTCATTAAAAAGTTATTATTATCCTAGAAACAAGGACAGAAATATTCATTTATTTTATTAAAGATTTTATCCTTTCTTTTATAGACCTTTTTATTAAATGTATTTTGTTGCATTTTCATTGAATTTGGGTTCTTTAATTTAACTTATGATTAATGAGAAAATAAGTTGTTTATTAAAAATAAAATAATTTCTTATTATAAAGAATATAACTTTCTTTGAAATTAGAACAATATGAATAATAAACGAACAAAACAAATTCAGTTGTATCCTCAAAATTTATGAATTTGTAGAAACACATGTAAAGTAAAGAAGGGTAGTGCGTCCCTTTTTCCCTGTTTCTTCTACGCCCCTGCGTCCAGTTCTCGTCATTGTTTCGCAGCTCATTTGAAGGCGCGACGCGCTAGAGACGCATCTCCTCATTGCCTTCTATACCTCAAGCCGAGTATTCCTCTAAGTGCATTACACCGAGATGGAATTTTTATGTCCGCAGATGAAATATTTTTAAATTTCCCGCTGTTTGTTTTGCTCATGGCGGCTATTTCACAGGATTTCGTTCTTCATTACGTCATGGATTAGTTGCACCACTTGCTCTAGATACCCCCATATTTTATGCAGGACGTAAAAATTTTACAGTCGGGTACACTTGAAAGCATTTCAACGTCAATATAAACTTAATTTGTTTCTAATATTTACCAATAAAATAATTATATCTTTTTGTTTCATTAAGATTAAAAATGCATGTTTTCGGTTAGAGTGATAAATAAATATAGCGAGACTGGAAATATCAATTTTTTTATCGAAATATTGATAAAATATTTTACAAAACGTGATATGGCAAATTTCAGGTTAAACTTCTAAAATGTCAATTGTAAAGTTACAGGCGTTGACTGGACATTGTAAACATTACCATGGATACATCATCGTAAATATAGTATTTTAACTATAGTTGTCATGGCGATATAATCATATTCCTGAAAAAGCGTCCTTTGACTTTTTACTACAGAAATTTTTTAGTAATAGTGTCATATTCTATATCCAGCATTCTAGAAATGAATTTTTTAAAATCGATTCTGTAGTGAAATTATCGCGTTTCCTGGAAGCTAATTCGTTTGAAATGAAAGCAAGAAGCATACGTAGAGAAAGTAATATAATATCCATGTATATAATTTATTTTGCAAAAGTGTCATAAAATAGCATTTTAATTCGAAAAACAAAAATTGTATTTCACATTATATATTTCTAGAAATTTTTCAATAATGACAATTTCAGGGTTATTTTTACGTGTCAATATTTTCTTTCCTTTCAAATAGTCCGAGTAATAACGAAATTAAATTCAGTGTTATTTTGTAATTACAAACACTGTTGTTTCATTCTCATAAATTTCCTCAACAGTAAACAAACAAAAAATAAAATTTAAACACGAAAACCCATATAAATAAATTCCGAGATCGAAATATGAATAACTATTTTTCATCCGGTTGGCAGCAGGGGCATTAAACATTAATTTAACTCCAAAATAATCAACAATTAACAAATTTATACCGAACATAAAACACAATCATTGCAGCTTGTATATTTATACAATTCGTTTTAATTATCAAGTTTTATATTAAATTTGTTATTTATGTTGCATGTAGTCTGGTCAATGCACAAATGCGAAATACATAATTGTAAATAGCAGAGCTATTTTATTTGTATTTGCATATTTCATATTCAATTCCCTTGGTTTCTGCATTTAAATTAATACTTACATTTATATAAACGTATTCCGTTTTATTTATAATTAATGTTTAAGGAACATTATTTATCAGCAATAAATATTAAACAGTAAACTGCATTTTTAAAAATTATGATTTTAGATTAATTGTAAGTAATATCTTACTGGCATGTATGCTGGTCATTAAAAGCTGAAGAATAATGTTTTCTTTTTTTATTATATTAAATTTCAAATAAAATTTTCACACAAGTATTTTTTTATTTTGTAAAAAACCTAATAGCAAACATGTAATGTGATATTCTTTAGTGTGTACCAACATTTTAAAATAATTTCTCTATAATATATTATATATATTATCATATGAATTACAATTATAAATAAAATTATATCAGTAAATTTTGTCGCCATGGTATACAGCTTGACAATTCCTCGAAATAATATGTTTTCAATTAATTACTTACCATAATTTTAAATTTATAAATTTGATAATGCTTTGATGTTTTCTCTTGCTTTTAACTTTAATTATTAGGGTTAACTTTCGAATGGCATATGTAGGTATGTAAAGACAAATGTACTTCACAACTACTTGTTTACGACTGTTATGCGTATGCATTAGTCGTACAAGTTACTTCATTAAAATGGCGCTCGCTTTGAATATAATGAATTTTTAATTGATAATTCAGTAATATTAGAAGTCAATAATTGAATTTTTATTAATTTATTCGCAACTAAAAGTAAGATACAACAAGATGCCAGAGCCGTAATTGACAAAAATTGTATTTGAACGGGGACATATCAAGAAAATTAAAAAAGAAAGCAACTTTTCATAAATAAATGTTTCATTCTGAATATACAGTGTTCCAAGAAATTAATATTGAAGAAATTATATTCCTATTTCAGGCACTTTATTTTGAAGAGATCTTGTTCCTGGAAGGTTTATGAGAACTAATTTGTAATGCTGTGTTTTAGTTTATTCGTTTTTACTAAAAGATGACAAATTTGCTGCATACTAAATTGATTTAGTTGAAGTTCTGATTTAATGCGTTGATTGCGAACACTTCTCTATGTTTTAGGATGTTATTACGGAAGACACCGTACTTCAAATCGCGTCAACACTTACGGGCCAACTTTTCCTACGTCTTACGGATATGCAAACCAAGAAATTTAATGCAACATAAATGTGCACAAGCAGTAGTATTAGTTACAGAAGTTTGGAATTATAGCAGGGCACAGGTTTGGTGTGTCCCATGCATCGGTTTTTCGAATGATGGACAAAGAAGAAACAGTGTAAAAACCTTTGCCCGATTTTGTTTCTTAAAAGTTTTCACTCGAAGAAAATATGCAATATTTTGAATATAACATTAATAAAATAACATCATTATAATTTATTGCGCTGACTATATATTTTCAATTAATATTATAGCCATTTGTAAGTCAAATATAAGTTATAAATGAAATAATATTATTTATTAACGATATATTATCGTAAAACGGTTATATCTGTGTATCTTTTTTAAAATTAGATTAAATATTTTCCTCACTAACTTCATGAGTTTACGTTTTATATTTAAGCTGTATTTCCGTTTATAAATCTTTATATTTATTTATTTGCCTATATAAACATTAATTAAAGTACACGGTTAGTTTGTAAGTTTATTTTTCACGTTTGGTAAACATACTCTTTGCTCTATAGACGGCGGCTACCAGGATAAAGAAAATGGATTGAATTGCTCTGCTGAGTAATTAGGTTAAATTAAGTTAATCCTAGGATTGGTTGTAGGTAATAAACACAAACTGCGGTTAAAGCGTGCTACCTATGCAGGACGATATGCTTCTACAAATCCAGGCAATGTTTTGCAATTATTAGCCGTAAATATTGCAGAAAGATGAGTATGAATGCGGAATTTGCAAGTACATAATTTAACCTCTCTTTTATTTTTATTTTAAAATGTAAAAGAATAAATGGCCACTGGTATGCTAATATAATATTGTTTGAACATCGAATATTCTATAAATCGCTAGCAATAAAATATGATAATAAATTATTTGCTCATTATTTTTGCGGATTTAATAATAAGGAACGGGAAGTGATGGCTCACCTAATTAGCATGATCCGACTTGAACTGTGACTGTGATATCCCCTATCCTGGAGGTTTTAGGCTGATAACCAATTCCACTAAAAATACAATTAATAGTATATTGTGCAACAAGTGCAGAAAATCACTTATTTCCCATGAGGTGTAAAACTTTCAGCACAAGACGAAGTCGAGGACTAGAGGTGGGAAATAGGTGATTCGACACGAGAGGCACACTATACTTTTCCTACAACCACACTGCTAAACGTTAGGCTAAGAAATAGAGTATTTCATAACGAATGAGCACCTATTTTTCAGGTAGTAAATATTAGAATAGTTCATAATGAGTGAAGAAGTAAATATTACAGTTAGTGGTTTTTACCGATGGTGATGCATTAGGGTAAGAATTAGAGTACTGCACATTTTGATTTTGGAATTTATTGTTTGTTCGTTTATTTCGGTAGCCGCTTGATTAAGCAAAAAACGATTAATACCAACGTTCCGCATTTAAGCGGAATCTATTTTATTTTCGGTAGTGGCGATCGATTCTGTGGTGGTATTTTTAATAGAACGATCACTATTTTTATTGAACGTTCAATAGTTTTGTTATTCATTATTCAGTAATATATTATGTGGGAAATATGAACTTGATCTTTAAACGGAATGAAGCCATTTATATCAGGGAAAATATAGAGCGATAAAATTCACATGACTATAAGTTATAGCTATAAAATAAAACAAAATGCAAACGACTTGACATAAACAACCTTGATGAAACTAGAGCCCTTTACAGCTATGCTAATTACGTTATAATTTTTACCCGTGGCATATTCATAACAATTTTTACGTGTTAACTATTAAAGTTTACGATGCCTACTCTTCCATGGGCGGTACCGGGGCATTTGCTGGTTTACGGCCCCATAAAACGCACGCCACTGGCTATTGGGCTGCGTGTGACGTTGACAAGAACTGTCGGAAGTGACGGATGGAAGAATGAAGGACATTATCGGCTGGTGACCACCAGAGGGTGAAATTATTGGGGTTATAAATAAATTGTCTTGCTGTCCCAGCGGTTTTTCCGCAGTTCACACTTAATATAATGTTTTAACAACCCATCAACACGATGTAAGATAGAACAACCCTATAAATTTTTCCGAAACCTGTAAAATACAATAGAATTTTTACAAATTTTAATATTAAGTTATCATAGACGAATACTTATATACATAGATGTACACATTTATCTAAAACTCATGATGGATAATTTTAAATTAAATAAAACAGTGATTTTAAATAGGGCCGGATTTTAAGTTAATATTTTGTAGGGCCCCGAAATATCCGCAAAATTACCGGAAAAAACAATTTTTATGTTTTTTAAATTAACTATCATTCTGCCTCCTTCACGCTTTTAGTACTTTTTTTTAATAGGTACCTGGTTTTTCATTTTTTTCGGTTTTCGTTTTAATTGAAAAGCCCCCGTCCTAAACCCCGTATTGGTTCTAAAGTTAAGAGTATAACGTTATATTATTTTAAATGAGATCATGCATGCCTGGCCGAAATTCTACCATGTATTAGTTTCATATCTTCAATAATGAAATTATTGAATTTTTTTTTTATATTAATGATTAATATATAGTATGTAACGAATGGATGGCTGGATGGCTGAGCGAGCTAGCGCACATCTCTAGCACGCTGTGACGTCATACGAACCTGAGATCCTCAGTTCAAGTCCCAGCGACCGACAACGTGTGATTTGTCGTAAAATAAAAAAACACAGCTACTTGTGTATCACACTCGGATGCTATAGACTTGCCATCTATACATCTTAAATAGAAGTAGCACTGGCAAATGAAACAACCGACAGTACGGCAGTTAGAACTGCGGCTCGGTGTGTTCGGTTGCCCTATGCTCCGCTTAGGAGATACAGGAACACATTATGTAACGAATGAAAAACAATAACAAAAGAAAAAAAATTGATGCTATCAAGTAATTATTATACTAATTATTGTGAATTGTTTAGAGTTTAGATAATTTGAGTTGGCGGGACTTGAACTCAGGTTTTCAGAACTACAGTCGATTATTCAATTCACTATAATACGAATCTCGAATTTGAACTAAAACAACACATCCATAGTTCAGAATTTAAAATCAAAAATTTATTGACTATTATTTTTAGCATAGAAAAGGATTGGTTTATATAATAGGAAAAGTATAACAACTTTTTGTAACAAGTAGAGCGTAGAACAATTTATTTTTTATTTCCTAAGACAACAATGTAACCTATCCCATAAAGAGTCCCCCTCTTATCCGGGCTTTATCTTTTTTAACGTGCTGGTCCCTAACCTGACAATAAACACTTGCGCGGCGCCTGTCTGGTTGACGGGTAGGCCGGGATGAGTCTCCCAGGCCCAGTTCTGGGCCACGAGTCCGTGTTTACGACACGTCCCTCGGGAACACTCACCAGTCAGGAAGATGACCGACAATTGCCCACCATGGGATGGCCCTGCAGGAGGAGTGAATTAGGAATGATCGATTAGTTAAACATAAAAAGTTTTCACCTTAAAGATACATACAATTAAATTATGAAAGATGAAAATTTTGACACTTGGTTAGTGCATTCTGACTTAAAATTGAGTTAAAGTGAGATATGTATGTGGTAAAAATGTTCTTTGGCTTGACTTTGTCTTTAGAATTACACAGGTGACATTTATTTCGGTTTTTCTTGGTTATGATAAGACAAAACTAAATAAGTATAACAATCTTGGCACTTGATTCATGTAAGTAACTTATGCCCAGTTGCACCAACAAAGCTTAAATTTTAAGCAACACTTAAAAAAAATGCCACTCGAAATTTTGACTGCAATGTTGAATAGTTCATTTGACATTTTATTCTGGTGTGTTACCGTCAGTTTAAGGAAAACTTAACATTTAAGTAATCTTGATGCAATCGGCCATTAAAGATCGTGTAAACGCAAAAGTACTTTACTCAGTGGCGTAACTAGAATTCGTTGTAGCGACAATCTTCTAATTTTGACAGCATTAGATTTCAAACGCACTCAATATGTAGGCGTTGAAAAAGACATGAAAAGTCAATGGTGCCGATATATTGTCGTTACTGCTTACTTTTCTATTTATTGTAGTTTAATAACATAGAACTGAAGTGAGGCCCCTGTCGTGTGAGGCCCACCCGCGTTGCAGGCGTGTGCCCTCTCTAGTTAAGCCACTGACTTTACTTTAAAAGTTTTATTTATTAAGTTATTTTGCTTGGCTTTTATCAATTTGAGCTTCAAAAAAATCACTTGGATCGATGAAGAAATTGTTTTTTTTTGTGAGATCAAGGATGTCACAATTCTTAAGAGCAGTGAGTAAACACAGTTGCATTATGGCTTTATAAAATACTTTTCAATGTTCAAGTCAAAGTACATTTTTAATTTTTATTGTATGTGTAAACGTAGTCATTTATATCTGAGTAGAAAAATTCCAAATTAAACACTTAACAACAAGTCACAATATAATAATTGCCAAATAAAAGTAAAAATATTATAAAAAGTACAATATATTGATTGGAGGAGGAATAAAGCGACGACTTCAATGGGGAAGTTTAGCGTGGTTGAAATTACATGTGAAATATCTTTTAGTCGTTAATATATGAATAATTATAACTTAAAATGTAATTGAAAGTTAAAATTATGTGGGCAATTATTTATAATTAATGATTTATCTTCGAGCCACTCTGTCGTCACAAGTGAGATATGCGCTTGCGCAGAAGTGATGGTGAGACCTGACTTTTTGAACGTAGGTTGAATCTACAATTAGATTTAATTTAATTTAAATACACGATGACATACCCAAAGAAGATGCGTTGCACTGTTAACCTGGTGTTTTTGTGTAAACAACATATGGAAGTTGCAAATAGATAAAAATGTCAAATATCAAGCAAAAAAATTTGCTAAAAGCTATTTAAACTTTAGTAGATTAATGTTCTTTGGTCCGTAAGTCGAAGATACGAATACAAAGTATTACAAATCTGGATAAAGGTTTTTGACATTTTGTTTACCACCCGGCGGGCGTTTTTCTCTATTTATCGCCCAAGCGCGTAAAGTAAAAGTTTCCGCCATAGTAACCAAACTGTAAATGAACAATTACCATACAGTTGTGCGTAAAATTATTTAATTTGCATTTTTTTACTGCTTTCAATAATTTGTATAAAATATGTGGGAATTAAATTTCCAGTTGACTGGTTTTAATTAAAATCATTACCTGATCCATTTCAGTGAATAAGTTAATAAATTAACAAATTTCCCACATTAACCTTTATAATTTATAATGAATGTTTACAACTTATTGATTTGTTTACACGTTTTATACACGAAAAAGAAATAATATAAATTCGAGGCCATGTAACTGGTAACATAGTTATGTTTTTAGTTCGTTTTTCCATTAAAGTAATGCACTTTTATCGTTTGAAAATTTATGTCAAATATAAAGTGAGGTGACAGCTTGCATGTAATCGTTACGAGTTCAAATTTCCAGTAAAATTGATTATACTTCAACGTGGGTATGAAATATTCTACTCCAAACATCAATATATATTTACACTAAAAGGACTCAGAAAAAACTTACCTATATTCGATAAAAATCTTATTACAATTGTATGACTACCGAGATATTAAAATTGTTGATTGCAGTTATGTTTGTTAAGTTATTAGGAAATTTGAATAAAATTGTAAGAGTTTATAGCTGAAACGGAAAAATATAATTATTTATTTAATCACTATATTTTATTTATTCATTTTACACTCTTTCTTATATAGTATTGTATATAAATTGTGATTGTAAATGGGGATGAATATTTTCTTTACATTTTTATATTTTCGTATATGATTCGGACCTGAAATATTAAAAAAAATATAATAGGGTATTTTGTTAAAAAATCAAGTTTTAAAACTAATATATCATTAATTATTTATTTGTTACATGTAATTAAAATATGTATTCCTCAGGAAATAAAATGAGTGAAGTAAATGACAGTTATTTTAAGGACAAATCTCCTTGACTACCGAGTTAAATATTTTTTTTTATTAAAAACTTAATTATTTTGTCAATTTATAATTAAGCATAAATAATTTAGAGTATTTAAATGTAATGGTTGAGAGAAAAGTTTTGTACGCATCAACTGAAAATATATATTAATTAGTCTCGAGAACCTGTGTTTATTCCGGTAATACGTAAATAATTTTTGTTATTTATTTATTAATACAATTTATTAAATATTAGTTCTATATTTTTTTATATGTTTGCCGGTATTTTCAGCTTTACAAATATCGGTTAAAATTAATATTAATCAAAGTTTTTTAATCTGTCCATCCCTTGATTCGAATTACCACCTATATAATGGTTAAAAAGCCCTAAAACTATTCACTTTGAAATAGTGTAGAACCCTATTTAAATTGTAATAAAACGAACTGTAGCATGTGATCGTTTAAATAAACAGAAATAGTTGAAGATGAAGTAGAATGTGTTCAGTAGACAAATCATGGACGGTGTTAATAGTTGAGGCGCAGGCATCGACCTCCCGGTCCCGTGGTCTAATTTCTCTGGGGAGCGACGGTTCGGCGTAGCGGCGCTTCTCGACGCTATTACCCGTCTCTTCATCCCTTTATCTTTCTTTGCCACCCCCACACATACAGCGTGTAATTGCACTTGCATATTCGCTAATATATTCTTACTCCATGCACTCGTTTTTAAAATGGATTGCTCTTTCGAGTAATCTAATTTTAATTTAATTATGGAAAAATATATTCCAGAGAATTCTCTCTTCAAATGAAACCTAGAAAGAAAATAATGTTTTCACATATACAGGGTGAATACTGAAAACCTTGACATAGGGAAATAACATGGGAAAACAGTTTTTTGCTGTTTCCATCTGTCCCGCTAAATAAAATCGGGTGTATATAGTATCGTTAGTTAGATTACTTAATTTTGCATCTAATAAAACTAAATGTTGTGTAATAAGGCCTTTTCTAACTGAAATATTTGATAAAATAAATTGTATTTTGAAGGTTATCCTTCATATTTTCGAATAAGAAACGTCAAAAACAATATGCTCCATAGCCGAGTGGATACGAGGGCTGTTTCATAACATAAATAATCTACAAGACCTGGTTCGAGACCACCTCAGCCCTACTTTTTTTTTTAATTAAATTATGCTTAAAATATATTTATTATATCAGACTATTTTAATAAAATACCAATATTCTTATTTTTATAAATAAAAAATATAAATAAATTATTATTTGCTGTCCGTCAAACTTAACAATTAATTCGAATTTAGTTTTTGGTGTATAATTTTCTATTTCATGTTTCGAAGCATTATATTTTAAGTATAATTTAATTTAAAAAAAAAATAGGGCCGAGGTGGTCTCGAACCAGGTCTTGTAGATTATTTATGTTATGAAACAGCCCTCGTATCCACTCGGCTATGGAGCATATTGTTTTTGACGTTTCTTATTCGAAAATATGAAGGATAACCTTCAAAATACAATTTATCTTATCAAATATTTCAGTTAGAAAAGGCCATATTACACAACATTTGGTTTTATTAGATGCAAAATTAAATAATCTAACTAACGATACCATATACACCCGATTTTATTTAGCGGGACAGATGGAAACAGCAAAAAACTGTTTTCCCATGTTATTTCCCTATGTCAAGGTTTTCAGTATTCACCCTGTATATCAAATAGTTTCTAGGTGGTTGTATTAACAATAATTTATTGATAGAGGTTATCTTGGATCTTGAATTTGGTTTAAATTGAGGTATTTTCGGCCTTAAAGATCCTGTAATTATAAATAAAATGTTTTGCAACAATGTATTACAAGCTTTATTGCACAGGATGTTTCGGGGATGAAAATTTCCCCATCTTCAGCATAATATGATTGATGTTACAATCAGGTCTGGTCATATAAATAAGCAAACTAAGCACATGCTTAGGGTTCCCGTTAAATAGGAGCCCCCGACAATTTCCATCAAAATTTATTCCTACAGATGTATACAATTTTTTTTTTATTTTTAACAAATAGATCGCTATTTTGCAATGTAAACGCATCAAAATAAATAAGTTTCGGTTTCGGTTTAGGGCCACTTTTCGCTAAAAATAATAGTTTCAGCCGCAGTTTCGGCATCGGCCAAAAATTGGATGAAACTTTGGCCTAGCCGAAATAATAATAATAATATCAGTAATTTGTGAGGTGGTGATAGATAACTAAAGTCTTTACTTTTTCAGTAAGGATAACATCTACTAAAATAAAGTGATTTTCTAATAAATTGAATTATTTTATTTAACTTAATAATCGAATAATATCTTAAAACGTATAAGAAAAAGACTAAATTTCCGTATTTAATAAAAATATAACACAATTTTAACTTAACCGCATATAAATAGACCGAAACAATCCAAACATTGAAGTTATCCTTGTTAACATAATCTGAAATTTTAATTTTGTTTGACTTTTCTTGAGATACCTACAAGGTGTATAAAGTATAACATTACGTTTTGGAATCATTTCAAAAGAATATATATTTATGACATTTCTGTATTAAAGCAGCAGTATTAAACATATTTGTTTGCAATCAATTCTTGTTTGTATAGTTTTTATAACAAAATCACACCGTTTTCTTTTGTTTAGGACGATTTATTTGAGAGAGGGGGGGGCCCAAAAGAGTAGTTCTTAGGGCCCCCAATACTATTACTCAGGCCCTGGTTACAATGAAATATTTTTAATTGGGCTTACCTAACCATATTCGAGTATTCGAGAATCCGAAAAAAATAGGGCTAATATTCGTAATTTGATAACCGAATAACTCGAATATACGAATAATTTGGATATTCGAATAATTCAAATATTTGCATATACAAATAATTCGGTTATTCGATTAAACCGGATATACGAATAATTCGGATTTATGAATAAATCGGTTATACGATTATATTGGACATACAAGTAACTGGAATGTACAAATAACTGCGATATTCGAATATTTCGAATAAACGATTATTAGAAATGTGGTTAATTAAACTAGATACGTAAAATTACAAATAAATGAGAATTATTAAAATATTAAATTTTTAATATATTCTAATGGCTAATCGACCGAAAATGAAAATAAAAAATATTAAAAATATCAAAATTCCGAAAAGCGACAGCGCCAATATTTCAATGTTATAAACAGTGCAATGCAATATTAATCAGGTCATAACAACTTGGATATAATTATGTACAAGAGGATAATCTGGCGGTAAAAACACAGAAGGTACAAAGTGCAAAAAATTCATCAATTTAAACAATAATCTATTTATTTAATTGGCTGAAGTTTTTTGGAGTTAAAATAAGTGGATTCTCGAGTTGTCAGTTATCGCGTTTGTAGCGATTTAACCTCGCTGTTGACATATCACCCCCGTCTTTCATTGGCGAATACAAATGTTAAGTATCCGTGTTTGGGGTGACAGTAACGTGAGTGACGTCATGTCTCCGACACTTCTTGCCGAGTGTTTGATTTCAAGCACGACGCTTGACTAATCCGATACTCCCTGACAGACGAAATGTCACGGAACGTCTTTGCGCCGGGAAAGAATAGTCGAGGGTGTGTAAATCTAGAAATAGTTCACGGATTCCTAGATTGACTTGGGATGGATTACCTGTACAAATTAAAGACAGCGGAAAACGGAGACAAAAATTTGTTTCTTCAAATTTTATTTATTTTACTTCTCTGGACAGTTGTACTTATAACGAAAGTTTATTTTCTCAGTAAACAGAGAGTAGTTTCATTACCATAGTTATAGAATGACAGAAATATTTGAAGCGTTTATTTTATGAGTAAACATAGGGTATACTTGTCAGACTCATCTCATTTCAATATCAAACGGGCACAACGACTAGAAGCTTTATCTTTTATATTTTATAATGTAGTATTTTTTTTCCTGATTTAAAACGAATATCTTCCAATTAACATTGTAAAAATCAAATAATTTTGAAATGAAATAAATAAATACATCTATTTAATTATTACATTTCCGGATACTTTAACGTTTTTGTTCATTGTAATACAAATTTAATAAAAAAATATTTAAAAAAAAATTACTCATATTTCAAAAAATACTTTGCGTATCCATGTAATTTAACTATTTACCTTCTAATTTGTGAAATACCATCCTCTGCTTCATTCAGAAATGCTAATAATCATCTACAAATATTCCACCAAACTAGTAGAGTTATCAACTATTCTCTAAAATATATCATAAAATTGATCTACCTGTTTCCTATCAAAGAAAAATTTTCTTATATTTACAAATATTCGCGGGTGTTCTGTGGACGTAGAAACAATTAAATGACAGTATAAACAGTTGTTGATACCAGATTTGTAAACTTGTGTGGTTTTTTCGTCTGCAGTCATCCACAATAAAACCGGACATTTCCAAAATCCGCAAAACCAAACAATCCCATTTCTCTCTTAATAATTATTGTTCTATTTTCTATTAGGGTCCCATGTAAATTTTAATAGCAAACTAAAACATTCTTCAAAAAATTACAGTTCTGAAATTACTCATATAATATAGTACTACACCTAAAAAAAGAAATAGGTACTTAAGGATTCCGAGGCCAAATTCTTACTAGAATAGGGTTCTACTGAATGAAAAGATTGTGAACCAGTTAACCAATCAAATGCGAATCGAGTAAAAACTTTCTTCACTCTTTCCTCAGACATTACTATTCTGCGTAACTAAAGATGCAACGTTGTCACTGTCAGAAACATAAGCAGGTTCTGTTGCTTATTTAGTAGCAATTTGTTAGGCAACGATTTATAAAAATTTTATATAAAAAAAATCTCAAGAGTAAAGGTGAGGAGGGATAATTGATAATTTATAGTATGTTTCGAACTACCAGGACCTAGCAGTAATTTTATTTTGTCCATAATAAGTGACGCAGGGATTTGAAGCCCAGATCTCGCACTCTATTATGTCAAAACCCCATTATCAAATAAGCCACTGCAACTTATTTTAATAAGCATAATCGTTCCTTAAACGTAACATTAGGTGATGTTATACTGCTGCTTTCGACTCTTTCGTTTCTTTATCGCGTTTCGTTTATCCTCATTTAACAATTATCCTATTACGAAGCTTCGAATTTTCGTTCACGTTTGACGTAGGCGCGTAGGTTTGTAAGAGTTAACCGAAACGGGAAACGTCGGGAAGCGGCAACGGGAACCGGTAACCGGCCGACTGTCCGGATTCCCGGACTGTGGATTCCAGTTAAAAACTCGTAGATAAAGTTCCGTGGTCGCCAGATGAACTTGTAATTAGTTTTTTACCCAACGATTCCCAGTTGTGCGGAAATTAGTTGCATTTGCGTTTTTGTACGCGGATAACTCCACCCCGGACAATTCGATATGGCGCTTTTAACCCCGATCAATTTTACCATCAGCATATAAACGGAAAAGCCAATTGTTGCTTATGGCGATTAAAAAATGAAGTATATTTTGTGTCACGAATTTTTCGTCATTATTAGCACACTTTTTATGTATATAACCAAAAATTTTCTTTTTACAGGTCTTTCATTTTTTTAATTCTAATTTATAAAAAAACCTTGTAGACTGCTTTATGATTTTAAGAAATTTCCTTAATTTCACTTTTCTTCTATTTTTTCATTTATTTTATGCAAAAATGTACGAATGTAAACTAGAGTTTTATTTTGTGACAGATACACATTCGAAAATCCAGTCTTTTCTTGGATATATGTATAGTTGTATTTTATTATCACTAAAGCAAATTATGTATTTGTATTTATGTGTAGTATCATGCAATTAAATGATTACATGATGTTACTACAAATATAATAAAACGTTTTCCGAGTAAATTAGTCAAAATTAGAAAAATCTCTCATTTAGACATTTTTGTCAATTTTTTTCCAAGGCTTCAAACCGTTATTTTTTTCTTTTCAATTTTCGGTTCAGTTCTGTGTGATTATTTTTTTAAAAGTTTCTATTTGTATTAAAAATTTATTTCCTACCATAAATTAGAACATTTTATTCCTTCTATTATAATAAGCATGAGTCCTGTAAATGGACAAACAGTGACTGTAATTGTGAGTATAATTTTTGCGGCACGCGACATGGTTTAGGCGACCACATAAAAAACTAATGCATTTAACACTTGTTTCAATAATTTTCACACAAGCAATCAGTTTTTTTATCAAAGGTCAAAAGTGGTAATCATAGCAACAATAAAGAGATGAGAAAACATCGGTTCATGGCTTGCTGATTGGCTTCATTGGCTTGAAACGGAATGGAAAGTCATTTTGACAGATGGTGTATTAAATGAAAATGAATAATTTTCTGTAGTGGTCTAAAAAAATATTGTGTTAACATGTTCTGAACCGAAATAAACTGATATTTTTTTGGTTCAGATCCGATTTTAGTTCTCACGAAAATAACATTTATTTCCGTTTTTAGTTCATACTTTGTATGAAGATGTGGTAGAATGCTCGTGTCTTGAAATGGAAAGGGATGAATTTTCCGTTAGGAGAAGTAAAAGAGCGTAGCGGGAACTTGAACCTGATCGATATGTTGATAAAAGCTTTAAATAAACTCGCCGCTTAATTTACACCGACCCGGCTCCACGTGAGCTTTTGTTTTTAATTCCTTTTGGCGAAGCCGGCGGCAAAAACTCCCAAGTAACTAATTGTACGGAACGGACTACATTGATTTTTATTGTCCACTGCTAATTAAATTTATTGCAATTTATTGCTGGATTGCATAGTACTGTTTATGCAATTTGCAAATTCCATTAAAAATTTTAATTTGAAATTATCTGAATTAAATGCTATAATAGGAAACAAAGTTATAATTAAAGTGTTTTAATGGGACTGCAACTAGTTTTCCCCATTTATTAGCAGCAGGGGTTCAGGCGAGACTTGTAATCGAATAATGTGAAGCTTCTTTGCTTAAATCATCTAATATTTAACTCCTAATTGTAACAATATTTACCTATAAACACAATATTGTTTTTTTTTAAATGAACTAAACATGCATAATAAATTATACAGAGATAGTACTTGTTAATGATATAATAAGAAAAGTTAATTTTTATTTTAGAAGGCAACAGCAAATAGAGTAAAAAAATATAACGATAAATCACATATTAAAGCTTCTAGACTTATTAAATTATTATCTATCAAATAGATCACATTCCGGAGCAAATATCTGTTGCTTCAATTAATCAACTAATGTGAATAAAAAATTAAATAAAATTTTGTAATAGTAGATATATTGTTTTTGATAATTTATTTTATTGTAATTAAATATAGACTGTTTTCCAGTCACATTCAAAAATAATTCATATCAAATCACATATCAACATGAAAGAAAATAAATTCTGTGAGTTTATTAACATTTATTTAGACAAAAATTGATCCCAAATCGGATTCCTATTTCTACAAGAATCAAAACGTAGATAGGAGGACTCATGAAAATGCATACTTAGAAAAAAGATGGAATGTTTTTTATTGTTTATACGAAGTGAATATATATATATATATATATATATATATATATATATATATATATCGTACCAGTTATTAAAAATAGTTCATAATAATATAAAAAATAATAATAAAATAAAAATCGAATTACATAAAATCAAAAATCGATTTTTTTAATTTATATCAAAAAAATCCGTCATAAATAAAAAAATCGATTTATATGATTTTTATTAAATAAATCGGATTTTTTCCAAATTTATAATAAATATTAAATATTATCTTATATTTTTAAAATTAATATTTTATTTATTTATTTTATTTTTTCAAAAATAAATATGAAACACGTAAGATTGAAGAAAACATTTCATTGTTCATAAAATCTTAATCATTTTTGGAATATAATAAAAAAACATATTTTTTATGAGATGTAACTTTGAGGACAAATGACAACGAAATGATATAATTCAATTCTGATCGCAAATTTTATATCAGTATATCAATATCTATCAATGTGAACTATTAATAAAGTGTGTAGTAAATTTAAAATACATTTGTTATTTATGTAAAATAAATAAAAAATAAGGATTTATATTAAGTTTTATTGTTCCTGTAATAAATACGACTGACCACTACCCACACTGTTGTCAGCCGAGCAAAATATAGGTTAGGAAGTTATATATTGTAAGACCAGCATCAATTAAAGCATAAAAATAAATAAAATAGGTGGTTGGCGAGTAAAGCGGGCGTGGATGTGTGCGGATCGTTATCAAGTAATAAACAAAAGCGGTGAATTTGTGATAATGAAGTGCGATAAAACGCGTGGTATTCTGCATGTGTCACGTATATAACCCACGTCCCCGTGCACTTGGCCGTGCGTGCGGCTGAAATACGTGCAGCCCCAATGCGCTCAAAATTGTCCAATGCACGTTTTATTGCCCATGTTTATAGCACATTGATTTTGATATTTAATTAATGGACTGATATGGGACTCTATTATTTCATGACTGCTCATTTGCTATATTTCAGACGATTATTGTTTTTAGCACACAGAGGAAAATAAAGGGTTTTATTTAGGACACATGACTATATATGAAATCAGAAGATATATATTATTTACTATTTTCTTCAATACATTTGGTATTTTGCAGTCTTATATACCATATAAAAAATAGTGATTCGACGAATAACAATTTAGTCGAATAACGTAGCGTAATAATATTCGGTGAAATTTTAATTGAATATTCTGCATTACCGAATAATAATTTTTTGAACAATCTGAAAGCGGAGAGAGTTGTTTTTATTATGAACAAACAAATATTTAAAAGGTAATTTCTTGTTTGATTAATATTAAATTGTATTAATATGGTTTCAACAAAAATTAAATGATTTACCGCCAAACAATATAAATAGATAAATTGTTTACTCTTTTTATAGATACATTAGTAATTACTGAATATAGGTATATCTTTTATTTAAAATTTGTTATCAATAATTATTTATTTTAATGCAACAAAACAGAGTTGTACTTCACATACATATTTCTTGTAACCGAATATTACTTTGTGTAACATAGTCAATAATAATAATAATAAAATAGACCGAATAGGCCGAATAGCGAATAATTATACGGTTTTGGTATCTCTAATAAAAACTAAGTTAAAAAGAAAATAGGTGATCTAAAAACCACTTTTATACTTTTTGAAATAAAAATTGGGGCTCGATGTACAATAATGTCTATACAGTGTGTGCAAGGAAATGCGGAACATAGGACTTTAACATGGGATTTAAAAAAATTGCGGATACTCTCTCTCCTGATAGATTTAGAGCAAAACTGCAAGAGTACAAAGTTGTTCAGAATTAAATTCTACGTCAGATAAGATCATAATTGTTGCAACAGCAGGCCTGTAATACGAGATATATTAAATATAAAATGTAATACTTTCGTTTAAAATCAGATAGCCATGTAAATAAAAGAAAATATATATCTGTCAGTTTAGAGAAATTTCGCTAATTATAATTCTTATTGTCTATAATTTAATATTATTTAAGTTGAAATTATATTCATTTCTTTAACAATGTGCTCATATTAAAAAAACAGTACAAATATAATTGAAAAAAATATTGAACACAAGGTAAGGTTACTAACTGTCACAATTGACACATAGATTTTTTCTTTTATTTCCATGGGTGTCTGATTTTGAATGAAAATGTTACATTTTATATTTAATATATCTCGTACTGCAGACGTGCTGTTGCAACAATTATGATTTTATCTGACGTAGAATTTAATTCTGAACAACTTTGTACTCTTGCAGTTTTGTTCTAAATCTATCAGGAGAGAGAGTATCCGCAATTTTTTGAAATCCCATGTTAAAGTCCTATGTTCCGCATTTCCTTGCACACACTGTATAACAAATTTCTGTACATATACTTTCTTTGGAAAGATAGGATGAAATATAAGAAAAACGAAAAAACCTAAATTTCTATTTTTTACTTAGAAATATTTTTCTCCAAAATTTTTGTATTTTCGTAAATACCAATGCGTTGGTTTCTATTTTTTTAAAAGAATTTAATTAAGACTAGAAAATGAAAAATTTTGGAGAAAGAAAATTCCTAAGTAAAATTTGAAATTTAGGTTTTTATTTTACGGTTTTCTTGTTTTTCTCATAATTATTCCAAAGAATACATATCAGAAGGAAATATTTGATTACATTATATATTTTTTAGAATCGAATAGTCAAGTCATTAAAATTGTAACATTGTTATTGTTGAAATATATTCAACTAACACCATTTCTTGACGGGAAAATACTTTAGGATCAAAAATTTCTAAAATGGAGTACCTGTATTCCAATAACGGAAAAAGACACAGAATTTAAAAATATTAATTGATAATATGTATTTTTAATTCCTTACTGATCCATCTTTTGAGCAGATCTTGGCTGTTTAACGAATTTTGGTTAAAAATAAATATTCTAATTATGTATAATATAAATAAATTATGGTGTAGGAGGATTAATCTCCCACGTATCTCCTTCTAAAAATATTTGATCATCTTAAATTAATATTTTGTAATAGCTTATAAAAAAATAAAATTAATTTGTTTCCTCTATAACAACATTCAATATTAGCTTTCTGTGTAAGAAGGTACAAAGTAAGTAAAATAATTTATTATGTACTAACAAATATAAATCATTCTTGACATCTTAAAAAAATCGTAATGATCCCGACCTACCTTTAATAAATTAACATCCTTCTCTTTTTTTCGTCAATATTTAATTATCACCTTCTTGTTTACATTCCTAATTTCTTTCATTTCTACCTGGCCACCCTTTCGGCGTTTCAAAGAAATTCCTGATTTATTATTTATTAAGAGAGTCGACTGTCCGCCCACAGCCGATGACGTTTGTCGGTTTGTCAGACACCTCCGTTGATGAATGATCCGGGGATCACATTCTTCAGATGCATAAATTCATGAATTCTTTTGTGTTGAGATAATTATGTTGGAAAGAGAGCAGATATCGATTCGGAATCATAAAGCGTAAATGTAATTAGAATACAATATCCACGAGATGGGATTTACATGAGGTATGTGATGGACTCTTTGGCTTAATTCAGAAGCTCTATGCAAATCTCAAGATTTATAAATGGATTAATGCCAATGTCAAAGATGGAACACGATTACGAATATATTTGGGGATATTAACATATTTATATCTTTCTGAAAAAAATTATATCCTTCGCTTTACAATCGGGTCATATAAACTAGACGTATATTCTTGTTCACTTGAAATATATTTATCATGAATAAAATGCAGTAATAAATTATTTACCTAATTAAACTGTTTACTGTTTCCTGAATATAAACATATCATTACTAATATACATACGCGATAATTTAGTATACCTAGGAATGGCTAATATAATAATATAATAGTAATTGAATATGATTTTTTTTTCTAAATAATTATAACATAAAGATCGGTTTTAAAATTTAATATGAGTTATAATTTTCGTTTAGTTTATTAGTTTCGTTTGAAAGTTTTTACCTCCCGCTTATCAAAATGTAGATAAGGGAGGCATTGTTTTTGTTTTTCTCGAGTGTGAGTTTTCAATATATGAGCACGAATTAGGGTCCCTAAGAGAAAGATTTTACTATTTTTACCGTGTTGTCTTTATATCCGTATGTGTGAGTCTGTGACGATTTTTCGTCCACGATAACTTCAATACGGTACATGTACAAATATAATATTTGGTTTTTAAGAGTTATATTCAAATATGATGAACTGCTTAGATTTTGACTATAATTGGTTAACTGGATGTAGTACTTAACATGAAGCATTAATCCGTTTTTCCTAAAAAGAGGTCTCTAAATTCCTTTCTTTTCGCAAATCACGTTATTATTGAACATAAAGATTATTTAATTTTCTACCGTCGTGCATAACTAGACTTTATACATAATTTCTGGCTAAACAGAGAAAAAATATATTTTAATTTCTATTAAACATATTAGTTATTCATACGTTTACAAAATTTGACGTATGCTGTTGTCAAATTTGAGGTAAATAATTTTCAATGATAAAATAAGTAAATATGAAGTTTTTTCTTGTAAAATACAAAAAGATGGAAGAAATATACACGGAATAAATTTTAGTTATGCCAAAAATAACTGTTTTCTTCGGTTTCCGGTACAGTATTAGAAATTTGATGCAAATAAATTTCAGGTATGAATTGAATTAAAAATATTGTGAAAAAACTAAATATTTAATGCACTAAAGTATTTTTTTATAGAATGTATTACTAGTGGCGGGAGTTAATGTGTTGGACACATTTAATTTTTTATTCTAGGTATCAGGTTTAATATTTTCCAAAGGAAAACATAACATTGAATTCTTGAACATGGATTTTTTTCATTACAAATAAAATAAACATTACATTTCTTTGAAATAATACGCAGGTATACGAGTAGTCAACGATGTCTTATATAAGATAGTATAGTAATTTTGGTTAAAATCTCAAAGAACAAAAATCAAATTAACAGTGACTATTTTTTTACAGTGAGTCATCCCTTTCTAAGACAATAAATATTAAAGTGACTGTTTTCAATTCCAACATGTTTCAATTAAACCGAATCGGAAGTATGATATTTCTGCATGAACGTTTACTACACTGAATATTTTTATCTAAAATGTAGTTTCTTTAAACTTTAAAGTTTAAAGAAAGCTTCTAGAAAATGGTGTAGGTATTCAGGCCAGTGGATCCAACCACAATTAAAATAAATTCCCGTGAGCTTTGCAAATTAGGTACAGATCTTTAAAATCTTTTCTTGGTTCTGGGCCCTCGTGCGAATTAATTATGGAAACAATAACAGGGGAGTTTGCCGCTCCATCTGCAATCGGGGTGTAATTTCCCGATGTGAGTTACGCTCGTGCCATTTCGTCACCGCGTGACATTTAACCTCCATTATCCTCTTACCAAAAGATTCCTTTATCGCATTCTTTGATGCGAATTTTTCACCCAAGCTCAAGTTGTATTTGCGTAACGAGATACCATACGTCACAAAGAAGGAATGAATCTGCAAGCGCTTTCGAGCTGGTAACTGGGTTTATTGATTCTTATACTCCAATAACGGCGATGAGCTCCTTGCGAGGATCTTACCTCATTCTACAACCGTTCCTTCAATTATTATCTTATTTTCTGCAAATAAATATCTTACAATTTTTCAACAATGTTTAATCAATACTTTCAAGGTACAATTTCATTATATTAATAAGTTTACCTATAAGTACACATTTTGTGGTAATGTCTTTAATGTCCTTTTTCTACTTTTCTACTAACAAGTTGTTACAATTTTAATGATTTAAGGAGTGAATATTTTTTCATAAATATTCTAGTAAAGGCCATAAATGGGTCGGTAAAATTTACGAATAGTTGTTGTGAAGTAGCAGACTAACTAGCGACATTAATAATATTTAAGTCGTAACAACGAATGATATAAAAATCATTTTAATTCGCAGGAATTATTTTAACATTTTACAGATTAATTTGAGAATAGCAGTTGTTTAATCATATAATTTTATCAACAAAATGTAACCATGCCAATCCTATTGTGGTTTTATCATTTTTTTTGTTGAAAAATTGTCTTGTTTCTTCTAATGAAGAATCTTGATTGGGTTAAAATGACGTGGTAGGAATAATAATTTTAATACCCATTAAGTATTTTCATTTTATTGCACATTTCCAATGAATATTTTATTATTAATTAAAAGCATTTCTATGACGAATGTAGAAAAGTTTATTAGAATAATTTAATGGCCCTAATGACAGCAACCAGCAAGTGTCAACGCTCCCCTAAGGAGAAAATGCGTCTAACAACATTAGGGATCCGAAATATCTCATTTCTGGAATACGACGTCCTCTGAATGGCGATATTTTTTAGGCCACCATAAAGGATCAAATTATTCGGAAACATGTTTTATTGTCTGTGTATATATTCCGGGAACGCAACATTTGCAAAGCAAAATTGTTTAAATGCAAAATTTGTATTCTCGTATGAGACCGTAAAAGATTTTATTACTTGTTTTTATTGTACCACGAAAATTTGAGGAATCACTACGAAATTTCGATAATAAAATTTATAGACAGGCATAATTGGGAAATAACTTGAAATGAATTAGGAATCTGATCTTGGGAGGCAGATACGAGACGAAAAACGTTTGTTTCGACCGAGATGCTGAATCACAACAACTTCCAAGAGATTCGCACATTTTTATCATCAACTTATCGATTTGATAAATTTAACATTTCTAGCATCCATAAAAAATTTATTGTTTTTTTCTTTATTAAATGACAATTCCCAGCTTTGCCAATCTTTACTCAGATAAAAATACCGCTTTTACCGAGTGGTTCGAGACCCATTGTAAACTGTACATCGAGTTTAGAGGTTTTGTGCTGGCCTTTTCCACTAAAATGCAAGTAAAATTTATTACGAAGCACTTATCTTAATGTAACTATATGAATCCCCGTACCATCTAAGAATGTTGTGCTATAAATTATTATGATCTGTTAATTAGGTTCTTAATAAATTATATTATATTATATAATTAATTGCTGTTTATACTCTCGGGCGTAAACATCTTCTTAATGCTCTTTCTTATTGCATAATTAACATTTTTAGCGAGTAATTATAAGTATAACAGGAACAACTATACTCGATCATAATTACTGTATTTTCTTATCCTATTCTTACTCCTGAACATTATTGGAACATTGTTGGTTAAATTTATTTGTAAAACTTTGTTTTTGCTTTTGAAATATCTGATTATCTCTCGCTTAAATTTCTCATCTTGGTCCGAAACTAATCTGGAGCAATTCATCTACAAGTGAAAAGGAAATAGCTTCTATCTGTATTGAAAAAATATATTTTTGACGTGGAAGATATTTTTTGTTGAAGAGCTTTTATCCTGAAAGGCAATAAATCGCCTAATTCCGTTGTTAAAATCCAGAAGTTGAAAATACGCAATGTTATAACAGCATTCAGTGTGGATAATAAAGTGGCCACTTCAGTTTCGGCAATATATCGACCATGACGCCAGCACAACTAAACGAAGAACAGAACAAGGAGAGCGTCGGTATCGGGATCGTCCCACGAGGGCAGGATTCCAAACGTCCAACTCTCATGTCCTCAAAACATTCAAAAACTAAACAAATTTTACTGCCCAATGGGATCTCTAACAAATGAAAAGAATCACTGATCATCCACTAAACACATTACTTGTTATCAGGATCGACTTATGTCGGAAAATTAAAAAAATATAACACATTTAAGACCTCCAATTGAATTAAGTTTTAACACGGGAGTGGCGGATTTGAGAGGGAGTGATGGATGATCGCCTCCTTCTTAGGTAGGCATGTTTTTTAAATTTAAAAAATTATAATAAATAAATTTTCTGCCCAAAGGCGTCTCATATACATAGACGTTAAAAGGAATTGTTTGATTTGAAGGATAATAATAACTTTGCCGAAATATTGCTGTGGAAACGCACATGCCTGACTTATAATGAATCTGATATTTCCGTCAGTGCAAATGAAGTTTTGATATAATTTGGTGCTGTTATTTATTTACAAGTAAATAAATTGTAACAATATCAATAACGCTACGTGCAAGTATGACAATATGGCTGAACGTAGCTATTCTGAAAAAATAATGATTATACATTTTTATTTGCAGAATTTAAATTTTTAATATTTTTTTCTAATTCAATGATTTAATTTAATTTTGTGGTTAACATTATTATATATTTTATTGTTTGATCAACTAAAAAAAATCGCGACTCCTAAGGAAAGTTTCTTAATCCGCCACTGTAATACAGAATAAAATATCTTGTTATACCTACATCTAAACAGATATGTGCATGATTTTTATTTTGATGTATTTTTCTAGATAAAGGAAAGGTGACATTATGTTATAAAGTGCAAACTATTTTTTAAGACTACGGAAAAATTGAAAACAAAATGTTAAAACCTAATTTTAATTAATGAAATTACTACTTGTGAATAAAATTATATTAATAATAAAATTGTTTTGTGTTCAGTGTTTTGTATAATAAAGAAACAGGACTCTAAAAATAAAATTAAATTCAAGGAAAATGAATAAATTTTCTGAAATAAATGAATAAATTTTTCCATCCAGTTTTGATTACTTATAAACGATATCCAGGAATATATAAAAAAAAAACACTTGATTATACCACAATAATTTATTCTCAATGTGATGATCATATTGTCCTTTCGGACAATTTGATCTTCAAGTGTTATTTTATTCTAGTTATATTTAAAACAATCCATTAAGGACAATAATTATTCGTAATTCACATTTGTAGGAAAATTGTAAGTAAATAATATCGAAAATAATACAACTGTATGATAGTCAGTAAAAAAAGGCTAATGACTAAAAATTTGATAATTATGATGAAAAACAATTTTAGGGTACGCAGAAGTCATGGCTTGCAGAGAATGAAAGAAAGTGAGGAGCCAACTGAGAATTTCCCGGGCCGGTGACTATCTATCCTTGTTCATTTTTCTATGCCATGCAAAATGACGTCACGTAGCAGCTATGTGTCATGCTGTATTATGAAGGAATCCGGCCCGTTGCAAAAATAAAATAAGAACCAAGTTTCCGGAGATTCTACGTAGATTGTGATGTCACTCGCCGCACTTTACACGACCCTCGGGTTTCCCTGATATGCACTCTTCCATCGGTACTGACCCCTCACACCGCTAGCAAGTAATCAGTCTTACCCATGCTCAAGGTCTGTTTTCTGTGTCTTGTGAGACAATTATAAAACCCTTAACCAAAATTTTATGTTTTCTGGTCTAAACTAAATCATGTTAAACTATGTTCTGTGGCAGTTGTAATTTTAGCTTTAAATATATAGGTATATAAGATTGTTCCATCATCATCTGAGACACAATATTCCTGGATCAGGGCACTTGCTTCGTCAAATTGTACTGTACAATTTTTATTTTTTTTTATAAATGAACAGAGTGAAATAAGCATAGTGAAAATGCGACTAAAAAATATGCCATGTTAAGCGAGATATCAATTTCTAAAATTAATATATTGGCCTCTCACGTCATCTGTCTTCGCCAGTTATGAACAAATTGTTAGTTGTCTCAGGAAATTTAAAGCTCTCCGCTCCGCGTCTAGCTTTAAATATTCCCTTGTGCTATAATCTTTTCATTATGCCCTTAATAAATAAATACTATTTCGTAACAAAACAATAACATGCAGAATCATTTAAATTAATACAATTGCTAAAGACATATGACAGGATAGGACATCGTAACAAAATTTAATCTCTTGTCGCTCTCGAAAGAAATGAAATATTTTCTCTATTACTTATTAGTTGTTGTATATTTTCATATTTTTCTGAAAAATGGTAATATTTCGACAATGGTTCAGGACCCTATTGTGAAGGTTGTGGTTTACCAGCTTCTCCAAGGGACCTACAGCTTATAGTGGATTCGGAAATTCTCGAACACGGCGGTATTTTTATATGGATAAAAAATAACGAAATTGTGATTTGAACCTAGATCTCACAGTTTGCTCAATTCGAGTCGAAGCGCCCTAACCAAATAAGCCACCTCTGCCCGTAATTTAAGATAATATAAGAAGAAAATTAAGTAGAATTATCAAAGAGCTAAGCCTTCAACATAGTAATAAGAGTCCAATCGAATTATTGGTAAGCATAATGGTCCATCGTATTACGAAAGCCTTTTTACAATAAAATCGCTTTTAGGAAGCCCTTCACTTTTAACAAAAGCACTCAGAAAAGTGAGCTCGTAATACCGTAACTAACAAAACCGTCCCCTTTTTAAATAAATTGCGAGTCGAAAGAGCCACGATAATGCCAATGAGTTATTATGTAGAATTTTTGTAATTGTATAATTTTAAGCTGTTTGTCCAAAGGTATTTAGCTTATTTACATATTTAGTAATTACAGTAACAATGTATGTAGTGAGAAGGAAATGTAAAGAAGAACATCACATACATATTAAATTACATATGATTTAGATATTCGCGGAGCGTAGATGTTTGTTGTACTCGTAGTTCATTTCTGGTTTCATCTTTGGATGCGGTTGTGTTTTCATTCGCGTTTTGTAGGCAAAAAGTTTAAACAGATAAAATGTTTGTTTATACTTTACTGTGATGCCACGCCGCGTTTCCAGCGCTCTGTTTTCCTTTTTACTTTTGAGTGATGCATTTTACAAGCTAAAATCATTTATATTTGTTTCACGTCCTCACCGACTTTTTGCCTTACTTGTTAGTCATTTATAAAGCAAACTCTATCGTGGCACAAACGTTTATTTTCTTTCTTATTTACTCTCCAAACGGTTAATTTCTATTTATCTATTAACTTTGTCTCTACACATATTTTCATGCCTTCACTCACGTGCTATTTATTATACACTTCAACATGGGCGTAACGAGAGGGAAGCCAGGGAGGTACCTGACCCTTTCCCCCTTAGTAATTATCCTTAATTTTACTTAATTACTATTTTATCAAGTAATTGATTTTTCTAAATTATTGAATTGAATTGATTCTGTTTTATAATTTATAAAATGTAATATAGGAACTATGATTAACTAGCTTGCGCGAGAAACGAGCTTCTAGTACCTACTTATTCTTAAAATTTACACTGGCTCACTTTTTAATAACCTTAATTCTACTGTTCAATAACGATCTCCAAAAATATTTAACAAAGTAATTGTAGTTATTATGATACTATTACAAAAAATACTCAATGATCATTCTGCACACCCAAAATTAAGCCACATTCAAAGTTAATAAACGTACTGGAACACACATAATACGACATTGGAAAATATATTGGATAGTGTGAGAAATGAAGTAAAATATAAACTATTAAGAAATCAGAGTACTGACTAAAATCCTGAAAATTTTATTCCTTCGATCATATTTATTGTTATTAAAAAAATGGCCATGCACTTCAGGGATTTTCTACCAGGATGACGCTTATTTGTATTATTTTTGAAACTGTTTTGAAATAAACATATTTCTTGTTCATGTAAATAACATGTTATGTACATTTAAAAAATCAGATTTATTTACATCAATTAAATAAATAAATAAAAGACAAAAAATCCTGCAAAGTGAATAGAATATAATTATAATTCAATTATATTTAGAACAATATTTTTTTATCAAATAAATGAATGAATTTATGAAGTTTACGTATCATATATTTACATATTTATATGCAAAAATCGAAGCAGTATTTCGCAGAATCTGATATGCATTTTCTGATACTTTATCCAATATCTCCATATTTACTATGTTTTTTAAAGTTGCATTTGAATATCAAGAGTTTTCTGAAATCATTAAGTATGATATTTATGTGTAGCATAATATGCACGTGTGTTTATCTTTATTTTAATAGTAGGAAGCACATCATAAAATATACAGTTAATACTGATGATGGTACAGTTTATATTCTACAAAATTGCAGACCAGCCAACTACATGTA
This sequence comes from Stenolophus ochropezus, assembly GCA_035578165.1. Classification (NCBI taxonomy): domain Eukaryota; kingdom Metazoa; phylum Arthropoda; class Insecta; order Coleoptera; family Carabidae; genus Stenolophus; species Stenolophus ochropezus. Next base: position 14,348,109 of record JAQOWZ010000001.1, on the reverse strand, counting down.
GAACACATTTTTTTATTTTTCATTCTTCCTCTGCTCATATTATTGTAGTTAATATGAATTAATCAAATAAATTTAATTTTCCTGATTTTCCGAAGTCTAATAATTTGTAATTAGTTGGCAAAAATTGCAGGAATAAATTATTATTATTATTGTGGACATCAACCAGTGTTCAATTTTTAAAATTTTGTTAAATGTTTCAATAAATGGCTTCAACATCTATAATGTTACATAAAATTAATCTTATTCTATAATTATGTATAAACAAATAAAATGAATAATGAAATAAATGTTTCTCTACTATTTCAAGACTTATTCCTTTTTCTGAAATGGCATTACAGATTATATTTTTTTAAATTACGAACTAGTGGCATTGTTAATAAGGTTAGAGAAAATATAAAGTGAGTTTCTTTTGAACATTTTTTTACAAAGTTTGTGTTTCTCCATCAATTTAGTAGACGTAAATAAATAATCTCCGGACTTGACAACAAAAGTCTGCGTCTAAAATCTGTTTTACCACCAACTTTCTTGTAAAGAATTTTTTGGGAGGTACTCGAAGTTTGAGAACATTTTTTCTGCTCATTTAATCTCATGAAAAACACGATACAAAGCAGTTTGATAATAAATTCACACAGACCAGACAGCACATATTTTTTCTTAAAATTATAACTAAATCATGAAAAAGAAAATTACGGAATAATTAAAAAAATAAAGCTGCGGGTAAATTGTGGTTTAAGAGTTTACTGTAAGTTGTGAATTCTTAGTTATAAATTATCTTTTTTTAGGTTTTATCATTTATCAATATTATATATAATTTGTAGTGATGCACTTGTGGTATAACTATTGAATATTTGGTTAAAAGAAAAAAAGGTAAACTATAAAATTATAATTAATAAATTTTACAAATAAAATATTGAGTTATTACTTAGGTATATACGTTAAGACTTAAGAGTAAAGAATTTACCTAGTTTTATTATTTGACGATAAAATGTTTACTTCTCTCGAAATTGTAGATAAATGTGTGGCAAGGATCATAAGAAAAGTGAGAATTGTTTTAAATAATTTTTATTGGCATTGTGGAAGTTTCGACGCAACCTGCGTCATCTTCAGTAATTACTTAGTCAGAACTTGTCCTTGACGCATCTTTTATAGATGAAAAATGTTTTTATATTTCAACTTTGTATTTATTATTCTGTTGTTATTTTTAATTCACTTGTTCTGAGCTAACGCTGGTTGCTTCGAAACGTCCTCAATGCCAATAAAGATTGTTTAAAACAATTCTCACGTTTCTTCTGATCCTTTGCCAAGTGCCACACATTTACCTACAATATATTTTTTCGGATCACTAAAATATATAACATTCTCTTGAAATAGAAATAATTAAAATTAATAATAATTAAACAACAACCAGGCCTCAGGTTCACCAACCACGTTTTCAAATTGTAGAAAAATATACTATTCGGTAAGGCCGAATACTTATTATTAGGCTGAAATTTTACTCGTCCCATGTCTAATAATTTGTCTCTGTGTCTAATCTTTTACATTCCTCCATTTCCAATGTTATATGTATCTAAAATAAAAGTACTAAGAATAAGGATTTGAGTATAATTCAGGGTGATTTTCTCCACGATTTTCTTGTGAAGTGAAAGAGTGTTATGACGCAGTTCTCGTCGGGATTTTTAAATACAAAAAGCAAATTTATGCTAAAAGCGTGAGGGCTATAAATATGTGGCGCTGTGCGATTTGTGCGGGGGTTTATGGGCGTTTTCTATCCGAACACATCTCCCGGCCATTGTAATGAAATCAGTCGTGAGAAGACGCAAGTCAAATAGATATGTTTGATCCGCGCCGCCGGCGTCGCTCGGCCCGGCGACGCCTCATCTCGTATTCGCCGCCCGCCTGCTCTTCATACGCACCAGCATCACTCATTTCTCTATCCACACCAAACAACAAACACATCTTTCTATAACGTTTTTAAACTACTTTATCAAACTATATTATGGCGCAATCCAAAATGTCAATGCAAAGCTCGAACTCAAATTGGTTTCTAATACTTATTTGCAAATTTAAATTTAGATTTTTTTATAATAATTATACAGGGTGTCCCATAACTTCAGGTACATATTAGAAGGTCATAATAGTTCTTAATGTCCTGATTTCGGAACAAAAAATTGTTTTTCAAAATTCAAAAATTAGTTTTTTAGGTTTTTGAAGGAAACAGTTTTGGGACACTGGCTAAATAGGTAGTTTTAATATTAAATATTACGTTGTATTGCATCTAATTAATAAGAAATGTTTGCATAATACAATCATTTCATTTGGTTTATAGTAGCCGGCCACATAAATTGTATAGTATCCAGAAGTACAAAAAATGTTCTTCTTAAGTGAACTACCCTTAATTATAGGAATTAAAAAAAAATCCTTTTGTTTCGTAATCAGGACATTAAGAACTATATGCCCTTCTAATATGTACCTGAAGTTATGGGACATTCTGTATAGGAGTCCTGCGACTTGATTTATTTATTAGATAATTTAAGTCGAAAATCACAATAGAGTCATATTCGATTCTCAATATTACATCAGATTACCACACACCTGGGCAAAATACATTTTGTTTGCGGTCCATAAATATATATTTAAAAAAATACTTTTTCTTCCTTAATAATTGATGCATTTTGTAGCTTGTAAATTGTTTTATATTTTGTAGTTTACAATGGAACATTACGGATTAATATTTACAAAAAGTTTTAAGAAACAACAAAATTAATGCACCTTAAACAAAAAAATGTTGAAAGATGTGAAACAGGTGTATTCGTTTTATTAAATTGTTGGAAATTAGAGTTTTTTTCTGTTGTAATTCACTTTTCATGATAATAATAATATATACTTGTAACTGTGATCGATATTAAATTTAATAGAGCAGGTCATGGTTACACTACATTTTATTTATTTAATTACGTTTACCATAGGTTTGGTAACTAGTGACCTCGGTGGTCAGAGAAGTAGACCTCCTCTTCCAATCAACCGAATAACAAAGCTGTTATTTAGATGTTCTAACATTTTTATCAAACCCAAAATTGGGGCAAGGATCATCCCATTGAAATGGAGTGACATATTCTTGAAAAATGTAGTCATAGCAACTTATTGTTAAGATAACACAAATATGAAACGTCAAAGAAGAAACATTTGCTATTATGTATTATAATATATTTACCTTAAAAATCTCCAAATAAATACACCCTTAATCTATGGCTAGGTAAATTTACATGAAATTCGTCGTTAGATATCCTGTAAATATATGTATATATTTGAACAGATAGATAAAGTTATAATAAAACATTGGAAGACACAATGGGTGTTTGGGTCATGTGCACGTGAAAATACATGCGCTGTTTACAAAGATCTTTGTGACAGTCTTGCAGTAGTTGTAGATTGCATTCGGAATACTGATAAAGCGAAAGAACAACTGACTCCTCATTGCTTTGTAATCGAAGTCGCTGCGGACCATCGATGCTGCGCTGTTTCATTTATATCAAAACATCAGAATCTCGTTCCTCTTGAATGGAAGTTTCAGGAAAGCAACAGACAAGACAATAGTGCTTTACTCTTCCTAGTTATTTTGTTTTGCATTCAACGCGAACTTGATGCACAGTTTTTGATAATGTTCATTTAAAATAATGGTGCAGTTTTTCAATGGAATGCGTGCTAATCTTGATGAACTTATTTTATGTTGTCAGTTGAACAAATTCGCGGACAGTTTGTAAATAACTCCCGGGGGACTTGTTTATGCTGATTTGGTGCTCTTCACGGATTTATGACCGGGTTGTCTTATTACAGTCACCATTGCGTTTTTATTTCTCGGGAATTAGCGCTGTTTTACGAGCACAGACAAACTTCAGATGTTTCTGAATAAGTTACATCCACAAAAATACATTTTACTCACATTCATTTAATTTCGTGCTACCAAGGGATGTTTACCACGAGTTTAATTTAACGTTACGATTACAAATTTGTCAGCAGTGTATAAAAACGTTCATTTTAAAATGAAACACAGGAGATATATTGTGGTTAAACAATTTGTATTATATTTAATTTTATTTACAAAAAAAATATTTTATTTATGACTGACAGTGGTGGCTCACTTGATTAGCGCGCTCCGATTTGAGCTGAGCAGAGTGTGAGGTCTGAGGTTCGATTACCAGCGTCGCCAACTATTATACAAATAAAAAATACCGTGCCTGAGTGGTACGGAACCAACTATAATTTACAGGTGTTATGCAGAGGATTTAGGTATTTTAGAAAAATGCAACTAAAAATAAATTGTCGTGGAACAGGTAAAGTTCATTTCTCAATATCACCTACGGCCAAAAATCTTATGGAGTTGTAGCATTAATATTAGGGTTAAATAATTTGTGTTGTAATTTATTTCATTTGTCAGAATTGTATCTTTTAAACAATTGAATTTTGTTTCCAGTCTTATAGGTATGTACCTACATTATATTATAATTGTCATACAATGTAACAATAACTAACAGTTAATAATGACTTGACAACTTATGTTTCATTTTAAAAAGAACGGGGGGGGGGGGGCAATATGAAAATTTATTTAGAAATTAATATTTTTGCTTTTTTTATTAGATACCCGAGGTTAATTTAAAATATATAACCTATCTAAAAATATTAAATAATCATGAATTAATTGCTTTTTCAAAATTAGTGGTTGTGAATTATCTGAGCGATACCGCGTTAAGAGCGATAATTTTGTTTATATATTTTACTGAGATATAATTTTTGAAAAACTTTTAAAGCCAAGGGGGGCAAATCCCATGTTTAACATTAAAATTAACTTTCTTAAGAGAGTGAATCAGGTGAATGATATTTTTCAACAATGCTTCGTCTGGCATGTAGTGGTGAGTGAGTTTATTAACATGTTTCCTGGCGGAAGTCTTAGACAAGGCCGCGTCGTCAGTCGGACCCACATGACATAAGCATCGTACTTCCGGCCGGGGCACGTACCGGAACACGAGTCCTGCTTATCCCGTCTGTCAACACGCCAAGCCATCCTTTCCTGCCTAACTAATAGCAAGCCTACATTACTCTTATTAAACTTTCATAGCGGCAAACGTGAACCTACATAACCTATCAGACCCACGTGAACAATACATTACCTATCAGACACAAGAACATTAAAATATTGTGTGTTTACTTTTAAATATTAGACACTTTGGCACACAGAACTATTGCCTCAATCTTGAATAAGATTTCAGAACGAGTGATGCTTTATATTAAGAAAAAATCTGATGCGGACACCACATAACTTCCTTGTACGCTAAATAATACACATTTTGAGGGGGATTTCGAAATTCTATATATAGCTGATAAAGGAGGTAGATTGAATATTTTAGAAATGTTAAGAGATTAGCATAGCTAGGAATCTTAAGAAAATTTTTGATAATGACCAGATAGAGGTAAATTATTTCCCACTTCTAAGTCTGTAATCCATTCCTATATAAGTGAGTTTTCTTGTAAGAGTCTGATGATGAGTGCAAAGTCGAAACGTCGTTACTTAGTTTAACTGTGGAAAATGAAGTATTATTAATCTTTTATTTAATTATTGTTAACAGGTTCCATGAAGAACCGACTACAGACACACTTTTTATTATTACACATGTTTTCTACACTTCATTTAAATTTATTTCACTTGCAAGTAAGATCATTCTACGGCTAATCATTCTTCAACTTCCATTCGTTTCATATCTTCGAACTTCCCTTCGAAATAGATCATCTTTTGAAAATTTTATAAAATGTTTATCACTATTCCTTATTGCAATACAAAAAATTGTTTTAATTGCTCAAATATTTACAAAGAAATATATATTGTTTTCATTTATTTCGAACATATTTCTCTGAAATATATATGTTGACAGTTTTCAATGTCAATTTATTAAGAAGAAATCAAATGTTTCCAGCAAAAAATAAAAGTCAGCAAAAAAAAAACAACACGAGCAATTTACCCTTTTAGCAATGCCGATTGCAATAAAAAAGGAGGTGCATAACTAGATGTTATAGCATTCCTATGTACGAAATTCTACGGCTAATCATTTTTGAGCTATGCGAGATAGGTACGTACGTACGAATGTCACGTCGAAACTATTAAAAATGAATTTAGGGATAGTCAAAATGGATATTTCCGTTGAAACCTGAAAACCGAATTTTTTCGCGATTACAATACTTCCTTTACTTTGTACAAGGAAGTAAGTAAACAGAACAATTTTATAGTAGTAGTTGTAGTGGAAGAAATTTTATTAATGTAACAAGTATAATGCGTTTAACAATGAAAATTGATACTTTTTCTCTGTGGCACGTTAAATGTTGTATATACAGTAACCAGTAAATAATTGCAGAGCGAGACACTTGGTTTTTTAATTAAATTACAAGATCAAGGAAGTTAATCTTGTAAATGTAAAGCATGCAACTTTAAAATACTTGACTTTTATTAATGTTACTACTTATTTTCTTCTATAATGTTGCCTATGGTTACCGTGAGGTATTACAATGTACTATGTATCCGTAGCAACAACAAACATACTACAAGCAAATAACCTAATGGTCGTAGAAAAACATTTTTGTAGCTGTAATAATGACGTAAAAATTATCCATTATAAGACATATTACTCATTTAAATCTTCCTCATTTACATTTAAACGGATGCTTTTCTCTATTGTTAGTTATCTGTTTAGGTAGCCTTATTAATAGGATTTTGATCTCTACTTATTTTAACAAAAAATTCTTCTCATGCTTTATCAATATATAGTATGGTTGTCCCATTTTCTTTTTTATATATTTTACTATTAAAATAATTATCTAAGGTTATTTATAAACACCATTTTGGCCTGATTGTCCTTTCTGTATTCGTCCTCTATCTAAAACTTAGTGAAGATTTTCTTCAACTGAAACTAGAAGTACCATCGTACTGACATTTATGTTACTGGAAAAGGTCTGCCACTGCGCTGATGTTGGTATTACGTATTCACGGTTCCATCGTTGCCAAAAGTGAACTTTTATCTACTGTATTAGCGATTCAAAATATATTTCGGTGTCTTCGTATAAGTTTTCGGAAATTTTCCAGTAAAGAAATAAACTGGTGTAAAGAGTGTAAGTTCCTTAGGATCCATGGCTGGAATTTATTACCGGTTCAATTTCATAGTTAGAAGAGATCATAAGATAAATTATGTTTTAAGTAATTTTTAAAAACTGTGTTTCATTGTACCGTGGATTCCCAATGTCTGCCAAATTGAGAGACTCTAGGTGATATAGTATAATGTAAGGTTATTTAATAAATAATGAAATGATGAAGTAATTCCAGAAATTGTTGAGAAACAGTGGTGGTTGGTATTTCGCGAATATTTCGTAGTATTTCAGTCGACAGAAGGCAAGGTTAATTACATTGGAAACTTGAAACAGAAGTTTATTCTACAAACATGTGTTCCTTCCACTTTTAATGAATTTATATCTGCGTGGCACCGCAGTGTGGCAGAGCTGCACCACTCGGCTAACTCAAACAAATAGAGCCCCGTAAATTGCGGTCCGCGAACTAATCGCTCGGTTTAAAATCACTTGGAGTTGTACTTGCTTGCTGCACCCTCTTAGATACAAGAACAATAACGCGAATGTATCATGCGCCTTGCTAAACTAGTTCATTTCATTAAGGAGTTTAGCCAATGGTCTTATCACTTACATAAACTTCTCTCTGATTAACACATATTATAACTGTGTCGAAATTAAAACTGAAAGTACTTCTTACTCAACCAGTTCGTACTAGTAAATCCCAAATGCGATAACCGTTAATTGCGTAAAAAGAAGTACCGAAACATCATAACATTAGTTATACAAGAATAAGTTGACTAAAAGTAATTTAATAATAAACAAATATTGTTTTTCATAAAACAAAACAAGATTTTTTTAAAATAAAGATTTATAGTATCGGTATACATAGATGTAGGTTTGTACATATTTCGGTCAACATGGATACATACAAAATATTATTGCAATATTTGTTAGTCGCGTTTGGCGCATAGTGGATTGTGAATATTTAAAAAACTAGTTTATTGAAACATGTTCAAACGAAGCAACAACATGGAATATAGTGAGCGCTATGTGAAAAGTTAATATCTACATTGGGATAATCATCTTGTAGATAAAGATCATACGAATGAATTAGATACAGTAAATCAAAAGAACAATCTAGCTTTAAATTTTCAATTTTCTTGGAATTTAAAACATTTTTATTATTGCTCATTATTGTGTACCTACAGAATTAGGTATAAATATTTTGATTAAAATATTGCAATTTAATTGAATTTGTAAGTTTCCACACATTTATTAGGATTGGATGGAATAGGAAACCTATTGTAGTGTCACAACTTTTTAATATTTCTGGAGGATTATTGTCTGCTCCAGCCGCTATGTCTTTCTTCATATGTTTGATGGGTATTTTTATTTCCCTGATTTTTGGTTCCGAGGTGATCATTTTAAGTGATCGTCGATTTTTTTGACTTGTAGCAGGTGTGGAAGGTGATTCTTTTGATGTAATTGATTGGAAATGTTCAATGTTTAATTTTATTTACTGATGCAATATGAAATTAAACAATATTAGTGATTTTTATAACTACATAGATAGATTGCAGTGTCATCCGATTACAATATATATTTATATTTATATAACTGATTGCACATCCTGAATGGTGTTTCTTGTCCATTTAGCGCACGGTGCGATCGCATCAGTCGCACCACTTGTGTTACGGTGTTGCTGAAATATAATTTCGGCCAATAAGAAAATTTCTCATCGTCGGTTTCAACAATGAAATATATTTAAAAATGAAGAAATGTCATATTAAAGTTATCTTCAAAAATATATACCTATATTTTATGTAAAATGAACATTTTAAATCATGTTTGATAAAATGTAATAGAAATTTAGAATAATTTAATAAATAAAAAAAAAACTTGGTTGCCGCTGTGTCTCAGTGATCCAGAGACTGTGGTCTGACAATTAATATACAATAAAACTTGTAGTTGTAACAAAATGAGTACCTTAGATATTTGAGGCCCTGTTCCATCTGAAAATGGTGTGCCATATGGTGATGAATTTTTAAAATAATAAAAAAATAGGTTCCTGTATCATCGATTTCTCGAGTATAGGGAGGTTTGATGTAAAATCACGACTTCTGTCTCTCTCATTGTGATGTTAGTGACGTCACGAAAATGTTATTTGTTTATTTCTCGTGCTTTGTGAGCAGCGATGGCTTACTTGGTTGATGCTTTTCGAAACCAATGAAGTACTAGATCCGGGGTCCAAATACCAGCTTCAACAATCTTTAACCAAAAATAAATACTGTTACATCAAAGTGGTTCAGGACAAACTGAAGATTTCTTTCTAAAAAACAGGTAAAAATATGTCACGAAAGAAATACGTTAGGTCCTGTTCCACAAATGTTGTGGCTTAAAAACTTTGTGCTTTCCAATTTTTTAATACTTACAATAATTTGTGAAGACAGTACCTACATATAAATGTTAGTTGTTCGTGATCATTGACCCTGTCGGTAGCTCATCGAGTTTGCTCTCAGAGCGGTGGGTGCAATTGCAAATGCAGTTTGCCGTAGAGTGCAAGCCAAGCAATTTCTCCAGCAGAATGACGGGTAGTGAATGTACCAAGTTCGGGGAATTATTTGCTCTGTCTTACCGGAAACCTACAACGGCTCTAATTGTTCCATAAAGCATTCATGCTACTACCAGATGTCGCTGTTTGTAAATTTATAAATTGATACAAGCAAGGAAACCGACTCAGATGATGTAATTATCCTTGTTATATGATCTGCACTCAGCTTCAATGCTGAAAGAGATTCAATATTGCTGCTTGTGCTTGCTTCCAGGAAAATTGATATGTATGTGCTGTTTCTATTCCAAGATTTCAGCGATGTTGTTTTCTTACCACAAGACACATTAGGTAGATAATAAGGAATGCTTTTATGAATCTATAGATATTCTATAAACATTTCCTCTTCTTATTTTATTTGGTTATGAGTTTTCGTTGAAAAAGGACCATTAAAAAAGAAAAAGCAGTTATTGTGTTCTATTTTAAATAATAATGAAAATTGGTTATTAAAAAATGGAATCGTTACCAAGTTAAAGATGAGTTGCAAAAAAGAATAATACGGCGATGTGTAATGGAAGTCGAATTGGTCCTGTGATTCTTTTGCGTTTAAGCTAATGAGATCCCCTACATATTCGATGAGGGGCCATAAGGTTTCAATTTGCGGACGTGGAAACCGCAGCGAACGTGGGAAGGAAAGAGGAGGAACTTTCAAAGAAACCTGAACGGTCGCATCGGCAATTAACAATCGAGACTGCAGCGAATTTATTCAAAGAAAGCGAGCGAGCTCCGTTCGAATCTATTAGTGAAAAATTGAAATTAAATGCAATTTAAACCAATAAAATTTACATTAGGAGCATTCTCGAGACGACGAGAACGACGCTTGAGATGCGGAGAAAGAAGAATAATATACTAACTAATTTAATACCATTATCTGTTTCCATTTCATAGCAGATGGCGGAACGGAATATAGGTCCATGTACAACATAATGCTATTTCATTTACTAAAGTTAATTTGTTCTGCCGTTCGTTTTTCTCAAATTGGAATTCTCGCGGAGTATCACACTCAAATCAATGACTCTACACTTCTAACCGACATATAATTTTACTTTTATCACCGACGCTTCCACCAGATATCACAATTAAATCTGATATTTTTAATATTACTCACAGAGTACATTCCAAAACGAACGTTTATTTGTCTCTAAGATAATATAAAGGTATAATCAATTATAAAACTCATAAATGTGCAAATTTAGAATTATTATTTAAATAAATAAATCACTCAATAAAGAGCACATCCTAAAGTAAATAAATAAATCAATTGTTGCTAATAAGAGAATTACCTATGTGGGACAAGAAATATATCATGATTTAGACAAAAGGCCAAATTTTTAGACATAAGTAGGGAAGTAAATACATAAAGCAATTATAGGGAACTAGAACAAAAAATAGTACAGTAAATATTGTCCGTACAATGGTGGATCTACTTGATTAACATCTGGGGGGTACAAATGACAGTTGGTGCGTTAAATTCATTTAGCCCACTTGCACCAACAAGGCTTAAATTTTAAGCAACACTTAAAAAAATCTAATCGAAATTTTGACTGCAATGTTAAAAAGTTCATTTCACATTTTATTCCGATGTGATATTTTCCGTTTAAGGAAAAAGGTGCAACCGCCATTAGAGTTTCGTTATACCATAAGCTAACACTAGCTAAGTACGATTTTGCTCGAGTATTTAGCAGAAATCTCGAGAGTCTGAAATCGGCGCTAGGTACAGTTGCTTGGGCATATTGGGCGGGAAATTTAGATACATTGCTGTTTCTGCGTTTTCATAATGTAAAAATGTAATGCTTTAGCAAATGTAATTAAAGACACAAATAATAATATAGAGAGAATATAATCGTAACCGAAGAAAATGAAAAACCATTTAATTTTGGAGTAATTTCAAATAAACTATCCCTAACTTATAATATAACTTATAACTTACCTAACTTATAATGCTACAACTGTCAACAAAAGTCGTTTAATTATGCTAAGCATTTTGCTAAAACTAGCGCTAGAGGCAATGGTAGTTTTTGTGAATTGAACGCACCAAATGACGACAAATCTTTAACCAAAAAATAAAATACCAGTGTGTGTGTGATTGATTGGTGCGGTATGTAAGTATAAGCTGCAGATCCCTGTTCTGTTACTGGACTTTGGTTTGAGTGTAAATAAGAATAATAGTTATTTATGGTACAAGTGTGTTACATTACAAATAAGTCATGTGGGAAAAGTTTAGCTCACGAGGCCGTGAAGCCGAGTGTGGTATTTTTTCAAGTGACTTAGGTAATTAACACACGTGTGCCATACAACATTTTATCCAACATATTTTAATCATTGATATAAAATACATATAAGATTTTTGACAGCTGGAATTTCGAAATGACATTTAGGAACAAAATAGTGTAGAGAAGGTTTTATAACGTAGTTACTATGATACGAACCAAAAAACAGTGAGCTAATATATTTAGCTCACTAGTGACTTATGACCTACTTTATTTATCTAAAAACAGCATACTTATATCGTTATAATTACACGGTGTTGGATAAAATAATTAATATTTGGGGATACTAGATAAACTGAAACCAAAATTAGAGCATTTAGAGAAATTAGAACATTTTGAGACAAATAAAAAAACTAGTCCCTCTGATCTTGAAAATGTAGATAAGGGAAGGAGGAGACTAATACTAAATCTAAAAAAGCAATTACTTCTGGAATATATAAATAATTATAAGATAGATCTGGGTATTTAAAAGTTTGTTATTTACAAAGTATAAACAATGATGGTGGTTTTTAAGCGTGGGCGTGGCGAGTACGTCACATTTAGAATTTATAGCATTCATCTGGTGTACGTGGCCGATCTGGAGAAGTCGGGTTTTTTCTGGGGAAGCCGTCAACAGCTCTGGACGTGGGCCGTGGACAGCGGAAGAGAAAGACGGAGCATGGAAGAGGTTTTTGCAACGTAATCCGGGGATTCGCGCTGCGCTGTGATTTGTTCTGTGGCTTTGTGATGGATAGCTCCAGCCGAGGAAAAACTAGCCGGGTTTACACTAGATGAGTGATAATTGCGAATACACGCTTAAGTGTTTTCTTTCATAACAAACCGTCGCGCGAAGACTTGCTCTATTTACCAAATCCAATTACTGGATCGATACACAAAATGCTATTCAGGAATTAGTATACATTTATTAATTCGTGTCTTCGACCTTACAATATTCCTACAATATACCTACTAAGGTACCTTCTAGTTTCGTAACTAGTACTTTACTTACATTTCGACGTGTCATATTGTTATTTAATAATTTCTGCTTCTGATCTCTTCTTCACTGGGATTGGGTTCCATAACTCGTAATATTTAACTACAAATTTTTTATAAATATCTATTATAATCCAAATTACTGGATCGATACACAAAATTCTATTATTCAGGAATTAGTATTCATTTACTAATTCGTGTCTTAGACCTTACAGTATTCCTACAAGGGACTAAGGTACCTATTAGTTTCGTAACTAGTTTTACTTGTATTTCGTGGTGTAGTCAATTTTTTTATTTAATAATTTCTGCTTCTGATCTCTTCTTCACTGGGATTGGGTTTTCATAACTCCATAATATTTAACAACTACAAAATAATTGGTAATTATTTATTATAATTGTCTATATGATATGGCGGAAATTCAGATTTGCAATTAATTTTAAACATTTTCACATCAGTGTTGAGTACTCTTTATTTGTCTTGTTACGTATCAACCACAAATAACGATTACTGTTATGGAAATACAAGTTCACAATGTAATTGATATTTGCAATTGATATCATAACAAATTCAAATGACAGTAAGCGAAGTAATGGAATCCCAATCCTGGGGACCTATTCTTCACTAGGACTGGGTTCCATAATTCCATAATATTTAACAACTACAAAAAAATTGGTAAGTATTTATTATAATTGTCTATGTGATATGATGGAAATTCAAATTTGCAATTAATTCGAAACATTTTCACATCAGTGTTGAGTACTCTTTATTTATCTTGTTACATATCAACCACAAATAACGATTACAGTTATGGAATCACAAGTTTACAATGTAATTGATATTTGCAATTGATATCACAACAAATTCAAATGACAGCAACCGAAGTTATGGAATCCCACTACTGGGGTGGGATTCGATAACTTCGGCTGTTATCATTTGAACTTGTTTTGATATCAATTGCAAATATCAACTACAAATTATACTTGCTATTCTATAACAGTAATAGTTATTTATGGTTGATACGTACTTACATATATTCATACGTATATAAAGAACACTCTACAAGTCTACACTGATAATGGGATGTCTTAAATTCATTTCAAATTTGAATGATTTGAATTTCCGCCATGGTGAAATGTGAAGTGTGAGGTTTTTAATTGATATAATAACAAGTACAACTGTTATTTGTAGTTGTTATGAGTTATGGAAACCCATTCCTATTTTGTTAATCATTTTTTTCTGTTCTTTTCTCGTCTAAAAATATTTCATTTGATCTTTCTTCTTTCTTTTGTTTCCAATTCTCTATGATACCTACAGTCTTATATACGGCATCCGTTCTCTTCTTTAATATTCGGTTACCCAAATTCTTATGTTACTGTCGCATACAGAAATACTTCTTCTGTCATTTCTTCTCTTTCTTACAGAACAATCTGACTTGTAATAATATTTCTTCTTATTTTTTATATAGTTTATACATTCCTTCTTCTATTGTTGGCCAGTATTTTGACAATAGGGTATGTAACCATAATCGAATTTCAACATTGGTTAAATTTTCTTTTAAGCATTGTACTTACAATGTCGTATCATAGGTTGTTCTATAACTAGTCTTTTTTCTTAGAAATTAGTAGATTTTGCTGCTCAATAGGACTAGTTCATGAGAATTATAATAAGAAATATTTAATTTAAATACAGAAACAGAAATTGTGTAATAGCATTTGTACAACCCATATTACCTACTTTGAAATGTAAAGTGAATGTGAATGTACCGTTTTAAATTTGCTCCATTTCGTGGCTAAATATCTCGTGAGTAGATATTCCACTTAAAATAAACAGAAAGTTTGAATAGCTAGAGATTAAATTTCCTATTCTTGTTCTGGTGAGTAATTTAGTTAGTTTTTGTTAGACGACATGCTCTCGGCGCGGCGCTGTTTGAATAGGGAACTGGGGCGGCGAGGACATAATTTCACGCACTCGCTTCGACATTCGGCAAATGGCTCAAATGGCTCTGCTACTGCTATACTCGCATCTACACAAGTACTCCACTCGTCATTTCATCCAGCCGCCCGCTTTCATATCAATTCGCTGATTGTGATTACCAGCAATTGCAAAAGTAGCTCAATATATTTTACATTAAATCAAATATGGGAATCAGTGCTTTATTAATATGCTTCGGTTCAAACTAACAGGAATGTGAGATCTGGGATTTAATTCCTATATTAACAAAATAAAATATCGCTCTGTTCGAGTAGTTTAGAACTCACAATACATTGGTTATTGCACTCCTATTCGACTTAAACGAAGTATGAATTTTTGAATTCACTAAATAATATCGTTAGGTACTGTCAGATTTAGAATAAATAAATATAGAATCAAATGGAATCCTTATTTGGGATGTTTCCATTGCTGTATAGAGGTTCATTTTTTTCTTTCAACAGTTGTTAGAGATTTTTAAGTATTTGGGCAATAAGTGTTTTCTATTGGTATAGGATAATCCGAAACCGGTAAAAGACATACTGCCCACAATCATTGTCGTTTTGTAAGATCGATGCAAAAACAAAATTAAAATTTTGGATCTAAGTATTTGACAAGAGTTATAATTTTTAAATTAAACTGTGATAGATACTAATTTGCCATTTACGTACTGATTTTCCTTTCGGTAAAGAATTACTTACAGAGCAGTAATTTATATACATAATATACTGTCAATCGGTAAACATTAAAAAAATACTCTATTGTGCAAAAGAAATATTATTTAGTTCAAGAAAAATGAATCTGTAAATTTATTTAGGCCTTCAAGTTCCTGAGATTTTTTATTACAATCGTCAATATATATTACAGAACGTTTCGGGCATTGTTAGCGCATCATCAGCATATTGAATTAAACAGAATCACAAATTATTACGCAGAAATTTCGACAGTGTTAATGTTCTCTGTGCGACAGAAAAAGACGGATTAATTTTAATAATAAATAAAATAAAAAATCACTTTGAATTATTTTTTTACTTGTACAATAATCGGATATGAGATTAAATTTATACTCTTATGAGTTACGATGTGAATGTATGAGAAAAGTTTAAAATTTCAAGAAATTAAATTGCATTTATTGCGAATATCGATAAAACTGCATTAATATGTGAGACAAAGGATTTGCCCATTTCAATTCTGCAGCAAATATGTGCATTACAAACGAACATCCAGATAAATAGCTGGAGGTAATAATAATAATAATCGGAACTATCGGTAACTACACAGAACTATTATTGATTTACAAACCAGATGTGTGCTCTACTCCGCATTTCTGATTGCTAGTAAACCGCGAAGGGTTCCAACTTCCACGTCTTGTACTCTCAGAATACGGACCGTGTCAGAAATACCCCTGCAAAACGAAAATGTACCACAGAGTTGTAATTTTAAGCTTCAACATTTTTTTTATTAAAACATGGATCCTAGTCAGGTTTAAAAAATTGTTTTATTTTTTGCAATAATAAGGTAATTATTAACGATAATTCAACTTTTCGTAAACTGTATAAAACATAAAATCATCGTATGGAGTATCCTGATTTTAGTAAAAAGTTTTCTTGTCAAATTGCTAAGTATCAAAAGATATTTATTCGGCAAAATAAAAAGTTCTTGTGTAATAAATTAGAACTGAAAAACATTTTATAGTTATTTATGGTACAAGTGTGTTGTATTACAGATAAGTCACGTGGGAAAAGTTTAGCTCACGAGGCCGTTAGAGCGAGTGTGGTATTTTTTCAAGTGACAGGTAATTAACACAGGTGTGCCATACAACATTTTATCTAACACATTTTAATCATTGATATAAAATACAAATAAGATTTTTGACAGATGGAATTTCGAAATGACATTTAGGAACAAAATAGTGTAGAGAAGGTTTTATAACGTAGTTACTATGATACGAACCAAAAAACAGTGAGCTAATATATTTAGCTCACTAGTGACTTATGACCTACTTTATTTATCTAAAAACAGCATACTTATATTGTTATAATTACACGGTGTTGGATAAAAGTATTTTAGAAATATTTACATAAACATTAAATAATGAAAATCGTTTGTAGATATACAATGTCATGAAATCAGAAAATTATGTACCTGCAAGGAGATCTCTGTGCGTATGTCCTGTCGTGTAGGAATCATTAAATGTTTAATATGAAAATTCAGTTAAAAAGAATACAAGTATAAGTGATGAGCTATTATTCTTATAATAATTAATTTCATAATTTCGTAATGTTTATAAAAAACAAAGTTTCAACAAAATGTAATAAATATATAATTTTATAAAATTTTATTTTAAATCACTTAATTTAAATTGTGACCCTGATCCTAGAACATTATGTCTAATTTAAAACGAAATATTTATTGATTGTATAACTAGTTTTAAAAATTATCCATTTCTGCTAGAATTATACGAGTTTTATAAGACGAATGAGTTGTATGAGTATGACGAGCATAGCGAGGAATGCTCCAAAAACACGAATGGAACATTACGTCGTATAAACCAGGTATAATGTACTACTTTTTATACTGTGCGCATTTATTTTATAAAAATAAAAAATGAGCTTAGTAAGGATATCAATGAATAAAATAAAACATTACAATGTTTCTCAATTGAAACTGTCTTAGATAAGTTTATAAATTTGATATAGCCTTATATTGAAACTTGTCTAATTAAAATACTTGTATCCTTAATATCTGTAATAAAACATGTAAATTATTTAACGAAGGTAAACAATTTTGAAATATTGTTTTTACTTTTGCTTTATTTTGAGAGTTTAAACAATTAAGACAAAATGCGTCCCACGAACGGTTGCGCCTAGGCAGTCGCCTGGTTCGCCTGCAGCTTAGGCCGGGTCTGCTCAAAAGTACTAATTTTACAAAAAAATATTATCAAAGACAGTTTAACAACATCCGATATTATGAAAATATTTGTTCACGCAAAGTATAAAAAAATGTTTTTTGTTCGTGCTTCATTCTTTGGAGTTAAACAAATAACATAACAATTAGGTGACATATGGATATGCTCCATAAATATTTTGTAAATAAAACCGTAAACCCAAATCGGAGTTTTAATTTTCTAGAAACCGAAACTGAAAACAAAACCATTAATTTCAGTGGTTATCAAAGTCCTAGTTTTGTGTGACACGATTTCGCATATTTTTTGTAAAGGGTTGTTTTGGCAGGGGCGTTTTCGGAAAGGACACTTCCGCCCTATCTAAGGGCCTCCCTCCTCGCAAAGTGCTAAGAGTTGGCTTTCCGATCGCGTTTTTAAATTGGACATGTTTATAGCACTTGTTGAAAATTTACGATTTCACTGAATGTACAAGTGAACGGTCTGTCGGATACGGACTTTTATTTTTTATTTTGCGTTTTTTGTTGATTGATGTTCAATTCGGGCTTTCTCTTTTATCGGCAAATTTTTTATATTTTGTATTTTTTA
Organism: Stenolophus ochropezus; assembly: GCA_035578165.1. NCBI lineage: Eukaryota > Metazoa > Arthropoda > Insecta > Coleoptera > Carabidae > Stenolophus > Stenolophus ochropezus. The sequence goes on along the minus strand of JAQOWZ010000001.1, from coordinate 14,329,696 downwards.
TACTTTGATTCTGTTTTTGTCAGAATATTTCAACAGAGCGAGCAAAACAACTGCATGCTGACTGGAGATTTAATTTGTTTATAATGATATATTTTCAAAACAGATTTTTACATGATGTTATTTTTACAATTATTAATCCTTTCCTTCTTTATTTTATTTTATTAAATCTACTTTTCAAGAAGATAATTTTTGTAATTTTATTTTGCAATTAAATGATAAAATTTGCACTGTAAATAAATAAGTATTAAAAATTATTTATGTTAACTTGGCATGTAATTAGAGTACGGTGTGAATTCTGTTCACCATTTTTCTTGTAATATGACATTTACATTCTACCACAACATAAAATTTACATGAATACGTTCAGTTAGTTGCCTAATTTTAATAATCTGAAATTATACCTTTTTACGGTCGAAATACGATGCGTGAAAAACATAATTCCCCTAGAGGCAGGAATAATCTACATGCTAATCATGATAGCCATCGTCGGCTACAAAGATTGCAAGGTTGTTAGCGTATCTGGTGAAAGATTTAACTGAATTCGATATCTTTGTGATAAACGAGAGGCGGAGATATTCGGCTTGTTATTCTGCCACTGTTGTGCTCTTGTAATTATGTTGCCCTCCTTTTTAACAGGCATTCTTTGTATAATTTTTGCGATCTTTTAAATCTTTGATCTTTAATTACTATTGTGGTGAAAAACGTAGCAAATAATTTCAATTTGTAGGGACAGAAATTATAGTGGATTTTTTTTTTTTTAAATATAATGAAAAAGGAAAAATAAAATACTGGTAATCCTGAAATTATTTAGAATTTCGTATCATATTATTTTTTTCATATTTTCGGGGCCTGAAATTTTTCGCGTCCATACAATAACTTCTTTACCAAACACATTATTCGAATATTTCTTTATTTTTATTTGTTTGTTTATATTACAATACTTTTTATTTATAATTCGGGTATATTTAATGCTGTAGCTTCAGAATCTACGATCTAAATGTTTTCTTGTTGCCTTTACAAGGGAATTCAATAATGAAATTATACATAAGATTTGGCTAATATCAATTAAAAAATGTGAATTGAGGCACATATTTGACATAGCTAGAGCTATGAAATAATAATAATATTCTGCAAAAAAAAAAATAGGGCAAAGAAAATATAATTGCAATAAAGTATGAAGAAAAAGATACGAGGAAGCAAATCTTTTTTAAATGTATATAGAGTTTATTCTTTAAAATATTTTGACAATGATTTATTTTTAATATTTATATTTTGATTATAATTTCTGAATTTATTGTTGCAAATGTTTAATAATTATAATATGAAACAAAAAGTTGCTGAAGGAAAGGGTTATGAAGCCAGTAGTTTTTAAACACTTTTAATTCTATCTATTAAAAACATTTTATTTTTATTTTTGTACATATCATTTATATTCGATTATAGCTTAAGAGTTTATTGTTGCCAATTGACTGTTTAATAATTTATTGTAAAAAGTGTGTAAAAGTTGTCGACGGAAGTGGTTACGTAACCTGGCGGAAGTGAATACAAATGTGTGAGGTGCGGCAACTTTATTGTTCACTTTAAATCCCATTGAAAACGTAAACCCCGGTGGTGACAAATTAGATGGTAATTCAAATCAGTGCGAAAACACACATTCAATGTAAATGTAATGGCATCTGAAAGACATACGTGTGGCCTGAAGTGTGTTTTGATTTTAAATGAAGAACGATAGGAACAAGTGAATGAATTTGTTTACCCTGCCTGGCAACGCAAGTAATCCTTCTCTGGAAATGCGGCAGCCGCATGGAAAGCGAAACCGTGAAATTGAGCGACGTTGAATGTCGTTCGCTGTGGTTTAACAGCATTTGGAATGGATAAGTTTATAATGTTAATGTTATGTTAAGTTTCGCGCCTAGATTCTACCCAGCTGTGCTTTACGCTTGTTGTAAAACTACACTAACGCTGCACTAAACAAGATAACATCACTAACTACCTCCTACATCATATTCATACTTCGTGCGAAAACATTCTCAATAATTAATTTTGCATTTAACAACTAACAAAGTAAGGTACAACATTAAAATTTATTGGTACTGTCAGTTATTTTTAGTTCACTGGTTTACATTTATTACTATTTCTGTGAATCTGAGTTGTATAATAAATAAAATAAATAAATAATTACTTGCTCATTTAAATGAAATATCTTCTACTTCTTCATCGAAGTTCTGAAAGTTACTACAGTATGTCATGAGTTGGTGTGCAGTACACAAACTTATGACAAGTCAGTTACTGACAATCCTGCTAACATAGCCTCCTGTCAAATCTGTAATTCTCTTTGTGTTTTGTTACGCTACTGTTTCATTTTGAATTTTTCGTTCTCGGGTTGTTGCTATTTCTTTAATTTATTATTTTATAGTGATATATTATTATTATCAGAATTAATGTTAAGATCATCTATTTGCTATGTAGCACTTTATAATTTGCGCATAGAACCACTTTTGAGATATATAAACACCTTTACGAAATTTTATTTTACTAAAACGTATTTTCGGCCTTAGAAATATCAGCTAAAATTACGGTAAAAGTTCACAAATTTTATACAAAATTCAAAAAAAGTCAATACATTATTTTATTTATTAAAATAAGTTATAATATAAAATTTATTTTGTGTAATAAATATTCAATAAAAAACTTTAAAATAATAATAAACTTTTTTCCTTTATTATGGTGTACGGGGACTAGTTGGTTTGAGTGTACATCTGTTATAATAAAATAAAATAAAAGGGCGTTTCCACATTTTCAAACATACTGTATATTTTTTTACTATATGGCAGAGCAAAAGAAATATGTAACAATTATAATTAAATTAATTAGAAACATATATTTCACTCACGTCTTCTTACCCATTGTTGGGTGTGCCAATTTCGTACGTCCTAGACATCAGTAACACTACAATTCTATTTACATATATTTATTTTTTATTTAAATTATATTTTATACTTGATAGTGTTAGCTAATACCATACTATTAATTTAATATAATAATTTTAATACAACGTTGAGTAAATGTTAGCTATTTCGTAATCCCCCTACCTTCATTCATTTATTAAAATGATAATTAACGACACAGAAATCTTCAGTGTCTTTTCAGCAGTCATCAGGTGAGCACAATTTATAATTTTATTTTTTAATTTAAATTTTAATAATTGATTGTGATTTACTATTACTATATTATTATTGAAACTAGTGTGCAGTACACATATTTTTTTCATAATTATTAAAAACAAATTTTGTTGTAGATAAACTAATTCATATTTTTCATTGTTTCAGGTTCCAGCTACTTTTTAGATATAAGATATAGATATAAGATGTAGACGTAAGGGGGGAAGCAGGTACTTCTCAGTTTTTTTTTTTCACCACTGAAATAGTAAGTCCAATTTTGATATTTAAGAATAATATCCTCCCTGAATATTTTACAACTTCATTAAATTTATTTCCCATAAGTACATTTTTAATTTAAATTATTTCCGTGATACATTATTGACATTGTTTACTCTTAACTTTAACTGATACCGTATCATGCAAATATATTGCATTAAATTTATTCCTAAACAAATTAATAAGACTTGGCACATTAGATTTGAAATGAGATCTAGGTATAAAGTGTGGAGTGAACATGTGAAGTGTGATGGTTAGGTGTGATGTTTAAATATGAGGTATGATGGTTAGATATAAGGTGTGCTGATTAAATATAAGGTATGTTGAATGCAAGGTATGATGGTTAAATTTAAAGTGTGATGCTTAGATATAACGTGTGATGATTAGATATAAAGTGTGCTTCTTAGATATAAAGTGTGATGCTTAGATGTAGGGAACGGTATGATGATTAAATATAAGGTGTGATGAATACATATAAGGTGTGATAATTAAATATAAGGTGTGATAATTAAATATAAGGTGTGATAATTAAATATAAGATGTAATGATTAATATAAGGTGTGCTAATTAAATTTAAGGTGTGCTGATTAAATTTAAGGTGTGTTGACTAAATTTAAGGTGTGCTGATTAAATATAAGGAATGATGATTAAATATAAGGTATGATGATTAATATAAGGTGTGATGATTACATATAAGGTGTGATGATTATATATAAGGTGTGATGATTAAATTTAAGGTGTGATGATTAAATTTAAGGTGTGCTGATTAAATATAAGGAATGATGATTAAATATTAGGTATGATGATTAATATAAGGTGTGATGATTAAATATAAGGTGTGATGATTAAATATAAGGTGTGATGATTACATATAAGGTGTGATGATTATATATAAGGTGTGATGATTAAATTTAAGGTGTGATGATTAAATATAAGGGGTGATGCTTAGATATAAGGTGTGATGATTAAATTTAAGATGTGATGATTAAATTTAAGATGTGATGGTAAAATTTAACGTGTGATGATTAAATATAAGGTATGATGATTAAATATAAGGTGTGATGATTACATATAAGGTGTGATAGTTATATATAAGGTGTGATGAATAAATTTAAGGTGTGATGATTAAATTTAAGGTGTGATGATTAAATATAAGGTATGATGAATGTAAAGAATGATGATTAAATGTAAGGTGTGATGGTTAGATATAAAGTGTGATGGTTAGATATAAGGTGTGATGCTTAGATATAAGGTGTGATGATTAAATTTAAGATGTGATGGTAAAATTTAACGTGTGATGATTAAATATAAGGTGTGATGATTAGATACAATGTATGAAAATGTATATATAGTGTGATGGTTAGATCTGAGATGTGATGTGTAGATATAAGGTATGATGTAAGAATGGAAGCAAATCCTTACTGCAAAACTACCCGGGAAGTTTTCAGTAAAGATAAGCTTTTAGTTACAACTTATTTTAGGATTATAATGTGCCTTGTTTTATTAATTGTTTTGCTTTTGTTTATTTATGAGTACATTATTTAATTCACTATAAATGTAAATATTACACAACTTTTACTATGCCATTTTTGTGCAAATATTGCTAGATTTAATTTTTACTCCTATACTAATTTCAACCATTCATTTTTCCCTAAAAAAATAATTTTTGATTTTAAAGTCCTCCAATTATAATATTTGAATTTTGAATGTGCAATACCCCGTAGTATATTATAAGTCGAGGCACTCCTTTCTCTGCTTACAGCATTCTGGTCGTTGGTATGGGTTGTACGGAAGGGTTGTGATACCGCCCTCGTATTAGCGTGTCTATAAGTTAGAGTTACGGATGTGCTTGGTGCATCTTGCTGCCCTTTTACCATTTTGGGCGTTAGTACTGGAGGGCCGGAAGGGTGTCTGACCGCTAGCGTGTTGAAATGTCTAATTGTGGAGTGAGTTTGTACATAGACTATAATAATTAATATTATATTTTCATTTTCTACTTCTTTCTTGGTTTTCATGCCAATGCCCCTGACCCTTTTCGCTGGAAGTACACTGCATTAGTTTAAGTCGCGTCGAATAACTTTTAAGTCGCGGTTAGATTTAAGTCGCGATAGTTTTAAGTCTTCTTCCTCCTTTCCTTAAACCCAAAACCATCCCTTCCCCCCTTGCCGTCGTGGAGAGACCTTGTCGTGGTGGCAGGGCTTAACCATCCTCTAAACATCAAATGTAAAATAATAGAGGATGGGACCAACATCTCCACTTTAATATTATATTGATATAATTTACAGATGAACCAATTTTTATGAATTTTTTTCTTCAGATATTTTTAGGGAATAATATATGGAAATGAAGTAGAACCTATTTCAAATGGTATAATTTCTTATGGAAGCAGCAATTTTTATTGGTGAGGGCAAAATATTTTTTTTATAATTAATAGTGCAGCAAATATTGTAAAATATGTTCATATATTTTAATAATTGTGAAAATAACTAATAGTTTTTTTTTATTAATGAGTAGTTTAGAAAAATATAAAATATATTTTTTTTTTTTGCTAGAGCTAAAGAAATTATAATATAATTTTCAATTCTTAATTCTTATGTGTTATTTAAAAATGTATAGTAGTATATTACCATAGATATGGAATGACAGCAATGAGGTGAAGCGTTTATTTGATGAGAAATATAGGGAATACTTGTCAAACTCGTCATATTTCAAAATCAATTAGACACAACGAAAATTCAGTTCGAAATAATTTGATTGCGGTTTTGAGTAAGTTGTATAAGCCTGCTCTATAAGTTCTTTTGGACTAAAAATTACCTAAAGTATTCTTTTTTAAGCTATGTGTATCGAGTTGTGGGACATTCTGTATCATTTAAAGAAATATTGGCCCGTATTCTAAGCTCACTTTTATTAGTACTTTTGTTAAAAGTGACGTTTGACCTCATAAAATTATAATGTAAAATCCGGCCTTCTAAACGCTATTTTCCTATAAAAGTGAACTCGGTATACGGATTGTCTTTAGTATGTCACCAAAGTCAAGGAATAATATAAAAAACATTTTAAAATAAATAAAGATAATTAAAATAACATCAACTTAATGGTTCTGATCGTTAAAAGAAATTTGTGTTTTATCCTCGGTAGTGCTTTATGAAAGGGTGATCCGGGAGGTATTTTGGTTGAGCGGCGCTGGATGAGTGGGCGCCAGTATCGACACCGCAAATGAAATATGCCGGGCGCGGCTAATGGCTCACGTCCATCTTGTGCATGGCAGCGCCCGACGCCCGCCGTCGCGGATTCAATGTGCGCGTCTCCACTTATCTCCACCGATAAATCTCATATGTGTTTGTCTGCCCTGCACTGTTTGTCTCACGTGTCCGCCACAGAAAAACATCAACACCGCTAATCTCATTACAGAAACCAGGCTAACTACAAATTAACAATATTTTATTGTGATTTATAAATTTAAAATATGTCTGAAATAATTAATATTAAAAATACTGGTATTGATGACTCAATTGGTTAGCGCGCTCTGGCTAATTGAGTGTGAAATGTCGCCAATAATAAAATAAAAATACAGCTATATCTCGGTGAGAATTGTAAAAAATGTTCGATCAGATCGATTTGATCAAAAGATCGATCAATGGGTCGAAATGATTTTAGAAAAAATATCGATCTGATTGTTTGATCGATAGATTAACTTAATCGTTTGATCGAATAAATTGATTTTGACTGATCAAATTGATCTTGATTGAGCAGGACGCGGTTCGAAGCTTTATAGGCCTAGTTTGCATTTGGGCAAGAGCAGAATATTTTAAACTTCCATTTCATCGTTCGAACGTACATCTTTTGCCATTTATAGCTACATTATGTTATTACTGTTATTTATGTAGAATTGCTCATTTAGTAAGTATGTTGATTAATACTGTACTATTTCATTCTGGTCTAGCCAGTAATATATTTTTTTTCTGATCAATGAAACAGTAGTTTGAGTGGTACGGAATTCATATAAGCTGTAATCAGTGGCGAGATTTCAGCAATTTTATTGGAAAGGCAATAATAAAGTACTATATTAACAAGGGATGAAGGAGGATCTACAAGAAATAGAGATTCAAAGATGGGAAGATAAAGCAGCAAACAGAGACCACTAGAAGAAAATAGTCCAAAAAGTCATGGATATACAAGGCTTGGAGACTTAAAATTTAATTACATCAACTTTGAAATATATAATTATTTATCGTAAGAAATATTTAATGAAGTCACGCATGTAGTATGCATGAACAAAAAAAAATTAGCACACAGGCAAGAAGTAAAGGGTTAAAGTTAGTTCCCCCTAATAACTGTTTCTTGGTTGTCCAAACTTTGGGGAGGTAACTGCCATCCCAAGGCTCATATAGGAATGTGCTGCAAAAGATATCAAGAAAAAATCTGGTAACAATAAAAATTAATGATTTGTCTTGTGTTGATTTTTATGCAATGTCGTGTAGAATGCAAAGGAGGTTGCTTTGGAATTCCGAGATTTCCATTTACAGATTGAAGTCGATTTGAGTTCCTTAGGCCGGGCAGAGAATTGAGTGTTATTTATCAACACGAGCATTTGTAAAAACACAATATTATACACGTCAGGAAATTTAACCACCGCAAGTATATGCGCCTTTCCTTTTTCCTTCCGTGATGTGAATTCACAAAAGAATAATCAACCATTTTCTCTCACAAATTTCCATACGTCGGATTCTACACTTGGTACAACTTGAATTTTTTATTATGCATATAAATTATTTCGAGGCATTTATCAAAAATAAGACAACGCTAAATATGCCGCAAACATTGTAATAAATGTCCAAAACAAAAATATAAATATTTCATCACTGAATTCATTTCTATTCAAATATTCTTTATTTCAAACAATAACGACTATTTCTTCAATATATCTTAGGCACGTGAATTTTTTCTTTACAGGCAATCAAATCTTAGTTCCCACAATCACAGTTTTGGCGGTAATTTTTAATTATTATTGTTTTGTATTGTTTGTCGTTAATATCACTCGTATGTACATAGATAACTTTTAATTCAGATATGTTTTTTAATTCTCATGTACCCTACACTTAGGATGACCAGACGTCCTTGTTTTCGAGGACCTATCCTCTTTTTCAAGGCGTCCTCAGTCGTCCTCGGAGGACTTCATTTTATGTCCTTCTTTGTCCTAATTTAAGTAAAATCTGAAGTATGCTGTGATATACTTATCCGATCAGTTTTTATGAAATATTTATGTTTTTGGGATTTTATCCCCCCTTTAAAAATACTCTATGGGCGCTTATGAGGAATAGGGATGTAAAATATAAAGAAATTGAATGTTTACGCCAGAAAATATTTTTTGTTAAAGTACTTAGTTTCTTCCAATAATAATTTAATTAATTGGCCTCCTTAAGATTCAATGTTTATTATTCAATCTAGAAAACTTCCCTTTCATCTTGGAGAATCAGGTCAATTACAATAATGAACTTTATGTTGAAACTTTGCAGAACTCCATCGTAAAACAAGCAATAAAAAGGTGAAAAGAGTGGGACAATTAACAAGGAATTGTCAATTCCCTAATCCGGGTAGCCTTGGCGCAGTGGCGGATCTACCGGTGCAGTGGGTCTCCGGACTCGGAGATTAGTCAATCCAAGCTGAGCGGGAATTTTACGCGGAGGGTAATTGCCGAATAAAGCGAGCACGATTCCGTGCGATCATTTCACGAACTAGCGCAATGAATTAGGGTGCAGGAGGTTCATCATTCTTAGTAGTTTTCTCCAATCCTTTAGCGGAGCTCTGCTCGTTCTAGTTGTTTCATTTACATGCTTATTTTGTCAAGCACTTTCAAGACCAGTAATCCAATTTATTTTACAATGAATTACGGTGGATAGTAAAGGAGATTCATCATTTACAATATTTGTTTATAAATTTTTATTTACGATAGGTATTTATATCGTGTGTCGCAGAAAAATGTTGTCATTGGCTTTTAACATGGGAAAACAGTTATAAATATTAGTATCAAATTTCATAATTTCTATATACTATAAATATAATACAAATTACTTCATAATACATACATATATCAATGATATTTCCAAACAAATTTTTTTCATCTGATATTTTTATTGCTTTATACACAAAGTGACATTAGTTATGTTTAAGAGATTAGGACAACGACTTACTGAATTGAAGGTGTTAAATTCGATTCCGATTGTAGAATTATAACAATATAAACAATAGGCGAAAAAAATTATCGTTTTTTGTTAATTTCGATGAATTATGCTATTAAAATGAAGTTAATCTATATTAAATAAGATGTAAGAAGACTCGTGGTATTGCCCTGTGCAATATAGTCAATTAGTTATTACCCGAAAAAAAAATTACCGAAAACTGTTTTCTCATGTTAAATGCCTATGACAACAATTTTCGGGGGCATACAATATAATTTTTTAATATACATGCAATGTGAAAATTCTAAGAAATTTGCAATTATGTTATTTTTCACCTATCAATTTTTCTTTTTTAAACCTGTTGTTAAAATTTAATAAAAATTTAGACATGCATACAAGAAAATATAAAAATATATGGTCGCAAAGTAAAAGTTTCCAACTCTTTTTGTTTTTCATATACTTGGCTTTAAACATTTTGCCATTATCTCAAGGACGATTCAAGATACCGAAGTTTTATGAAAATTTAGATCCTACGACCCTTTTTTAGAGCCTCCAAAAACAAACAATCCTCAGTAACCCAAAAATTATTTAAGATACGACTTCAACTTTACTATTCGATTCTCCATTTAGAAAAAAACACTATTTTCATTTTTATATTTAAGTTTTTTTTAAGAAATTTCTCGCTAAAATAGCATGTGCTAAAATTGTGCTCCTCATTTTCTTTCTCGCGATTACCTCCAGAAGTTAGGCAGAGGTTTTGTAGATATCCCAGGAGTTTAATCGTTTCACTACGTTTTGTACTCAGAGCAAGCAAATCCGCACAGATATTTTGCTACACCAAATTTCATTCCTTTCTGCTACATGATAGTAGTTGTTTCTTCATTACAGAACCAGTGGAGTATAAACAACGAATGGAATAATGAATTCAACAATTGAAATTAAGTGTTTTTTTAATAAATCATTGATTTATAAGGAACACTCTTCACATATTCTTAGACTCTGATTTCTTTTCTGGTTGAATTTTCATATTAAACAGTAATTCGTACACGACAGCTAAATGCAGGTTCATATTTTTTGCGTTTCACAACAGTGTTTTGAAATATATCTACTTTAAACTTTAAATATTTATTTTTTCTAGTAATAAAATTTTTACAACACTTTATAATTATTTTCATTAGATAATAATTACCTTTTTATTACAAGAAACAAATATTTTTGTTTTTATTAAGTGATTTTTTCAACCCTTCTAAACGTACTTGGATACTGATGCCCGATATGACTAGACGTCCCAATTTTTTCAGGACTATCTCGTATTTTCAAGTTTAATCCCATTTTTATACACACTTGTTTTTTGGTACCAAATTTAAATCCTTTGCCCCGAGCCGTCCAGAAAAACAGTAGTGTAGGAGCCTGAAAGATTTTTATCCATATATATTTATATTATTGTTAACCAAAGTTATTTCTTATTCGCTGTTTCTACATAGTTTCTTTGAATACATATTTATTTATTTTTTATTTCGGCAGCGTAAAACTTAAAATTTCTACTCCGGCAGCGTAGAAATTAAACTTCAACCTTGTCTTCAGCAATATAATACAGGAATGCTTTTTTTATTTTATTGAAAAATAATACTGCTTTCATTTATTATTTTGCTTAAAAGTGTTATTTATAGTTTTGTTAAAAGGTTTTTAAGTTTTTTTAATAGTGGTGAATAATTTGTATTTATTTTATTAGACACATCCAACAATATATAGCGTCCTGAATTTTGCACTGATAACCATACTGCTGTCGACAGTATGAATAAATATCACGTCAACATTTTTGCGTGTGACAAAAAAAATGAAAAACTTATAAATTTAGTATGTTCAATTTAGCTAAAGTTTGGTAATATTTTTTAAGGAAAGGTCCAAAGGTCGTTTGCCTAAGTTTCAGTATTGTTAGAATGAAATGTTAATAAAGAGCATTTCGATTAAGTCTCCATGCTGTTTAAATCCGAAATCCATTCAATTTGTGAGATATATGCCCGTTAAGAATCTTCCCTTCCGGAACCCAAACGAAGCAAAGATTTTTCCAGACATTTGAAATATTTAATGTATTTTTTATTCAGAACTCGTTTGCCTTTCCCCGTTTTTATGAATAAATTATACAGGAATTTCATAAATATATCACATTGCAGCATCCCCGTCCAGCCTGTTTCATATTCAACATTAAATCAGGGACACAATTAATCCCTAACGTATAATCCGGCGCGTTTCGTCCTGTGTCTCGCCCTTAATCTGCGGGATGGCGCTTTCATTCGCGCTTAAATTCGTCATTAACATATTTTTTTATTCCTTAAGACTTTATCCTTTATTTTCACCAATTTGAAAATAAACACAATCTTATTTCAATTCCAATATTATACGATTGATAATCTAGTTTATTATCTGTGCAAAATTTGGAATGTATTTTCAAAAGATTTATTGCAACAAATTTATTCCTGGAATATGTAAATAAATAATAAATCTTTTTTATTATTTTCGTCAGTCGTAAAATAAAATATTCCGGGTTTCTGAAATTCTTGAGTGTAGTTTTATTGTAAATGATATTACTAGCGGTAAAATATTGTCCAAGAAGAATGTATGAAGTAAGCAAGTTAACCGAAGTTATTTAAGTTTCAATGACGTACTACGAGGAGTAAAACGTCAGGAAAAATTGAACTATCTTTGTAAGTTAAAATTGAACAAGTTGAGGAAAAGTTAAAATGTAATATCAACAGTTTAACAATCGTCCCCAGAGATTAACCCTTGAATCTTACAAATCCACGATAGAGTCTGAATTAGCTATTACAAAAACAATACTTTATAAATTTTACAAGAATTTCTTTCATATTAGAACAGATTTCTAGAAAATTTTCGATGAAAATTGTACTATAACAAATAATCAAAAATGTTACCTATACTTAACATAATTTTTTCGAAGGACTGAGATATAAAAAAATATCAGTTTCTATTTATACTACAAGTTAGTGGTAGTCATTTATTAGAAATATAACTTTTGAAGTATATCATTTGGAAAATAAATAAATGAAAAAAAAACACAAATTTGAAATGAATACAATGAAACAATGTTGCTGGTCTTATTAAACATTAGTCTTTGTTCAATATAACCTATTATACAAAAATATTATTTTTTATATTTTTATGAATATGTATTTTATGTAAAATGGTTGTTTTAATGTGGAGACGTTGGGATGGGAAGATTGTTTGCTACAGACGCTATGATAACGTGTAATTAAAGTAAATGAAATGTAATGAAAACAGTAATAAAATAAAGTAAGTGAGCCATATTGGTAAATATATTATCTTATTCTATTCCTATTATTGGACTGATTGACTACAAATTTTCGTGGACATGTCATATCATATTTATATTATCACCAATCCTCTCGTGACAAGGACTTAATAATTTAAGGAAATATAAAAAGTAAACTAGACCTTATAAAAAGTCACTAATTTTTATTTCAAATTAAGTTTTATCTTAAATTTCATGCAAGAAATCAAAATAAATTCTATTTTTGTTAAATACTGAACATAGAATATGATTTTATGTGGAGAATACTGCAAGGTATGTTATAGAGATGTATAAATTTATATAATTATCTCCTTGGTGCAGTTGTAGAGTCCATACACGTAGCTTTGCAAACTTGGCGCATTTTATTGTCCTCCAGGTCCCCGTTCTGAGCCACGAGAACTCCCATTACATTCATTTAAATATTGATGAATGCAATTGTACGAGCCGTGTTGCAAACTAGATACGTACAAGTGTATTTATCGTCACGTAGGGTAAACAATATAAAAATGAACTTAATTCTCCTGCAACATTCAAAAGAAACGTTGCTCTCTTCTATACGAAATAAATGCAATACAAAATTATATTTACACGCAGTGCTGGCGACATCTTAGTAAAATAATTCTAAAATTTAAAAAAATTATAAGCTGTAGCTCTTTACTATTCTTATAATTAAGCATAAGGTTAAAGAAGAACACAAAGTTTTTCCTCTTTTTCTTGATCTCTTTTCAAGTTAACTTTGTTTAAATGTTGGGTCATCTTTATTTGTTACTCACTTGTAAACTACAATTTATTCAATATTACTGTCAGAATTTGGTTTTAATTTTAATTTTATTGACAAGTGAATAACAAATAAACTATTTCTAATGTTTCTAGGAGGTGAGAGGCTCGCCTAAACGACTAGTCAGTCAATTCCTATTATCACCAGTAAAAACCTTTTTACCTCGCTAATTCTGTAAAATACTAATAAAATTCACATTTATTTTTACATCTCCAAATCGTTTCCAAAGACATTAAGCTTGAAAAGTTACAATTTTTTGTTCTTCATTATAAAATTTTTCATATATAGCCCGAATAATCCAAAAGAACCAATTTTGGGTCAAAAAAAATTGTTTCTGAAAATAGTACACATAGATAGACGGCGGCGTGCTTATTTTAAATTTACAAACAGAATTTCATTATCTCTTCTCGTCCCTGGGTACAGATACAATTTCAACCACTATATTTTCTCCGCATTTTTCTTCTTTCTTATTTTATCCTTCACTGTACTGTACTGTAATTATAACGCTATAACTATGGTGTTTTTAGATAAATAAAGTAGGTCATAAAATACATGTGGATTAGAAATTATAACTCATTGAATGTTGGTTCGTATCATAGTAACTACGTCATAAAACCTCTACTCTATTTTTTTTATGTCATTTTGAAATGTCAATTGTCAATTTTTTTTATATATATTTTATATCAATGATTAAAAGGTGTTGGATAAAATGTTGTACGGTACACGTGTGTTAATTACCTATGCCACTGACTTATTTGTAATGTAACACACTTGTATCATTAAATAACTATTTATTTTTTATTACTATATCTAGTATATCACATAATTATATGAAATTTATGATTGTATGCTAAATATAGACAATTGGATAACCTAATACGAGACAGGGGACAGAGCTCGTATTTGTAAGTAAGAAAAATTTTATGAAGTGATGTTTGGGATGCGGTAAAGATCTCTGTTTCTTGTGGGGGTGAAAAGTGGACAAATTGATTTTGTTTGGGGCTGAATCCGGGTTTGAAGGGTTGAGTGCGCCGAGTTGGATGCGACGCCATCTCTGACAGCTGTCATGTCCCGGGCCAAATGCTACATCATCGGTTTCCCCTTTTTACTTTATTTTTATCTAGTAGTAAACATGTCTGTGCCAGTGTGGAATTCGCCCAGACACTAGCGCTATGACAACTCGAGTTAATGCACGGCCGAACATCCCTCACAAAACTGTTCTAGATAGTGACACATCGGAATATTAACAGATTCATTTGCATCAGTATATTTTATCAATTTCTATTATTTTAATGTTTCAAGCGATGCAACTAAGTGTTGATTTTTTTGCAAATAAAGATGTTGGTTCCAATTTCTGAAATGATTAAGTGGGTCTATAGATAGCAAATGAGCTCGGCCCTTATTAGATGAGTGATACTATTATGATGAGATGACAACTCGAGTTAATGCAAGGCCGAACATCCCTCACAAAACTGTTCTAGATAGTGACACATCGGAATATTAACAGATTCATTTGCATCAGTATAACATGAATTCCTATTATTTTAATGTTTTAAGCGATGCAAGTAACTGTTGGTTCTTTTTGCAAATAAAGACGTTGGTTCCAATTTCCGAAATGATTTAGTGGGTCTACAGATAGCAAATGAGCTCGGCCCTTATTAGATGAGCTATACTATTATGATGAGATGACAACTCCAGTTAATGCAAGGCCGAACATCCCTCACAAAACTGTTCTAGATAGTGACACATCAGAATATTAACAGATTCATTTGCATCAGTATATGAATTTATATTATTTTAATGTTTTAAGCGATGCAAGTAATTGTTGGTTCTTTTTGCAAACTAAGATGTTGGTTCCAATTTCTGAAATGATTTAGTGGGTCTATAGATAGCAAATGAGCTCGGCCCTTATTAGATGAGTGATACTATTATGATGAGATGGAGGGCACTTACCGCCTGGCGTATAATGAGCCGGGCTGAAGCTGCGGCTTTCAGGACCAATATTCCGGTTTTGATTTTCAGTGCGGTGCGCGTGCATTAGCATTACTCTTATTGAGTTACTTCATCGTATCAACAGCAAATACACTCACTCTGCACAGAGAACCTATCTCACATTCGATATTGAATTGTTTCAATCACTTAGCAAACGATATTCACTCCATTTTTATGATTGCCGATATTTGTTGTTCTTCAAATATTGAGATCTTGAATGTTCCGTTCTGGTTTTTGTAGATCAAGAATTAAAATATTTTAATTATTGTGTCTGTTTTTTGACCTTCTCAAACCCATTAATTGATCCATTGAAATCAGAGCATATTCCGGAGCATCAATTTCTGTTCTGAATTGTGCTCTTATCTCAGTACGGTAAAAATTAAAGCAAAAACCTAAAAATGTATTGATTCTCTCTTTCTCTGAATAAGGCAAAAATTAGAGCAAAAGATGTCCTGATTCAATCTTTAATTTTAAATATACTAGTCAGAATTTTTAAACAAAAATTTGTACACATACGAGGTACATATTAAAAGTATTGAAAAACATATTTTTATTCAAAAATTTTACAATTGCAACACCCTTATAAAACAATACAGCGGTTACAATGATTTTTCCACTCATCATAGCGCAGTATTGTAAGGTTGTTGAGAGTATTCACGGCTTTTTGGAAGTTCTCATTTGTCCCAAAATAAAGTCATTTGAGCTGAGATTTAAGTTTGGGGAATAAAAATAATTACAGTATGCCAAGTTGGGGCTGTAGGGTGCGTGTAGTATAATTGTAATTTTTTTGTTGCAGAAAAGACGATTTGTCTGCAATTATGAAAAAGTGTCTGAAGTTGTATCCTTTATGGGTATGGGTGAATTAGTCAAAGTCAAAACTGAGTGAAATTACAATTTCGCCATTTAATTCTACGTATCTTATTTATACATTATTCAATTGTCATTTTTTTATATAATTAATATATTGTCACTAGTAACCCAAGCAATAATAAATAATATATAATAATAAATCTGTAAATTTTAAATTAGAATTTCATTTTATACTTAAGACAAATTTTAATTTTAGAGTGAGAAATATCCATCATTTCTGTAAAGAGGTAATTTAATTGTGAAATCGAAATCTTCAAAAGGAATACTATCAATCAGCAGCTCCTTTTCATTATCCTTGACATTTTAAAAGTAGGTCAAAAATCATTTAAAATTTAATTCAGAACTTCTTAAAACAATAATAAAATTATGCTATCGATGAAGAGTTCTTGGAGAGAAAGAAGGCATGCGTCAATATATTGAAATCCGGAGTTGCTTGGGTTTATCTTAAAACAGAAAGTAATGACGACGGCGATAAGGGCGTAACGCGTTTTTAAACCACGGCGGCGCGGGTGTGGGAGTTTATACGGCGATAAGTGCGGCCGGATCCGCGGATGAATGTTGCCGAAAGAACGATGGGGTTCACTCACTTGAAAGAAGCCATCTCGCGCACATAATGGAATTAGACCGGGAGGCCACTAGCCTGGACGCTTATTTACGAACACCCACATCCCCCTTCTTTCAAACTCCATCACATTTATGTCATAAATTATTCACTATAACATTTTCCGTTTAAATTAGCTGCTAGTTATTAGGACACTATTTTAATAAAATGATCAGTATCAGTATGTTAGCCTAACCAAAAGTATTACTACAATTTTCTTATTTTACTATTGATTATTACTCTGTTAAAATAACAATAAAAAGATATTATTAGTTAATTTAATCAAATTTTCATAAATCAATCACAACAAAAACAAACTATAAAAGCGATGGTACAATTTTTATAGAATTATCTAGATATTATTTTTAAAAATTTATATTCTTACCAAATTTTATTTTCAATATTTATTGTTGCTAATTTAAAAAAATCAGATATGGATATCAACTGCTACATTTTCAGTTCCCGGTTGCAAAAGGGGAACTAAAGACTATGATTAAATTTTGCGTTTATACATCACTAACCAAATTGTTATGGAAATTTGGAAAAGTCTATGTATTATGCAGTTAAAAGACGATATAAATATAATAATAAAGTGCTAAATAGTCTGCCAACAATAGTATTCAAATCTCTACTTCATTTAGACAATGTTTTCGTCCTTTTTTGGGACTATCTTCAGATCTAAATTTGTAATATTAACAGTAAACAAATTTGAACTTTATTTTATAACATATTTTATATAACATTTCGACATGTTAGATTAGTTTTTTTAATTGACATGTTTTGTTAATATTATAAATTAAGACATAGTTCCAAAAAGGACCGTAACGTTACCTAATTGAAATAAAGAATATAAACCTGAAGTCTCCAATATTACAAGTCTCAGTAATAATAAAACGTTTACAGCATAAGTATTAATAATACTTTTTTTATATTATATTTATATTCATATTACATAATATAAGGGCTCCTAGGCATGTAATTGGTAATGCGCCAATACAATCAACTAAAAAACATTATTATATTCACTTGTTTTGTTCGAATGTACAAAATAATGCCATAAATAATTATTATTAATTATTCTATCTACAGCAATATGGAGCTAATTATAATTAAATTAAATTTCTTTTTATTTTAGATGAATGATAAATTTTATATTACAGTGATCCAGGGGGCCTATTTTAATTCATAAAAAAATGAAAAGTTGCTATCTTGATTTGTACATTGTAAAAAAGATTTTTACTATTGTACATACTTACTACAATGAAAATATTTTTAAATCGTCATCAATATTTCATTCAAAATTAAACGTCAAACATATCAACTTGATAAGAAGGCTTGTTACGCGTATCAAGACGCATGACGCATGAGACATAACTAAATCCGCTAGGTGGATAACAACATACATTCACTACATAGACACTCTGATATCCGTAGATTATATTTATTAAAATTATCTTTTATTACTTATTAATTAATTATGGGCATAAAATGTATTTCAATTGGATGTTTTCTATTTCTTATGCTTTTAAATTATATCAAATAAAAAAATGCAATGTGTCAGGATGCAAGACGCGTGTAATTACAAGACATACTAGATAGGGCGTTGCAGTGATCTGAAAATTGTCGCTATCATTCAAGATCAGATATGCTTAATATGATTAGATATAAATACAGGCTGGGTGGATAAAAGCATCATTATGCAAAATATGATAAAGTGATTAGCGTGCATTAATCTACAATCCTTCCGGAGGCCTCGCGTCAATTACGCTAATCTTGTGTATCGTTTTAGTGTAATCTAATTGGTATTTAATACCAGATGTCGCCAGTGACACGAACAAACATTGGGATATGACACTTTAATCCTCCCTGGATTTCTTCCGCCTTTCAACTTTGCAAGGAAAATTTTGCACTCCTCAGTAAGAAACATTTTATCTTATGTATTCTTTCGAATCCATGTTCGTAGATGATTATGTAGTAGAAAAAGTCATTTATGGATTTAATTTATTTTCCAATTTATTTTCCTTCCTATTCGCCTATTTGATATTTAAATAGATGTATGTTTGTATATAAGATGATTATTAAATAGATATATATCTCCAATATGCTAAACGAATTATTTCATCAGGTTATTCAATTTTTTTGGTTCATTTAAAAGAATTGATACATCAAGACCATATATTAACCTTTTAAAAATATAATGCTGCTTGCTTGATTTTCATTATTGACGAGCGCTTCACACTTCACGACATGGGCGCCGACTACATGGGGACGTCGGGGCTCTTGTCCCCAACGAAAATTTCTCACGGAGTAATGCCCTCCACGAGACATTTCCCATAGCACATTATTTTTGTACATCAGTAATAAGGTCCTGAATTATTATTTTAAAGACTTATTGTACCTCTTTTCATTTTTAGTAACTAACATATTACCGGTGAATTCCTCGCATTAAAGTACCCGTGTATATAAATTTTCATTTAATAATTCTAACTAGTACAGCCACAATTACAGATTGAAAATCAGTCAATAGGAATCCATATGACCGGTAAGACTACGTGTATCAGGATATACCGGAGATCCTGACATACTAGCACTCAGTCCCGTTTTGCCGGGCATCCGCCCCGCTTGATGGTCTGGCTAGATCACTTTCTAGGGTATCTGATGCCCTGAGGGTGTTCTAGTTCAGCCGGCCGGAATTGGAACACGCTTTTTGTGGTCTAATTCTTAGCCTACTAAAACTAGAGCACTCTGGAGCAGATTTAGCTGCTCTGCACTGTGATCTGGTTTCAGTGGGTCAAGAATTAGAGCACTCAGTAGTGTTTGCTCTAATTCTTTGCCAGCTGGAATCAGAACACATTCTGGATCAGATTAAGCTGCTCTGGATTGTGATCTGGTTTCAGTTGGTCAAGAATTAGAGCACTCAGAATTGTTTTCTCTAATTCTTGGCCTGCTGAAATTCGAACACATTCTGGAGCAGATTTGGCTGCTCTGTATTATGATCTAGTTTAAGTGAATTAGAAATTAAAGCATTTTGAAGTGATTGCTTTAATTCTTAGCCTACTGAAACCAGAGCGCATATACTGGATTTAGCTACTAGGAATTAAAGTACATTGAAGTGTTTGCTAAAATTCTTGGCCTCCTGGAACCAAAGCTCATTCTGGGACAAATTTGGCAGCTCTGAATTGTACTCTGGGTTCAATGGGTCAGAAATGAAAGTTTTTTAAAGAGTTTTTTCTAATTCTTGGTCTCCTGAAAGCAGAGCACATTCTGGAGCACTACCTTAGATTGTGCTCTGATTATAATGTGTCAAGAAGTAGAGAATTTGTTTGCTCTAGTTTTTTTCTTGTAATTTTATGTTTTGATTTAGGTCATTATAAAAAAATTTGCCCCCAAAGAAATTTTGAAAAGTCGGCGCCCGTGTTTCACGACACAACTTGGCGCTAGGTCGATAATGATAGACTTCTTAACCTTCATGTATAATTTATTATTATTTTACTTTGAAATTACTTATGCACTCTCAAATGCGGACGTAATTTGGCTTTTATCGCCCGAGTTTGTATAAAGTTGCCATGCTATTCAAACATATTAAAATTGTGGTTAATGAAAAAAGTTGTCATAAACTAAATTGGCCTGTGCAGCATCAAACTCCATTAATATTTTATTAGAATAATCAGTACGTGACGTTCCATACATTTATGTCACTTCGATTATTTGTTTCAAAACAATTTACCAATGCCAACTATTTACAAAGAACCCACAGCATGAAATATATAACCACAGATTTGTTGTTTTCAAGTACCAAATATATATTATAACGATTTTTTTAAATAAACATGTGAAGAAAGTTTATCGACTTCCAAACTATTGTCTTCGATCGATAAAATTCTTTACCGTGCTTAATCCTAAATACTATAAAAATGTTTCAACCAGAATCTAGGGTTGATTCAATGATGTGATAAATTTTTATGTATTATATGTTAGCAATTTGTGGTTATCTATCTGGATGCATATGAATGTATTGGAGTTTTACAAGTGTGGGGTGCAAGTGCAGGGCTACGCCTCACTTGTTATTCATTCGAGAATGATAGCAGTCGTTCCCCTACACGGCATATCTGTCCGCGTTCAGTTTTTTGAAGAAACCTGTTTATCTGCGCGAAATCCTGGCAAGATCGTTTTCACAGACAACACTAACTCTCCTGTATCTTTGATTCCGCTTCAGTCTTTTCAATTTCAAAGAAATGCCTTCCATTTATCTGTCTGGATGGGGACTGCCACAGATCGACAGGGAGTAATTGGACGGTCGCGGTTGTAACTGAATCCTTAACATGAATGATAAAAGCCGATTCCGTTCACGGCGCTACGCTTTTGTTTCGGATACCGGAAATCATATTCATCTCTCATTCATTCATAAAAAACTCATACCTTATCGAAACCTATTCCTTAAATTAAAACTTCTAAAAAGTTTGTTCTCACAATTGCGAATAAAAGTGTCGAGAGATGAAAGGGAAAAATAACAATGAAAGTCAAATATCGCAATGCTAACCTCAGTCGACACTTGTTAACCGCCATTAAATCAAAAGGGTGCAATACGAAACAAACACTGGGAAATAAAGCACAAGAAAGTGGGTATTTAAGCAGCGGACTGCAAGAATTAATAATCTTCAAGCAGCCATATTCCCCCAACGCAGAATAAAGAACCGTGTCGCAAGGATTACCACGGACAAAGAAGGCAAATGAGAAAATACGGGAGAAAGAGAAAACAGTCGAGCCTTAATAAAAATTCTACAACTTCAATTATATCTTAGCCAGATACGGATTTGACTTTTCTACAAAAAAATCTAAATATTTCTGTTTTACGCGTCGATGATAATTAATAAAAGAATTGTATGTAATACAATAATAGTAAGTACAATAAACTTAGTTTTTACCTCTCGTCACTCAGTAAGAGAGGTGTTGGAATCATGCTAAAAATCGGATACTGAGTTTTCAATGGATAAGTAAGTTTTGATAACTCGATTTTAATATTTTTACGATGTGTGTGGATGGATGGATGGATGGATGGATGGACGGATATGTGGGTGGATGCTGTAGCGATTACTCAAATACTATTGAATAAAAAAAGGTGAAATTTTGGTACAACATTCTGACAACCCGAAATTAGATCTGATTAGATTTTGGTGCTAATGGTGCGATCGGAAGTGGTGTTTTCATGAAGATCTGAACTCTTTTTATGAAATAATTTAATTAATTATGAATATATAAAAAAATTTATAATAATAATAATTTAACTTTATATCATTAGCTAAAATTTTATAGTTCAAATTTGTTTCTACCTAGTCCCGTCTAACAATTACATGAAAGTAATAAATGATTCGGTAAATTTGTTACAATTACCGATAATCTACTTAGCTATGGAAATAAATATTTTATATTTGAAATTGACAATTATAATAATTTATTGTCTGTGAAAATATTAATAATTAACGAATTAAAAGGAATTGTATTGTAAATATTAATTATTTTAATTATTTATTATGTCCGTTGTCAACGCACCGAAAAAATAAATATTAATAAAAAGTGTAAAAAGGACAGGCGAGAGGTTATGTGCTGGTCACATCAGATTTTTATTTTTAAGATGGTAATGGTAATAGTAATGGTACTATTCAGTCAAGATCAGATTACTTACATAAATTGACTTAAATACTACTTTAAATTGACTAGATAGAGGCTCGTGAAGATTTGATCATTTGATATTTTTTGTACTAACGACTAATTTCTTAAATTTTGCGAATTTTAGTTTTAAGTTTTATTGACAACATATAGTATTTGATAAACCTGTTCGAAACTCTAGTTTTTTCTACTGTATAGGTACAATGAATAGAAAAACTACTCATACCGTTTTTCGTAATTTTTATTTTATTAGCATTACCTTTAATTTGCAATTAATTTGGTAAACCCAAAATAATAATTTTATTTATCTTACTTTTATTATTTATTAATAGTTTGCCTAAATTTGTTCTTTTAACTAAACATTTTCCCATAACGTAACAATGAACATAATGCATCGTTTTAATTGTAGTGATTGATGCCCTGTTTATTGTTGTGCAAATTATGATAATGATTTTTCTGAAGTAAATATGCAACTGTATGTTTTAAGTTTGAGCGATTTTTTAGACAACAGAGTTTATAGTTGATAAAAGGAAAGAAGGAAACAGAATGTTAATACTGAAGTGTGAGGACTTGTATTGTAGAAGTGTTTTCAATTATATTGATTACCCAAACTAAATGATTGTCCAATTGAAGGTCTTAGGCTATGGTTAGTATAGTGTGGGTGTGTATGTAGGGTAGTAGTGCTGATAATTGAAACAGAGCTAGTGATTGTAGCGGAATGACCGCCATGATAGGTGCGATGAGGCGGCCTCTGGCCGTGGTTAGTTCCCTAGGCACGTCGTGTCTATTACCGCGGATCGCTGCTGATTATACGCGTACACGGGACGACGTCTACCCTTCAGCCCTTCATCGGCGCAGCAGCCAGTGTCGTACAGAACCAGGCCAAAAAATAACTCGAAACTGTTCAAGTCTATACTGCGTTAAACCAAACTACAAATTAGTAAGTATTATAATGGTAGAATAATTTCCGAAGGAATACGACTTGTTTTACAACATTTACAACAAATATTCTAACAGAGGAGTTGCAAAGTTGTACTTATTGCTTTACTATGCTCATATCATTTTTTCTTCTGCTCATTATTTACCAATTTATTATTTTATTGTTATATATAGTAATTGTTTTTTTGTTTCACTTTACATGTTTTTAAAAACCACTATTTTTATAGCACTGAACAGTTCGTGAGATTTTGATACACCTCTATATTAGGTTTATTCCAACTAACCTCAAAATCAGTTGGAACTGTACGACGCATGTGCAGTATAAAAACAGCGTTCCAACAAACTTCAATCGCAAACTTTAACGTTTAAGCATTAATCGGCAGTTCTTACAAATTTCTGACCGATTCCAAACCCAATATCTAACGACCTTATAGAGCTTGTGTCTAGTCGAAACTTGTGATAATTTGATTCAAAGAACTTCAAAATCGTATTTTACTTTAAAAATGACATGTTTATAAGGAGTAAGTTTTTTATTTATCTACCAGATTTATACATTATTATTATACTAATGCAAATAAGAGTTCAAAACCAGTCCACTATTCGTTTTAACAAAACCATGGTCTGGAATTATCTATCGCTTGTGCATGCTTAATAGAGTCTTTATATCAACTATAATAAATATAATTTTTCATTCTAATAAATACTAATTGACTCAGAGAAATACATAAACAAAAAAAAAGAAATTTAGCCCCTAGGCAAGGAGAGTATTTGTCAAATGCTGTCAAATTTAGAAATATTTCAACGCAATAACTACAATTTTTTCAAATTTCTACCTTGAGGTTATTACAAAGCCGAGAATTCACGAAGTTTCAACTATGAAACATGTCACTTACTAAAAGACGAGTAAGCATTGACTATGAATACAAGCAAAAGAGTAAAAGCTATTATATGCGTACACAATAATTTTCGGGGGTGGGGGGGATTATACTGCCACTCCTTGCTGCCCTCAATACTCTAATATATTTAAACTAGCCAACACAAAATGTAGTCTAGGGTTGCTCTTCAAGAAACTAGAATAATAAAAATTAAATTTATGTAAAATTTGCCAAATAGCTGAATGAATCATTATATAAAAGTTTGTTTATTAAAGTCTCTTAAGAAAATAATCCTCTGTAGTTTTTTGTAAGTTTCCCCGTTGAAATGTCCCGCAGGACGTCACTGGCATCTTGCTAGATGTTATCTCGAGTGTTGTTTACGATAAACGTAGGATGGCAGCAGCACGTAGGGTTAATGTGAACCACTGCGTCTCCTCTCGCCCATTATACCACCCAAAGCGATCGTCAACTGATTTGGATATGACTTACACACTTGATCTCATGCAATCTACATGGCCCTGCGTTGCTAAATACGAGGACGTTGCCTTTAGCTTTAGGTACTCTCGTAAGAGCATCACTTGTTTTGTTGCTCTTTTACAAAATACAATCGTTTGAAAAATTATGGTTTGTAAAAGTAATTAACAAATATTCTTATATGCAGCTTATTATTCATTGCTGGGTGTGCCCATTTGCTGAAGGCATATTGTACTAATGACGATAATTATTTACTGTACCTACAGACATTTGCATTACTCTTGTAATACGAAAAATAGGTTAATTATCATTTTACATGATAACCTATACTCCTAAAAAGTTTTTGGCTCCCGTCGCAAATTGTTTATTTAAATAAAAGTTAATAATAGCAAAATTTCTATTAGTTGAATTTAATAGACAAAATTTTATATTTTTACCCATCTATCATATTTTATAAAACACATAATTTGTTGTTGTACGCCATTTAAGTTCAGTCGCAAAATGAAGATTAAATTTTAAGAAACACTTAAACAAAAAAATGCTAACTGAATTCTTGACATTAATGGTGAATAGCTCATTTTTAACATTTTATTCCTAATTTAATAGTTTAAGAAGTAAACATATGAAGGAGACCAAAAATTAATAATAATTTGAAAATACAAAGCATTACAATTAATACTTCAATTATTATTTGACAGCAACTGTATTTTGTTCTTCTATTATTTTGTTTCATCTATACTCTAGTGTACGTTACTCACCTGTTTAATGACATCCGAATCGAACAGAGCGAAGTGATAGGTCTGGGGTTTAAATCACAGCATCGGTAATCTATAACAAAATAAAACAGATGAGTAACAGAGGCTTTAAATTCACAACTTACTACAACAAAAAGGCACATAAAATTTCCATGAAACGAATGAACTTCAGTTCTCAATTTTACTTGAGACCAAAATTTACATAGGATTGTAGCGCCAATGATTATTATAACAAATTAAATATATAACATTTTCAAGTAAAATATACATATATAACACATCATTTTTTTTATTTCTAGAAATTTATTAAAATATGTAATTAATTTATTTATTAATATCATTTATTTTATATCATTCACATGTTGTTTACTTGTGCTTAATCATTAATTAATCATTAATTTTTGTTAAGATTTTGCGAGTTATAATTATTTACGACAAGTAATTGAATTCCTTCCCCTTGGGTTCGCTCCAGTAGCGGAACCCATAGAAAAATGTCGCACATAAAATATTTCAAGAGGCGAGAACAAAAGTTTGAAAGGCGATCTCTTGGCCCGCGATTTCGTTACTGATTGCAATGGCGGACGTGTGTCCAATGTGACACCGGAACTAGCAACTTTCAATGGAATGGAAAACAATAAGTTTCCCTTCAATGCTCATAAAAACTAACATTCTTACTAACTACTTCAGCCAAGCTTCTTAGATCGCCCGCTTTATATTCGCCTATGAATAACTGAATTCTGATGCCGTTGATCCCGCTCTGCCACAGGAAATACATAACTTTTATTATAAATATGCTCACCATTAATTTTTTATTCCGAAAACATTCTTAGCATGGTCCATAAAAATATATCTTCCGGTTTTTTTGTAATTATGCATTCTTTCAACATTATTGATTTTACTAATTCAATACAATTTTTTTTAAAAGCATAATTTTTTATATCATTATTATGAAAATTTGAAAAATTGTAGAAATAATAAATTGAGATATTAATATTCGTTTTCTATTAAAATTACAGCTGCAGCAATATAACAATTTATTCTTCTCTTCACAATTTCTATGTGCAAAAAAGCACAATCCATTTTAATTTCGGTTTTGGATATTATTAACATTTATTTATGATATACAATATACATTTTCTTTATATTTTCGGAGACATAAATTTTATATTTTGTGATATCTGATAGTTTTAATTTTTAGTTTTACAAATTATGTAGTTTGCATACTCTTGCATATAAAAAAATAAAACTAGAATTAAATTAAAACTAAAACAGGTGCAGGGGATGATTACGTACTTAGGCCTACGCTATAGTTTTCTTCCGACTAAAACACAATTAAAACTAAAATTAAAACAGTAGCTGAGAATCATACTTTATTCCCAATCATAGTTGTACCGTAAAAAAGTGATAATTGAATATAAATTGAAATTTTGGAATCAGCGCATTGATATTTACTCAAATTCAAAATAAAAAAAATGGAAAAAAGAAGTTTAGAAATTTAGGTTTTTTCAATTATTTAATTTTTCATCCAATTCTCTCAAAAAACATAAGTGGAGAAAATATTTCTACGAGTATCGATTCAAAAACAGATATTTTTGTCCATGGCACATTTATTTATATATTATTTTATTTAGATTTGAATAAAACTTATATGTATAAACCTAAACATGAATAAAATTCTCTACCGAAAAAGCAAATATATAAATTTACATAAAATAACAAAGTTGGTCCCACTAGTTTTAGAACCACTTTATATATTTATATATAATATTTTTTTTTTGTTCTTTAAAATTGTTTCGAAATATAATAGATATTGTTTGCTAATTTAAGCGACTTAATAGCTCTAGTTCTTAGTTATTTAATCTGAAAATTATGTTGTCCGGCGCCCAGTTGTCGCGTACAGCCTATGTAGATCGAGTTAAGCTAAAAAACGAAGTAAAGTGTACAAGATTTAATTTTCACTTTTTCGCAAGAAGTGAACTAATTCCATTCTTTCAGCATAAAGAAGAAAGTAAATGGCTCATCAAGGTGTAGTAAAGAAGTCCTCCAAAATTGAAAATTCTAATTATAAAATATGAAGCAGTGTATAATTTTTGTTAAAGCATTCATAATGGGCGATTCCTTGACGTGTTCTTTTTGTTAAACGGCTTTTAGGTTTTATGGAGGAAACTCTCACGAGCCGTGATTTAGTTAAGAGCGCGTTAAGGCGCAGGCTCCACGCAGCTCCTTGAATTTTAATTTCCGAGCTGCCGGGGTCTCATTAGCCAGCGGTCAGATCGCTCACTCCTCCTGATTGATACGTTATCGGGGAATATACTTCACACCTGTGGGGCCGCGTAAATTCAATTTTCTTCTCGGGTTATGATTACCTCTTTCGGAAATAATTGTTTTAGACTCAGTCTCAACGTGATCAGAATTTCCCTTGGCTTTTAACTTTTATAACTCTCTAACGATCCACTTATACAAAATATTGTATCTTGAAATTTAACTTGATTTAATTTTAAACTTTACGAAATATAAGGGGAGTTGCTTTGATGCAAATCAGATCTCAAAAACAAAGAGGAGTTCAAATTTTATACTTACATATTGTCTAAATAAAAAAATCGTCAATAAAAAATAAAAATTTATTAATTTGATGTACCTATTCCAATATAAAAAAAATTACTACAGTTAATAAAAAGATCTCTTAATTAGAATACTTTTATATAGAAATAATAGTTATTTATGATACAAATGTGTTACATTACATTAAGTTAAAGAAGAAATGTTTAGGTCACGTGGGTGACAGCCCTAGTGGGGTATTTTTCTCAAGTGACTTGAGAAATTAACACACATGTTCCATACAACATTTTATCCAACACCTTTAATCAAAATGACATTTAAAAAAATAGTGTAGAGAAGGTTTTATAACGTACTTACTACAATACGAACCTACAAACAGTGAGTTATTATTTTTAACCCACTAGTGAGTTATGACCTACTTTATTTATCTAAAAACTCCATACCTGTAGCGTTATAATTACTCGGTATTGGATAAAAAAATTAATCCGGAAAAATTAACAGACAAAATTATATAATCTCGAGTGTATATACATAAAAATACGGACAGAGATGATTCACTTGGTTAGCACGCTGCGACTCGAACTAACCAAAGTGCTAATCTTCAGAAATAAAAATAAAATACCGCTGTATCCAAGTGGTTCAGAAACCACCATAAGTTGTGTAGCCTAGACTTTAAGCTGACATTTTGAAACTCAAGTAAAATGCAAGTAAAACTTTTCACGAAACAATTAGGTACTTACATTATCAAATTAAGACCTTGTTCCATCCCGGATTGTGGAGCACACAGATATTTATATAAATAAATTGAAAATTAGGAAACAGATTAAGAGTCAATTTATTCATAACTTAAACGTCGGGTAGTATAATAGAGAAATGTCGCATCGAAATACATAGTTTTTTCTCGGTTAATAGTTAATCCTAAGTTGTCAAAAATATATATTATTTACTATTTAGATGAGATATTTTTCTATTAACCATTTAACCGATGGTTAAGATAACCGGCACTTTAACCAGAGGTGGAAAAAATCGACACTTAACAGACAAAAAAAAATTAAAGTTCGACGTTTATGATTTCTAAAAATAATTCTTATATAAAAACGTTCTGTCAGTAAAAGATGTAATTATTGATGTTTGCATTTCAATAAGATTGGTAGTACGGTCGTGTATCTGTTTGAAGTAACACAAACATTAACTCTTAAATCTTGGCATTGGTCGAGTGGGATCGTTTACACTACATAAATTTATGTATGTACTTAGCTTGGCCTCTTGCGGGTAGCGCGTATAAAGTACATGTTCGGCGGGTAAATAATTTATCAGCTCGTGATCAATATCTGCGCCTGACCAATTTCCCGATGGCTGTATAATAAGGTGCCGTGCTGCATTAGGGTCGCACTGGCCCGGCAAGATTTAACGCCGCATTCTTCCCCTAATTTATTATCTTTAATTTCCCTGCAAATTGAAAATCACAAGACTGATACCCCACAGTCTAAATTATTTCAAATCCATGCCGGCGTCGAAAGAAAATAGTCCTATAGTATAATACCTTGTAAATAAATGAAATTAAATATAGTAGAGGTCAACATTTATTGAATTTGTTAATTAACATGACTTGGTACTAAATTAATGTATGTGTCTACAATATACTATTTCTTAACTCGTTTTCTTTACATTTCAAAAATTTGTTGAGATCAATTTTTAAGAAAATTCAAAAGGTACGATTTAAAAAATCTATCTCTTAAGTCGTATCGCCCGTCTCCTAAATAGGATAACCAAGAGTTAAAACACAAAATGTTGTCGTAACCGTGCTTTGAAAAAAGCTTTCCTGCTTATACGCTGTTGTACTAAAATATATGTATAGTATGTGCATCAATGCGATTTTTGTTTTTAATATTTATTTAATAATAATACATAATTGTATAATACATTTGATAATTGACATTGATTTTACCTAAATAAAAAAATGTACGTGTGATACAAGATTATTTTTATGTTCAAGGTCATTTACGAATATTACCATGCAAGCCAAGAAATATGCAGGAAAATGACGTTCAAGACAAGATTGTTATATACAAGATTAATAAAAGACAAGATATACTTAAATTTCTTGTCTTACTCTTACATGCAAGACAAAAAATTACTAAACAAGACAAGAAATTTTGTCTTGTGAAACAATACTCTTAAATCGTACTGAACAACTTACATATGTGTACAATAGGATTAGAATTTGATCAAGTCAAAGAGCTTGTTGTTTTTATCAATTACTTGAAAATCAAACTACTTCTTATTACTTGATAAACAGATCGCATTTCCTACCTTTCAAATTTATCACTAGAATTGGAATGAAATAAAACAACAGTGTCTAATTGATATCAGCTAAATATTTAAAACTTATGAAGTACGATTTAGGTATAACCAGTAGGCATTTGTCAATTCTCCTCTAACAGTACTGTGAAAGTTAAAAAAGTAATGTAATGTTGATGAAGTGAAATGATTTGAAGAGTGAAATATAGTTCCCAATAAAAATCAAACAACCAGCTATATATTAATCATTGTCAGAAAAATAAATATCTCTATTGAGAACGGTCAACTGAATTTCATAAAGTTAAAAAATGAGACATATACTCCAATAAATATTTCATAAGAGAAACTAGGGAAAATCGATCTCCATCTAATAAAACGGCTTCTCTTCAGGTATTTTCATTTCGGGAATTTTTCACTAAACTTAACAAATATTCATAAAACTTTGAAACATTCGTTTGTTTATCACAATGGAAAAATTAATTTGCAATTTTCGTTGCTTTATTTTCAATGTTTGTTGTTTGTCAATGTACATTACAAAATATATACGATGTGTGTTAAACAAACTATGTTAACAAAATAAATTTACTATAAAATATTATTTTAAAACATATATTCACAATGTTGTTTTCAATGTATCCAGTAAAATTTAAATAGAATAATATAATTGTATGCATTACAAAAATTATTCTGCAATTGGAAAATAATATCCTTTTTATAACACATATCATTTTCAACAGCATTTATAGGAAATTGTAATATCAGGATGGGTGATCATGTGTGAACATAGAATGATATAGTTTTTATGAATATCAATCGTTTCCATATTTATTTAGAAGAAAAATAAAATCTTATTTTTAAAACAATATTTTTATTTCGCCCGAAGTGAACCTGAAATTGAGTTAATACATTTTCTTTATTTATCTTTAAATAACGTAAAAAGACTTTTCCAAATATATTTTCATAAACCAAATTCAATTTAATTTTAGTCAAACAATGTTGAATATTTAATTTGTGAAATGGATTTGGTAAATGATAATTTTTAATATTAAATTAAAATTACAATAAACAAACATTTACTGTTTGTTTAACGGTTTTGAAAATTTCATTAATATTAAAATTGTTGTTATTTATTTGAAAACTATTAATAATCCCCCATGTTTTTAAAATTATTACGTTCAAGCAAAACAATATATTGAACAAATATTTTGATAAATATTGCGTATTTATAATTTATTTCACAATGTATCCAATAAAGCAAAATATTTTAATGAAATTTATGTGAATTTTATCAATAAATTTATATTTGTACCAATTAAAAATAGTATATTACATGTGAGGTGGGAAATGTTTCATTTCAGCCGAGGGCTTGTTATATGACCGAGAGGCGAAGCCTCGAGGCTCAGATATAGCGCAAGGCTGTAATGAAACTCCCACCGAACTATGTATACTATTTTATTCACAATTATCCAAATTAACTTCTACTCGTATATTGCCTTTTTCCAATAAACTAAATTAATGTACGGTAGTAGTCTATGAAAACAAATGTTTAAATTTATTTTAATATGTTTGACAGCACTGATCACCTTACTTTTAGAGATTTATGACAGTATTACTAGGCAACCATAGTAAACACTTCCCCCCCAAGGGATTTTAAAGTATTTCCCACCCGTGAGATTGTCATTTCAGTTAAAAATGACATACGTTTCCAACCTTTGACAGGTTAGGAATTGACATATTACAATAGTGGTTGTGAATAAAATGTATTAAAGTTAACAGGAAAATAAAACGCAGCTATTAAAATCATTTCATTTTATATCAAAGTCAACAATATACTTGTAGGTGAATATTAAATTTCAGGTATCATATAAGTCGCTTACTTTTTAAGCTCTTCTAAGAAAAAGTTTTTTTTTTCGTTTGTGTGTCAAATTAAAAATATTATTTTATAACAATTAGTGCATTTACTTTGTTATGCCCATTTCACAAATAAAAAAAAATAATTTTTACAAAAAAAAATATTACGCTGCTAAACGTCAAGTTTACATAACTTAATTTTCTAAGTTATCATGATGTTGTTGCGGCTTTTCGTCCGAAGAAATCGATTTTTGAAACATGTCGCGAAAAAATTTGTCTAACACGATACTAAAAGCACTTTTTTCAATCTAGCTTGACAAATAACTATATATTTGTTTTGTTGTTTTCCCATGTTAAATGCCTATGACAATACTCTTTTGGGACATGCGGTATATTACATAACTCTTTAAATTTTCAATTGTTTGTTGGAAGTAACGTAATAAAATCTTACGTTGTTTCAAATAAAAAGAACGAATTACAAATTTCTGACACAAAAAATCTCATAATAATCCTATTGTTGCTGCTTTATGAATACCTCAGTTTAAAATGAACCACTCATATTATTCTTGTATCACATTCACACGACCGGGTAACTCGATCCTAAGTCAAGTGATCTTATGTCTGTTTTGTGTTTTTGTCCACTTGAGGCAGTGGTAGCCAAGTAGGCTTAGGGTGAATATAAACAGTTGCCATACAATATATTTATCTCATTGCTAGAACAAAGCAAGACTTGTTTTAAAGCCGACACAGGTGTTCTGTTTTCACTGGGTATAGACATTACCTCAGGGAAAATTCAAGTGACTGTAAGAAGCTAATGAACCGTGTGATTGGAATTTGTTTCGTTACGCTTTTGTTTTACTGGGATAATTACATAATTAATACTCGTGGGAATATAAAAACTATACACATATTATCAATTATTCCACCATCGTCATTAGTTGTCAATATTTTACATAAAATTGAAACTGTCATAAACAAAAATAAGCTAGTCGCAAAATTTTGTTATATAAAAAACTTTGAACGTTTTTATGTTTGTCTTTAAAACTTTTTGGTAAAACCATTATTTCTTGTTTGATATTTTTTCAAAAGTTTTGAAAATATATATTTATACAGAATTATGTTTAAGAAAAACATATTTGTTTAAAATCAATTTAAAAATGATGATGTAATTTAGATTAAGAGTATAATAATATTAAAAGGAAAAACCAATTAAAGTTTAATTTAATTTCAAAACAAATGCAAAGTGTATCCTGCAATGAGGAAACTCGATTCAGAGCTTAAATTAAATCATAGCGTGCTCCGCTATTCAGAGCAGTTGCGGTTTGGGAGACGTTTAATAACCCTTTCTTTTTACCCCATAAATACTCCACATTATTTACATTAGATTACTAATTTAGCACAGACAGAGAATTCTATCCTTAGTCAATTTCACTGCAGTAAAGAACACCATTAGCATTTTTTATACAGTTCAAAGAAGCCGACTGTTACCGTGACTACCTACGTTGTGACAAATGCCATTCTAGACAATACAGGTTGGGACTGAATCGAATAATGCTTTTATCATAAATTTGAGAGGCATCTATTCCTAGAAACACCATAAAAATGTGTGGCCAATTGTTACATAAAAACAAAATAATTTATTATATATTAAATCTTTCATACACGAAAAAGGATTATTGAAATTTTTAATTAAGCATAAATATATAATTATTTACATGTTTTTATTGTACGCTATAATATTTCAAGAACTAATGAAATAGTTATTAAAATAAATTAATTATTGTTATTTTTTAACAGTGGTTTATTATATATTTATATTAGTGACGAAACGATTACGATTAAGATTAATCGTAATCGCAGATTATTGTGATTTTCCGATCATTCGTAATCGTCGATTATCTTACACGATTAATACGATTATAACGCGATCGATAATTTGAACACATGCATTTCAATATATCCGCGCTCGGAATTAGGGAAATACCTGTAATCAGAAGCTGTCATTTGTTTATTTTCGTCGTACAATTATTCTATAGGTTATAGTAGAATTATAAAGTTATTTCATTATTCGTTAAGTAATTAATTTGTAATATATTTCAAACGAACAGATATAAGTAATATTTGGAAACATATTACGAAGAAGGCATTGACATTGACTCTTAACTATGTGACATGCAAGTATTGTGGAACAGATATTTCTAGAGTCGACCAGTACCATCCAATATATCTAATGCACGTTTACCTTACTGGAAGCTATTCACATTTACCAGCAAATGTGCACATTTCATAATGACGTTCTGTTACCTTAACACCTACATTTTATGACTAATTTGCAGGGGCGGATCTAGGGGTGTGCTGGGTGTGCAATAGCACACCTGGAATTTTTCAGGGGCGGCATTTTAGAAAAGCAATTTGTAAAAATTAAAATTTTAATTAATTATTCATCTTTGTTTACACTTATTTACAAACTTTTGAAGCATATATGAGATCATATCTAGCATAATTATTTTTTATTACAATTGTTTGATGTATGTAGGACCACATACATATTGGCTTGGTTTTTTATTTTATATTACATGCAGCAAGCGGCAATAGCAATTAGCGGCGGGTTGTTTGTTTCGGCATAGATCTGTAGTGTCGGTAGAGTACGTTATCAAAACACCATTTTTGTTCAATTAGTAAATAACTCAAGGAAGGTGGACCTAACAGTTCAGCGCAGGGATACATGTTCGGAACGTGTACATTTATTTTCTGATTTTCTGACTTTGAAGTTCAATTTGAAAGTGTGCTCAACATTCAATTAATAATTTGTGCAATAAGTATGTTTTCATTTAAAACTTTACCATTAAGCTTGAAACCTTTAAGGTATAAGTAGGTAGTTGTAGATATATGTAAATTACTATAAAAAAATAAAATTTAAAAAATTTGGAACCTATTCTGTTTTTATTCTTATATTATGTCAATATTTACATACTTATATAAATATTGTTATAACATATCTACCACATCTTACAATTTACTAATCATTTTAGCTTCCAAACTATAATCATATAAATTTATCTGCACTGATCACAGTGTTTTAGAAGAGGCAAAGTTTTCTGTTGAAATACATGTTCGAAGAAGAAAGAAAATGTTCAATTACGAGCAGTCAGACGAACCAATTTCTAGTGAAAAAGATAAATTTAAAATATCAGTCTATTATACGTAGTTAGATGCAGCAATTAATTCATTAAAAGAACGATTTATCCCGCTAAAACAACACACCGATTCATTTTCCTTTTTATTTAACATTGAAAATATTGGTCCTGTGGATACAAAATTATTAATAAACTAATGTAAAAATTTAGAGTTGTTGTTTACTGATAAAGATACCAAAGAACGGAATTTTAATGCAGATGAGCTTTATACGGAACTCAAATCTTTAACTACAATTGTAAAAGACGATATAACTCCTAAAGAAATATTAAATTATATTTATGAACAAAACCTTACTAGTCTTTTTCCAAATGTCATAATAGTTAATTAATTAATTAAACTGAAAGATCATTTTCAAAGTTAAAATTGATCAAAAATTATTTAAGGGCGGCAATTTGAGGTTTTGCACACCTTATCTTTCCACCTAGATCCGCCCCTGCTAATTTGTAACACTTTTCATTATTTTTGCACTAAAATAATAAAATATTTTACTTTATTATGTTTTGTTTTATTTATAACAATTAATCGTAATCGTAACCGTATGATTATTGTTTCAAATATCGTAATCGTAATCGCAAAAGTGCTAATCGTTTCATCACTAATTTATATTAATTTAAACTATATTTTTTAGTGACTGGATTTATGGAAATGTGTTTAATTTATTTCTAACTGAAACCTATTAAAATTAATTGAATCATTGGAAGTGGAAAACATTATTTTTGTACTATGCATTTTAAATTTCATTGTGCAAATTTTATCGCAGTTTTGTACGAAGTCGAAACAAAAGTCTCTTTCTGCAATTAAAAGCTCAAGCTCATGAAGTTCCCGCCGACAGGTGGAAGTTAAATAAAACTTGTACTTAATCAGCGGTTTAATACATTTTTAACTCTGATGATGCTCGATGTAGTTGATTCTGCAGATGAAGTGACTGCTTGCCTCTCAGCTCCACTCCGAACTTTTAAACTGTTTTTGATTTTTATTTCCGAAAAGAGTTGGAAACACAAGTGGTTGCTAAGGGTTAATCTCGGCGAAGTCGCTTTAAATATCTGCTTTTACATTCGCTGAAAGTTAATTTGTTTTATAACATGTGAATGCGTTCTAGATTCTAGATAACTTCATATAACTACATTAAATTGTACAATAAACTTTTCTAAAACAAATGTTTCTTTTAAAAATTTTAACGATATATTATATGTAATAATATAGAGTAGAGACAAAAACCACACTTGAAAATTTTTCAAGGTTATTCTTATTATATAATATTAGCTTCTTAAATATCTAAAATGTCTATAAAGTGGGTGAAAATATATTTACTTCTAAATAATGAAAACCTTATTAAAATATGTATTTACTTGTTACTGAACAATTTTTTTTTGTCACGGTTCAAAATGGTTTTTTTTGTTTTATTTGCCGGCCTTATTATAACATTTTGTTACTGTAATATATTTTATAAATTTAGCGACTGTCGTATATAATTATATAGGAAGGTATTGTAATCTCATCAAAATTTAACTTACGAGATTTTTTTGATAGTTGGATGGGCTGGATACAACTTTTTCGCGGGCCGTACCCGTAACTGGCAACTGAACTGCAGGAGGCTGTAAATTGCCCACCATTCATTTAGGTAAGTATAGTTTCTATAAGTATATTCATTTGTTCCTTTTATTAATTTTCATGATTATTATTAAAATGTGCGACATATTTTCAAATAAATTCCGTAAAATACACCGTAACGGAAGTCTCTATTTTCACTATTTAATCTCAAATTTATATTCATAACTTGATATAATAATTACCGAATAGATTGAATATTAAAATTCGATCCATCTACGATACAAATTAAAAATCGAAGGTGTGAGCTTAGCCTACTCATATGAAATTAAACACGAAACGATAAACAACAGTCGCAGTCTTAAAACCTGAACCGTGTTAGCGTGAAAAGAATAATTAACAGACCAAGATATGCGTCGTACGTCGTAGATTTTTAATTTAGATATGGAACCATCAACAAAAATTTAACACGTTATATTTTAACACATTATCACTCTATGAATAACTTTATAGGTGGTCACGGGTAATATAACTGATGAAAAGCAATATTTCAACCAGCTCTGTTTTGAAATATTCGCTGAATCAATTTCAGAGGTAAACAAATTGATTTTTTATGGTATTTTTATACAACGCGCTATCAAAGCAAGTAAATGCAATCTTCTCATATTATTTGTGAAATTCTTTTTAACGTTATTAAAGACATTTTTCAAAAACTGCTAGAAGTATTATTTTCAGTAAATAAAAATGTTTTCTTTTATGTTTCATTTTTCGATACAATTTTTAATACTCGGAAATTTTCATAGTACTTCTTGGGATGTGTATTTAATATGAACTTATTTTTAAGTGACATAGTGAAAATGTATTTCAATTCAGAACATTTAAGTAACTAAATTTATTGTTTTTCTTCTAAAGTAGTTCACTTTTACGTATTCAAAAAAAATGAAATATAGTCACTAATAAAACATTATTTTTATTTCAACTAAAATGAATTGAAAGTGAAAGTGAATTTTAACACAGAGTCATTTGGTTGTTTGTAGCGATATTTTTCATGAAATAGTTTTTTCTAGTGGGTTCTAAAAATAAGTAAGGTCAATTTCGACTATCAGGTTTTGCTTCAGACTTGGGCTCAAGTCAGGTTCTTTGGTGGTTTTAAGCAATTTCAGAAGGAAAAGAGTCGATGGAAAGCCTTCATCTTCAAGAACTGATAAAAATATCAACGTAATATGAGATCTTGCGTATTAAGAACGTTGGTTGAGAGTACTGAATGATTGGGAAAGAGTTAAATTTGATTCACACCACCTTAATCAGATTTTGACTAATTAATTGGGGATTTTTCCTCTAGCCGAGATTGAAAAATTACCTCAACGTAACTCATTTTGGGACAATTCAAAATATTTAAACGGCTGTAAACGTCCAACTAAAGGCCATTCCTGGTATCCAAGTTCCACCACTACCGGGAGGATATGAAGAACCGTCTCCAGTATTGTGTAACTTTCCAAGGAAGTTATTTTGAGGGAGACAATATTGAATTGTAATTCTGTTCGAATATTTAAAAAATATCAGTGTTATTACTTAATATACACACCTTGTATATAAAAAAAGTAAAGAAAAATTATTTCATTTTCTTTTTTATGTTATTTTTTTTTCGGGGCTATTTTATTGGCTACACCAACTATGATTCATTATGGTCCATCTAGTACTAACTACCAACTACTAATAATTTTCTCCCATAAAATGAACGTATTAATTGTAGAAAAATGATTTTCTTATTAAAATATGTAAATAGAACGGTTTATTAATATACACGATAGAAAATGAAGACAATAATAAGTAAATATTAAAAACGAATGTGTTTATTGTGTGGTTATATCTATATTTAATAAAATAGTTAAATATAAGACAAAAAATGAAGTTAGTAAGTGCGTAAAATCGAATGTGTTTATTGAGTGGTTCCGAGTGATATAAGGGTAGGAACGATTATATGTAGGTAATAATGGGAGTGGGTGAAATAGTGGCCACTATTTCAGCAGCGATTCGTTCCATTCACAGGTGCTGCAGGTAGAATAGAAACAGTGCAACATTTCCATAACAATGCAAAACATTGGGAACGCGAAACTGCGACGAATGTTTTGTCACGAACGTGACCACTCGGCCACTCACACCACAAAACACAACCCAAATAAATTTTTCGCTTAATTGTGGTTTTTTTAAATGATTCGTTTTGTTCCGAATTCCGTGGCATGTTTATAGCTTATGACAAAGGTGCCATTGTTACAACAGAACATTATTTTCATTAGATGGAGAATTATTATTATGGGACTATTTATCAAAAAGATTATTACTGCAGGTGCGATGGTATGAATATATTAAAGAACACCAAACATTCTATACCTTTCAACTAATATTTCACAGCCTATAATAATAAAAAAATAGTACAACCGGTATACAATCTACCATAAGATATAATACAGTTGAATATAAATTTTAAATATAATTTACAAAACACATTGGAATGGGGAATTAATAGTATATTGTGTAATTTCTAGGAAAAGTGATGTATTCTTGTTCTGCACAATAGTGGACAACTACAGGAGTCCAGGAAATTCACTTTTCCTACGTATTTTATATACTATTTTATAATTAACTAATTTTACCGGTTTCAGAATATTATGCATTTGTTTGCGTAGACAAAAGTAAGATGGTAACTAAGTCATAACTGTATCTGTACGGTAATTTTATTACCGTACCTACTGACATGTCAAAATAACAAAGGAACAATTGAATAATGCAACTGTAATCATACAAACATGATCAAGAAAACGTTATTAATAAGAGAATTTTATAAAGTAATGCTTATTAATTAAGTCTTCATTTTCTGAAACCGATAAACTATTGAACAAACAACCGTAATAATCATAATAGGCCTTAGACATCTTAAAATCCTACCTCTATGAGCTCAAATTCAATTGACATTTGCGGTGGTTATGATATTCATAAGTCATAACAATCGAATGTATATTAATAACTATTACAATCGCTGAAATAAATAAAATTATTTTTGCAACTTACCAGTATAAGGCGTTTTCGGATTGCAAAAGGTACCACTTTTCTTTCGATTGGAGATAAAGAATATTTATACAAAATTGAAGTATTCTATTTATTACTGTTATTCTTGTTATGAATATAGAAATTGTCGACAATAATCCTTGAAGCTTTCCTTAGTAAAAACCAAAATATCATCATCGTAATTTAATTACTGTTTCGATGTATTAAAATTTATAGATGCATTAATCACGCCTATCTAATAATGTTTAAAATGATTTATATGAAATGTTAGGAAGACGAGTTTGAAAGTTTTCTAAATTTTGATTGGGAATTAATTTATGAGTTATTTGAAATCGATACTCTGCATATTGGTGGAAAAGTTAAGCGGAAAGAATATGGGATGTTTTAAAAGAAGCTTTGTAATAAGCTCATATATTTCACGACTCGTACTGAATTATTGTTGCAATCATAAATAACTCTTTCTTTTACCTTTAAGCGAAAGAAGTTGTAACGGTGCAAAAAATATGCAGTGCATACATGCATATATTTGGGAGTGTATAATATGTCTTGCTAAATGATATATTTAGCCCTGCAGCCTTACGTTCATAGGAGTATATTGTTTTACATCCTAACAGAATTATACACAAAATAAAATGTTAAAAGGTAGGTCTACATATTTTGCATATTACATTTATTTAACGCTTATGTCGGTAGACATCGTTAAGAGAGGTATTTGATACAAAAAATATTGTATAAGATAGTAGAAATATATAAATGTTCATTTATTAATGTTTTTATATATTTTTTTTTTGACGAAAACATAAAATTAAAACTAAAATTAAAATTAAAACAGTAACTGGGAATGATTTTTTAGTAAATGATAGGATTCGGTTATAATTTTAATTTTACTTACAAGTGAGTAACAAACAAACCATAGTAATACAATATAAGCAAAGCCAGTTAGTTCCTGCTATCAGCTATGTTACCTTATTAATAATGTAAAATGCAGTAAATAGAATCATTTAATAACTAACTATGTGTTAAACATTTTAGACATTAGCTAGCAGGGCCGTATTTATGCACAGGCTGTCTAGGCTGTAGGCTATGGGCCTGCACCACAAAGGGACCTGAACCACAAATCAAACTTATTTTTTTAAATTTTGATTACACTAAAATAAAAAAAGAAAGACGTCAATGTTCGATGCAGTTATTTTATGTGGACTAATGCGGTCACAAGTTGGGTGAACTTCGAATCTGCATGTTAGAAGACAAGCTCAACGTTTTGCCTTTACTCA
Source organism: Stenolophus ochropezus (assembly GCA_035578165.1). NCBI lineage: Eukaryota > Metazoa > Arthropoda > Insecta > Coleoptera > Carabidae > Stenolophus > Stenolophus ochropezus. The sequence continues at coordinate 14,288,001 of JAQOWZ010000001.1, read as the reverse complement.
GTATAGAAAGTGATATTTTAAGACAAATATGTTATGACAATAAATTAGCTTCATTAGTATTAAGTGTAGGCGCAAAACTAATTAGTCACTAAGATTATTTGATATATTTTTTTTTATTCTGTATTACTCATTATTATTAAAGATTTCAAGCGAAATATACGTTTTGACCATCTCTGAATCAATTTTGACTAGTTTCGGCATGACGTCTGTACGTACATATGTACTTATCTTGCATAACTCAAAAATGATTAGCCGTAGAATGTTAAAATTTTGATTGTGGGACTGCTATAATATCTATGCTCGAAGGTTTTTTCTTTGAATTTTTCGTGTTGACAGTTGTATAGACTATCACAAAAACAGTATAAAACGATTCAGTTCCGTTTTATATAAATTGGTGAATATGTTACTACTTTTATAAATTACATGTTGCAGAATCGAAACCAAAAAATCGCTGATTTATAGGTTTTTCGCTTTGAAATTGAGAACAGTTAGTGTAACAGTATATTTATTTTCAGATAAACTGTATACCGAAATTAATTAGCTTTTAAAAACCGAAACTGAAACCAAAAAAGAAATCAAAACTCCAAAACTGCCAATTTAATCTGAATTTAAAAGTTTAAAGACAATATTTTCTTTTCTTTCTTAATACTCACGAGACTTTTTTACTCTGCAAATATATTAACATTCTTGCCCAATAAATTCCCGACGTTAAGAGTGTGAAGACCCGTCATGTCGTATTCTAATGAACAGTCCTACTGCATCTTAGATCGTACATGAACTATTAATCACTTTTGATAGCTACAACTCTGTATAGCACGAGGTATTCCCAGGCATCAATCAATGTTTCACGATGTGAGAGCTACCATTGGCGCCGTATCACTGTGCTATCGGCAGCCGAATGCCCCAATCCTTGTTTAGATTCGAAGATAAGAGATTATAAAATATTGCTGCCTCCAGACACGGGATAATGGTCCGAGTTATCAGTAATGAGATGCTGTCGTTCAAAGATATTTATTTCAATCATACATTATGGGGAACTAATTTTCGATGATAGAACTTATTAGATTGTTATTGCTTTATTAATAGTTTTTGTAATAGATAAAATAGAAACGCACAATGGACAACATTTGAAAAAAGAAATAAGTGAGGTAATAAGCTGGCTGACTATTAAGCCACAATATAATATAAAATAATGATTTTCTTATTTGATTTTTACCTATATTTTAATAATGTACTTATATTAATAATTAATAATGGACATTTTTATTTTAAATTTTTGGTGGTTCTGTAGTTTTACGGCAATTAAGGACGATCCGCCACTGATTATAATAAATATGTATTTTTTGTTGTTTAAGTGCATTGTTCGAGATTAGTTATATTTATATCGTATTGTTCCTAAACATATTTCTTTTAACATTTCTGTTTATATTTTGATTCTTTAATTGTTATTAAAATAAAATTTCAAGTAAATTTACCAAGAACAAAAAATAAATAAGTTATAATTTATTATTTAAAAAAAATATAATTATTGAATGTAAAATATAACTTCAACCTAACATGCCAACATAACACCAATGGATCTGCTAGAAAATAATTCTGTTGACGGTGTTTAATTACTGAATAGTGTATACATTATAATAAAAATTTTAATTGCAAATTTACTGCCATTTTATGAACATTACAGCTATAACTTATGAATGAGATAATTGTTGTTAAACATGCATTTAATTATTTTTGAATTATTTATTCATATTTTAAATTTTTATATAGTTTATGACTTTATGACCAGTTGAGCAAATTCATTAAATTAACATTAAATTTACCACTATATATTATCTATAATATTTTATAGTTATTTTATCTGATGGGTTCTATAATTATATTTTATTTTCTTTATACAAACAAGCGTAAAACATAATTTATTAATAATTTTATGGTATGTTTCCTACACCTATAAAAGCTACCCTCAAAAGAGTTTACTGTATATAATAATTATTTAGCGTTCAATAATTACTGTATAATTATATACTTTTCCAGTGTATGAAATGATGTATTAAAACTTTAATACATGTTTAATATGTATTAAAGTTGTTAGAACATTACACATTTGCATTACTAATAAAAATATTATATTGCGTTTGAGAATAGTATCATCCTGTTTCTTAAAGAAATGTTGTTTCCACAATGATGAATTCTTAATTCAGTATTGCTAACAATTAAAGTTAAACACGAACGAATACATCTGTGTAAAAATAATTCGCTAACAAAGTTGGAATCAAATTTAATTAACTGAAATTTTAATAAAAGTAAACTAATGTAAAACTGAAGCTTTTTCTTGTTTCTCGTGACCCAGTTGGACCGAAGTTGCAGCAAAAGTAGTAAGTCCATGTTGGACGTAACTTTATAATAATCTTACAACTTTTAATATACTGCAAACATCCAATTATTTATTAAATATTACACGCTGAACGAATTAAAACTTAATGAATGTTTTCAAGAAAACTAATATCCTGTTTAAAATTTCATATTTTCAAGTGTTAATCACTTTTTCAATGACTTTGAAAGTTTTACATCTTACATATTTTTATTTTCATTACTACTAAAAGAAAACATTTTCTTCCTTAGTACCAGTTTCACCAACAAGACTTAAATTTTAAGCGACACTTAAATAAAAAAAATCTAATCGAGATTTTGCAAGCAATGTTAAAGAGTTCATTTGACATTTTATTCCGATGTGATATTGTCCGTTAAAGGAAAACTTAATATTTAAGTAACAACGGTGTAACCAGCCATAAGTGACTTAAATTTAAAAGTAGATGACAGTACAATATTGGAATAAATTGTTATGTTATTAATTTTAGTGTTAATTTAATGGAAGTTTTAAATTTTTCTAATTTAGTTCTAGTGTACTACTCACTTTGTTTTTTCATAATAAAAACTTTGATGTGGTCAGCACATAACCTCTCGCCTTAAACCACACATACTTCTTCAAATATAAATCAAAGAATCCACATTGCTGTTTAAAAATTATCTTACCTGCTGATGATGGCAGGCCTAATTTCTTTTACAACATATTTGTAATATAATTTATGTGGCATATGAGTATATCCAAATTTATTTATAACATTGGATATTGAATATTATTAATAATGCCTATTACCTGTACTGGTGTCGGTAGTTAGGGGTGAGCGTTCCTTATTTAATTAAAAAATAAGGAAACCTACTTGCGTTCAATTAAGATCCAGGAGAAAGTAAATATTTTATAACTAAGTATTATATCGGACTTTGATGCAGCTAAAGCAAGAAATATTAATTTGTGCAATATACTTTGCCACGGCCCTGTTAGTATATAATCATTGATCGTCTCATTATTGTTGACTACAGGAGTCGAACCCAATATTTCACGCCCAATTGCAAATGGCGTGAATGTATACAAAATTTAATTAAGAGAATAAATGGTATGAATTTTGTTTAAGAGCGAAGTACAAAATATAATTTGTATGGAACAAAGCTGTCAAAGCGAAAGTAACAGAAAAGGGGAGTAAAGTTAAATTTATCTTGTCTTCATTATTGGGAGCAAAAAATGGCGATGCTAAAGGTAAATAATTGATTATTTCATGTTGAAAAATGTAGAAGGAAAACAACAAAGATAATTGAAGTGAAATGCCAGTGACCTGATTATTTAGCTGCAAGCCTTTGTAAAATTTTGAAAGAAAACATCGATGTGGGTATAAAGTTTAGCTCACCAAAACAACTCCAAATAAAGCGGAATAAAAATATCCTTTTTGTAATTACTGTCAGAAAGGAATTCTTTGAAGTGTTAGCAACAAAAGTGAAACAAATTTTGCTTCAAGTACCTAAATAAGTTTCTCATAACTTTACTCAATAACGCTACAAATAAAATCTTGTTTCAAGTTATTTTAAAGAAACCTAACAGAGACGGTGTTTGCGAAACATTCAATATTAATTTTCTCAATCATTACTTTTGTATTTACTAAAACCTGTAATCGATCAGCCCTAGTGTATAAGCATAAATAATTCTTGGACACAGTCATCCATGGCCATCTTATCCATTATACATAGTAGAGTAAAGACTGTGCCTAGGGCGTAGCGCCTGTATCAACAAAGGGTCTACGAAGGCCTGAGTATGAAACTCAAAATTAACATTATTGAGCCAAATATAACAAAAATTGAAAATGTAAAATTACATGCAATAACTTTTTTTAATAAAAAAACAGTTATGGATAAGTTAGATGATAAAAATTGTGCGACTGTTTGCAATAATGTTTTTTAAATATTATCGTCGTTCTTACTTGATAGTAGTTCTGGGGATGTTAGTCGGGCATGTCCTATATAGTTTATCTGTTAATTTTTGAAAAAGGACGCCTACTTCTGAATTTGTTCCAAATATGGAAAGGAAAAATTTAATAACAATAGTGATATATTGAAAATTTGCAACCAGTTAATTTTCTATTTGCATCACCTACTTATGTCAAACAAAGATTTACTATGAGAGAACAAAATAAACATCAGTAATATTAATGAGTATCAACATGGACTGTGCTAAAAATTCAAAAATAATGTAAATAATAAAAATAACGTAAACATTATATTGATGAGATATACAAAAGCAGAATTATGCAAAAATGTCTAGGCATTATGACGACCAAAAGGGCACTGTACACATATACGATTTTTATCAAGAACAAGTTCATTCGAAGGAATTGCATAATTTATAAAAATGACGTTTTGAATTTAGTTGTGTTTGAAAAATCAAGGGTGTAATATGAAAAATGCTGCATGTTGTTGTGAGCCGAGAAGATTCATTTGCACTTCACTCCATCAAAGCCTGAAACAGAGCGACGAAGCCTGGACAAGAGAAAGAAGCAGACGCATTTCGAGTAGCACAGATATTTTTTGTAATCTAAATAAATGAACTACAAGCAAAAAATATAATAAACCTAAGAGTGTAAAGCCGATTACTCAGCCGGCGAAGAAGAGAAAAATAAATTGCCGGATACGACCGAGGCGGACCTAATAAGGGCAATTTTTCAGAGTGAAAATTTAATCAAAGTTATCCAGAAACGATGTTGTTAATTATACAGAAGTTTAGATTTCCGGAAAGAAATAAAACAATATTGGCATCCGTTGGCCTTCGACACCTTCCCGACGGTCGTCGCTTGTTTTCTTAATCTCGTCGCGTCGTTTTGACAAAGTTTTCTGTTACGATGGCTGGTAAACGTAATCCGAAAACAAAATAAAATTTTAACGAGGAAAAACAAAGTTGATATTCAGAAGAGTATGAAATAACTCGTGAACAATAGGCCCCTAGCAAACCGAGCTGAATTGTATTTACTATTCGGCCCAGCTGAATTCGTCCTACGATATAAATCACACTTTTTACAATTATGAATATTTAAAATTAAAGATGCTAAATGGAATCATTTAAATAAATTCTCTTGTAGCATATATCTAACATTATTATCAAATTATTTATCAAAATACATAAACACTGCATTTATGTAAAGGTTATAGAGTGTCCATTTATTCTTTTAATGAAATCAGAACAACTACTATGTTCTATATAGTATTATTAGATCACATGTCACATATTAAGGTGATAGGCATACAGTTAAAGCGATCAGTGTTATCTAGCCACTAGTCAAATGCTAAATTAAATGTCTCATTATTGGAGTCTATAGATAGATTGCAGAAATTTAAGTTAATTATAAAATTGTATCATCAACTAATTATAACAAATCGATATGCAGTAAATTCAGAACTGAATGTAAAAAATCAGTAGAAAATATGTTTCAAATTGTTTATCAGTATACACAAGGGTCTCCAAATTAGTACTGTTCTGACAAAATTAGTATGAATGTTCACTCTAGTAAAGATACATAGGCAAGGCGGGATTAACTGCTTTCAGGGCTCTAAGCAAGTACAAATTTAGGGGCCCAAAAATGTCAAATTCTTTTTGCATTACAATCAATACATCAAATGAGTGTTTCTACCATTTTTTTATAATTTTATTTTAAAGTATGAGGGACCCTAAGATTATTTGTAAAAATGTTTATATTAATAAGCGAGTTACAGATTTCCAAAGTTTGAAATAATCAATGTGACGTCACATATTACAAAAGTGTATGTCTACGTTCTTAAAAATTGAACGTGTATTTAAAACATATAAGTTTAAAAATTATATTTATATTCAACTAAAAACTGTTTGAGATTAGCAGTGGCGCTAGTGATGTAAACATATAACAAATTACACAGGTTACTAATGCACTAATCTTGTAAACAATATTGTCATAGATGTAAAAGAAATAATAAAAGTTAATAAATAAGACACAAATTCAACTAATAACACTTTAAAAGTGCACAACTAAAGTTTACTCTGACTCAAAACATTTGCGTTCTTTTAAAGTCCCCAATCAAAATATTGATGCAATTCATATAGGTGACGTCCCGCTGTAACAAAAAGCCCCTGTATTTCGGAAGTATTTTAATTATATCATTTCATTTATTTATTACTATTCATTTTTACATATTCGTTCTATTTTTAAACTAATTTCTCTAAATTCGATTGACTTAGAATCCCCCATTGTATATACTCTTATTTTTTTACAATACTTTTTAAACATCATGTAACTGTCATGTAAAAAGCTTAAATTTTAAACGGGTTTAACATTATATATTCATCTTTTAACATTACACATTTTTCATAAATTTGCTAAGATATATAATTTCGACAATAAAATCTAAATTTATGGTGAACTGAAATGATTTTTTGGGGGCCAGGTCCCCCCTGTCCGTGGGACCCTTAAAGCGTTAATCCAGCACTATACATAGGTATGTATTATTTTATCAATAGCTAAATAAAATCATTTGTACTGCAACCCTAGGAGAGTTTTGGCAGCACATAAAAAGTTTCATTACAAGTTTAGCTTGTATTTGTGGTGAAGTAGGTTGTCAACCTATAGCCTCCGCAAGGGACCTACAGTTCATGGTGAGTTTCAATATTCTGAACAACTGCACGGAGAGAAATGGATTGCTAAAATTGTATTGCTAACTTTTTTTTATTAATGATAGCAAAATTTTATTAATAAGTAACACACATGATGCCGCCTTCAGAAAACATGCATTGTAACAGTTATTATAAATTTATTGCTAAATTTATATATTAGGTACAATATTAAGGATATTTGGAGACGCACCATATTGTATTAAAATTTAACTTTATAATACTTAGATTTTATTTATAACAATGTGTTTTCTTCTTGTTAATATAAATATAATTTTAATATCCAAATATTTTAGTCATAAATATGCGTAAAATATTCAGAAATATTGTGTTGCTATTGTAAATATCGGGTTTATTTCATTGTGGTGGGGCTGATGCATCAGGTTTAGACTTGTTCAGTTGTGTTCGTAGTGTGTAACCGCGTGCATCAATAGATTCAGTTCATCTTCGTATGTTTTCATAGACAAGTATCTTGTTAATATTGGTTTTAATAATGATATTATTAATGGTGCGTCTGTTTATATTTCAAATATATCCGAACTAATTTCACTTGAACTTGATCGAGTTCCTGAAATATTTCACACTTGTACTCAATGTGTTAAATGGACAAAACGAAAGGGTGCTGTTTAGAGAAATGGTTATACATTATACATAGATCAACATGAAATTCCTGTTTTTGGCATTGTTCAATATATAATAGTTAATAAATTATATGAAGTCGGTATTGTGTGTCGAAAGTTAATTTCGTCACATTTTGACGAACATTTTCAAACCTTTGAAGTATCACTGAGTAAAGATTTTTGTTTTATTCTTCTTGAAGCTTTAGTAGAAAGATTACCTACACTAAAAGCATTAATTTCAAATGGCAAATATTATATTTCTTACGGCATCTTTAAACCGAGCGCCAATTACAATAAAATTATTTTTATACTACATATGTACCTATAATAATTTTAAGTATAAAATAAATAATTATTTATATATTATATATAATATTCTTATTTATTATCCCAATATTGATGACAAATATCCTTATTTATTAAAGATAAATATTCCTCAAATATACAATAATTAAAGGTTAATATCTGTTTAATTCCAGCTGCTGTATAGTATATTAGTTTTTAATTATCCTGGATATTGTTTATAAATATATTTATAATAATCATTACTATTGCAAATGCTAGTCTTTAATGATAAATTTATTATTAACATTATCAGCTCTATATATTTACTACTGCAATACTGTTTTTAATATATTAATTTATTTGCTTTAGCAATCTATAGTGCTGTCCCAAATCGTAATAGAAAATATAATAGAAGATAGCATAAATTTAATACTGATTATTATATATTTCTCTCAGTGTGGGAGACAGCGGTATTTTTATTTAGTTAATAGTTGACGGCGCTGGGAACCGAACCCCAGATCTTACGCTGCGGTCAGTTCGAGTCGAAGGTCGATAATCAAGGAAGACACCGCTGCTCGTTAATAATTGTTTTACTCGTAGATATAAAAGAAATTGATAAACAATTTATAAAAAAAACCTATATATACCTCAAAAACCATTTATTTTCTTAGATATGGTATCTATCTATCTATACATATATTTTTTTTTTAGAACTATACAAAATTAATAAATACTGCACAATTGCACCCCAGTATATTTTTTTTACATTCTAGTTATTCTACAAGTTCCTCAATCAAAAAATATCCATCAATTATTTGCATATATTTGGAAATTAAAGACTGAAGGCTGAATCCGGGCAGGACGAAGGACCCGGTTCCTTTCCTGGAATTGTGACTGTTTAATAGGCGGCTATAACGGCTGTATAACTCTGCACTTATCGATGTACCCAGTACCCGTGTGTTGCTTTTATTTCACGCTGCATTGCCACTGCTGCCACTGCTGCAGGATATGTATATTTCTGCTCATTGCCCGTGCGCGTACAAAAATATTACCATCATTTGTTTGCATTCTTCCTCTCATTGCCCGTGTTATTGTTGCACTCTAACCCACACACACCAGCTTTAATTGTTTCTTTTTCTAATATTTCAACAACGACACTAAAACACGAACAGTTGCTAAATAGAGTTGTTTTCAACATTTCCACCACGCTAATTCAGACATCAGCATTTTTCTTTCATATGGATTTACAGAATTGTTTTATTTAATAGACTTTTACAAACATTGTTCAATGTATGTATTTTTACATTCTGTTATGTTATATCATTGATAAGTGTTTAGATAACCATAATCTATTTTTTATAAAAAAAGAAAGTGTTGATTAATATAGGACCGAAATTTTAACCAATCAAATTAGGGGAACCCAAACCAATTTTATAATAGCGATATATTTGGATTGTTTTCCTCAGGAATAAAAATTGATGTTTACTTTTCTTTCATACTTATTAATATGATGAAATTTCATCCAATAATATTTCCTTTCCCTAGAAATTACGTAGTAGTTACGTATATTATATAAGAATGCACAGATTCGTATTAAAATTTAAAATTTTTATATATTTAATACTTGAAAAACACCTGCCTCCAAAGCGACATCTATATACTACGTTCTTATTCGAATCTTCTACAAATAAATTTCCTTAATCCATAATGGTTCTTATAAAAAATAGACTATGTAAATATAATAATCACTTGCGTTATAACACTATGCTTAGGTCGCCGAAAAGATGCATTAAATTAATGGGCAGGGCCTAAATTGCGCAGTACAAAATATACGGAAGTCAGCTTACAAATTAAAGATATGAAACAATTATATTTGAAAGGAAGTTAATACTTGAAGTATTTTAATAAATAATATTTATAATATTAATTTAGAAGAAGATAATCGTATGAAAACAACAAAAATATATGACAGAGATACGAATACAAACAGCAAACAAAACTTAATTGTGGGCTTAGCAACGATTCCATTATTACCGATCTTTGAATTCGTTTTCATGCCGCTTTGTAAAAAAGCGCTCGTTAGTGGGAGGAGTTTCTTGTGCATCTGTTCGGCGTTCCAAGTTAAGGAGAATTTTGACCGATGGTGAAATTTTACTTGCATATTAGGTGGAGTAGCTTATATCTTATCATTAATAATAATTAAAGAGTCACAGCGCAAGCGCACTAACCAAGGGACCTCTGCTGTCCTTTTTTTTAATAACTAACAAAACAAATATAAAACGAGATTATCTTATTGAAATTTTCCATCAGTTTTATTTGTATGACGAGATATTTGAAGCTTTTACGAAGGCTTGGGTAGCACAGTGATAGAATTAGTAATTATCTTGAATACAAATTTCTGTTACGGTAGAAGAAAGTACAAGGCTAAAAGAACTTTTCCCACAAGTCCTATAAAACTTTATAAGGCAATCGGCTTATTCTATAATGAATTTCAAATATTGTTTTCTACAGCTATACAAAGCTATTTATCGGGTGTCCCTAGGAAATTTCCAACTCGACCAATCCTTCTTAAAAACAGAAGTACCGCCTCTCTGAAAAGCTGATGGTGTACGAATGATCGAAACGATCGTCATTGTATTTTAATACATAAATGTTGATAAACTAAGTGCTTTGTAATGTTTTCTTATCTTCGTGAAACAGCAATGATCGGTCTTCATACAACTATAATGAAAATTTAACTATAATATTAAGCTCTTTGTAAAGAACATCCAATTTATAGTTGATTTGGAACCCCTCAAACACAGCTGTATTTTTGTTTTTGTGTGACATAGAACATTTCTTTTTTCCACGTACAAGCACTGTTTCCATCCTCGTCGTGGCTGTTCGTGTGTCGGCCTTCAAGTTGGTGTTGTGTAGCATCTTATTCTACAAGGGGGCGTGTGACATTGTGACGCGACGCGTGTCTCTGGCACGCACCCCACGCAGTATCCAGGGGTGGTTAATAATGCAGCCTGACGTTTTTAAACCTACACCGGAAAATGTGCGGCTAAAATATGCAAGGGAAGTATAGGGGAGGTATAGATCTAAGTAATATGATTATACAGGTGGCTAGAGAAGTGATGTAGATAGGATTTGTATTGTAATTCGATTGGAGTATGATGGGATAATAAAAGAGAGGGGTAGAGTTATTTTTTTTTTGTACAAGGGACAATTAGTTAATAGAAAGACAAGCAATATAAGTAGCGTTCTTTTTACGCAATTTTTTTTAGCTTTCTTATTTTGACTGTTCTTTTTGTCAATCTAAAATGAGATAAAGTGAGAAAAGTTGTTCCCTTTGCCGATACTCACCTCGAAAGGTTGAACTTATTGAGTTTTTAATTTATATTGAAAAATTGAACCTTTTGCTGTCAATCAACAAAATAGTTTCATTATTTTATTTAAAATATTGTTATTTAGTTTGTAATAATAAATAAATTGCCAATTATATTGAAGATATTGTATTAGCAAGTTTTTAAACAAATTGTAAGAAACGTCAATTTACAATTTATAATGTTTTATTTGTTACTCACTTGTAAAACGCAATTTGTTTGAACTGTTTATTCAACAAGGAATTTAACATTTACAAGCTACTAACCTGTAATAGTTATTTATCAAACTAGGGAGGAAAGTGTATCTTTTTACCACTCGTGCTTGAAATTAACTCACGAGCGGTGAGAGTGTTAGACATAACATTTTTTTCACGACATGTTTCAAAAAATTTGGTTATGCAAACTTTTACGTTTAGCATTATACCTAATTGTTACAGTAATGCCAATATACCAATTCAAGTTCAAATTGTCAAATTGTGAATTAATGTGAAAAAAGAAAAGAACAACTTAATAATTAATTTTTCCAATATTTCATTCTATAATAATATCTATGTTATACTGTTGATAACACTGTAAAATTTTCTTTCTAGAGAGGGCAAAACTAATTTTCCTCACTATTTCGCGAGAAGAGAGTGGAGCTTTATAAGCATTGTTTCATTATTGAACACTGTGTTTTTTCCTTGACATACAAATTTTTGATATAACATTAGTAACTTCCTAGATTTTGATTTTAATTTTAATTTTATTTACAAGTACAAATAACCTATTTTATAATATACGCGAGACAACAGTTAGTTGTTACACTGATAATTTTCAAATGTACTTCATTCAAAATTTATTATCCAGTAGGTGCTGAATGTTCCAACCTTCTTGCTAATATCGGTAATAGTGCATTTATATCGTAAAGAGAATTTATTAATCATCACCTTCTGGGCACTCTACTTGACGTGGAGAATGCATAACAATAACAATCTTTATATCAGAAATAGTTCCTGGTATTTTTTATATTTTATCAGTTCTATATGAAATTATTTTAATGTAAAATATTTAGATAGGTACTAGAACCATATAATTTATATTTAAATATAAAAATCTTTCTCTAAAAATGAATAAAAAATATTTGAATTTTTGAAGTCAGATATTTCATATAAACCTTAGGAAAAATATTCCAATCTACATAATATTTTGAGCTTATAAAAAATCTTATAGTGCATTAAGTCAATATATAACATAATTCCCTTATAACAAAAACAAGCTATCTGAGCAATATCACTTCAAGTTGCAATAAAAGCGTCAAAATATGCACACAATAAATAATGTTCGCGTTCGGAAAGCAATAAAAACACGCGAGTCAAATCTCAGAATTTTATATATTACATTATTGTTTTCCATCCCTATCTAAACTGTGCAGATAAAGCGCCATACATAACACAAATAACAATAACACGGGGTGCGAGGGTGTTATCTCCTTGCGCATGCGACTTCCGGTGGCGTAAATCATCGCCGGAAGTTGATGTATTAGCGTTGTTCAGCTGTTTGGATCATTTTTATCTTGATACGAGACGATAAAACTTGGAATTTTTAAGGGTGCACTATAAATTTGAGAGAGTATTGTTATTACTTCCAAGAATGCTTAGGAACTGAATAGATGTTCTGTGATAAAGATATTATGGATTATAGATTTTTATCTCAAGCATTAAAAGGGCTGAAATATTCAAACATTTTTTGTAGACTTAAATTTTGAATAAATTGTTTTCATAATAGAAAAATATTGTACTAATTCATTTTTTTATGGAAGTTAGATGCCAAACCTAAAAATAAGATGTTAATACTATTTTCAAATATAAATATTTTTTGTAATTTATTTCCAGTGGGTGATTATATTATTTTTTATTATGAAAGAAGATATTTAAAATAAAATATATAAAAATATATTCTTCCGGTCTTCAAGTGATCGTTATTTATGGTCTCTAACCCATTATAGAAGTTTTTTTTTGTATTGTAAATAATATCTACAGGAACCTGAAAAATACATAAATACCTTTTTATTATATGAATAATCCAGAATAATTTAAATGTTTAAATAAAATACTGAACAATAATGTAATAATACTCGTATTTATAAAGATAATATTATAAATAATAATAATTTAACAAATTTTCTATGTGTTAGAAAAACTTAACGATATAAAACGGTTGAGTAATTCCATAAGCAAAATTTCAACATTCTCAGGGTAATCATTTTTTAGTTATGTACAAACTAGTCAAAATGGATTCAGGGATAGTTAAAATGGATATTTTCGTTGAAATCTGAAGAACGAAATTTTTCGCGATGACAATACTTCATTACTTTATACAATGAAGTAAAAACGATTCACCTAGTAGTTATCATCATTCAACTGGAACCTTATTATCAATATTAATTTCCTAGATGTAAGAGTTCTATCTTAAGATGTAAATACTTTATTTGTCTAATTTATATCATGTCTCTACTAAAAAATTAAACTTGTATTGGGGTGAGAAAAACTAGAAGATTGTATTTAATTAAGCAATTTATTCCTACTTAATAGTAATTGTAGTTTATAGCGGTAGAGTACCGTCATAAAAACTGAAACGTGTGTAATGACTTTTTATTTATTTTTAAATGAGAATTCTTGAATGGATTTTTGCTAAACCGGGAAATTAAATTCGAGACAAAAAACTTAATACCGTAGTTATCTATTTATTTGACTACAAACTCTTTGAAAATACAAATAAAACCAATAAGCCCCGCTTTCATATATAAGTAAGGACGGGTTTTGAAAGAAGATTAAAGCAGTTTCTTTTTATTTTGTAAATGAAAAAGATTACAAAATAAAGCACTGTAACTCCAGGAAAAAATCATGCTAATTTCTTTGTTCTAGGGAAGTTGGGAAACCAGACGTTGCTATTAAACGTTTTTAAAACTTTTGTTGAATTGCTGGAGATAATTTCAATACGCTGTCGTTGGGAAATTAATTACGAATTGGTTTTGTTCGCTGCAAAGCTAGTTAAATATTTTCTTAGAGAAGGAATTAAATATTCAACAAGCTGAAACAGTCTGCGATAAATACATAGGGTGTTTTATACATTACTTTGTTTAGCATTTGCTAATTGCTATTTCTTGCAAAACTACATTTATTTCATTATACGAAAATGCGAGAAGTATTGTTTGAAGGTACTGTAATTAAGTATAGGCACGGACTAAGTATATACTTAGTCTGTGGTATATTCGTCTTGAATAAGCAGCGGTGTTGCATCATGTGAAACGTCATAAATTTTTTGGTTTTTTACTAACAAAAAGTATCTGCTTGTTATAGATTACGATCTACAAAAAAATTGTATACATTTACGTATCATAAAATATTAGTACGTGAGAATGTAAAATGTCATTCAAACGTACTATAAATACAGTTCACGCTTGAAATAAAAACAATACTTATTCTACAACAGTTTGTCCAGAAATTATAATTGAAATCAAGAGAAAAAATATAAAATTAAGCCGGAATCTTACAAAAAAATCGTAGTTAAAAAATTAAAGCACAAATGTCAACAATTTTTGATAGTTGAAGAAAAAAGTTATTTTTAATTAAAAGATTATAATTATTAGTTACGAATTAATAATATCCACTAAAATAATTTAGAATAACTGTTAAAAGATTATAAGGATGCTTTTAACAATGAAAAACAAGTTGATTTCAAAAATAAGTTGGTCCTTCTTTTTATAATATTCAAATATTTCTTATTACCTTTATTCGCCTACTTTGGACCATAGCGGTCATGAAAGATAAACATTAAAAACTGCATTTCTCATTAAAATATTTGGTCTTTGCAAATTAATAAAATATTGCGTTGCTAAGGAAGTGCTAATTAGCAAGAAATTAACTCCAAGAATTATAATTTGAAAATAATAAATACGTACGGTAAACATAAAATATCAAAAGAAAATTCTTTAATTAGATTGCCGCTGTAATAAAAGTTTTTATATTTGATCAAAGAGATAACAGACTACGAAATGAGCATCCCGCGTATGTACTCGTCTCCATGGTGACAACTTCATTCCTCCTCTCTGTCTCTCTGCAGGGAGACTCGTCTTCATCTTGGCTGTCTTTTTTCAACAGTTCCAGTCGTCGGGAACTAATCTTTAATCAAGATTTTGTTCGATAGCACGGAGGTTGGGAAGCCACATCCAGGAGATGTGTCCAAATAAATGTTTTCTTTTTACCGAATGCACTGAGATCGACTTCATTGTATTAATCCTGGTTATTAATGATGCCTTTTTGTCCACGGCGCTGCTAGCATTTGTTCCTAGATGGAACTCTACTGCTCTCCAGGGGATATTTTACCACATTCTATATTTATTGTTTTCTTACAAAGATGCTCAAGTGAAATTTATTTCTATATTGAATGATTGCTGATACTTTCAACAAACATTATGAAGGCTCATTAATAACTCTAGGTATGATATAAAAAAGTTCTAAAAGAAAATTAATTTATTGTTATGAAAATTAGCTGAAATCTACATACATATACGAGTATTCGCACAGAAGAAAATATTTTTTCTGCAACCATTTATAAGTAGCTATTATTGTACAACTTGTAGGTTATCTAAGTGTCACATTACGGACAGTTTAACATAGTTGTTTTTGTTTTCTCTGATGTGTCAATTCTTTTAGTGTATTGTGTGATCGAAAAAACAGTCAAATACTGGTCGTAGAGAAAGTATAGTACATAATTTGAGTTGGCGGTTCTTGTGTAACTTTTCCACTTCCTGCATAAATTGCATCTTACAATATGTAATATACAATTTTATTATTTAGGTCCTATAGTATATTAATTTTTAGTTTATCTGTAATAACTATTATAAATTTAAATATATTTCATTTTGATATTTTTATATAAAATATTCATTTCGACATATGCTGTATATGCTATTAAGATACATAGGTACATATGATAACCGCAAACCGGGCATTCAATTGAAAATGTGAAGATTTTAAAACATCTAAGGCCTGGTATAATTCATTAAACCAGTGATTTGTTAAGTAGTTTCCCAATTTCAGAAAATTAAAGCTATTCATTAAAATTATAATATAAAATTCTATTGTAAATCAATAACATTTTCGTGACGAAGTCTGTAAAATTTCTTGGTATAACGCCATGCTTTCAGTTATATTGTCCATTTGTCCCATGCTATTTTGATAAGTCATAACCGATAAATGAAATTTACTAGAAAAATTGTACCTACTGTACATTTAATTCTTATTTCTGGTAAAACATTTTGGTTTGATTTTACAGTTTAGAACATCTACTTCCACTTTCTCAAGATTACAATGTAAAGTTTATAAATACGTAATTTGAACTTTGAAAGGAAAGTAACAAATTTCCTATGTTGCATGTTCCGTTTATTTGTATATTGCTATGATATTACATTTAAAGTTTGTGCGATGGCGTAACATTGTTCCGTTGTAAAGGACCTCGTGATAAATAGACAGGAGTAGTTAAGCAGGCCATTCATCTTGCTGTAATTGTGGCCACCGTGCTCAATACACTCCCGCGGGACTTATGAATGTGGAATAAACAGTTTATTCAGTGATAAGGCGATCGTAAATAACCTGTTACTTTGTAAGGAGCAGATCACCTCACAAAGAATGCAATAAAACAACCATATTCTCACCCCACGACTTTTAAAGGCTCTGATATCGTAAACGTCATCGGCGTAATTAATTTTCGCTCGCGACAAGAACATAAACTCCTGCAATGAAATTTAATCTTCGAGAAATTCAAAACCGAATCTCCGCTCAGCATGCGGATACGTCTTGACTATTTCCAACTTCAGTGGCGGGCGTTCAATAAATACTCACTTAAGTTACCAAATCTAGTTCTATCAACTCAATTATTATCAGAGGTGGTAAAATCCGAAACCCAAAAGAACAAGACAAAATATGAACATAGTTCAGTTCAAAAATAGTATATTATTTAACAAGAATAATATGTAGGCTATATTACACGAGGATGTAATTAAAAATGCGAGCGGTAGCGAGTATATTTAATCATCCGAGTGCAATGTAGCCATATTATGCGAGTCAAATACTATACTTTATCTGCAACTAACAGGCATATAAGAAATCTGATATTATTTGTTAAATATTCAGTTAGGTGTGAGTAGTTCATACATAGCTTAACAGATGGCGCCACAGTAGCACTTAAATGTCAAAATAACTATTCAAATTTTATTTATTATACTTTTATAATCATTTATATTGATATTTATAATAAAAAATATATTATTAATAAATTAACAGTTTATAAAAATGTTATGTGTTAAATTATATACTCTATTTATTACAGAAAAGTGTAGCGTGTAATATAACATTTCATATTACACTTGTGTAATATGAGAAGTATATTATATGTAGTATCACACGTATAATGTACCCATATTTCAATAGTTGTAGATAAATATTTTTATGACATATTTTATTTTTAATATTCATATTATATAATTATTCTTTATATCGAAACAAATTTTCTCTAAAAACCAAATATTAATAGATGTTTCTAATAAAAAAAAAAAAACATTTAACTGTTGAACATTGATCATATTATAAATAATGAACTTTTTATACAGCGAGCGACAGCCGCAGGTATACATCAGACAGGTCGAGACACTTGACTCACCCTTCTTTTGTACTAATGCATCGAAGTTATCAGAATATTCCAGAGTTAAATTTCTTGGGATATATAAACCGAACATAAATAGTTGTTGATATAAATATAATGTAAAAAATAGTGCGCAGTATTAAGTGTTCAAATAAATTTTCTTAGTGTTTTATTAATTATTACTCTTAAATTAGTGTTTATATGAATTTATTTCTAGTATTACTTATTTTTGTTATATTTTTATAATTTATTATTTGTTCATTAAACTTATTTATATAAATATTTGTATTTCAATTATTTTTACACTTTACCCGTATAAATAAACGTTACAATATATTCTGCGTCAATTATTATATTTTTCGCGTCCCCAGCAGCAATTAGCTTTAAATAATGTTAAAGTAGTTATAAAATTTGAACCAATTGATAGTTCATATTTATTTATTTTCAACTTTTCGTAGTTCTTTACTCATTGCCAAACGACCTAATGTGTATGAAAAATGAAACTAATATAATATTAAAAATTACCCTATATTAGTAGGACAGTTATTTCCTATAACCCTTCGTTAACAATGATAAACCAAATAAAAGTCACTTACGATTTATGTTGCTGAGAAGTAAATTATGCTTACGTCAACAGTGGCGCGAAAAAATATTAATCCTACAAAAATTTAAATAGAAACAAATAATTATTGTTCCATGTACATTACAAGTTCTCGTGAATGTTCTCTATTTTGACTATTGACTATTTTATTATAATTTTATCTCTTTTAGAAAGCAATGAGAATTATAAAATCATTTGATTGATTTTTCATTCATAAATAGTTATTTTTTGTAAGAATTGCTATTTTGCTTTTTAATTTAAATTTCGCCTTGTAAAATTATTAGGACCGCCACTGTACAAGTTTTAGTGCACAAATAAACATCTTCATCCCGTAGCAGCACTAGGCTTAGATATAATCTATCGTGGGTGTTGGCTTCTGAACTTTAAAAGCTAATTATTACAGCCACCTAGATACAACGATACAGGCTATTAAATTACAACTATACACTGTTTTATTAAACCCACGATATAGTTTTTTGATATAAAGATTCCTTTTATGACAGAGGTTTATGCTTCGTGAACTTTTATACGAGCCTGATGTATTATTTTTTATTTCAATATAACAATGTAAAAATGAGAACATATTTTGTTTTAAATTTATAGCAAGTTAAACGAAATATATTGCTGCTATATACTAAGGTTACTTTATAAATAAAATGTAGTTCTCACAATCTCAATTCGAAACTTTATATGGTATCAATTATTTCCCACACAAACATTTCCTCTTCAGTAGCAATAAGCATCATAAAGATCTTTGATGTCTCTATAGAATACAAATGTTATTATTAAATCTATAGCACAGTCAGTGGCGTAGGCAAGGGGGTGTTTACGGGTCCGGACCCCCTCCTTGACGAATTTAAAATAAAATATTCATATATATCCATTTATTTACATTTTCTTAATAAATAAATAGATATATATGTAAAAATATTAGTTAATAATATTTTATAATTGAAAATATATATAAAAATAAATATAAATTTAATGAACACAAATTTTGCTGTTTATTCTAGTCGAAATCTGACAACTCAATAATACATAGCAACTAAAAACATTTTATTGAACAACACCTACTACTTTCTTTATGAAGCAAGCAAAGGGCACTACACAAGCCCTCCCCAAGAAAGGAAGTAGTAGGTTGTAAAAAATCAAAAAATTAACAATATAACAATGACAGTTGTGTCATTGAGGTTGCTGAACTGTGTTAATCAAAATGATTGATATAAGCTGGTTTAAGTCTATCTATTGACACTGTTTCTATCTTGTCATCTATAAGAATTTTAAAAAATTTATCATATCTTTTGACAACTTTGAAAGGTCCATTATATGCTGGTTTAAGAATGGGACCAATAGTGTCATTTCTAATTAAAATATGGGAAGTTTTGAATAAATCTGGATGGATGTTGTGTGATGTTTTTGTTGATAGTCTTGTAGTGATTGGAGTAAATTTATTGATTGTGTTTTTTAATAGTGTTAAATATTGATTTGCTTCTGCTTTATTTAATATGTTATGTTTAGTTGTGGGAATTAATTCTCCAGGAAATTTAAGGTTCGTGCCGTACACGAGTTCTGCAGAACTACAATTTATATCATTTTTTACGGAGGATCGTATTCCAAGAAGGACCAACGGAAGGAAACTGATCCATTGTGAAGGATTTTGAAAGGTTTTTAAGGAAGTTTTTAATTGTCTGTGAAAACGTTCAATAATGCCATTTGATTGAGGGTGATAAGCTGTTGTTTGTATATGATGTGTTCCTAAAAGTTTTAGTAGTTTTTGAAAAAGAGAGGAATTAAATTGTTGGCCTCTATCAGATGTAATTGTTGCTGGTACACCAAACCGTGATATCCAACCATCAAGTAGAGCTGTTGCAACTGATTGTGCAGAACAATCTTTTAAAGGTATTGCTTCAGGCCATCTGGTGAAACGGTCGATGCAAGTAAGAAGGTAAGAAAAACCTTGTGAATTTGGTAACTTGACTAAGTCGATATGAATTGAACTGAAACGTGAAGTTGGAGTTGTGAATTGAAAAATAGGTGATTTGGTGTGTTTAACTATTTTAGCTTTTTGGCATTGTAAACACTGTTTTGTTTTGTCAGTTAAATATCTTTTCATATTTTTCCAAATGAATTTTGAAGTAATTAATTTAATTGTTGATTTAATTCCCGGATGTGAGAATGAATGAAAATGTTTGAATATAAGATTTTGGAATTGTTTTGGTATGTATGGTCTGTAAGTGTTTGTTGAAATATCACACCATAATTTAACATCTGTTTTAGGTAGAGATATTTGTTTAAATATTAAATTTGTATTTTTGTTTTCGAGTAACTCTTGTAATTCCTGATCATATTGTTGCATTTTTGCAATCTGATTATAGTCTATTTGACTATTTGAATATAGGATGTTTATGGAAATGCGAGAAAGGGCATCCGCAACTGGATTATTTTTGCCAGAGATGTGACGTATGTCATTTGTGAACTGAAAAATGTAATCTAATTGCCGCATTTCGCGAGGTGAATAAGTATTATTGCTGGCTATTTTTGTAATGAAAGTTAGAGGTTTATGATCAGTTAAAACAAAAAATTCTTTACCTTCAAGGAAATATCTGAATTTTTTTATCGCTGAAAATATAGCCAAAAGTTCCCTACTAAATGTGCTGTAACGTTTTTCAGTCGAGTTAAAAGTTCGCGAAAAGAAAGAGAGTGGTTCCCATTGATTATTGACGAATTGTTGAAGAACAGCACCGATTCCGATGTCTGATGCGTCAACCATAATATTAATTTTTGCACCGTGTATTGGAAAAGAAAGATTTGTTTCATGTGTTAGTTTAGTTTTAATCATATTAAAGGCTCTAGTAGCTTCCTTAGTCCAAATTATTTCTTTAGAACTATTTTTTTTGTTATCTAATAGTTTGTTGATTGGATGTAAAATAGTAGCGCAGTTTTTGATGAAGCGATGATAAAAATTTACTAAACCAAGAAATTCTCGTAGTTGTTTTTGTGTCTTTGGCATTGGAAATTTATAAATACTATCTACTTTTTCATGTACAGGTTTGATTCCGGAAGGAGAAATGTTATGTCCTAGAAATAATATTTGATTTTGACCGAATTGACATTTATCTTTGTTGATGAAAATACCAAATTTTTGTAATCTGTCAAAAATAATTTTTAGGTGTTCATAGTGACGTTCCGGAGAATTGCTAGCAATGAGTATGTCGTCTATATAAGCGAAACAAAAGTCTAAACCTCTCGTGACGATGTCAATGAAACGTTGAAAAGTTTGAGCGCTGTTTCTTAAACCGAACGGCATAACTATGTATTCAAAAAGACCGAATGGAGTTGTAATTGCTGTTTTGGCTATTGATTCTTCATCCATTGGTATTTGATTATACGCCTTTACTAAATCTATTTTAGAGTAAATTTTTGAATTTTGTAAGTTTGCCGTAAAATCTTGTAAATGAGGAAGTGGGTATCTGTCCGGAATCGTTTGTGAATTGAGAGCTCTATAATCTCCGCAGGGTCGTAGTTCTCCCGATTTTTTTCGAACTAAGTGTAAGGGTGAAGCCCAGCAACTAGAAGAAGGTCTTATTATACCCATCTCTAGCATATTATTAAATTCTTTTTTGACTTCCATCAATTTTTCAGGAGCTAGACGGCGTGGTTTTGCAAAAGTTGGGGAACTGGTAGTAGTTATACAGTGTTTTACTTTATGTTTGATTTGACATTTTGAATATAATTTATTTGTTAATAGAGAAGGATAATGTGAGAGTAATTCTGAGTAAGATTGTGGTGAAATAGGAGTTTGGGTTTTTTTTATGAAGTGTATTTTGTTTGTGTATTGATCCGATTCTAAAACTTGTTTCTTTGACATATTGACAGTTAATTTGAAATGTGTCAAAAAATCTGCTCCGATTATTGAGCATTGAACATTTGCAATGACAAATTTCCATGTAAAAGGTTTTGAAAGACCGAAATCTAATGTCAAAGTTTTGAAACCGTATGTGTCAATAGATGACTTATTGGCAGCTTGTAAAGAAATAGGTAACAATTTCAGTTTAGATTCGTTAAATGCAACCTTAATGACACTAACCTGAGCACCGCTGTCCACCAGGAAACGTTGCCCAGACGTTCTGTCCGTCAAATAAAATAGTGTTGCAGATACATTAAGATGATGACAACTGGAAATACAAGGTATTAATTTTGTATTAGTTGAAATTTTTATAGCAGTTTCGTTGAGAAGAACCTTTTTCTTTTTGAAAGAATCTTCCATGTTGCAGGGTGGTGTGCATTTCTTGGCGTTGCTTCCGAATTTCTTGTGGTACCAACAGAGAGAAGGTGATTCCGTGGTCAGAAGTTCTAGTTGTGACTGCAACTTCTTGACATCTTCTGATAGTTTTTTGATAGAAATTGTTTCCTGCGAGATCGATGCTATTGAAGGTTGGGAAATGCTCGCGATTTTGTCTGCGACTTCTGCCTTCTCTTCAAGGGAACAGTGCAACAAAGAAGAAATAATGGATTGAGTTGATAATGGTAATTTTTGCATGAACAGTTCTTCGAGGATAGTTTCGTCAAGTAGCTTCCCTGAGACCAACTGACGCATGTATCGTAGTACTTGTGAAGGCTTTTTGTCGTCAATAATAGAAGATGTTAATAGTTGTTGTAGCTTTTCTTTTTCAGAAATACTTAATCGTTGAATCAGTGCCTTTTTAATTACAGAGTACGGTTGTTCCACTGGAGGTGCAATGATTAAGTCTCTTACCTCAGCGGCAAACTGTGGGCCTAAGGCACTAATTAGTCTTACGAATTTGCTTCTCTCTGAAGTGATCCTCTGGGAAGCGAAAATAGCTTCAACTTGAGAAAACCAAAGCTCTGGATCGGCCGGCCAAAATTCAGGAATCTTAAAAGAAGTGGAGAGGGTCGAAAGTTGAACAGATTCGGCTTCCGAAGGATGAAGTGGTAGAGAGTCATGGTGTACATCTTCCATGACGAAAACGAAGGTGCGAAGATTCAGTTCGGGGTCACCAATGTAAAAATATTAGTTAATAATATTTTATAATTGAAAATATATATAAAAATAAATATAAATTTAATGAACACAAATTTTGCTGTTTATTCTAGTCGAAATCTGACAACTCAATAATACATAGCAACTAAAAACATTTTATTGAACAACACCTACTACTTTCTTTATGAAGCAAGCAAAGGGCACTACATATATATACCTATGTATTAAGTAACCTAATCTAATTTTGAACCCCCCCCCTTTCAAAATTCCTGGCTACGCCACTGAGCACAGTAGTTTGGTTGTTTGGTATATCCAGGAATAATTATATAATTCTTAGGCACAATATTAAGAGGTTAAATTATATTTCAGATTTATGAAATTTATATTTTACAAAGTTACAATAATTACCTACTTATTAAGTTGTAATTTCAGAAAATATGAATCGATATTCATATTTGGTATTTCAGACAAAAATAATAATTGTAAAACAAAATTCGTCTGCTGATATTATTTTTTCCTACAGTAAGCTTTAGGAACTTTCTCAAATATTTTCTACTTTCTGATATATAGTTTTTTCTACAACAATAAAAAAAGTTAACATTTTTATTCTAATAACAATGCATAAAGCAGGCAATTTTTTCACAGTTGTTAGGATATCTTGACACTGTACGTGTCTGGGAAAACGTTTTTCCACGCTTTCAGAAAACGTCTTTTCACGGTGACGGAAAACATTTTTTCACTAAATTTATATAGCTAAATAAAAATATTATAAAAAACGATGCAAATTAGTTGTAGAAAATATACTGTTTGTATTTTGTGGGCGAAATAGTGACATCTCACGCACTAAAAATACAAACGTTGCGCACATAATAGAAAAATAACTATTTTATATGATCGAGCATTAAAAAATGTACTTGACTGGGTTTTCAGGGCAGTAAGTTATGTTTCCAAATTACTAAACAGTAAGTAATTTCTAACCCATCGGGGTATCGATAAGTAAGTACCTATATGGTAACTGGAGACAATTGGCATCTGTTATTGCAATTTGTAAAATACATTGCATACAGGCATTGCAGGCAGTAAGTTTTCAAATAGAAATAGTTTAATAAATTTAATTACAAAATAATAATTCTCAGAGAAATATATAATTAAAAATAATTATTGGTTATGATTTCTCCCGTCAATATTACCATTTTAAAATATATGGTTGTAAATCAAAAAATATTGTTTTGTTAAAGTAAAAATGAAAGTAGAAATTATAATAGAAACTGCAGACCTTTCGCTTTGGTATCATATTAATAAAAGAACATTGAAGGAATTTGAGGGTAATGATAAAATTTTGAAAGTTTAGTTGGATGTTTAAGTTCCCCAACACCATATTAATTACATTAGAATAATAAAATCCCCTTAACCCTCATTTGAAGTTGACGACCGAGTTGCAAACAGTAATCGTCCAAGTTTCCTTTGAAAGTGACGTTAGCTCGCTACGCTCACTGCTGCCAATCTAATTTCCCTCATAATACTTCCCTCACTTGTTTCGTTTCTTACATCAAATTACTAAGGGTAAGGGCTACCCTGTCGCCACCTAGCCGCAACGAGCTTTCTAATTACCGCTTTATTTATATCGCACGAGGCCCTGGAATACAACAATTGCCAAGCCAGAATTTCAACTATTTCATTTCGGGATTATTACACAAATTCTCATACCGCTAAATAATACTCTTACCTTATTTAATTCTTAATATACATTTCATATTTTGGAATTAACATTTATAGTTATCAATTTTTACAAATATTTATGAACAATTTAACTGTGTAGAATAAAAAAATGTGAAATTTTCAATTTTTATTACATCATATTCTTATTTTTCTTGATCTTGAAATGGCATGAAAATGTCGATATTTTAAAAGAAAACCCACAAAAATTAATGCAGTAAAGCATAAGTCTGTCTCTCTTTAGTTGTTGATATACATGTCCATCTACTTGGAAGATAAATAATAATTTGACATTGAACTTCGAATGTCAATATATCAAAAAGATTTTAAGATATTAAACCTGTTTGAAAATATTTGAAAAATAAACCCCCCAAAAATATAGACATTTCTAGGACCGAAAGACATAAGTACACACATTTTCAAAAAGAAATACCAACAGATAATTTTTTTATTAAGGACTAAACATATCGTGAGAAAGAGAAACAAAATTAAGCGTGATTTTTAATCTTATTTTAAGTTTTTCAGACATTCTTCCATAAAAATTGAACTAATTAATTAGTCTATTTAAATAAAAATTTTGTCCATTTTTTTGTCCAGGAACAATTTTTGGGTCAATTCAATTTTGGACGAGAATACCTAGATAAGAAAAATAGATATTGTAATGCGTTTTAAAAAATTGGAAGTATTTTTTTTTAAAAATTAAAGGTGATGCTATTGTAAAGTAATAAGGAAAATTTTAACTTTCAACAGGTAAAATTAATTATGATAAAAATATTAATTTAATAAATCACTATTTTAAAATATTTTTTATATACCGTTTTGCCATTCTTACATCGCAAGTTCAAATAATTGAATTGAAAAACAATTGAAAATTGGACATTGTATTAAAGAATGTGTGTTAATATAAATTATAAATACAGCCTTATAAAAATAAATATTTTAGGTATCCTTTTCTAGGAACCTACATTTTATAGAGGATTGCAAACAACTTAACACAATAATATTTTTATTTACAATTTGTGATATTGGAAACTCGAGATTTTACATTCCACCCAATTGGAGAATTAATTTAAGAAGGAAAAAAAATTGATAATAAAATGTTACTACAACATTTGGTAACACATCTTTGGGCGTTTACACCTGGATCACTCGCACATTCGCATTGGGAACAATAGCGGCGTATCCTGTATGCTAGTCGTTCTGCTCTTAATAGCATTAGCCGGCATTAGAGCGTCTCGCCCACTAAGTGAAATTTTGTTTTACGAAAAAAATCAAATGACTGAAACAACGCCCGTTTCGTTGTCGCGCACTCGTGTTGAAAGCTTTTTGTAAGTCTGCAACGATGTCGTTCCACCGATTCAAGTGTTCAGGGCTTGTTGGGTGCGGTTACAGATTTTACTACTTGCGCAGGAACACTTCTATTCATAAATAGCTAGATATTTTTCAAAAGAACTAACTTACTACGTTTTACAATAAGTTTAAACAAATGCAAATTTAATTTATGTAATTTTTGGAATAATATTATACGTATATCAAGGGATAGAAATAATTTTTCTCAGTGCCGGATTAACCAATAGACATGTAAGACAAATGTCTTGGGCTCGGAAACCGGAGGGGCCCAGTTTCAATCTGGGACCTCACTTTTGTAAATTTGATTAGAAAGGATTAGGTGAGAAATTTAAAAATGTACACATATCGATAAAAAAATAAATTGTAGCTACAATATTTGAAAATTGACATGTTACAGTTATTTTAATAATAGAAAATATTTATTTTTAACAATTGTATAGGCACTTTGAATTTGTGTTTGTAAAGCTCTAAAACCAAATTAGTTATATGAATTGTTTAAATAAGTTTAAAATTTTAAATTGACATGAAATGTATTTTTTGTTAAAAATCAAATTTAAAATATAAAATCAATGTAAAAATAAATGGAAGAATATAATTTTCTGGATTGTAGTCAGGATTAAAGAATATTATAGCTGCAACAAATTTCGGTCTCTCGTAGGCCTTCTTCAGAGACTACAATCACCTAGGAGAGACCGAAACTAGTCGAAATTTAATTCTTAAAAATACATATTCTCTATTTTATAAAATAACCTAACATGTCATTATTTTCAAATTGATTAAATGCTTCATAACAAAAACTTATCTTGTTCATGCAGAGATAAAAAAAAATATGTACATAGGGCCCGATTTATTTTTTATGTAGTGCCCAGAATCTTCCCTAGGTGTAATTTGTACCTAGTGGTTCGCCTTCTCCAAAGGTGCATATACTATTTTTTTTACAAGGACTTATATTCATTAACATTATTTATTAATATCTTAAATTCATGTCCATAATTTAAAATATTAATAGCCTTTGCAGAATTTAAACTATGATCGTGATAGCTGTCAAACATCATTTTATTTTTTGTATAAAAAACCTTTAAAAATAATATAAATTGTGAACAAATTAATAAGAAGTTCTTATATTTTAGTATACTTACTGAAAACTCCTTTCCAAGTTTTTATTATATATAATTTTCCTAAGGAATAATACTACTTCTGTTTTGGTGTTCTTGAAATTGAATTTTCTTCCCGGAGATAAAATCTGGTAAACACCTTAGGTATAAATATATCTGCCGATTTCTCTAATAATGTAGTATTGTACATCTAGTAGGTACTAACCTATGAATGTAATATTTTATTTATTTATTAAAAATACGATAAATTGTGATAAAGCGATCTGAAATATAAGTATTCAAAATTGGCATTATATTAGAGAAAGGAAAACAATTTTTCTGGATTTACGATCGTATAGGCTGCGTCGTAAATCAAAATAATCTGGTGAGAAAATCTTTGGGGAAGATGTAGTTTTATCCGGAGTAAGATATAGAGAGGAGAGAATGGTTAGAGCATGCACCTTTGGGAATTAGACCTGTTGGTATTTTACATACATATCGTCTGTTTAAGATTCGCACAATTCCAGCTCGCTGGGACGTAATCTTCCGTAGGTCAATGAAAGTTCCGGAATTTATATCAAACCACGTTTGAATTCGTTAATTAGCATTCATAATACCCGTATAAAATGTAAATATGAAACACAATGCGCGATGTTCAATGTTGTCACATATTTGTATGCAAATGGATAAAACTGAAATTGGTTTCCATAAAATTATATTTAGATATTCAGAACCGCAGCAGATTTATATAATTCCAGTGTTGTTTGTAAATAGCGAGTGACACTAATGTTACTGCTTCAGAACAATGGATGCACAGCTACTGTTGCTTTATATCAGCGCATAAAACAACTGCAATCCAAAACTTCGCCATTCCCAGCTCACGTTTATAGGCCGTAATAAACAATCGCGCGATACTTCAATTCGCTTTTAACTGTTTCACACACAAAAATAACTCACTCACAGTAAAATCCTTGTTTATCAAAATTTTATGTGAGAAAAAATTACGAAGCTAAGTTGTTACTTTAGCATTTTATTACCCTCATATCAGATCCTTTCTCAAACACATATAGATTACCTGAAATAACTTTGTCTTTTTTTCTTGGAATGTAACGATTGTGATCGTTTTGTTCTGTTGTGTAATAATGGTTTTCTCAATCGTGGAACATATATTATTTTTTTCACTACTAGAATTTCAATCCCAATTTTAGTTAAAAATTATTTTATTAATTATAACAAAGATTTTAACATGACTATTTACTTGTTTCTTAATATTCACAAAATAATGTAGGCTGTTTGTTTGGCAACCTTACTTTTGATTTTTAATTTGGTTTTATTTGATTTACTTATTTAAATTATATGGCAAATTTAAATTATGCGTCCATACTTTACACTTTTCTTGAGATTAAATGATTCAAATTATATTTGGATTTAGAGATTTGAGTTTCTTTACTTTTAATAATTTATTATTGACCCATTTCTCATATCAAATATTTATTGAACTAGGTTACCACGGTTTCTAGGTAAAACATGTTAAATAAAGGTTAATAATAGTGGGTGTCTAAGCTAGTAGTGAAAAAAAAAACCTGACCAAATATTAACTGTCATTTGATATGTTATTCATACATCAGTGCATATATATTAGACTACATTTTTCTTAAAGGAATAAAGTGAGGTAATAAAGTAAAAGTAAATAACAATTCTCCTTGACGACAGAGTTTCATAAAAATACATGTCAATTTAAGAATTAAGCACAAATAAATTAAATTGTTTAAATTTATTGGTCGGGAGAAAAGTTTCGTGTGCATTTCGGGAATAAACTTTGTTAATCCCTCAACTGAAAATGCCCTCGGCTCCACCTAGAGCTTTAATTACATTCTCGGGAATAAAATCTTAGTTTATTCCCTTACATAAATAACAATTATTACTTTGCGCAGTTTAAAATTAAATACAATCTAGGTTTTATTCTAGTATATAGTTAATATAATTAAATTAAAAAGTTATTCAATTTTTTTTTGTTATATACAATGTGACAGAATAAAATTAAAAACGATGTTAATTAACGGTTTTTATATTTATGTACTTTTATACTTTATGTTCTTTTGTAACACCCTGTATGGTAGTTGTTATAAGTTAACCAGCGTAAAACTTTATTCTTTATTGTTGTTTGGAAGTTATAAATACCCATTCTCTTTTTTTCAGAATCCTGAAAGAGTGACAAATAAGAGACTCCATAGCACCCCTGTAAGTCTTCTTTTTTATATGACCTTTAAAACTATCCCCTCTCTGAATTAACACTTGGGAACAGTGTAACTCCAGTTTAATTTTTTTGTGCAAAATTTCATTCCCGTGGTTTGTCCCTATCCCGGGGGATTTAAAACACTCGGTTGGTCGCGTGTAGCGTGTAAGCGTGTTTATGGGTGTTACAGCATCCTGCTCTAATATAAAACTTCGTTTCACGACCGTTCGCGGTTTAAAAATAAAGTCGTAAACGTGACTCGCTGGTCATATTGTCCTTGCAGGCTGATGTATGGAGGAATTACCGCTCAATTAAGGGCCTTCCATGCCAGGATAATTTATTAATTACTGCAGAACAACCTTTTACACATGAAAGATTAATAAATAATTTTTCAGCAAGATACTTTCTTTTTTATGTTAGAAAATATGAATTCAAATGTCAGTGATATATGCAACTATTTTCATAATTTTATAACAAAACAAGGGTGCATTAGATTAGATATTATGTATGACAATTAACTCGGATTTTTTTCAGCAGCTACATTTAAAAAACGACCCCGAATCTAATAGTACATTTTCATTTGTTCTAACAAGAATTTTAACCGAATAGTTTATTTAAACTATTACGTCACATATTTTTTTTTCAAAAATAGTGATATTTCAGATTTTTCCAACTGATGTATCTAAAATCCGATTTTTCTATTTTTTATGTCTGTTTCTGTCTGCCAATGTACAGACATATATACATATTACCTATACATAATAATATAATTGAGTATGTGTATGTGTATATACATGCGAGTGATTTTATTTTAGAAACTCTGATATCTAAATTTTATTGCGTTAAAAGGAAAGCTGATTTGTTTGGCAGCCGATTTTTTGAAGTTCTTAGTACGTTTTCTTTCAAAAATGAGGGTGCTTTACCTAAAATGTAATTTTAATATCATTGGAATAGCGTATTTTGTTGAAAGCAACAAAATAAAAATTAATTACCAAAATTACATTAGATAATATGCATTTCATCTAGAGATAATTGTTTTTAATACACAATAATAATAAATATCATATCCTTGTATCTAAATGAATATTTGTAAAGATAACAACAAATACTTACATACGACTGTACACTTGATATCTTCGATCTAATTATCGCCATTTCTTGCTACACATAATCCAGCACGTTGAATAAATGATGCACTTCAAGTCACTATAACTCAGTATCACTGTATGCATTTATTTTCAAAAAAACTACACTGCCCTACACGATAAAAATAACTAACCAGCAAAGAGAGAAGATTAACAATAATGTCGACGAAAATATGTGTGTAGCTATTGCCAGATTACATTATTAATTAAACAACGTCAGACATGTATTAGGAGCTACGTAAACAATTACTCGTATATTAGCAGATTGAAATAAAATTAGAGAATAGACATCAACCAGTGGCCAAAAACATGTTCATTAAATACAATGATTTTTCTTTGTGAATTTAAAAATTTTCTGATAGATTTAGAGTACAAATTTGTTCAAAAGATCATGCTTGATGCAACAGCACGTCTGCACTATAAGATTTATTAATTTTAAAATGTAACATTTTCGTTAAAAATTAGACAGCCATGAAAATAAAAATACTTATCTAAATACACATACTGTATATATGTGTGTAATGAATCCTTGAAATATATTTAATTTACACTGTTCAACAGACCGAAGTCCAAATACAGGACAGGGGACCTGGGGACCTAAAGCTTGTAGTGGGTTCCGAGCCACTCGGACACAGCGGTATTTAGTTTTAAGTACAGATTTGTCGTCACTGGGATTTGAACCCTAGATTTCACACTCCGCTCAGCGAATAAAAGCGCGCTAACGAACTTTACGTCACCACCGCTCGTAGATTTCTTGCTTTCTTTCAGGATTTTGTAAAAAACAGCGTACAAATTAAAATTGATAACGCATATATTAAGAGGATGTTATAAAAAAAGCACTGTAATTAAAACGGCATTGTTGAAAACCGCACTAATCAAGAGTTTCCTGCATACAAATATTGTAGGGTTGGAGGCATCTCTTTTTATTTATGTGAGAAATATTTTGTTTTTATTAAGAACGCTTGACACTGCTCGGTAATTTAAATAGAAATAAGAAGTGTGCAGCTCGGAAGAAAGTCGCGAGCATCTTTTTGTTTAATATTAAATTTAAAACACATTCGCGCTAGACTAATAACATGCTTGAAAATTGAAATAAAATGCTAAAGAAGATTACTTAAAATGTAAAGTATAAGCTTCCACGTAGGAGAAGGAGTATTTCGTGCGAGCTCCACCGTACGTCTTCTTTTTAAAATGCACATAATTCCTGCCGAACATGTTATCATATCTGTTCCGACATAACTTGTTCCTGACAAGGACGATCGTCTATGTATAATATAAGAGCCTGATACAAGTAGAACAGAACCTGAAGAGCGAATTCCGCTATGAGCGCAGCGTGATGAATAACGGAGCCGTAAGGAGCCCGACTTTGACATGCATGTAGCGAGGATGTTGCACAGCGCTGCACCTACAATATTGATTCCTGCTTGAACAAATATTCCAATTTATTCATTCCTGCTTTCAATATTTGCTCCGCAATACTTCATTTGCGCTCTTACGTGAATTGCTGATGGATGCCGATCTATTTATTGTGCATGCAAATGCGCTCAAAATCAAACCCCATCATTTACTTTGTTCAAAAGATTTACCACTTTATACTTCTTTCTCTATATCAGTTATCTCTATCGTACTTCTCATGCCTCTTTTATTTAATTAAAACACCGTGCTGCCAAATGACAGCCTCATTAATCAGTATTCTAATCGGCAGTATTTTCTAAAAAGTTTTTTTCGCTAAGAATATCTATATGATGCCCCACTTTTCTGTAAAATTAGCTAGGAAGAAGGATAAGTACATTATTTCCGATGGATTGTCTGAGATCAGAATTTCTTACCGTTCGTAATGCTTACACGTTTTTACACGATGAAAATTCAATTTCTCTACCACCACATATTAACATCTTAGGCCTGGTATGATTCATAACAACCATGGTTTGTACAATAGTTTACCGGTTTCGGAAAATGACGACGTTATTAATAAATATTATTTTATAAAATTCTCTTGTCAGTAAAATTATGACTTTTTTACCAATTTACTATTGTTTATATAAACAAAGGTTTAATATCCTAAAATCTGTAAAAATGAATTAATGAAAAACGAAAATCCGTTTCCATGATATTTCTCAAACTTTCGTTCAGATTTGCAATTTTTTAGACTTGTAGTTTGTGATTCTATTTTTAAGAAAAACTGCGAAAATAATTAGTTATTTATCAATAATTGTAGTACTATTTGTATTTTTAATTTTAACAACAATGAGAAATGAAAGTACTAAATCATTTCTGTCCGTATGTACTAAATATGAATTTATTCACAGTTGTGTTAGAAATAGCAACCACTAAAAGCAACGTACTGTCATGGAAACAGACACATACGAATATTATTTTGTTATAATGACCTAAATTTACTATCCATTTTACACGGAATTATACCCAAAATAGCGATATAAATTTTTGCTTATTTCATTGATTTGGTTTCTGTTCGATTTGGCCCAAATATGCAAATGTTTCAACTAATAGAAATTGTGTTTACTATATAAATTTAGGAGTCTTTTTCTTTATCTGAATTTATCTAAATTTGCAAATTAAATTTAATAAAATTTTTCGGTTCTGAACTATGATTATTAAATCATTGGAAGAAACTTTTAGAACTCATAATTATAAATGAGACAATGTTTGGTTAAAATTTTTACAGAACTCATTCTAAATATTTTCTCATTTTGTTAATAAATCAATTTATGTTTCCTAATGTGAAAGTATTTATCAGATTTTGGGGTTAAAATAAGTTGCATCTGTGGAGTGGCGTGTAGTTTGTAGCGATGTGTAGTGTCCTCGGCTGTTTATGAAGTAGCCGTGTTCCGTTTTAAAGTTAACTTGGAGATTATGACGCTTCGACAGAGTTCAAACTCACTCGTAAAGTGCATGCTTTACGACGCCGTCGTAATCCGCGTTACGGACTTCAAAACTTCGCGTATTTTTGCCCTGCGTCAACTGTGCTGGATATTAATTTCAACTGCTGTCTTTTGCGTAGCTTGTTCATTTACTCCTCATTTCAACATTCAAATCCAATAATAAAACTTTCAATTTTTCTTTCTTCCTTTATTGACATTAAGGTTAAGGATAAAGTATTTAAATAATTATTTATGTACAAAGACAAAAAAGTACAAATTGTAATCGGATATGAATCTTAGTAAAAAACTTCTTCTTTTACACGGATTCTTAATACCTTCGTTAGGGTGTCAGATATTAGTTTCTATTCCATTGCTAATTTTTCTTATTCTATATTTTTCTCTGCTTCTGTATCCAAATCAATTTATTGATATTAAGTTTAATGATAAAGTATTTAAATAGTTATTTGTACCAAAGACAAAAATATGTAGATTTTTAGTCGGATCTGTGTCTCTTATTGTTTTCTTCACGAATTCATAATACCATATAAGGTATATCGGATATTAGTTTACATATCTCGTTCTTAACCAATTGTTTCCATGCTTTCTCATCCATTGCCTTTTTTTTCATATATTTTTCTCTCCCTATCTCGTCTATTATTTATATTTTTTTGATTATCACTTTTTTAATTAGATTATTTTATTTCATTCTTTTCTTATGTCCCAACCATTTTAGTTTGATTTTTTATTTTAATATTATATCTTATGGTCTGCTTATAGTCTGATACTTTCATTTGTTTCTCTGTGCCATTTTGTTACCTACTCCCAATATTTTGTTCAGTTATTTTATTTCAATTGCTGTTAGCTTGATAGAAGTTTTTTCTGTAATATCCAGAATTTAAAAAAATCTTAAAAGCTGAATACTTTTCGGTTCGCTAAATATTTTTATTTTCAATATTTAAATCCAACAATTTTTTTTTAACTATTTTCAACTCTCTTTTTTTAATAAGTTTAATGACAAAAATTTTATGTGGAAAGTTATTAACTAAAAGAATCTTAGTTTTGTAGTATTAGTGCAAAATACACATTCGATAGTGTTAGATTTCCGTTAATAAAATGCCAGTATTTACCACGCAATGTTTCTTTGCTGTCGTACAATCATGGAAACCTGCAAGTGATCTGTTGTCGTTTTGTTGGAAACAGTGACGTCAGACGACCAGGAGCGTAACACTCGCCGACATTTCGCTGCGACAGGATATTGTCCAGAGCGTTCTGAACTATATCAAGCTTGCGATTGTAGTAAAGGTCGCTAGATCCCTCGATAATTGACACTAGGGAATTACCACTCCTACGAAGTTGGGAATAATTAATTCCTGGAACATTATTTTTGGAATAAATAATCTATAAACCAGGGCATGTAACCGAAAAACATACTGATTAACGGTTAACCCTTATAGAGAACGTTATAATAATAATGGTTTTAGTTCGAAAACCGGTTTTTGAAAATTGGAAACCAGTTTAAACCGGTTAATATATTGGTTAAAAAAATAATTAAAATTAATTAACACAAATTAATTATAAAAATTTGATTAAAAAAAATTACAGAATAATTAATTTTAAAAAATAATAAAATATTACCATTTGAGAAAAATATAACAATTAAAAAAAAGCAATTTAATTAATTAATATTCACAAAAATTCGCGTAATATCTTCAGAAAAACGCAGGTCACTTTCCAATTTTAAACATGCCTGTGTTGTCAAAGGCCGTATTTATTTGGGACTTTTTAAGTAATCTCAACGGCCAAAGAGACTATCTACATTTATGACTCTCCAATAAAAAATTGTAAAAACTGTCATGACTGTCATGTTCAAATACAAATAGAAAACATAGATATAAAAAAAAATATTAAATTTTTTTCTCGCTA
Source organism: Stenolophus ochropezus (assembly GCA_035578165.1). Classification (NCBI taxonomy): domain Eukaryota; kingdom Metazoa; phylum Arthropoda; class Insecta; order Coleoptera; family Carabidae; genus Stenolophus; species Stenolophus ochropezus. Next base: position 14,252,074 of record JAQOWZ010000001.1, on the reverse strand, counting down.
AATGATATTAAAATAAAGGTTAATGTTCGCTAAAACCGGTTTATTTATTTTTTGGTTAACGGTTACCGGTATTTTCGGCCTGAAAAATATCGGTTAAAATTACCGTTAAAGTTCGCAATTTTCGTTCAAAATATCGGTTACCGGTTTTTATTAACCGTTTTTTTAACCGGTTTCATGCCCTGCTATAAACTGAAACAGAGGTGGGTTGCGCACATATGCATCAATTTCAATTGTTGGTATCGACATCTTAGTCATGTTAGTTTTGCATCCCAATATGCACGTCTTCATCAGGATTCACCTGGCGAATCAAGAATCAATGGTCCACCTAGGATGGTTTTACGAGGCAATCACTGTTCGATTTATAGCCATAATTAGTTACTCTGTAGGCGATTACGAGCAATAAATGAACATGAAACGCTGTGGTATCACACAAGAAATACACCGCAAAGAATTTAAATTCAAATTAAAGTTTAATGGTGATAATACTAATTTTACATTCGTCGTATGTCCAACTGAGTAAGAAACGACTTATTTATTGATGATTGCAATACATTCTTACAGGAAGAATTAAAATCATTACCGATACTTAGACTTTAACGATATTATTAATAATTATTATTTATGCTCAAGATGTTAAAAGCTTTATTTTGTGAAACGGGATAAATGAATTACCACTTTTAACGTGTATATTTTATAGTATCTCAAACACCATAACGAATAAAGCAATAAAGGTGAAACTAATAGTAATTAATAATAAATATCTATAAAAGCTTGTAAAGCTACTAAGTATTTATTTTATTTATTTAGACACTAATCTATATATATTTTGAAATACATGATGTGTCTTAATATTGTAATATATGAATAATTAAAATATTTTAGTCTATTGCCTATTTTTACAGTTGTTGCTTAGTGCCTCCTTAGTTGAATTTGATATTTTGTGTTTCAGTCTGTGAACTGTTTATTTTCTGCATTCATCTTTAATAGGCTTGACTCTATGAATTCTCCGTTAAATTTTTGTTATTATTACATTATGTGTTTGTGCATGTATTTTGTAGAAAAATAAACTTCTCCAACCATTTAACATTAATTGTAATGGTCCACTTGGTTTGCGCCCTCCGACTTGAATTGAGCAGAATGTAAGATCTGATATTCCATTTCTAACATCGCCAACTATTAACCAAAAAAAAAGCTGTCCAAGTGATTCCATACACATACATAGCTATAGGAGGCCAATTTAGCGATTTTGTAGGTAAATCTAGAGATATTGGAAATCAAAAATATACTTTTAAAATCAGTAACGACATGTCTCATATATATACGAGTAGTTTTCCCTGCCAAGTTAACAACTTTTGTGAAGATATATATTTTGTATTAATACGGCGAATATACGGTAAATAAAATATTAGAAATTTACGTAAATATAAATGATATGTACCAGTTATTTTTTTTGCTGTTGGTATTACTACAACACAATTTACAATTTTCCTTAATTCCAAGTTGTAAATTAAGGCGATTCGCTTTAAATATGTGGGACATAGTAAAATTATTGCTATAATTAGTAAATACAAAATTTATGTAAAATTGTATTTGAAGATTTTTGAAAAGCATTGGATTTCTTTATTTTATTAGTTGGCAACACTGGTTGTAGGTTCCTTACATATGCTTCAGGCCGACAACTTACTCTACCAAAAATGTAAGTAAAAATTGTTAAGGAAGAGGTGAAGTTTACTTCTCATTTTCACTTATAGCCAAAATTTCCCTAGGGTTGTAGTGCCAATGTAGATAATTTATTTATCTAAATTTATTAAAAACATATAGTGAGCATCATTTCATCCTTTGACATCTGAAAGGACGAAACAATGAAATGTAAATTTATATTGTTTTGTTTTATTATTTATAAAGTTTTTATTTCAGTTTCATACTTTTTAAAAACATAGTCATTTATGTAAAAGATAGCATTTTATTTGTTTGTGTGAATAGATATTATTATGCTTTGGGTATATGCATTTTAAAAATGTAGAGCAATTAGATTGAACGGGCCGTGTCAGCAGGTGAACGAAAGCGATTGATTGAGCGTTATGGGCGCCGGCAAAGGGCGTAAAGTAATTGTAGTTGAAATGATTGCGGTGGACCACAATCATTTATTCCATGCGGATCACGTGTGGTCTGCAGCATGTAACGCACGTTAGGCCGTTACGTTGGCTGTTGGTTATAGGAAGTAACGTGCCAGTCGCCGAGGATCGTGCCAAGCATAGGTCAGGAATCCGCATCGGCCTACGCATCGTTTATTCATTGCTCATCATAAATAAGTAACTACTACTTTCAAAATTAATAATTGTTAATTCTTCAACAGAAATAACATAAACAAGAAGATATCAGTAAAAATGAAAAAGCATGTAAAACAAAAAGCGGATCATAAGCGACTAACAGAAGAAATCAACTTTTCTTTGAGCAAAAGTACCCACATTATATTAAATAAAAATGCTTCAGATAAGTCTTTAAGAAAATTCAATTCTGCATCTAAAATTTTAGATTTTTTGTAGTTAACCATGTGTATCAAACTAAAATGATATTAAGTATGATCATCTTTAGCTGTCAAATTAAGGTTAACTAAGAAATGCAGTAAATAATGAAAAGGATATGTACAACCTACATTAGGAAATAAAGTTTATTCAAATACTGAAACAAAATATTAACACAACAAGACATATTAAATTACATGTTCAAAATTCCACCATTCTGGACAAAAACTGTATTCCAATCTGTTACAGAATGCCTCCCGAACATTGTTAAGTTATAGTTCTTTCACCATTATTATTTGCCTATTTACCATATTTTTTAAATGATAAAAAAAACAACACTTAGTTAAATCTGGTGATCTTGGAAGCCAGAGTCCTCCCGTCTAATCTAACTGGAAAGGCACTATCTAGGTAATCCCTTACTACTCAAGAATTATAGGCAGGACAACGGTCGTGTTGGAACCATATTCTCTCCAAATTCAAATTTTCTAGTTCCGGACCCACATTTTCGACTAAAAGTTCCATGCAGTTTTTCTTAAGAAAAAAAAACCACATAATAATCTATTATGATTTTATAAAATATCTTATTTATAATAATAGCTGCAATAATATATTCACTTACTAGCTTATATCCTATAAAAACAGCTAGCGTAAGTATGAAAACCTAGACTGAAGAATGTAGACCGCATCGTTCGTTTGGAAATTACAGATTGCATTTTGCATTGACTGCAACACAACCCAACTCAAACAAACATTTTCGATGTCCACCGAGTTACTATTGGTTGGAGCTGCTATCACCTATGCTGTTTTCACTGTATTCAACACATATTTTGCATCATTCTTCTTGTATGAGTTTCAAAGTCAAAATTAGTTTTTTGTTCATTGTAAAGGTTGACAAAAGCAGAAGCAAATTTTAAGGTTACCTCTGGTTACTAAAATAACTAATATTTAAACTGCTTAATAAATAATAATTATCTTTATTTATGAGAGGAGACTGTGCCTTCCTTATCTCCTCTGACGAGCCATCACGGACGTTTAAAAAAGTTTAAAAAAATGTAATATGGAGGAATATTGATACGTCAAAATTTATTGAAAATAAAAACAGATGCCATATTGATATGTTCGTTTTAACGAACTAGTTTCATCTATGAGATCCTTTTTATATGTGATATGAATTTTGCATTGTTCCTCCAAGCGTATGCAAAGATAAGTTGTACGAACAGTGAGTATATTTGGTGAGAAGCATAGTGTAGAACTTTCGGGATTTGTTGTATTGCGGGGAATTTGTCGGCGGTTCTTGTTTTCAATCTGAAGTTTAAGAATGTCTACAAGACGCGTATCAATAGCGAATTCTTGCTGGGTTTCTTGTACCTGACAGACTTCTCTCATATTTCACCTTCCTTCCTCACAATCGCTGCACTCTTCAGGGGTACTCAAACAGTTAAACACCTTAGTTTTTTTGTTTACATTCATTTTAAAATTGTTTAAAAAGGAGTCTGTTTTGAAAAATATAAAATTATTTTTATAGACCCATTATGAAAATTATTGTATTATGTTTTGTCAAAAATGTATGTTGATTTATTAATTTTTTTTTAGTGGGTTCTGGAACACTTGAATATAGAAGTTTTTACCTCCCGCCTATCAATATATAGATAAGGGAGGTATTGTTTTTTGTCAGATTTCTCGAGTGTGAGTTTTCAACATATGAGCACGAATTAGGGTCCCTAGAATACGATTTCACTATTTTTAGCGTGATGTCTGTATGTCTGTGTGTGTGTGTGTCTGTGTGTATGTGTGTGTGTCTGTGACGATTTTTCGTCCACGATAACTCCAATACGATACATGTAAAAATTATAATATTTGGCATTTAAGACTTATATTCAAATATGATGAACTGATTAGTTTTTGAGTACAATTGGTTAACCGGAAGTAGTACTTTACTTGAAGCTTTAAACCGTTTTTCCAAAAAAAATACCTCTAAATACCATTTTTTCGCAAATTACGTTATTTTTAAATATAAAGATTTTATAATTTTCTACCGATCTGCATAATTACGTTTATATATAACTTCTAGCTAGATAGAAAAAAATATATAAATTATATTCATTTTATGTATCGTTTAGGCCAAGGAATTTTTATAAAACAGATGAGTTATTCATATGTTCACAAATTTTGACATATGTCAAATATAATGTAAGTGAGTTTAATAGATAAAATAAGTAAATATGAAGCAGTTTTGTTCTAAAATTAAAAATAGTGGAAGAAATATATAAGAAATGTATTTGCATACATGAATCAAGGTAAATACGGTTCCGGTTTTAGTAACGTCAAAAATAGCTGTCATATTGGTCATACAAATTTTATGAAGGAAATTTTAGGTACGAAATAAATTAAAAATATTCTGAACTGTAATAACAAACTAATTTTAAAACTACAAATTAAAGGTATTAAATAACTTATATAGAATATAATATGTATTACTACAGTTGCGGGAGGTATTGTGTTGGACACATCAGATTTTTTTTTATTTGTTTAAGGGTTAAGAGGTGAGACCTCGGTTGAGACCCCAAAGCTGTAAGGAGATGAACTAGTTAACAAATTGTTGGCATTTTTCATATGTGGTATTTTCTTGGTACAAACAGCGACTACAAATTACACATTTTATCCAATCATTTTTTTATTGTTTTTTTTTTTTAATAATAATCTTCATTGCATCCCCCTCACATTTATTTTCATAACATTCAACTTCTTTACTTATACTCTCATCTTAAGAGGGTGATTAAACATTTTATTTGTTACTCACTTGTAAACTTCAATTTATCAAGGCACTCTAGTAAGTAGTTAAGTTTGATTTAACAAGTTACTAACTTGTTAAAATTTAACAGGTTAGTAGATTAGCTGTCACTGAAATAGGTTAGGATTTATTTATATTAACCTCTTTTTTTTTCTGCCAATCTTTGAAATCTTTATATTCTCGTTCGTATCTTGACGATGATTTTCCTGGTAATAAATTTGTAAGTACGCTGTTTGCTTCACTAATTATTGCTTCGGGCACATCCATTTTCCTGATTTGCATCAAAAGTAAATAAAATAACAAAAGCACAACAATCAAAGCCATTTTGACAAATGTAGTTCATAGTATCCGTAAGAGATGGCAGCACGCAGCACTCGTGTCAAAATAAATTTGAGTAATGTGTTTTTAACTTATTTTAATTTATTTACAAGTCAAAAACAAATAAAATATTGAACAATACACGCGAGGTAACGGGTTTAACTGGCTTCAGAAGGATAACAGGCTCGTCTTCGACTCGCCAGTTCAATTCTTCTGTCCGCCAGTTAAACCCTACTTACCTCGCTAGTAATGTTAAATACTATAACACCAGTTCTTCAGAACTCGTGGAATAGCGACTAGTGGTCTTTTTAGCAATAACAATTATTTGTACCATCTCTCCTCAGCATAGGTACTCCATCAGTACTTAGAGCAGATGTTAAATGGACCTCTAAATTCGTTATGACGGTTTATAAATAGTACCACATTTTAGATGATGTTAAGTTTTATGCACGTGTTTATAAAGTGTGTACATAAATAATTAGTTTAAACCTTTAAACTAGGGTTGGAAAAAATCTAATTTTTTTTAATAAAAATGATTTTAGCCAAATCAAAATTATATTTCAAATTTTATCACATCCGATTTATGTTTTATTATGTTTTTATTATTACAAACTATTTTTAATAACTGGTATACAATATTTAATAAATAGTATAAAATAAAAAAACACCATATTTTTTGTAAGTGAAATAAAACTATGCATTTTCATCAGTGCTGCCAATCTGTGTTTTAAAAACACATATCTAAAATCCATTATTGAAAGATAAATGAAATACAACCAGGTTAATCTGTTTTGTCCCTTTAAGTAATTCAGTACTCAGTACAAATTTTAAATTGCCGAGAAGATTTCTGGTAGGAAAAGGAATCCGAATTGGGATCATTTGTTGAAAGAAATGTTAATAATCACAAAGAGTTTATTTTATTTTATGCTGATATGCGTTTTGATGTGAGTTATTTGTATGTAAATGTTATTGGAAATAAAACACTGTATTCAATTTGCATAAAAAATATTTTATTTAAAACTTGATTGTTTTTCTTGATTTAAATCATAACAACTCTAGCTTTAAACCTACCGAAGAAATAATTAAATAATCGTGTATATAAGCTACAATTTTTTTGGCAATTTTTGAAGTTAATTTTGGGTTATTCAGTGTTGACTGCATTAATTTTCAAGCACCTATTTTCACTATTTCTAAACAAAAAAATTAACATTTCTTTTTCCTTACAAGAGATATCACTCAAATCTACTTTTAATACCGTCTATTTCTCTTACCATTCCATCTCTTACAACAATTCGGAAACCCCAGTTTTATTCATTTACGAATCGTGTTCGAATGACTCCCAGTTTGACAATCCCTGGGCTTATCTTTTCCTCCTGCAACTGAACACTGCATATCGCCATGTGATTGCAGGCTGCGGGTACCTGACACCCACTCCGTGTCCCTGACTGCGGCTTCCAACCAGTAATCCGCTCCCACAGCGCTACTTTACATCTGCACCGGCCAACATATGTGCGCGCACGTGCAAAAGAATAAACATCACGAGCTTCAAATCGCACTCACATCGCAAAAAGTGCTCCACTTTTAAATATTTGACTTTGCTCGCGGATATAACAATCCGCCAGCATCACAATAGTCAATAGAGAAACAACGTTTAAAGGTTGAATTCTTTGCTATCTATTTTCCCTAAAAAGTCATGCCTTGATGCACTCTCCAGGACAGTTGACATTTCCGAGAGGTGACCTCTTGTAAGCATACTCGGTTAAAAGTGTAGGGTTTACCTTATATTACAATATAGTTGCATTGTTGCTTGTTTGTATAAAAAGGTTTTTACATTGTAACTGTTCTTGGCAAATGTTCTTATTTAGAGGACTGCTATGACAAAATTGTAGATGTACGAGAAGTACATTTCCTTTACGATAGAGGATCTAAGATATTCATATTACCTACAACTTCATATATATTATGATTGGTTACTGTTGATAAGTTAGGGTACATTTAAGAACGTTTTTGCGAATATGTCACTATTTTACTTTCAATTTTGAAACCTGCCTAGTAATATATATATAGTATATAATGACATAGATGAAATGAGGTACAGTGGACACTGTCCCATGGTGGGGTACAGTAGATAATGGGGGTACAGTAGATAATATTACAGGGATAATTTTAAAAAATACCATTAATACCACAATAGGATATAGTGAGTCATGAATTTATCGGTAAAATTTAGAAATAGTTTTTGCATAGTAACAAATAAATGAGTTTCAAAATGACATTTATATTGAAAGTGGGACAGCGAAGCTAGATTTGTGAATATTTTTTTAACTATCAAATGAAGCATTCTGATTAGTTGTATATTATAATGAATAATCAAACAAACATTGGAGCTCTAAATTTGTTGCATTTATTCGGTAAAATTTACTCATAATTCCTGCGAAGTCGCCGTAACTAAGATCAAAAATGATTCAATGTATTCGTAAGATTTACCGAGAAATTCATGACTCTCATTATATTATGTATGAAAACTAAGATAAGTAGCTCACAACATTTACCTATATTGATGATTTTCTAAATAGTTCTGGTTTTGATTGCTGTTCGTGAATATTTCTTTATAGTGCGAACTGTACGTTAACAATACGATTTTATTTAAAACCTTATTTCGTATTATTTGAGCATATCTTTCTACTAGTTCTTTTCCTATGTTCTCTAATATAGTGAAGCTTTGTTGGTTCCACATATTTATGCTGCTTATTTTTTAGAATAAATTTTTGACTTGTGTTGCCCAGTTATGTTTTGGAACGTTTATTTTTTGTTATAATATAAATATAACATGACTGATATGCTGCGACAAAACATACATATTTAGTAATGAATAATATGCTTTGACTGTGTTGAGAATTATTTCAGAACAAGTGTGTAATGTTTGTGGCACTGACCTTTGAAAAGTTGCTGATGATAGGGGTATCAATTACCATTACAGCAATTACTTCAGTAATAGAATGTAACTCTATAATTGTGAGTATGTATACACATATGTAATTACAAGAAGAGAAGAAGTGATAGTAAGATGTTTACAGCGTCTCATCATATCTGAGATCCAAAAGTAATGATCCTTAATTACGTGTAATTGTTAAACGCTCGCTAATTTCAACTAGCAATTAAGAACTTGTTGCTCAGGTATAATTTATATCCTGCCATGGGTCCTTACGAACAACGTGCGCCATAAACAACTAATTAGAACGTAATAAAAACCTCGTAAATGGTCAACATATACACAACATTCTTTCATTGTTGTTCCCAACTTTAATTTGGATTGTATAGTTGAAGACGAAACAATTAAGTCTTTACTATTATTGTACATTCTTTAAAAGTAACAATATTTAATTCTAAAAATTAATGTTATCAAAATTATAATTCCTTTGTTGAAATGTTGTATAAATTAAATGGTTGTCCTGGTTTCATAAATTAAAATTGTTTAATTGCTCGCTTTAAGCTTTTTGGGAATTATATTGATATTATTTTATAATGGGATATAAATAATTATATTAAAATAATATATTAATCATTGAATTTTCATAATCATATTATTTTAAACTCATTAGCCATAAACCTGTCAGAAAAATCTAGTGGAAAGTCCTAATATTTATGTTTCATTTTAAAATTCAAAATTTAATTATCATGCTGCAATAAAAATTAATTGGAAATGCGTATTTATTTATGTTTTCAAAATACGGAAAAACCAAATAAATACGAAAACCAGAAAATGGGAAACATTTGATGGCTCTGGCGGATTTGAGGGCAAGGCCAAATTGATTTGAAATTAGGTTGTTTTTGGCGAGCTCTTGTAAAAGTTATAAACTACGGTGAAAAGGATTATAATGAACATGGTACAATTACATTGCGCTTATGTTAATCTGATAAGGGTCCTCGTTTGTTAGATGGATTTTACCCCTGACATTTTTGTTGAACACGTTTTTTGCGCAAAATTTACACAATCAAATGCTAATTTTGATTACCGCATCGTACCATATCGCTTATTTACATCTATAACAACCAGCATAAAAATTTTCATTGGAATAATTTTTACAAAATTCAATATGTTTTCAATAAAGCTTTATCTTTCTATCTTTTTGCATTAGTAAAATACAAGTTAAATCAAAGAAATGTTGTAAAGTAGAAAAATAATAAACAGCGTGTACGTGCGAAACAGGATTTAAAAAAAAATGCAGATACTCTCTCTCCTAATAGATTTAGATCAACACTACAAGAGAGCAAAGTTGTTCATAATTAAATTCTACATCATATTAAAACAAAATTGAATTAACAGCATGTCTGCAGTATGAGTTTAACGACATATAATATGTATGTAACATTTCCTTAAAAATCAGACAGCCATAGAAATAAAAGAAAATATTAATGTGACAATTTAGTGAAGTATCACTGATTATAATTCTTATTGTTTGTATTTTGATAGTACTTAAGTTGAATTTAGATTATTATTCTTACATAATATACCAATATTACAAAAATATTAAGGTATCTTTTTTTGCACACCTATTATATCAATTTTCAAAACGATAATATAGGGAACATGTTTTTTAGATAAAAATATAAATTAATAAAAAATAAAATACAGGAGAAACATGTATTATTTTGATTGAACGAGTTTATTATTTATGGGCGAAGTTTTTTTTTCTAAAGTGATATATCAACTACAAGTTCTATACTTTAAGTAAGGCAATCAAAAATATTTAGATTAATGCGTTAATTTTTTATTTATAACATAATTTATTCATGTTGAAGGAAAGTTTTCTTAAGAAGCTTAAAAACAAGTGACGTAAGACTAATGTCTCGCAGGGTAGACGGCGATCGAACAGAATGGCCGCAATGAAGACAAATGATTGCGGTATCGGGTAACGTTTTCACAATTAAGACATTAAATAAATACCCTAGCCAGTAGGGGCATCAAACTGGGGTGGACGGTCAAGCTAACCTCCGAAACAGAACCTGATTGCTACAATTTTACCCAAAGAAAACTTATCAAAAAACATAATAGGAGATTGTCAAAAAAAGACAATGTATGTTTAAAATATGTTGGAATAAACTTGTATTTGCAATAACCTGTTGTACCAATATAGTTAAAATTGTAAATTTTAATAATAAAGTTCAGCGTCTATAAATAAATTACAAATAAATTATATAACAATGATATGTAACTTAACATCAAATTTAAAACTCAGACTACGAATTTTAGACATCTAATATATATACGTTTTTTCACGAAAGCGTTTCTCGTAAAATAGTGAGGAAAATTACTTTTTTCTATCTAGAGAGGAAAATGTACAGTGTGATACCAACAGTATAACATGGATATTAAATATTATTATAGAATGCAACATTGGAAAAAAATCTTTTTTAATAATGATATTCTTTAAAAAAAAATGGCAATCATGTTTTGTTCTTTTCTTTTTTCACATTATTTCACAGTTTCACAACTTGGCATATTGACATAGTACTGTAACAATTGCACTGCTAAATGTTAAGTTTACATTTTTTAAACATTTTGTTTAATGTGTCTAACATGAAAGGAAAGCACTTTTTCCACTCTCACTTGAATGCGTAGAGCTCGAGTAGTAAAAGATTCGCTTTCCTCTCTAGTTTGATAAATAACTATTTAATTACTGCAGGAATTAACATTTGTATTAAAACTTTAGATTTCACATTCTGTTACAATAAAAGAAAAATTATGGTATTAATTATGGTTTTAAGTTTTGGAGTAATTAGTTTTCGGTATACTGTTACACTGAAAAATTTTTAAACTTAAAATCTTAGTGAACAAATTACTTATTGATTATAGAACTTTATTTATATATTTATTAATTTGAAATATTTACTAAAGTGTAAAATGGATTAAATTTCCGATGATAGAAATTTGTATACAAATTAATAACGAAAAATAATAATTGTTTTTATTAGGTAATGTAAGAGTTTTTATTTACGGTTCAGTTAAAGGTTTCCATTCTAATTTCAATTTGATTTAGTTGTTATAGTTATTTTGACATATTTAAAATATAGTTTTTATTATGCTTTAAAGCTGGTTTTAAAATTCATTGTGTCTAAATTTTAGTTCTTTCCCACCTATACGTGTCCCTTTTCTTTGGGTACGGCCCTTCGTTCTCATCAGGTGAAGGGCGCGGGGTTTGGCCGCTAATGTGTGAAGGGCTGTGGAGGAATGCCGACCTATAAATTAATGACAGCGGACGACCCCGGACCATTTGTGTGAATGTGAATGTAAATTCCTATAATGAAAAATCATTGCGCTCGCCTACGTGCTTGCAAATGAGAAAAATCACACGTGGTTTACCCTGATTGTTACATGACTGCCGTTTAGAGAAACTTGATGGATTTGCCTCTAATTATTCACAAAACCTAAGTACTCAATGAATACATACCTACGTTTTAATAATTAGGTAGATACTATGTTAATCCAGTAGAAATGCAATATTTTTATCAGATCGATCTTTTAAGTGTGTAATAAAAATAACAGACATAATGAGGGATGGCTCACTTTTTGTGAGATACGGGGTTCAAATCCCAGCTTGAGTAATCTAAACTCAAATAAAAATACCGTTGTGACTGAGTTGTTTACAAATTACAAACTACTAAAAGCTGTGTAGATCCTATACTGAAGTTCTAGGCTGACAAAAATATCGGTCTACCTCGTGTATATCCAATGATAACCATTAAAATTAAAATTCTTAAAAAATATAAAAAGAAAATTATCAAAGAACTAGATCATAAGGTGTTATTAATTAATTTTCTTTTAATAAATTTAGAGCGTAAGATATTTATAATAAATATATTGTGTATATAAAAATATTATATTTTACACTTTTACATGCTATAACTAATATATAAATTGTCCATCAAAAGAAAATACTTGTGCTTTGTTGATATTTGAACTAGAATCGTTTGGAATACATAGTACAATTTGTACTTCTGATGCTTACTCAGTGGCTTAGCTAGAACCCTTTTTGCAGGCGATTAAGCGCCAAAATTCAGTTGAGCGCCTGCAAAAATTTTGAAACTAAAAAAAAATTAGAACTAAAAGTGCTAGTAAGAAAAATATATTTTGTTCTTTTCATTCGGTCACAGTTAAGTACACATTTTGTCAATAGATGATTAAAGCGAAATAATTCATATGTGCGGAATTCTGCCGGACAAGAAAGACTTCCTTCATTGGCAATTCTTAAAATAGAGAATAAAGAAACCTAATCTTCATTCTCGGATTGGTTCATTAATAAATTAGCATTAGCTATTTAATTTATTAACGCTAGTTTTTAAATGGTATTTTGAGTTCATTGAATAAATGTGTTTTTTTTTTGACATTCGATCTTAAAATGTATTTTTGCTTTTTGTAGACCAAAAGTTATTTAGAAAGCAATTAATTTTAATTCGTTAACAATTATTTATTGTTTGTTATATAGTACTAGTTATTATTATTATTATTTTCTTTTACCATTCAAGTTTGTTTGTTTTAAGCCTAGTATATATTATAGGAAAGTTTTGTCTAAAATGCTGAGAGCCTGCAAAACTCCACTCCTGGCTACGCCACTGTGTTTATTATGAAAGCTGATGATATTGCCACGTTCATATATCTGCGATGAGTGAAGGTATATGTAAGGAAAGTGATGTTTGTAGATAGAGAGAATATGCATTTGCACCTTGTAGTATTTACCGCTCGGTATAATTTCCATTACCCGGGCGGAGAAAGATTACCGCAGATGCAGGCGACGAAATGAAATCTTTCTCAAGTAACGAGATTCGCTGTTGTCGCCTTGCAGGATTACACGGCAGCGGATGCAAATAGCGGTTTAAATACCCAGCCCCCTGAATATTTTTATGCTTATTTGCAGCTCGAATTGAATTTCAAACTTCTTTTATGTTGAAAAGACGCAACCAACGAAATAATTAATTTCCTCAAGTGAAAAACGGGTGTCATCCGGGATAACATGCAACACGATCTGCAGGTGAAAATGTCGCATGCTTCAATAGGGAAATTTACAACGATATAATCTAATTTTCAGCCTGTAAGATCTCAAGTATCGCAAGTATTCATAAATATTTCAATTTTAAAATTCTGTAGAAAAGAATAAGTCACAAATATAGAGTTTTATTACAGCTTCAACTAGTTTCGGCCTCCCTAGCCCTTCTTCAAGGACTACAATTAGGGCCGGATTATCCAATAGACAAGTAAGACAAATGTCTAGGGTCCGTAATTCGTAGGAGTCCGGATTCAATCGGAATAATAAATATTAATAAATATATATCAAAATTAATTATCTTATTAGGTCCGAAATTCACGCTTGATGCCAGAGAATTAAGTTGGAATTAACATTATAAAAAGTTTTTAGGTAGGTACGCTATAAAAAAATATGAATAAGCGACAGACGACACTAGTTCTACAACTGAAGTTGGATAGGATACAAGTGGGGTTGAGTGGAAAATTTAAATCTGTACACATGTATTTTAGGTAGAAAAAATATACTTATAGAAATTATGACATGTTACGGTTATTTTATTTATACAGAAAATATGTTTTTCATTTTACTTTAATCTTTTACTCTGATTTTGTTTTTAACCAAAAATAAATAATGTGTAATTTTAATTTAAACAACGTGCCGAAACAAAATTATCCATTGTTTAAATCAGTTTATATTTCATTTTTATCCATAAAATCATACAAAAATTTAATTAATTGATAAATAAACTCCTTTAGTTTAAGTTGCCAAGACCAAATAAAAAAAAAGAAAATGACAGATCGAATTATATTTTGTCTTGGACTCGTTGGAGGCTTAATTCGGCCCTGGATACAGTAGTTCACATTATTGTTACAATCATATAAAAAATAAAAAAAATATAAGTTAATTAATAAAATGTTTCATGTATCTTAAAAGAAATTAACATTTTTTTATCTGCTCCATGAGATAATTTTATTTTCTGAAAGCAAACAGTTTTTTCAGCTAATACACAATGTTCCAATGAAATAAACAATTTTACAATAAGTAAACAGAAAAATTTTGTGTACTTCTGGCAGCGGCGAATATTGGGGGGGGGGCTTCAAAAAGGCAATCCCCCCCCCCTTAGACAGGTCAGTTTTTTAATTTCGAAAATATTAATAAATAAATCTGTAGCGCAAAGGCATCTCATATTCACAAATATTATAGATTTGTTTGAATTGGAAACACAAATGCCTAATTTATAATTAATCGAATATTCTCATCAGTGTAAAAATGAAATTTTGAAACAATTTGATGTAAATAAATTATTAGCAATATTAATATATTATTATTTTTAATAATATATTATAAGTTTACTTATTGTCTTCTATGTATAATATTAGTTTTTAATATTTTTTCTAATTCAATGATTTTGTGATAAATAATAAATTTTGTAGTTAACATTGTTTTGAGTAACCAAAAAAAAATAGTTTTCCTCAGAATAATTAGTATTAATACAACATGTACCATTGAAATAATTCATTTTACAATAAGTAAACCTATAACGTTTCTGTGTGTGCTGACCTTGTAAAACCTGCATCACTAAAATGCAATAATAATACTTGAGGTCTTGTTCCTACTAGCAAGGCAAAATAGTGATAAAAATCATATCAAAATAAATTTAATAGATATTTTGCCTTCACATGTTTGAAATTAAGTAGAAGCATAAGAATATAGTTTTGACATAAAAACAGCAGAGGCGCTTATTGGTCAAAGTGTTTAGCGGAGGATGAAGTAGCTGCAAGAGACACGGTGCTAAATCCCAGTCTTTAAACGTTTTATGTAGACATTAACGAGCTCTTAACACTGCCATTCAGTCCTTTCAATCCTCGCAACTACTCCGCCATGTTACAATTACTCTCCATAGATGTTTGTTTTCACCGCGCGCAGGCCGCCTAACCTATATTTAGATTTACAAACGACCTAACGAACCTATACAAACCGTCATTTTGTTTTGTTTGGGAGAATAAGCTGCTGATTACGCCAATTTCTGCATCTCGACACAACACGTTTTTGTCAGATGCCTTCAAACCGGAAACATTTGGTGGCAGCGTTCTGATACATTCCGTCATCTCTTTAAATTTGATGGAATTCATAATTATTTCATATTTCTTATATTATTACCTAACAGTTATGAATTCATAGTTCATTTATTTAAACATTTTACAAAAAACTTTTCGTTTAGGGTAAGTCAAATGTACACGTTAGTGTAAAATAAGATATACTTACTTCAATTAATATTGCCTATTTCAACAAATAAACAATAAAAATAATTATGTGGTAAATTTTTAAATAAGGCTGATAAAACATTACATAAATTTACCTTTCAAGACTTATTTTTGTGATATTATAATATTAGAAATATAAATTTAGGGAGCCGAATTAAATTCAAGGACCTAGTCCTAGTCTAGGAATATCTAGAAATGTGTTGTAGATAAAAACGCATGACAATTGCATAATTTTTAAAAAAGAGATTAACAATGCTTCCTTACATTAATACCTACCTTTAGTTATTCTAATAGCCTGTTTTTGCTTCTTACAGCGTTGCTCTACAAAACTAGACCGTAGGCAATAAGTGAGTGAAAATGAAAGAAGTAAGATAAAATTAGAATTGTTAAATTCAGGCGTTGTTTTAGATTTCTTAACAGAAAATTAATACTTGCAAGCTTGAAATGCATTACATTCGAGTTCATGGATTTTGTTTAATATTGGACTTTGCCATTCTTTATTTTTAGTTTATTTTCCGCAAAGAAGGTAAGAAAGATATTGTTTTTAAACAGTTATTACAATATTAGAATATATAATTTATTATTTTTAAATTAATGCTACAAAACTCAGTCATTTTAAAATGTTGCAGCATCGTAAAATATTTTCTAGAGAATATGGAAATATTAGAATACTTTTGTTCTTTTACGAGTATAGATGTTTTCTTGTTTACTTTTCTAACTTAAGATAACGTAAGTTTAAAAGTACAGATCAAAACTTGAGGTAGATAAAAATTTTATAGTACTTGCGTACTTGACAAGTAAAAATAGATTCTGAAATACGGGCTAAGTTTGGATATAAAACCAGTACGAAATTATTTATTATTACGGTTATCCAAACACACATTCGGACAAACGGAATTAGAAAAATTTATTTTAATTTCAGTTTTATTATTTTCACAGTTTTTTTTACTAATTTATTTTACATGTTTAAATAATTAAAAACCTGTTGTTTCACAATAGTTATTTACTTAACATTGCAGGGAGGTTGGTCTTTTCGTAACGAATATGGTGATAACAATGAATGAGTCATGAAACGGAACCTCCCCGTGAAGATACGTATAACATTTTAAGGCAATTAATAATATATGTATTTATAAATAACCTATATGTATATTTTACTAGTAAAAGTCATTAAAAACGATTGAATTCTGATCATCATTTATTTTAATTATGCATATTAATATATTAATTTGTTTAATTATTATAAATTGTTATTTTACAATTTTTCAAATAATATTAATAAATTATTAAAAATATAAAATATCATATTTCAAATTAACACTGACGACTGACATTTTACGTTATGTGTCAACACTATTGACAGATCACAAATTAAGAGATTAAAATTATTATTAAAATTTCTTAAATGTTTTAATATTATCAATTTAGAGTTTTTAATATAAATATTGCATGCTAACGACTGAAATTTACTTATTGCTCACGTAAATAGTCGTGTTTTATATTGAAATATTAATTATACTTGTCAAAATAGATTTGGTAACATTGCGTTTTACCACTGCCTAGGCAAGGAAATTGAATTGCCCTGCCCATTTTGCGGCAACCATTTAATAGATTACTGGACGATTGAAGAATTTTAATGTTTGAATTTTAGTTGAAAGTTGTTAGAAAGAGTTTTCTAGAAAAATGTTCAGCTAAGTTAATTATAAGAATATGTATAGATAATTTCAAATCGGATATGTAAGTTTATAGAGTAGTATTGTGTAAAAATTGTAGGTGGAAATAAGATGTAAATTTTGAGAAATCAATTACGGGGAGTAGTGTAGAAAGATGTATCTGTGGAAGCGTAGGAGTGGGTGTTCGATACCCACTTTGTAGGAGAAATTGGTTTCTCGTTTTTGAGAAAAAGAAGGCCTGACAGGCAGGATAGACGAATAACTATGTTAGATAAAACAGAAAATTGACAGGCGAGCAGCTATCGACGAAGACAGTGTATCTGCAACGAAATATATGTTACAAAGTTTCTTTGATAAATTCAACAACTCGTACATGTTTGTGTCAATGTTTGCACGGGTGGCATCTGCATCTAGAAAAAATGGAACATATTTCATGCTCTCTACAAGATAAAAAAACCTCAGCATGATTTGACAGATAAATGCAAAATAAATATGTCTCTTCCTGAAAATTTCAACAGCCAATCTTACGGGATGGTCGATCTACAGCGGTTGCCTTCTGCATAATTTATTGGGCCTCGCGGAACTTTCCTGATATGAGCTCCGCAAACTTCGGTTTGACTTGAATGTTTTGTGCCATTGCCATGTTCTCTGCCCAGAAATAAAAATATACAAACCGCAGGGGCGGACCACACCACCCCCTCTGTACTTCCCTTTCACTTCCACATACAATAAACATCACCCTGTAGTGTTCCCACCAGAGATAATACGATAAAAGACGATTTGCTATTTATGTTACCAATATTCATAAATGTGTTATTTATGTACAATACATTAACTACCATTAATATATGTGTAATATATAATATATATTATTTCATATATTAATTTATAAATAATAAAACAATATGGAACAGGAAAAAGAAGAAAAAAACTAATGTCAAAGGATTTTGTCGACTGGTAGATGAATGGGAGAGGTAATAAACTACTGCAATTCAGTCTTTTTTCAAAGGCTTTTTTTCAGCTCCGTCCGATTTACAATCACAGTAATACATTAATTACATCTTCTTGATGTACATTGTAAACCTTATAGTCCCTGAAGAAGACCCTTGTGGGGTCGAAACCGGTCGGAGCTGAAATAAAGCCTTCGAAAAACGACTGAATTCCAGTAGTTTATTACCTTTCCCAAAAAAACTACCCGTACACACTGTGCAGATATTGTTGGAATCTCGGAAACTATAACAGCTAATTTTTCTGTTAAATGGGAGTTATTTGCGCACCTTGTTATCCTATAATTCCCTATAGGTAATGAGAAAATGACATTTAAATATGTTTCAAATAAAAAAGTTAAATACTTTTATTGTCTAATTAGTGGCGTAGACATAATTATTTTTCAGGGGCCCAATTTTGAGATATGATACAAACTTATGATAATACCATCCAATTTTTTACCAAAAATTAAAAATACTTGTCATTGTTAAGTCGTGCGAATAAAATTACTTGAATAACATAAAAAAAAAATATTTTTTTTTATGAAAATTACATTTGAAAAGCTACTTTTATATTCTTCTTTTACTTCTCCCATTGCTATTATTTTATAAGTTAGTAAAATGACTTAAAAATTGCTGCTTATATGCTAATTTTAAATTTTCAAATATATTTTATGAAACTAATTTGGTTTTGCAGATACGGACTTACAAAATATACATATATAGTAGATATGGTATTGACTGTACAAGTGCTATCGTAGTAATGGCAATAAAACTTAGAAAATGTGTTGAATTTATCGTGACTAGAATATCCCATCATGTTCTCTGCTCAGAAATAAAATATACAAACTGAAGGGGCGGGCAGAGCTCGTGCTCTGTACTCTACATGCCTTTTTACTTAATTTCCAAACCTTTGAAACGCTGTGTCAAAGGCTGTCCATTGGCTTCACTGTTTCTCTAACTTCTTTTGTGAATTGACGGAGGTATTTCTGCTGACCTGTGTAAAAAAACAAACGTCCACTGGACGTGCATCTCACGATTGCTACCTTCCTAGCTCACACTCCAAATTCAATCTATAAAATGAATTAACTTTATACTACAGACGAGCTCAATCTAAAAGTGTCAAAGTGGGTTTTGACTTCGGGTCAGGAAATAAAAATATAGACAAGAGGAATACATCTGTAGTATCTGTGTCTATAAGAATCTCTTGATCCCATTATTGAAATTATATTATAACATTTTAAATTTTTATCATGTTTGCTATATCATTTGTCATATTTTTTAGACATAGTATTATAGTAGAAGTTGAAACTCGGTCTTTTTATCAAAATAAAACTGTCAGATTGGATATTATGGAAAACACTATTGAAGACAAAGAAAATGAGCAAAATATAACCACCAATTAAAAAATAGCCACAATGTAGTCGTCCTAGGCTTATTTTTTTTAATAGATTTCGTTTATCAAAAAAATCTGCATGATTAAAACAAAATCTAATTAGTAATAATTCATAAATAAAATGATCTTTTATTCTCTTATACAATATATGAACATTTTTGTATCTTTTAATTTCTCTGTTTCCTTCAATGTAATAATTCTGAAAAATTTGTTTGTTCTCACTTTTAGCTCTTTTATTCGGAAATTATTATTACATTCCTTTCACGAGGAAAAAAAGTATGTAATATACATGGTCGTTTAAGTGCCTGTCTCAGAATTTTTTTCTATTACCAACAATTTTGACCTGAAATACAGACAATTGATTCAAGTGAAAGTTTAAGTTTTTTTAAACCCTAAACCAATATGAAACGACTAAATACCGAACCTTGTGATATTATGAAGCATTTCATTTTCCAATTTCGTTATTTTTATATGGAAATATTAATGGCCATGAATATAATAAATGAATTGTCAAATGTCATTACTTATTTTTAAATTTAGAAAGAGTAAATCTTTCCTGCCTTTTCTATCTCCTTTTTTATCCTCTGGAAATGACACTTTCCGCAATTGATACCAACTACTTTTTGCTGCATTGTCCGGTAAGATAATGTCAAAATTGAATCAGGCTGATCCGGGCAAAGTCTGGCATATTTTACCGACGTGTGCGGGTCCCATGTTGGTTGCATAGCCGTCGGACGCGAGATGCAAGGTGACAGTGACCGATCGCAAGTAAAGCCGGCGTAAGAAACTGACCAGAGCAGGGCTGACTTGATTGAATGGCTCGCCGTCATTCCCGACCCGCGTTGCGAGTTGCGAGTTGCACTTGTCATGGGACATCTGCAACAAGGCACGACTGCAAGTAATGGATTGGATTGGATTGGGAAGTAATTAAATACAGCCTCACAATTCCAGGATTTGAGCTTTGCTTAACTTACACACTTCTCCGAAGCTTCATCCACAAAAATTTCTGCAAGGCAGGATTAAAGATCTTCTCTAAATGCTTGTTACAGTCTTTGAATAACTGTATTCAATTTATGATTATGGTTAACGCCGATAATTTCTGTATTATAAATTCTTAGTATATCCTAATATTTAAAGAAATATAAACATAGTTTAAATTAATCAACATGTTCACTATTTCTGAAGTTATTTGCCATGTAGGAAAATCGTATGAATAATAATATTATTATTGATGATAATGATAATTTGTGTAAGAGTCCATTGGTGGTTTCTTTTAACCTATTGCTGAGCTATTGTAATACTAATTTAGACATTTAAAGATTTTACTGGCTTCTGGATATTTAGCCTTTGTTTACATTGTCAAAAGTAAGCAGGGTAGCTAAGTCATAATTGTATTCCACGTAATTTTGACAAGTCAGTACGGTAATAATATAGCTGTCATATCAACCCATACTGACTTGATCACGAAAACATTACTCACAATAGAATTTTATAAAATAATATTTATTAATAATGTGAAACCGGTAAACTATTGAACAAACTCCGGATGTTATGTATTGTACCAGGCTTTAGATGTCTTAAAATACTCGCCCTCCGTGCTCAGAATTCAATTGACATCTGCGGCGGTTGTGATACTCATAACTATCTTACTCACAATAGAATTTTATAAAATAATATTTATTAATAACGTGAAACTACTGAAGAAACCACGAATGTTATGTATCATACCCAGGCCTTAAATGTTTTAAAATCCTTGCCCTCAGGGCTCCGAATTCAATTGACATCTGCAGCGATTATGATACTTATAACGTTATAACTATTCTAGGTATGTTACTAGCTATTAAAAAAAATCACGAATTGAGTTTCATACAATACTTTTAATTTATATCTACCCGTCCGTCTAACAGTATGTACAAACTTATAGAACAAATTCGATTGAAAATATTAATCTAATACTGGTGGCACGAGTTTTTTTCTGAATTTGTAACTGAAAAAAATTTCAATATTAGGAAATTGAATAGAAACGATGAGTTTTATTTTTATTTTATTGGCAATAAATTGAAGTTGTATTATAGCCGGTTGCACCAATATTACTTAAATTTTAAGTTTTCCTTAAATGAATCAAATGAAGTATTCAATATTGCTCTCAAAATTTCGATCAGGACTGTTTTATTAAGTATTGCTGAAAATTTAAGCTTTGTTGCGCAAGTGAACATTAGAGTGACAAATATTTTAAGTCTATCTCCAATCAAAAAGGTTTGCAGCTTAATCTAATGATGTGGATTTAAAATATTGAAATAGTCTCATTATTTCGCAAGAGAATGAAATTCTATGAAAAGGTTTATAAGAACTTGGAAAAGAAAGATTGGTAATGAGACTGAGAAACAGATAGAATAGCGCAATAAATAAGATAAACGCAGAGTGAATGATCGTAACCGTAAAAGATGCAGTGCGGATGACAATGTTTGCGGGGTAAGTAGCTGTTACGAAGCTTACATGCGAGTCCATTTCGGCGGAATTGCAACTGGGACACAACTGCAATTGCTATTATGAAAATGTAATTCCATTTGTGCGGATGCTGTTTATCCGCTTCGACATGCACATAAAAATCACTTCTGCTCAGCAGCCAATACCCCCGAACAAAGCTTTTCACTATTTAATTAAACAAACAATGCCGTGCAGCTGTGGAATTTTTAACCTACGGTAAAAATAACGCGCAAATTTTCATTCCAAATTCATAGCTAATAGCATTCACACTATGCAGGGATAATAATATCTTCCTATTTAAAAAATGTTTTATGTTCAACCAACACAAAAGAATATATCAAATAACATAGAATGTAGTTCGTGTAAATGAAAGTGGGCGCCGATGGCTCACCTTGTTGGCGCATTGGTGTTCAAATCCCAGCTTCGCCAATATTTATCCAAAGAGTCTTTGAGCTGTATTTGTCAAAATTCGGAAAGAACGTAGCTTACGAATAACTCGGATAGCGTGTCACATTTCCAAATATTTAAAATTTTGTGAAATTTGCAGCATTGCGGCTCTGGTAAAAACAGAGTTGTATTCTTAATTTATTTATTTATTAATAAAGGAAAAACAAATAGTTTTTACGTTAGTGACCTTTTGTTGTTGAATAGCATTTGCTAAATATTCAGTTGAAGATTAGTATTTAACTACGAAAATTAGGTCGCTAGCTCGTCCAACATGTATACTAAAACAGGAATTCCGCGTAAAAGTTGCAATAATCCTTATAAAAGACAATTTAAGAAAGACTTATTTAAAAAACCAATGGATTTGTGGTTGTAAAGAATGATTTGTTTTACGTGTTTGCTGTTTGCGGACGATCATATTGAAAAAATATGAGATATGTTGTATTTGACTGATAAAATAAGGAAACCCGAAAATTTATTGCCACAAAACTACAATGAAAAATTAATAAATAAGTTTGACGAAAACAATGAAAAACATATTAGTTTAAAATTTAAATTAAAACTATGAAGAATTTTGAATTCCTTTGAATTATATTTTATTTCTTTATTGTTTGATGGAACAAACCCACAAATATGTAGCACGAGAAACCATTGCCATTGCCCCTTTCTCCCTTGGCGATTTGAATTACATGATTACTACTAACGATAATATGATCAACTCGTGGAAGCAAACCTTACTCAACTAGAAAGTAAAATTTGTCAAAAAACAAATACCTTAGGTACTTGAAGCTTTGTTCATCTATAAATGTTGTGCTATAACATGATAAAAACCATGTAGTGTATGTTTGGACTGTACTAAACATTTTTAATGATTCATATTTTCAAAATTGTAGATATTATATTTTCTTTGACATTTATCACACGTTTCAATTTTGCTTTTCAATCCCTAATAAAAACAAAACAAGCAGTGTGATTTCCGTTCCTGCGTCGTAACTTATTGGATAAAAGTAATTTGATATCATGTGTGTGGTTGTTTTTATGTGCTCGTTTGAAGTTTCCTCTGTTCCAAACAATGATTTAGTATTCAAATAAATGCATTTGCTTCCGCTGAGAAGTATGAGGAGGTATACGCGTGTTATTTCAACCATTCATAGCTAAAAAATCACGCAGATGTTCTTACTCTACTGTTAGATGCCTGCTATATTTAACCTGTACTTACACCAGTTATAAGAGTTAAACACTTCTATAAACTACATATACTTTAGGAAGCCAGTATTTGCAGACGAAGAAAACATTAATAGCTACTAAAAATCCGTAGAAAAATGGACAATATATGCTGAGAGTAGAGAAAAAGGTGAAGAGCAATATAAAAATTGTAGAAGAAATATATCAAAAATAGTAGAGCAATATAAAATATTTGAAAAGGTTTTTAGGAAATTGTCTTATCAGGGTACCTTCATTTTATTGTTTTGTCATTCAGGGCTTAATAAAAATTTCACATTTATCTTATTTCACTTTTTCTGAGTACTAATTTAGGAAAACTTGTTTCCGTCACTATATTTGCATGCTATTCCCAGTTTTATTAAGGTAGTAAGTCTTTAAATTTATAATGATATAAACTAGGAGTTTTCAAAGTTTTGAGTACTTTTTAATAAATTTCAAACCTAAACTAATTGAATCAAATAATGCGTAATATTTATGATGAGTATGTTTCATTTCACTATACTATTTGAAAAGTGGCTAAACGGCCATGTGGAATTCCGTCGCGTCATAAATTCCTTTGTTTGAAATTTTTATACTTATTCTTCCACATTTTCCTATTGCATGTATTATCTTTCCAAAAGATTTTTTTTTAGATCTCAGATTTTATTTTTTGAAAATAGTTCTAATTGATCGTTATGTATTGTAAATCTATTTTCAACTCAAAAAGAGAAAGTTTTTTGTAAAACTTGTTTTTCTTTAATATTTTGGTAATTAAATTTATACCCACTATACTTAAGGTGAAATGGAGTAAGTTTGCAGAGCCAGATAGCCAGAATAAGGAAAATTTATATATGTTAATATAATAAAAACAAATTATTTGCTTGTTAACTGATATAATAACAATTTTTTTAAGCTAAATTTTTTAATTTTGTCTGTTTCCTAATTCTAATCGAAATTGCCCCGAGGTTCGAATCTCCCCAGTATGAACGTTATATTCTAATATTGTTCCAGTCTTATTTAATAATAATGGCAACATATTTTAAAAGTGTGTAGCTATATTACTGTATCCTAATATTAATCCCATATAAACAAAAATTATTATAAAAATAATTATAATTAAAATTTTACCAATGCAAAATTTTGTTATATTACCACTCAGATTAAAAGTTAACGGTAAAATATATTTCAAAAATATGTTACCAATATGATAAAAATATAAAAAACAATATATACGTTACAAATAAATCAAATATTCCAAAACAATATTAAGTCAATGTAGGGCTAGCTTATTCCAATACAGATGTTTCCAATTTTAGCTGAAAAATCGTATCCAGTATTGTATAATCTTGGAGATCAGTATTTGGATGATGGATAAATCAGGATGTGAAAAATTTAATTCATCTTATAAAATGCATATGTAAAGTCTGAAACGTTTTCGTGTTATAAGATGAATTAAATTTTTCACTTCCTAATTTATCAATCATCCGAATACTCATCTCCAATGATATTCCTAATGTTACTATATATCAACATTGGTCCAATTAATTTGTGCTACAAGGGTGTAGGTAAAGTACCCAATTACAATCTTTAAAAAAATGGTATAAAATATGAAAGTTCACGATTGATAGATTGGCAACTCCAGATATAGAGCCCTGTTTTCAATTCTGCAGTGACAATTCCACTCATAATTTGTCATCCAATTAAATCTCATTATTTTGGTGAATTGAACCAATCAAAATCAAATCCAACTGACAATTGTCAGTTACTGGCTAATGTATATTTCGAGGAATTGTCATGCCAAATACCATTCGTAACTAGAATTTTCCTTGTAATTTTTGTTTAACTCACCCCTGCTTGTTGATTTAGAAAATCGTCACTCAACAAAAATTTCAATTAAAATTCTAGTTACTAGTGGTATTACATATAAAAATAATTGAAAATTTCGCCAAATGTCATTTCTTTTATTTGATACCATTCACAACAATACATAATACCTTGTAATGAAAACAAGTGATACGATATTATTTATCACTAAGATGATACGAGATGAAGTGATGAAGTTTATAACCGAGCCCATAGACGCTTGAGAAGACGGAGTGTTGTGACTTAGCGACTATGAAAAGAGAAGGTGATGTATAATTAAGGTTAAAACCGTAGCACTCCAATCCACATTTCCATCTAAATCTGAGGAATCTGTTAGCCGTGAACCCATCCTCACCTCTCGTGAGTGATCGAGGGGCACGTTTGCCGGTAATGCACTGGGAAAGTGCAGCGTGAGTGGCGTCCGATGCCGGAATGGCGCTCTCCAGGTCGCCTCTCCACGGTCAGCCGACCGCGCCATTGTGCGCTGCTGCTACGACTATTGTTATCGTTATTGACGGAGGCTACCGGCTCCAGTCACTGTTATTCCTCGCCTTTATTTGCTTTTAACCGGCCACCCCGCTATTTAAATACGAAACAACTAGAGTTTTACTATTACATCTTTATCAAATTCAATGGGTCAATGACTTCATAATCAACAACACATTTCTTCTTACGCTATTAAACATCCAGATTCATACAACAAACCGAAATAGGAGTAACTTTAACTACAGGCAATTCCTGAAAAATGAAATAAACACTAAATCTATTACATATGGTGAACCAGTCACTATACTAAAAAAGATTTAAGGTTCCTTCAGTATTAAGTTACGCAGATTTTTATTTAATTGGGTTACTTAAAAACATATAGGGTATTCCGCGTCTTAAAAGCTATAGCATAAGGTTATATTCCTGAGATAATTTTAAATAGAAAATAGTGTTGCCAATAGTAGATTCACAAATATCTGAATTTAATTGAACAAGTCACTAGAAATCCCTAACTTTAGAAAATGATTTATGGATTTAAAAACTTTAGAGGTAAATGGAAAGTGAAACATTTATATATATTTACAATATTATTATAAAAAATACTGTGAATTATTCATAAATATAATTCATCTAAATAAATCGCTATTACATTAAATACATTTTGCCCATTAATAAATACTACCACTGCCGTTCTCTGAAACAAGGAAGCGAACAAACTTAAATTTATAATATCAATTTTATTAGCTGATTTAATATTAAATTAACAATAAAATTACCGGCGATGAGAAATTATTAAAAACACTAGATTCAGACATGACTGAAATTTGAAAACACTAGAATTACCGACAAAATCACCAAATTGGCAACACTGATATAAAATACCTTATACGAGGCCTGGGCAAACTACGGTCCGCCGCGAGTTTTTTTACGACCCGTAAACCTATAATCGTATATCTGAAAAACTTTTTTCAGCGTTTTTCTAAATAAATTGTTGAATTTGGTAGCTTGTACATTGCTACAAATTTTCTAGTTTATGGTCATTACCGGTGAATATTTACAGTTTTAAGAAACACAAAAAAATACTGCTCATGAAATAGACATAAAATGTTGACAGATGTGAATTAGTTTTATTCCTTTCATTATCAGTTTTATTCCTTTCATTAACTTGTTGGAAATAAGAGATTTTTTCTATTGTAATTCACTTTTTATGGTAATAATAATAAATATTTACAAACAGTTTTACTTTCAATTCGTCATTATTTTAAAGTCAAAAAATTTGGCCAGGTCTGCCTTATACGCTCAAAGCCGGATTACCATTCTTATCGCATCAAAGCTAAAATTACGCGTGGTTTTTGAATGTCGTAAATTTAAAAGAAACACATATTATTATTTTTGCGCTTATGAAATGTTTAAAAATCTGACCGGTACGTTTTCGTCATGCAGCCCTTTCTAGCCCTTCCTACAATTGAAGAAGTACCTTTATCAAGAGTATTATGTTCTGATCGCATGGATGTAGCTGCAGCTGTTGAGTTAATTTATCCCTAGTTTGGGAATTTTCTGAATAAACTAATCTCTTAATGTGTCCTTAATAATAATAGTCGAAAGACGTTTGGTTTGCTGATCTTGGTGACTAAAGAACTGGTCACTGTTTTCATTAGATATGTTTTAAAAATTAGGAATATTTTTAAAATAATATGCGACGAATTAATCAATTCAAATGAATATTATTACGGAGTGACGAAATAAGCAGGAATATTATTACTACTGAATACCTATTTTAGAAGAATGAACTTAAGAGAAAATGCCTATTCCATTATGTAAACGTACAATTTCGCGTGTTGTCAGGTAGCAGTATCAGACACGAGTGTACTGTAGAAGAATTACCGGTATATGTGTTTGCAATTGGAAATGAATGCGAAGCACGTAAAAAATTCACGGTAATTCTACATGCAATTGCTCTTTGAATCAAAACTGAACGCTGATTTTTCCTACCAACTATGAATTATGGAAATAAAACGATATCTGTTAATCTACACTTCAAACTTTCATGCACCGAGCAAGTTTTAAATTATATTACTGGGGGTTTAAATCACTACCTATTGGACACATAAATCCGTGGAATTTGTATTATACACAAACTTTAAAGTATTCTACTGCTATTAAGACCGTATATAGACATTACATTACTGATATTGTGAATATAAATCTTTTGCATTTTAAAAATAAAGAAAATTTAATGATGTATAAAAATATGATAAAGAAAGAGCTGGAATAATAAAAAAGTACAATAAATAATTAAAATTGTGTATGCCTTTGTCGGTAATAATAAATATAATGAACGATTTGCTTTTCATCTTTTGAAAAGGATTGATTATAAATTCACAGTGCAATTACTCTATTTAAATTCTCTGTAGCATACTCATGAAAAAATGTATTAAACAATATGAATAACGTCTATTCTTGTGCGTACAATGCAATAGCAATAGCAATAGCGCCCCAATTACCCTGGTGTAGTAGTGCTCGTTCTTTCAAACCAGGTCGATAAAGACAAATCCTAATGCAAATAGCACGCCAGCTTAACGATTATCCAATTTATTTAGAAAATCAAATTTCGACAGAGTTTAATCTTTGCATTGTCAGCCGACAGCGGTAACAATGCACCTCCATTTCATGTTTGACCTGGTTTTTCTAGACTCTACTCACCGGTAATAGGATTATAAGCACAAGCGTCAATCGCTCAGCTTTTTCTCCGTTTTGCCTTTATTACGCATACAGCAAGATATCAGCGCCATAATACCTCTTTACTTATAAAACCCACATTCAGATTTGCGGGCATTCGTGGTATGATAAACACATTTCCTCTCGCATTATTAATCGCTATTATATAATATTAACGTATTTTAGAATATATTTTTTAAATATTTTTCTCCATTTGACTGAATTTATTGTAAAATTGATTTTTAAATACAGTAAGCCTAATGGCCGGTTGTAGCAATATTACTTCTATTTTAAGTCCTTAAAAGGACAATCTCATATCAGAATAAATTGTCAAATAACTATACAACATTGCTGTTAAAATTTCGATTAACACTTTTTTGTGTTGCATAAAATTTAAGATTTGTTGGTGCAATCAGGGCCGGAATGGCAACTACTTGGCCCATCAAGCTTTTTAAATATGTTGTCCCACCTAAACATCTTAAATATGTCTTTTTAATATTTTCTAAAAATCTACGAAAAAGGTCCAGGCCTGCAGCTGGTTACAACTGTATTCATAAACAAAGTAAACTATTGTTACGTGCCAATTGCCAATTCATAATCGCGGGCGTCCTGTCTGGACAGGTAGTCCCACTAAATAGGTCAAGTGAGGTAAGAGCGACGCCGCTATTGTTCGGAAATTTTATAGTTCCCGGAAGACTTTAGAAAGTTCGAGATTAATTACCCACAGGTATAAAAGTGTCGTTTAAATCGGAATACTTTTTTTGTCGTTTAATAATAAACTTTTAATATAAATGTTCGTGTTTTGTGATTTTTAAACCATGTAAATGTACGTTATGTTACTATGAAAACTATTAAAATTCTTTAAACAAATTTATAATACATGTGTTTCCTATACATTTTTTCTTGAACCTGCATTATAACAGGTGGAATGGAAACTTCAACAACTCTTGGAAAATAAGCAACGTACTGCATTTTTTTGTAATAATAAAAATAAATAAATAAAAAATATTAATAGAAGTAGTGATGTCCTCCTTTAGTTAATATAGCGTAAGAACAACCCGTTCTTCAGTCAGGGATTCAACGTCTCATGGACAGATGCACTTTTTTAAATTTTAGTGTATTATTTATTAATATTGAACATTTAATAATAATTTAAACATAACAATCGATTTATCTCAAAATTTTATTTTCAAAGTAGGTACATTTCTTTAAAAATTGTTCTCTCAAAAAACCATTTTACTTCTATCTGTTTTAATTTCTGTAAAGGTTTTGATTTTGTATCTGAGTATACTTGTAAATGTAAACCTGTCTTGAAAGAGAATAATTATTGTTGCGTCAAAATGTTTGATAGCAATGGCCACACATCTACAGCAGCAAAGTTGAGATAAATTCACAAACAGAGCAAAAAAGCGTTGCCTATGAAACAAAAGTAAGTAAGCGCCTCTCGCCACATTAAAATTCTCAGCACCTGCGGCACAGCTCGCGACGCAGACAGCAGCGCAGGCAGGCAGGCAGCGAGCACCAGACACGAAATATTAAAAGTGCATTGTACACTTCCTGCCGCACTAACAACTTTAAAGCGTCAATTTGCAACAGCACAACACTAAACGCTTCCATGTTGCACGTTGGACATCTCTACTTCCAACACATTTACTTTCAAAACAAAAGTTTCTTTTTACACGAGCGGGAGTAGAAACCGGTTTCTAGGATATAATTGTGATAAAAAAGTATTAATTTAAAGCGTCAATTTGCATCAGCACAACAATAAATGCTTCCATGTTGCACGTTGGACATCTCTACTTCCAACACATTTACTTTCAAAACAAAACTTTCTTTTTTTACAACCGGGAGTAGAAACTGGTTTCCAGGATATAATTGTGATAAAAAAAGGATTAATTTAAAGCGTCAATTTGCAAGAGCACAACACTAAATGCTTCTATGTTGCACGTTGGACATCTCTACTTCCAACACATTTACTTTCAAAACAAAACTTTCTTTTTTTACAACAGGGAGTAGAAACTGGTTTCCAGGATATAATTGTGATAAAAAAAGGATTAATTTAAAGCGTCAATTTGCAACAGCACAACACTAAATGCTTCTATGTTGCACGTTGGACATCTCTACTTCCAACACATTTACTTTCAAAACAAAAGTTTTTTTTTTCACAACCGGGAGTAGAAACCAGTTTCCAGGATATAATTGTGAAATAAAGTATTAATTCCCAGGGAAATAATATGTAATCAGACATCCCGAGAGAGTTAGTTTGGTAATTATTTAATAACTATTAACATACCCAGTTTCAGCCTAGTACATATATGTGTTGGTCCGAGATGCAAATACGAGGGCCCGGATTTTGATGTAGATACCTACAATAAAAATAAATAAAAATAAGTTTTTAATAAACTGTTATTTCACAGTAAATTTATTACATTTAGAACTAATGATGATTCAACATTTAATTCTTCATTAAAAAGAAATGTGATGTACCTAAGGAAAAGCTATTATTTTGTTTTGTGTCATTATGCTTCTACTTCTTATGTATTACATTATGTGGTATACAATAATAAATTTGAAATTGCATTTTTCGCGGAGAAAATATTATGTTTAGGTGTATTTTATTCATATGGTTGAAATCAGAAAAATTTATTTCATTGAAGAAAAAAATTGATAACCATTCGGAAAATTTATCTTTATGTTACTGCTTGAGAACCACTGATTTAATAAATTATTATTTTTTTTACCAATGAAGATAATTGTAATTTTTGCAAAGACTACTTACATTTTAAATTATAAAGAAGTATTATAGATAATATTAAATTGTTAAAAATAGGTACACGTACATCTTGAAAAAAATAGTATAGAGGATGCAATTTTCCCCTCCTGTTTTCTAATTGTAACTGCTGATTACAAATTGCACCTTAGGAAAAATTAATTGCATTTTTCTTCTTTAATGTATAATACTCTATTCGTCCACTGCATCATTTTTTACATGCCTCTCGTTTTTATAGAAATGTTTTTAATACTAAAAACAGTAGATTTCATATTTTTATTTAAATAAATGCTTATTTGTCTTTTTCTTTTACTTACACGTGGTTTTATTCTACAGAAGATTTTAATACTTTTAATATATGCTTTATTATTATTTTTTATTTACATAAAACGCCGTAGATTCAAAACTTGTATTTTTTTCATGTAGTTTGAAAAAGAAGGTGCAAATGTTTCTTATTAAAGTCGATAGACTAGGTGTACACAGAAAGCGGAACACAAAAAAAGAACTTATTTATTTATACAGATATCTGATCTACCTAAACTTATCATATGGGGCATCATTTTTATGTATAAATGATAAATCCGAATTTACTTTAAAATCTGATTACAATGATGTATCACAAGTCAAATTTTATTTATAATAAAGTATTTTAAATGTTATTTTGCACAAAAATTAAAAATCGTTCTATTTTTTTGTATTAATTTGATTATTTTTGCTGCAAACTTTTATTTGTAGCATATCATTGTGTTCAGAATTTAATGTAAAATTTAAAAACGTAAATACATGATAATCCTGCTGAAATAAAAAAGTTGATCATTGTTCGATAAAAATTGCGCTACGTAAGGTATCTAAATAATTAGTTTTTCACCAAACCAATAATTTTTTTTTTTGGAAATCTTACAATATATTATAAATATAAGAATTAATTATAAAAAATAAAAACTACCTAAACTGCTACATTTTACTTCCCTTATTCTTTAAAGTAATATAATTATAGGTACAGATAGTATTTTTCTTTGTAAACTATGACTTGTTTAATTAATTTTGTTGTTATTTTCTTTTGTTTCGTTCTTTTGTGTTTTTTGCAATATTTTGTACTTATATTTTAAATTTATCTATAATTCCGTTTTAACTTCCTTTTTTTTATTTTTTATTCGGTAAAACTAAATATTTTTTAAATGACTGAGATGATGAATAATAATACTAGGTCCGATGTTATTCGAAAAGTCGAATCGATTTAACTATATTTTAATAAATAAATGTCTAAATGTAAATTAGTAATGTTTTATTAAATAATAACCAAGTACCGAATTTAAACTCGCTTATTGTGGTAAATAATTTGCTTTCTATTTAATATTATAAACATTATTTCTAGAAAAAAGTGGAACACCACAATCATATTTTACTTTTTCTCTGTTTTGAATTTGTCGGACAGCCACCGTCATCTCTCATCAATTTACATGTGAGAGAATCTGGAACAGAGTGTAATTATGATCCTGCGAAGCCAGTGGCCGGCCCTGTCCAGCAGGCTTTTGTCCCTCGGGCGATAACGTGGGTGTTATGTCCTGGATGTAGTTTTCATAAAACATCCCGTATTCCTGATACACACCGCTTTTATTTCCCCCAGCGCCGTATTGTACTCTGGACTATT
Source organism: Stenolophus ochropezus (assembly GCA_035578165.1). Lineage (NCBI taxonomy): Eukaryota > Metazoa > Arthropoda > Insecta > Coleoptera > Carabidae > Stenolophus > Stenolophus ochropezus. The sequence goes on along the minus strand of JAQOWZ010000001.1, from coordinate 14,218,475 downwards.
TGTTCCATTATCACGCGAATTAAATTAATATACTTGCACGGCACATTCGCTTGCGGAAGATGGTTAACATACTCGCCAAAGAATGGGACATGCAGAAATATGCACAGAAATTAAAACTGGGAATGGTGGCATTAACATACATTTTCGACCTCGATAGATAAGAGATGTGCTGTTGTATTTCATTGGGTTTGAATATTTTACAAATAAAATGCAACCCGATTCATATACAAATTACGTTTTATTATCAACTTCTCCGGTACGACGTTTCTAGTAGGAACAATATTCATTTACTAATGTAGAGGAATGCTATCTAAAATGACCCCTGTAAGGGAGAAGTGTTATAAAATGTACACCTGTATTAATTTCGATAAATTTAAATTAGTTTTCGTAAGCTAGTTCATCCACTTAGTATACTAAAAGATCATTTTTATATTGTGCGGTAACAATTGCCCTATTATTATATCGAAAATTGGTATTGGTATTTTTGTTGTTGTAAAATTGGTACTGCTAACAACTGCACCCAACTTTAAATGTCACATTGATAACCACAAATATTTTCAAATGTAAAAGAAAATTAAAGGATATTAAAATTTCATAACTCATAATGTATGGATTTATAAATATTTTCATATTATTCATATGAGCGTGGCATTGTATATTATTGTCCTCAAAAATAAAATAAAAATTGTTTGGATAAAACGACCACTGGGATAATTTTGTCCTATTAAAGAGGGATCGTTTCATCTTAAACACCCAATTTACGTCCAAATGTTGAAAATAACCTTATTTATTTCACAAAAACGAAACCCTTTATAACTACCTTAATTTTGAATTATAATTAAATTCGCGAAAAAACTATTTTCACATAAAACCTCTTCAGACAAAAGTTATACAACATTGAACAATACCTTTCCTAACGTCATACATAGCAATTTTTATAGTGACTAGATACATGGTGGGGAGAATGATACTATTAGGTGGAGGCTGTTCCCAGCAGAAACTGCACACGATCATTTTACCTCGATTGATCATTTTAGATTCTTTTCCCCTGCTTGTGTAGTGACAAGTTTTACTAGCATATTAGAAATGCAGGTTGTCAACTTATAGTCTCTTCAAGATCAGCAAACGTCGAGTCGTTGTGAAAGAAATTATGTATAGTATTGTTAAATAATTCTCTAATAAAATTGAGAATTATACAAGATAGGAAAAAGAACATCAAAACTGAATTCTTTGGGTTGAAAAACCTAAGGATATAAAATATTTAAAAAAATATTCTTGCAGAAACTTAAACATGTAATTTAATAAAAAAAAACATTAGTTAACAAACTTTTCTAGCCAAGTGGTAAAGTCTGTAAATACAAAATAAAAAAGTTAGGGTTCAATCTCAACGGTTGAATAAAATTGAAAATTAAAAACTTTAGTCGAACATTTGAGTATACTAAAATTTGAAACGTTTGTGAGTGCCAGTAGTAGTGCCAAAGCAAATAAATAAATTAAAATAATTTAGCGATTGCAAGGTTATGCCGCAGGTACATCACAGACAAGCCGAGACACTGAATCACCCTTCTATTATACTGACGCATCGAAGCTGCCAGAATATTCGAGAGTTTAATTGCACGGATATATAGGTAAACTCAAGCAGAAAAGACCAGGGGGACAAATAATTAAATATAGCAATTATAATAAAATTCCAGGAACAAATATACAGCAGAAATAAAAATATAGGATAAATAAAGAAAAAACGGATAGCGAAATAAGAATGGGTCTACGATAGATACCCCACCCTCCCTAAATAATGGGTGTTCATCATGAAAATCTGCTGTTTACCCTAAAAAAGCATATATTGATGCTTCAACTTCTAATCTTTGAAGATTCTTTTCATTGCACTTTTTCATTACGTCTTTTACTGTGTTTATTTTTAGATCGTTGTAAATAGCATTGTTTTTGATAAACCTTGAAGCGTTTATTATGCATCTTGGATAGAAAATATTGTTAATAGAGTACTGGCAGCACCTCAGTGTTCTATTCCATAAGCATCGGTTGCTAATGTTTTGCTATGTAAAAATGACTTGTTAATGAATAATTTTGTTGTTATATTTCAAACTAAAGTAGGTATTTTGTAGTATAATGTAGCATTTTACTCACTTGTAAGTAATAATTAATTTTACTCACTAAAAATAAATATGTAAAGTACCTCAATAACCACTACTAGAAGATAAACCATTATTTCTAATAAATAATTCTTACATTTTTATAGACTGGGCTGATATATGTCAATTACTTGAAGATTTTCTAAATGTCAAAGATACTGCATGAAGATAGAAAAATTAAATGAATTATTAAGTCAAATAAATTGGAATTCATTTAGATATGTACGTCCATATTTGGTTTCAAACTTCCTGTATTATGTATGAATATATAGCATTAGAAATTCAATATTATAATGAGTAACTTCCATGAAATAAGTTTAGAAATCCGTGTTTGACAAGCGTATTAATTAAACGGAAAGTCTTTAAGAAATTGAGACATTAAAACAAATTTTATTAATTAAAGCGATCGAATGTATCGGAAACTCTGGTGCGTGCTAATTAAAAAATAAATGTTAATCAGGTCTAGGCTGAGTCTTGTAGTCGGTAAGGAAGGGATCATAACGCATCAGCAGCAGCCAAGCCGAGACGCGAGATCTGAGTTCATGCGTTCAACACGCATTTTAATAAATTTCAAATTTATAAATCCCGGAGCGTTCGCTCAAACCGTGTAATCTGATGAAACAAGCTCTTTCAGATTCCTCTTTCATAAAAATTTAAACAGACATAAAAAGAGGATGAGATACTTTCATAATCACCAGCGACAAAGAATATGAGAGAGATATATGCATGATCGTGTCGTATAGATTCTGAGGCGAAACATTTTTTTCGGCTACGCTTGTAACCGTGCAAGCACGTAGGCGCCATGGTTCATGGGCGCCGTGAAGATGCCCTAAAAATGTATAAAAAAATGTATGAATAAATACTGTTCTTAAAATATACTTAGTGGCTTTCCCTGTTTTATTTAAGTATAATTGGTTGATGTTAAATATTTTGTCAGTTGCGTTGGCTCTTGGCTGCATTAGAAAAAAATGTTTTTGTGAGCATGTTGTGTATCTAATAGAAAAAATGATATATTGCCGCAGGATGGTGGAAATTGCAGGATGAGCCGTAGGCGAGGCCAGCAAAACTAGGAGTCCGGGATGTCACTTTTCCTACGTGGTACACAAACTATTTTTTTTTTCGATCGTTCTATATTCAAATAATTATGAAATAAATATTATTGTATTTTGGTTCAAACACACAAAGGAAAGGTGTTAGTTTTCGTCCAATGAAAAAAAAACATATTTTCCGTACACTGTGCAGTTGTAACTTTAGGATTCCCAGCCGCCAGCCCTATTACATGTTTGCAGGCACTAGCGCTTGATGTCCATACATTATCTAAATATCTGTGACTGCATGTAGAAATTATTAAAGTAGATTTTTTTATCTGTAATTAATGTGTTAAAGTTTTGTAGTACAATCGGTTTTGGTAGATGTCAGTTGTTCATTTGATATGTTTCTCATATTATCTACATAAATCAAAAAATAATATAAGAACATACACTGTTTTACTAATGTAATAATTGAGATCTTTTTTTTTCTTTAAAAATAAAATGGATAATAAACTATTATAATTTAGTTTTTTTTTATTATGTTCTGGAAAAGACGTCAATCTTTTTTTTTTGCACAGGCGTTAAATAGGCTAAGAACGGCCCTGCTTGTACCTTGCAATTAAACTCAAAATTTGAAAATACCATATTTAATATTCGAATCTAGAATCAAGAAAATTATGTATTGTATTTCATTTTTATGCATCTATTACCTAATACAATAATTTGTCTTTTGAAAAATTAGTTTTTTGGTTCAAGATTATAAGATCTGTTTCTGTTCTAAAATTATGCACTAATGACATAAAAAATCTGATGTGGCCATCATATGACTTCCTTGTAAGAAAAATGCAGAACTAGATATTATAAAGTTCCGCACACAAAATTTCAACATTCTATGGTTACTAGTTTTCGAATTATGCGGAAAAATCAAAAACCATTCAAATAAAGTGCCCTTTTAGTACTGCCGATTACAATAAAAAAAGATAGGTGCACAACAGCACAATTAGATGTTATAGCAGTCCCATATAAACAATTCATCATTCTTCGATCTCCAGTAAAGTGCCCTTTTAGCATTGCCTATTGCAATAAAAAAGAGAGTTGCACAAGTAGATGTTATAGTAGTCCCATATACAAAATTTCAACATTCTACTGCTAATCATTTTTGAGTTATGCAAGATAAATACGTATACGTACAAATATCACGTTGAAACTAGTCACAATCCGTTGAAATCTGAAAACCAAAAATTTTCAATATTACAATACTTACTATACTTCGTATACAAGGAAGTAAAATATTAGTCACTATTTCTGAGAGAATTTTTTTTCTTGAGATGCGACACCTCTCCCATAATTTAAAAATATGTCAGCAGAGATAAACTTTTTTATATTTACATATAAACTATCTAAAATATAAAGTTAATTTACTTGAAAATAAAATAAATTCCAATTTTGAAATTGTTAAATGAATTTTTATTGATTTTTTTACAAAACTGTTTTGTTTTTATTTTATTATTATAGTAATAGGAAATGAATTAGGCGTTAAGATTAAAACCTGCAAATTGAGTCGACTGAGTGTACAATAACAACCCCAGAATATACAAATCACATTCCTGTCTCGCGTTTCCCTCACATCGCAATGTCAATTTATCATTTAACATTCCAAACGAACTAAATGCTTTTAGACCACAAACTGACAAGAAAGTAAACTGTTCTGACAACATTTCAATGTAATATATGTTATTTGTGTCATGGAGGTATTCCTATTTTGTACAACAGTCATGTAATGTTACTGTATCGACATAATTACCTGTCACATTCGTACCCATGATTTGTTCACAAAGCTATTATTGTTTTACCTTCATTCCTTGCGAGCTCATTTTCCAATCGTTGATAAATCAGTGCGCAGTAATCATACTCTTCCCACAAAGAGAATCAAAGAAAAAAAAAAAATATTACACATATTTATTTTTTTATAATACTTCTGTTCGTCATCTACAAATTTGCCACAAATGGGGAACTAATTTGTTATAATAAAATGTATAAATCAATTTTAAAACCTACATTATGTATGATTTATAAGAACGCATTGTGAAGCTTAATCCGCCACTGTATATAAATAAATAATTTTGGGAATAGAATTCCAGTTTAGTATTTATAAAGTTGATTATTAACTTGAAGATTTATATTAAATAATTTCATTTCCAATAATATATTATTCTGTCTAATGTAGCGTGAGGAATCCACTAAAATATTTCATAGAAGCGTATACAAATATTTCTATTCTGTTGATTAATTTTTATAGCCATGCATACATTATACGTCTGTTTTAAATTCATGAAACACATTATATTTTTGTGTAGGCTTATATCTTAGACGTGTATACAATAAGAAAATTATAACGCAGTAGAAAGTAATTGAATTTTGTGTAAATTTATTCACACGATCGGGTAGAATATTATCATAATTATACAGAGAGGTTATGTATTCATTTACACTTTAAACTTGTTTAAAATAAGCTAAATTATGTGATAAGTATACACTATTTAAACACGCTATATAATTTTGTTTATAATAAATACCCGTAGGGATATTTAACATACTTACTATTTGCAGAGAAGTTTATTTGATTTAATGAAACAAAAAACACTTGCTCGTTTGACTAATGAATAATGAAGAACTCTAGTGGAATTCTCTGTAAAAGTATTTATTTGTTACTCAGTTGTAAACCATCATTTATTTGAACTGTTTATTAACCAGGGACACTGGGAAACTAACCTTTACAAGCTGTTAACTAAAATTTTCAAACTAGTAGTTGCATTGTTTAAATTAGGTAGTGTAATTTATGTTTTGTTACTATTATAAATTTTTTTGATTAGAAATGCCAGGATTTGGTATTAATTTTATTTAAAAGTGAATAAGTGACAAGTTCACTTCAATTCCCCCTACCATCAGTAAAAACTATTTTATCTTGCTAGTTATGTAAAATACTATTATCGATTAAGCAAAAAACGTAATATCGGTTTATTATTATTGGAGAACGAGACGAAATCAATCTGTAGGAAGCATTTACTGTCTTTAATACTTAAATAACTATTTTCTTCTTTAACCGGTTTCGTTTCCATTTGGAGCCTTTTTAAGGAAGTGCACGTCATTTTGTAACAACTGACAACCTGAAGTTAATCCGGAAAATGCGCATGTAATGTCAAAGCTGGTCGGAATAGAACAAATACTTGAACAATTTACTGAATTCTAGTAAAATTCTTCATTATTCTTTCATTATTGTTATTAGGTATTTATTAAAATCCATCACAGTATCTACAAGATTCTTTGTCTACATTTACTAGAATAGCAGTCATATTTTATTGTTAGGTTTCCGAAAATATACTAAGCTATGATTGTAGCATTACTATGAAATATTATATGCAGCTTTTAAAATAATACATACATATGCTTTGTGTACAATATTTTAAACTACTCGTTATGTATTAAAAGAAAAATCTCTCTAATATTTTATAAAACAAAGTTATACCGTGGAAACTCCAGTACATTTTTTCTCCCTTATAAAAATAATTTAAATATTTTATTATGAGCACAATAAAAACTAAAACAAAATATATTTAGCTGAGCAAGAAAAATGTGTAGATGTTATCGTTGACAATGCAATTAGCATTTCTGGTGTAATATTTCTTTTAAACCCACATTTTCTATTTACTGTTTTGGTATAAATTACGTCCTGGACATTTCTGGATTCGATGTAATTTAGTGCCTGATCTCTAAAGGTAAACAGGTCATTCTAAAGGGTTGTGCGTCCCTTGGCAAAGGGTTCAACAATAGAGTGTTCTTCCACCAACAAAGAGATTTTTTGTAGTGATAACTGCAGGAAATATGACAACTCATGTCTTCTGTTTATGAAATGGCAATAAATAAGTTTAGAGTGTGTGTGGTTGTGTGAATAGGCACTGCGGTAGGTAACAAGTGACAACTACTTTCGATTTTTTACCTGAGATTTGACAGAGAGGATGTTGCAAGTGTTTGTTTTGAAGATGAGTACAGTTAGTTTTTGAAATTAAACTTAATACCATGACGTCCACAAATCGTAAACATATTTTATCTTACAGAGAATAGAATTTATAAAATCTCATAAATCAAGAAATGAATAATGAAGTACATTACAGGCGATAATGGAGTACAGCATAAAAAATTCATTTTTTAGAATACTTCACTTTTTTTAAAAATTATAACAGAAAAATAATAAAAAGATTGAATTTTAAATACAAGACTTAAATTATGTCGGACAATTATGTTGAAGTTTGAAATAGCAGCTATGAGACGATTTTTGTTGTAGTGTTATACTCGTTTAATTATATATTTTTAAAAAATCGGAGGTTTTTGGGTTTGGGACTTTTTCTTTTGGGTACCAAACGAACTCGAGAAAAAGCTATCAATGTTAATATTCCCAACAATACAATCATCTGTAGAAAATTATATAACTAATAAAGGAATATAATTTATTTTCACTTCTAAAAAATTGTATTGGGGTTGGTCTGGAAAAATGTACATATATCCCACTAATCCGAACCATTGCCAGTCTGCCTCAATACATACAACCCAGGAAAAATGAAAGGTCTCTTAGATATTTTTCAAACAATGATATTGGCTACACTGTAATTTAACAAGGTTTATGATGCAAAAGTTATTATTATTTAGTATTAAAGTTGTATTTTTTTTTTAAGAAAATTAATTATTTTTATGTAGAATTTTGTGCAGATTTTACAATTACATTTTTGTGTATGTAAATGTAATTGACTTGAGGCCGGTTTTTTCACCTCTGGTTAAAATGCCGGTTACACTAATCATCGATTAATAGAGAAATATCGCATAAAAAACTGACGATATTTGTCAAAAATGCACGTTATTAATTATATCGTTGCGATATTTTTCTTTAAATCGATGGTTAAGGTAACTAGTACTTCAACCAGAGTTGAAAAACATGCCCTTATATTAGTCTAAAATCTAACTAAAATACCAAGCTCAGCGTGCATATTGACGTTGATATTAATATCCTGTCGAACTAGTGATATTTTCGTGGAATTGTTTTGTGACTATTTCGAGTAAAATTGCGCGCATTTTGGTATTGTTCAGGCATGTGTATGCGGATGCAGCAGGTAAAATAAAAGAGTAGAATTTGTGTGTGATCCAATAAGTTTTTTGCGGCTGTAATTAAATGCGCGACACAAGCTCCAACTAACGACAGCGCTTGCATCCGCGGTCGTTATTGCATATTTGTTCAGAACTAATGCAACGTCTTGTTCCGTTGTTTGAATAATAATTATCGTTCGAACGCCATCCTCCGCCTCAAGTGGAAATGGAAACGTGCTGCTTGTTTACGGCCACTTTCAACTCTACAAACATACATCCCGCTATTTCACGCATTTAATCTCAAATGGGATCTACGATTTCATTAATTTGTAGCCCTGTTAAATTTTATTGTCGCCGTAATGATTCCTTTAGCGTTTCATTAGGTATATTTTTAGATTGGGTACTCTTTGATTAAGATATTGTCGGTGTTCAGTACCCGGCAGTGCTTCCAGTGTTTAGTCAGCGCTCTTACAAATCACTGCAATTCTCATACATTTTTACGAAATTTAACCATAATTTTCATTATTATAAGTTATGAATCTTATCAGGACCGTCACGAAGGGTGGGCAAGAGAGGATACTTGAAGCATGCCTCAAGACTACAGCAGGTAGTGCAACAAGAGAAAAATCGATAAACGCTGTAAGCATTGTAAAAACAGCACAGTCGTACATACAAACACAGTGGTGAAGTTTACATTTCTGTAGTCGACACTCGACACTACGCTGGGCGTACGAATGCTTTATTCGACAGTGGACAATATATAAATATAGGATAGGAAAACAGTGGGAATTTGAAAACTAGGTCTTGTGGACATATTGTGCGCTAAATTTAATTTCTAGAAGATTGAAATTTAAAAATACAGTACAATATTCTCTTCTCCTCATTTTGTTTGGTAATGCATAGCCTCACATGTCACATGCCTCCCTTAACGAGTCGCTATTGGTACTTATACATATATTCTTAGCGTTTTACTTATATATGAATTTAATCATTTTACTGACAATATTTTAATGTGTTAATGTTCAATGAATCCTAAAAGTAAAGAATTTTTAAAATGTGGCAATATTATACCATTGGCTGACGGCTGAACCTTACAAAATTGATATAAAGTTATTACAAAACGATTTACAAATTTTATCAAAAAGAATTCAAAAGTATGAAGACAAATTTAAAATTAAAATTGAAAATATAATGCATTTTTTAAAATTTACTTATCAAAGACTGAATACGGAGGATTTTTCCTGGTATAAAAAGAATAAACAAGGACTTATTTAAGAAATACTAGGTCCCATGAAAGGCTTGCAAATTTATATGTAATAAATATTGTAACTGTAAAGCAATTGGCAAATTTTTTTAACTTAGACATCCTAGACATACAATTTGTTTTGTCGGCTATGTTCTTAATTAAGCTTTTAAAAGTTAAATATTTTTTTCTATATAATTGAATTTTCTTTATTTTAGTAATTATTGGGGCTTTTACTATTTTGAGTGCCCACCTCAAAAATGTCGGACAACCTGTGTATCGGAATAATCAAAATCAATTACAAAATAATATGCTAATGAAACAATCAATTGTTCTTTTGGACATCATCATTTTTGTGAACGTTTATTGTACGTTGAAGATTTTATTAATTAATTAGATAGACCAGTTGATAAAGTTTTAAAATTATTTTTCACCGATTTTCAGTGTAAGAAATATATAATAAAATAGAGGACATTTTCTCGTCTTACAGTTACGTACTTATTTAAGTATAAACGTTGGTGATGTAGCAATGTTACATATTATTATCACAGTCTCACAGCAATGATTTCTTTAGCGTTTCTTTAAGTAATATTCTTAAAATAGTCTTAGATTAAGACATTCTCTGGCGCCTCTATTTCAAATAGTAAACTTGACGTGTTACTGTTTTACTACATATGAGTTCTTATTTAAATATAATAAACATAAATGTTGGTACTGATAAAATCTTAACTTCAGTATGTTATTTATATGGAAACCAAATCAAAACAAATAAGATCATTTAAAACCAGTCTTGCCGTATACTTACATAGTTAAAGTATCTGTTAACATAACCTGTACTTTAAGATGCTATAAATTCTATAAAACACTGCCTACCTATTTCTTACTGAAAACATATTTCTTTAATTAAATAGTAGATCTTCTGTTTTACGTTTCATTTCAATAATAAAAGTTAAGCAAACAATAACAGTGTTCTTAATTTATTATTTTTCAAACAGTAACTTATAATCTTATGATGCACGGAAAATATTTTCTTTACTAACATTTTTCTTTGTAACAAGCCACCACTTGTTCAGGATTCCAATATGAGTGACAGATTTTAAAAATTCTTTGAACTTGTTCACATTTGACTTACAAGTACTAGTTTCATATGTATTTTCATCAACCCATATCAGTGAGAAGAAGAAAAGATTTAATCGACGTAAAGTATTGCTATTGTAACATTTTTCTACGAATCGTAAATGTTCTGTCAAGTAAGGATCTTGTCTTTCCTTTTCTTTCATTATTACTGTGTTTTTTGCTCTACAAATAAAGAAGAAAGGAAAATAATAATACTTTAATGTACCAATATTTTTAATAAAGCAAATTGGCGCAGAAAGCAATGGATAGATAATAAAGTTTGACTAATTGTTTTCTTACCGTATGAAGGAATCTTTGAAATGAATTTCGTTAGGATTCGTCTTCATTAGTTGCCATGCTACAGTACTAGTGGCTAAAATCTTCATTGTTTTTAAGGGATGGTCCATACATTTTTTCTTTATATTAGTTCCAACATGTTTATAATCTCTTATCACGCTTCTTCCTGATCTCATTAACCAACTATCGTAGAATTTAGAACAGTCTATCATTTTTATAAACGAGTAATTGAAAAATCTTATTGTACCTACAAATAAGTACGCTTTTTTTGGAACTTTAGACATTTTGAAAATACTGAATATAATCTACTACACTGTAAATTCACATCTAGCTTAATACAATCCTAAAAAGAAAAGGAAAATTAGCATCGTAGAAGTAAATTAATGATAATACAACTTTTTAAAGTCATCTTAATATAATCTTGCTCCTAAAAAAAGTATAAATTTTGCTACTAATGATTTATTTTTTTAAAGATTACATGAGCTCATTTAAATAATAAATAAATATATAGTTATAATTTATATTTCAAAGAGACATGAATATTTTTTAATCAGTGTCTTTCGTCTTTGTAAAAAAAAAATATTAAAAATAACAAAGTACGTACTGCTTTTTAATTATTAACCTTTGTACAGTAGATTACGAAATCTATTATTTTCCTAGTAGTTGTAAGAGGAAGTAAAGCATACTTAAGTATAAAATATTTAACACTGGATAAAAAACTACACACTTTCTGAAATTTATTACAATTTTACATCATTAAAACGTACACGACACGTAAATAATTTCTTTTCTCTTATTAACATAATAATAACAAATATAAGTTTTACCTTATGTGTGCAATTGCAGATAACTACATATAGAAGTAAATCACCTGTAGATACTTCTCGAGATAATGGATTCAAGCTGCGATTTATAATTATTCAAATAAAAATAATGGAACTTGGTTATACATTGCGTGTGCTTTAAACATTAATTTACAGGAAGTTTGAATATTTCAGTTTATGAAGTGGAACAAGATTTATGGTATTTATTTACTGTTTGACATTTTGAATTTTTATAAATGACATTTTTTGTTTTTCATTATTGTCAGAAATTTATTATAACACATTTTGTAAAGAGCCTTAAATAATAGGACTGGTTTGTGTTTAAAGAAATGGCAATTCATTGTTTAAAAGAATATTCTTGATCTATTTGTCAATTTCTTGAGAGATCAATTTTTATCACATGTAGTTTTGTGTCTGACATGTTCTTAAAAGTCTGCTGTCACAAAATTATAAAAATAATAATGAAATTTAATTATAGAGGAAAATAATGCATAAAAATAAATTATTGTACATTGTACAAAGCTATGTTTAATTAAATTTTAAAATGAAATTTCCATAATATGTGAAATATTTTTCTTTTTGTTTTGTGATATTTGAATTTATTTTTTGATTTGTAATTCTGCAAATAAAATTGTAAAAACATATTTTAAATTTTTGTAGCAATGTTTTCAATTAAAGAAAAAAAAAGTCGGGCCAGCAAAATTCGTCTTTGTGGACAATTAGGTGTAGATATAATAAAATACTTTTAATTATACTTCTCATAAAATATATGTTTAATATTTTTTGATACATCCAGCTCAACTTAATCTAACCTAACATATTACAATCAAGATTGTGATCAACTTCTGGTTTGGCCATAAAATCGAGTTTATCCGTGTTTAACTGTCAAACTGTTTATTAAAATACTAATTTTTAATCTCAGATTTATATTATGGAAAAAGTTTGTGTAGTACCACTGATTTAAATAATTATTAATCCCTATTTGCCTAACAAGTACCTATATTATTAAAACCTTAAAATTACATTAAATTATATTTTAGTATTACCGTTTTATTACCTGTGGTTTGTTGTACCAAAATTTCTAATTACGTAAGAAACCATATATTAATTTTCAATACCATGTTTCAAACGCTTAAGAAGTTATTAAGGTCAATTTAACCCTAACATTTTGAGTATAACTGATAGCTAAAGGTCCTAGTAATGTCCTGTTGAAATCTCATCTCAATATCTTAACACGTTCTCAAGTTACAAGGCCTCAAAGCAGGCAACAAAAGTAACTTCCTGAGATGCACCTGTAGCAGTCCCTGACCTATGTCAACTAGAAAACCCCTCCTTGTGATATCAGATGGAATCCCCTTGACTGAATTGCGATAATACTTTCCTTCTTGTTACAATAGGATAAGGTCAACTATCATAGTAACTCCAGAACCAGAAATTAGATGATAATGAAATTTAATATATACACAAAATCAAGGATGCTGATGCGCGCTTTTTTATCTTTACCACCCTGTAGTAAAAATAGCTCCCCTATAAAAAAGTGAAACAACCTTTAGTTTTAGTACTTTTCACCTATATATAAAAAATGTGCACAAATATCATTGTTTTAATTATTTAATTTATACTGTCCAACAGACCGAAGTCCAATTACAGGACAGGGAACCTAAATGGGTTCCGAACCACTCGCACACAGCGGTATTTATTTTGGTTACAGGTTAGTCGTCTCTGGGATTTGAACCCCAGATCTCACACTCTATTTAGCGAGTTGAAGAGCGCTAACCAACTAAGCCACTACTGCCCGTTTTTCTACATATTGGCTTTGTCACTTCATAGCAAAAATGAATCTTCTATGGATTTTTATTCACAACCTCTATTGTAATATGTCAATTCCTAACCTGTCAAAGGTTGGAAACGTATGTCACTTTTAACTGCAATGACAATCTCACGGGTGGGAAATACTTTAAAATCCCTTGGGGGGAAGTGTTTACTAAGGTTGCCTAGTAATGCTGTCATAAATCTCTAAAAGTAAGGTGATCAGTGCTGTCAAACATATTAAAATAAATTTAAACATTTGTTTTCATAGACTGCTACCGTACATTAATTTAGTTTATTGGAAAAAGGCGATATACGAGTAGAAGTTAATTTGGATAATTGTGAATAAAATAGTATACATAGTTCGGTGGGAGTTTCATTACAGCCTTGCGCTATATCTGAGCCTCAAGGCTTCGCCTCTCGGTCATATAACAAGCCCTCGGCTGTAATGAAACATTTCCCACCTCACATGTAATATACTATTGTTCATTTTGTACACATGTAAATAATTCGGAGAATCAATTACTGTGCAGTACAAAGTGATCACCTCTTAATTTGATAATCAGAGTCCAAAAACTCCAATGGCGTCCACTGGACTCATCCATTATTTTATTCAATACAGATCATATTTCAAACTTTCTTTTCTTAATTTTGTATCAGGTATCAAAAAAAATATTAAAGCTTGATATATCTATATGAAAACATATAAAGAATTCGATTCTCAAACCGAATTGTTTTTTCAATCTTCAATCTCAAATATTTGAGTGTAGTAACCCTTAAACCCTAAGTTTAATTTTTTGATGTACCTTTCAATGTAGGTCTATAAAAAAATATACTCGTGACAAAATAAATTTAAAATTAGTGTACCCTTCTAGAAATATATAAGACATTGAAATATTGTTACAAAAAGAAGTACAATATTTAGTTTTAAGTGTAATACTTAATACTGATGCAGCCGTTAAATTTATTAAAATATAACTTTGTACTTTTTCAAAGATAAACTTTATGAGTACCCGTCTGATAATGATAAAGATTAGTGCTAATAGAAATTCTAGCTATTAAACACTTTTATACTCGAATATCGGATCATAAAAATAAGGCGAATTAAACTTTAAACAGGCATAATTGATACTGCATCTAAAATACGGTATTATATTTTATTATTCAAACTGTATATAAGTACGCAGTAAAGCTAACTGAACTCCTAGTTCATTGCAATAAAATACCAAGTTTATAGGAAAAATCTAGCAGAGATGATTAAATATTTTTAATTGTCTACATGATTCGTAATTTATGTGACAGTTTTATAGGGAAAAATGTGTTAAATAAAATGATCATTCTTTACATGGGATAATCCTGTTTTTTATTTCACATAAAATGTGGAATCTCATCAGAGGAATATTACACATGACAGAATAGAAAAAGAAAGAGAAAACTTGTTTCGGGATGAATATTAATTTGTCAGAAATTAGGGTCAGTAAGAATTAATAAATTAATAATCTGCTTTTATTAAAACAGGCACCACATTAAAACGTATCATAAATGAATCCTTAATTCATAAATTATATCATAATAAAATGATTTGTTTTTGAAAAAAAAACACATTTTGATGAGAAATTTGAAGAAATTGACACTTAAAACTGGAGGAGTAGCATATGCAGATGACCTAGCAGTCGTAACAAAAAACGGAAAGGTGATGAAAGCAATGTTAAAGGAAATAATAAAAGAATGAAGAGAAATACAGCTGGAAGTAAACGACACAAAGACGAAAATAATGATAATAGGAAAAGAAATATAAGATAAACAAATTAATGTAGCAGAACACACTTTCGAACAAGTGAACAAATTTAAATATTTGGGAGTGCTGTGAACAAATACTGAAAAAGTAACAGCAACAAATAAGCATTTTACTCAAATAAGAAACTGTTGACAAGCAAAATGATAACAAAAACCACAAAAATGGGAATTTACACCATAATAACAGCGATAAACACTATAAGCAGCCAAAACAATTACAATGACAAAGAAAGATGAAAAACAAATGAGAATAACGGAAAATAATAAGAGCTATATTAGGACCTAAAAAGATATCAGAACACTAATATAGAACAGGAATGAATCATGAGATCGAACAGTAATTAAAACAAGAAGACATTATAAAAAAAAAACAATAAAATGGCTCGGACAGATATGGAGAGCAGATGAGCGGGACCCAATAAAATCAGCAATGCAGAGGTGTCTAGGCATCAAGAAAAGACAAGGACGACCAAGATCAACATGGATTAAAGAAATAAAGATCGAATTGAAATTAGCGGCAATCGCAAATTAGAAGGATAAAACATCAGATAAGATGAAATGGATAATAAATAGCAAAGAAATTTAAAATAGAACAAATCATCTGTTTTATTGGAAAAATTTAGTGTCATTTATTATAACTTAAAAAATGAAATGAGTATGAGTTGATATTTTTTAACAATTAGCGTAATAGTATAATAAATAAAAAAATAGTACTTTTACTTAACAATTTATATTTATATTTAACGTGGCATTCCTACGTTTTCCGGCCTAGGTCGGCAAACAGAGTTTCTGGGTCATTTTAAGTTCTGTAGTACTATTCCTATTGAACGGAGGGGCAAAAAATCTATTTTTTTATTATTTTCATCGTGATCACAAATTTGGAATGAGTTGACATGGAAATAGTTAAATGCCTGTTTCAAATATATTTTAATTAAAAAAACGGGTACATTCATGAATGATACAGATGAAAGTAAAATGTAATATGAGGAATTGTGCAAAGCATGTGCCGAATTAATTCATACAGAAGATTACTCTTTGTTCAGCATCCACTCGGTGCGTTTTCAACTTATCGCTTATTAAATTTTTATTAAATTTTCGGTAGCTAGGGACAAACACTGAAACAGCATTTAAAATACTTGTACGTTTATCGTTTAATTAAAAACTAGTAGCGCACGAGGTTGGAATTTTTGTTTCTCGTGTGTTGCAGCTAATGAAAAATCCAGAGATCGCGTTATACTCATTCAAATAAAATGTTCAGAACGGACAGCGGGTCGAGGCACTGTCCCAAATTGTTGCAGCGAATTAGTTCGGATTTTATTAATTTTACTACAGACTACAGATTCATATTAACTTATATGAATTCCTTTTTTACCTTCCTGCAAAAAAAATAATAATAATGAAATCGTAAGTGTGCCTCGACAGGGTTAAAGGTATAGAACAAGAATTAAAGTGTACCACACCTAATTATTTATTTGTTTTTTTTTTTATTTACTAATTTTTGTCAGTGAATTTTGTCCATTTATCGTAAAGTATAGTTTTTTGAGGTAATTTATGCATTGAGTTTTAGTGACCAAAAACATTTATTAACAAGTGAGTATAAACTTCATTATACACAGGATTCTCAGTTTTAATATATGATAACAAAATTATTAATTTTTTAAATAGCATAACTACAGCAATCGAGTTCAGATTTTCCTTCAATAATTTAGGATTTTTTTTTTATAAACATTATTTTCATATATTTGAATTTATTTCATGTAATAACAGCAAGCCACTACTGTAAGATAAAAAGTCGTATATAACATGTCATTTTACATTTATGTTGTACTTATGTTTTTATTTTGTGATGCTAAACAATCTCC
The DNA here is from genome assembly GCA_035578165.1 of Stenolophus ochropezus. NCBI lineage: Eukaryota > Metazoa > Arthropoda > Insecta > Coleoptera > Carabidae > Stenolophus > Stenolophus ochropezus. The sequence goes on along the minus strand of JAQOWZ010000001.1, from coordinate 14,201,210 downwards.
TTACTTACTTATTTCACTCAATTATAATATTTTCTATAATTTATATTTAATGTAGTGTTTCCGTTATTATTATTTTTTTGGAATACTCTCACTGATTTTTGTCAAATTTTTAAACATTTCTTTGTAAAATTTACATAGGTTATTCTAATATTATAAAAATCTAAAATTAGTGTGTCATATTAAATTTTGAATGTGAATATATTTTTCTATTTTTCACCCTTATCATTATTTCTTTTTAAACGTTATTTCTTGTTCAAAAATGATGAAAATTATGTTATATAGTATTTTGATAAATAATTTAAGATATGAAATATTTTTTGATTGTGAATTAAATAAGTGACTATTTGATCAAACTAAGGTTAATTAGAGATACGATTTAATTAAATTTAAAGTGTAAAGTCTCCCGACAGTTCCGGCGTCTGAATTCCACGTCTAGTTTAAGATAAAGCCGCAGATAAACGGCATTTCGTGTTGGGACGAAGAGTTGGTGTGATTTGATAATTTAATGCTAACAAACTATCAACCTGTTCGTCGAACTGGAAGTATTGATGAATTATTAGATCTAATGGCGAGGATATCGATCCCAGCTCTTCTGGGAATCCTAATTTATATTCTCAGGACGATATGTAATGTGAAGCCATCCATTTTTAATACGTAATTGAATTGTTATAATTACTCGAATTTAACTCAAATCAGAAGAGAATACTAAATTAATTTTGTAATGCACCAAACAAAACCATAAATTGAAATTAAACATGCAACAGGCAAAATATTCTGCCTCATTTGAATTTGAATATGAATACCTCAAGAAAAAGAAACAAAACTAAAATTTATTTGTATTTAAATAAGAAATTATTTTAATGACGTTATAAGGGTTGTTAATGAATTCATATAATATATCTTATGGAATGCATATGACTGTGTTTTCGGCTCGTACAGTAATGATGTGGATCGAATTGTTTAAACCAGTTTTTTATTCCAGTTCAATCAGAAGTCAGGTGCATCTGCATCTAAAGCTTGTATCACACAAATACATTAAAAAAATCAAGAGGTGTTTTTCTTATTGAAATATTTCGCTGTCTGTTTTAAAATTTAGGAATGCACCAACTCCCAGTATAATAAACATAATTGGTCAGAATTTATTACAATATTGATTCAGTTTACGTCCTGTTATTGAACATGGGGGATATATAAAGATATAGTCATCCATAATGTACAGGTACATGTTCTTGAGGAACTAAATCTGGTGTTAATTTTACTCCATATATATACAGCAGCTATAAAGACAAGACATTTTATTATAATGCGTTTCACGTGCGTGTAAAAATCTACGGAATGCGTAGTGCACAATTGCATGCATATATAAAAGATAAATACATACATTAAGATATACATATGTCACATTAGCTTTTAATTGTATAAGGTTATCTTAATTTAGAAGTGAGCAGTAACATAAATATATTAAAATACAATGTCTAAATAATTAGAAAAATTATACTTTCTTCATGATTTCTCATAATTTCATGACAAAATGTAATTTCACTAAAGATATTTTTTATATTTTACGTTCACAATGAAGTCATTGTGAAACACAGTTGCTTATCTAAAATAAATTTAATTTTGATCCGCAATTTTTTGTTTTACAAGGTTATTACTAGATGACATTTACTATTACTTATTATTTTTTATTACTTTTATAATTAATATGAACTTTCAAATAATTAAATAAATATCCTCGTAAATATCAGTCCAATGTTACCAACTAAACATTTCCCAAAAAAGCAGCAGCTTTTTTTTTAATATTTTAGGATATAAAAGACGCATAAATTAGAAAATAGTATAAAAGACTCAAGGAAATAATTAGTTCTGAGTTTTACATTATATTTTTTCCGAAATTATTAATTACAAACATAAATAAATAGCTTTACGTATTTGTAAAACGTCAGCTAGCTATTGCGACGGGGATGGCTATGATAACAAAAGTACTGCCAAAGTGTGAAATATTTGTTTATATAATTTTCATTATTGTTTGCACGTGTTTAGACGAGATCTGCATGTTATCTGCATGAAATCTGATAAATTATTATCAAAGGTAAATAATTAATAGATTCCCCAATAATATTATAGAATAATATGTTAGTTATTTTACCAAAACCATGTAATTATATCGCTATAACTATGGTGTTTTTAGATAAATAAAGTAGGTCATACAACACATGTTGGTTAGAAATTAAAACTCACTGTTTGTTGGTTCGTGTTATAGTTACTACGTTATAACCTTCTCTGATCTATTTTTTTTATTAAATGCCATTTTAAAATGTCTACTGTCAAAAAAAAAAGTTTTATATATTTTATATCAATGATTAAAAGGTATTGCATAATCATTCATTTTCATATCAAGCTCCTAAATTATATAACAAAATTCCTAATTTCTTAAAGTCTCTATCATTAAATAATTTTAAACAGCAATTAAAATGTCTACAAACTACATAACTGAAGTATTAAAATTCAGCGTTCATGTATATTTTTGTATATTAGATTATAAAAATGATTGTTCATTTGTATTTGAATTTATTTTTTGTATGTATTATATACATTATGTATCGAGGGTTAGGTGGAAGAACAGCTTTTAGCTGAACCTCGCCTTTGAGTGGATCTCAATAAAGTTACTTATTATTATTATTATTATTATTAAAATGTTATACGTCACAGGTGCGCTACACATTTCTCACGTGACTTATTTGTAATGTAACACACTGTACTATACTATAAATAACTATTAAATAATGCTAAAATATAATATTATTAAAATATAGACTACCTAATTAAAGTCAAATTTTGACATAAGAGTTTGTAAAGTTTTTCTTTAGCTTCTATTTTGGCTAACTTTGTTGATTGATATCGTGTACATTGGTATCGATTTCGTAAAAAGTTATTTTATTTTATTTTCTATCATTTGCTTGGACTTTTGATATTAGAGTACAAAAATAAACTTTAAATTTCATTTTGCCTGCAAAAACATTATATTTGAATACCTATATTTTATTTACATGGTTGAAATCAGAAAAAAATCTCAATTAAATAGAAAAAATAAGAGTACCATTTATAAAAATGTATCTTTGCGCCATTGCTTAAGAATAGGCGTAGAGGAAAAATATTTTATTCATTAATTGATATTGAGACAGTTCATTCTCTCTAACTTTCAACAATATATTTAAACAATTGTAAAATTTTATTATTTTCGAACATATAACAATCTAAATTTAAGTATGATTATAACCTTTATCTGTTGAGGATGGGCGATGTTTGCCTGTCCAAATTGTACGATAAATAAATTTAGGAATCTAAAGGCCTTCAATTAATACCTTCATTTCATAACATAATGAAGTTCCCAAAACCAACTATCATCTATGTCTGCTGCAATAAAAATCAGCCCTAAAACAAAGCTAATAAAAGTAATGATAATGTGGTAGTAAGCAAATTTTAGGATATGTAGATAGTAAAATTAATATCCCGTACATCTGCATACATTGGAAACTAATTTCGTAGAATACTACAGAACAAAAACATTTCATTTATAGTTGCAGATGAAGTTGTGTGAAATGAAAACAGTAAAACCGTATTGAGCTGGCCATAAGCAGCCAGTTTCCAGTACAGATAAAAGTCGCGAAATATAAATTTACATATTATTGAAATCGCTGTGTCCATCCATTCCTTCGTAAGCATTCGGGTTATATTACTCCTCCAGCCTGCGCAGTAATAAAACCCAATGAACATGTTGAAGATTTTCATTTTACTGTTCCACATGTTGCATTTGTCACGTGAGCAAGTTGGATTTATTGCCATCTAGGATTTGACTCGGTCATCTAAACTACAGAGAAAAGTCGGAGAAACGAGAGAACTTATACCAACAGTTGAATTTAATGAGGGACCTACTTTGTAGCACAAATAATTGCACATACTACGCGCATATAGTTTTATTTCTGACAACTGTAATCTCCAGTTTTAAACAGATTTTAGGACATGATAAATTTTATAACATCCAAAGCAGTTAACAGCAAATATTTTACTCACACAATCTACATGGTAAAAGCAGGGACGGATTTACGCACAGGCACAACAGGCACGTGCCTGGGGCGGCAAATTTTTGGGGGCGGCAATTTTTTCGGGTCAAAAAAATTTACAAAATCAATCAGAATATTTCAAAAATTAGGAAATTAAGAGTATTTCCTTTTTGTGAAAGAGTTTTATTTCGTATAATCTAATAATTATTCAAAAGTTGCTCCATCTTTCATTAATATAAGATTGCAGCGCCATGTCTTTAAAATGATTTTTTGCAGTTAAGTCGACAGTACTGTTTGCATTGATTTGAGATCTTCATATTAACATAAAAATAGTAATAATAATTATACCAACTTAAAAAAAGAAAATGAGGTTGGGGGGGGGCGTCAAATTTTAATTTGCCTAAGGGCGGCAAATTTTGGTTTGCCTAAGGGCGGCAATTTCGTTAATCCGGCCCTGGGTAAAAGTATAAAATGTATTACTTATTATTTTAAGCTGTGCATATCAAAATGGATAATAACAAACAAGACGTTAATACTAAATATGCTAATTTGAAAAATTAGCATATTTACATAGCAGGATTTATTAAATTATTTATGACAATATTATATTTATTTACATTAATTTGGATCAATATATTTATATTTATAAATTATTGATAATTTAGTACCATTTCTTTATTTGTGTATTTAGTTCGGTATTAGGAATTAGTCTAAATGTTCAATTAAACATGTTAGCTTTATGTCAATTATGAATATTAATTGCTTTACTAATCTAAGTAATTATTTGCAAAAAGTAGAGTAGTTAATTAGTAATTTAAATATTAATATACTACAACAAAAAATAGATGTAATCATGTTTCTTGTGTACTGATTTATATGTTATAATAACATATTTACAACATATTAATATAAATTTGCCATCATGTCTTCATGCAACATTGTAGGTGTGGTAAATATGCATTTATGGTGAAGATATTTGTATACCATATTTGTAGTTATCTAGCATCTTTAGTAGTATGGGAAAATAACTTTAAGATATCTGGTACTTAAAATATTTTTTGCAATACCTGCACAGTAAGTTACAAAATTTAAACCCAGAAAGTGGAACTTTTATTGCAGATTTGGTTTCCATGGTTATAGTAAACACTTCCCGTGCACGGTGGACAGTAAGTGTGTTACTTACAATTCATGGTGGATGGTAAGTATTTAGTTTCCACATCATCATAAACATTCATGGCACTCTTACTCTCAATTGCAATTCAACTTTTATTTTTGACATCAATCTGACAGACGTTAATTTTGAAACCTATGTTTCTTTTTCTATTATTTTTGTAGGTATTGCAAAAAATAGCTTACTAACCTTGAACTGTAAGTGATATTTGAAGTCTCGAATCTTTAGGAAATCTCGACCCTTCGGGTCTCGACTTCCCAAACAACATTCTCGACCTAAAAACTGTCACTTACAGTTCACGGTACGTAATCAGTGCCGGATTACCCATTAGGCAGAGTAGGCAACTGCCTACGGGCCCCGTGTCTTTTAGGGGCCCCGCGCTCCTCTATATTGGATTAAAATAATATTGATTTGATTTTGAAATCGATGTAAGATGCAAAAAAGAATTGAAAATGAACTAAATTTGTTTTATTATTAACTATAAGTCTAGATTTTTTTAATTCATACAGTACGCCGAACTGCAGTAGCTTTTGCCTTTGTATAAAATGTGCTGTTCCTATAATTAACGAAATTTTCTAGAATCGACGCATTATGAAGAGAATAGCAGATGTAATCATGATAATAAAGTATTAAATAGGCGGCCACCAACAAAGATATCGGTTAGTATTTAGTAGAATTAAATAATACACATTTCATTTTCCGTGAATCATTATTTCTCCCGTCAGAGAAACCTGTAGAATGATTTTGTGTGATAGCGAATTTGTTTTACTTGGGTAATCTAGTTTTGAATTTATGTCGTTCTGTCGTTTCTTACTATTGCACACAGCAATTGCTTACACTGTATTGTATGCATATAAAAACCTAAATATACATATTAGTATGTTTTATATTGTCATTATTGTTGTTGAGAAGAAGTTGGCGCTTGGTGCGCAAATAACAGTATTTGCATCGGGCGCAAAATTGCCTAGGCACGGCTTATCTTAATATTACTCTCCAAATATTTTTTATTATTTTTTGAATATCTTACTTAAAACTGTAAAGTACACATTTTCTTTCATACTTTTATATTCTACTAGTGAGTATAGGTATATTCTATTAATTTTTAACAGTATGTTATTTTTTTTATATAATTTTATTAAAATTGTTGGGTAGTAAAATCATAAACTTATTAGGGGAGGGGGCCCCGAGATTTCGATTGCCTAAGGGCCTCCACATGGTTTAATCCGGCACTGTACGTAATATACTATAAATATTAGTTCCAGGTATGTATAAAATAAATGTACGCAAACTACAGGTATGTATATAGGGGTACTGTAGAATACAATTTGACTAATTTAATTATTGTAAGGTCAAGAGTGAAATATGAAAAATGTAAGTACAATTAACACTATATTATTACTGTGAGGGTACCTCTCTTAGTTGCTTGTTAAACCAATTAAAAATCAATTTAAAGCCTGTAACTTGGTAATTTACTTCTCCCGCACGAAAAAATAATTACACTTTACAACTCGAACCATAAAACAAAATGAAACAATTGACATAAAACTAAACAGTTCTCCATGGAAATAAATTGTCTTTTCAGGCGTGTTAACATCGTTAATTATTAGAGTTAAAACCCCATAAATCCAAATTAGTAGCTGCCCAAAACCCATCGCCACATTTCGATTCTCACAGTGTGGAAGATGCCTTGAAAGGTGAAAAGAAACAGAAATGAAATATACTCAGTATTTAAACATGAGAAAAATGTTATTGTTATTTATTTACCTTATACATCTTTTGAAATTAACATACTTCTCTAATTAAAACTGATGGGTTAGTAAGAATTAAAATTTAACATTTTAAACAAAATTTTAAATATATTTTCGCGTTTCCTTCCGGTATTACTAGTATTACAGAACTTAAAATCATCCAGAAAACCATCTTCAGGCCAGCAAAATGTAAGAATACAAACTTAAATATCTAAGTATTATATTCAGACAAAATTTTAAATTTTACTTTTGTAAAAATGTAAAACGTTATGTAAAATCATTTTTGATTCATTATTCATATTATACTTGTGTTTTACGATTACGATTACTTTAATTGTTCAAAGTACCAATTCAGATTCGATTCGAATTTTTTTTCAATAAAACAAAATGTTAAAAACTAAATTGTTTATGTATCCATTACCCAAGTGAATAAAAAATTTTACCAAAATAAATATCTCTAGTGTATAAAATTTTAAATTGTAATAATGTTTCTTTAATAAATTAAGAATGTGATCGACGCAAAAAATCTTATGTATCATATGCCCAGAAACTCTTTGCGAGTTCTCGCATTTTCAGTTCGACCTGTCAATATAAACTCGCTCTCGGAAAAGATCACTTTCTGGAGTAACTTAAGTATTGCATTCCCGAGCTATTTCCAAATAAAATTAAATCTTGAAAAGGAAATTGTTAAATTTAAACCGGATAACTTTAGTTCCACTCCTAAAATATTCCAAAAGCACTTTTTTGGGTATATATAGAAAAATATCATTGAGCTATGAGCTACTTTCAAATTGTCAACAGAATCAATTTATCTCTTTTCGTTTATGAGATATTTGCTTGCAATGTACTTGACCATTCAATTCTATGAGAAAAGTTACGTCAAGGAATGTTTTCTCCACATACGTATAAGTTCTTTGTAACGATTCTGTGAAAATAAGGAGAGAAAAATATATATTTCGATTTTTTTCAAGTAAATATTAATATGCTAATTTCAAATTCTGTCTTTTACTATTAGATACTATTTTCTGTTTCTATTTAAAAGTTCAAAAGCTGCGCATTGATATTAACTTAAGTTCAGAAAATAAAAAAAAATGTGGATAAAGTTTATGGGGGAAACTATTTTCTTATATTTCTAATAATCGTTCCAAAGTCGTACGTACATATGTATGAAAATTTTGAGGATAACTATCTCATGAACTGAAAAAGATAATTCAATTATACCTAAATTTTCACCGCAAAATTTTATGTTTAGAACTTAAAAAGAGATATTTTTGCAGTCGTATAAATCAATTATTATTTAAAGATAAACGTATTTTGCGGAAGAACATTACAAAGTGTTGTGTCTAAGACGTAGGCGACCCAGTGAACCGAATGTGTTTCAATATCTCGTAAGTGCTGGCCTCTCTTTCACAGCAGTTGATGACGTAAATAACTCTCAGGTGCCGCATCGGATGCTCCAAGAGGATGGAATATTTTCCAGGTTAATAACTGAAGGAGAATGCGCGACAAATTTATAGTCTGATAAATTCTATAGGACGCGAATAATTCTAAATTATTACATGGAAAATAAATTTTAAGTATTTTCGATAAAATTTTGATGATGGTAATAGTTTCCTAAAGACGTTTCAAGTAATGAAGATTTCTTCGTCATTTACTTTTATAGCAAACAAAAAGGCAAAATTATTTTCCTTCATAACGATCTTATGCCTTTTATCTTTTTTATTTCTTTACAGAAAATTGAAATAATTGTTTTTACTATATTCTCGTTTTTGTGTTTATATTACCAAACTTTAGAAATAATAAGTAATTGGTACTTAGTGAAATATTATGAGTCACTATAAAATATATTAATGACATTAAGTTTGAACCAGAGATGTAGATCTAGCTTGCCTATTTTCACTTTAGAAGTGAATTTTATTATTGAGCTGAGTTACTTGTATATTTGCATTTTACTGGTGAAAATATGCGATATAGAAATGTAGCCGGTGTACTTTGGATATGAATATCAGACGGAGGAAATTTGAATTGAAATTCTTTATGTAAACACGTGGAAAGTTTGAATGTTAACTTACTTAATTCCGTTGTTCCTCGCAAAAACCGCTTTCAGCTTCCAGAACCAATTTGGATATTGTTTGTTTAATACGAAAAGAAATGCACTCTCCAAGATGATACAGTGTATCTCAAACACTTATCTCTTACATTCTGTATAAAAAATTAGAGGCACTCTGCTACAGATGTACAAATTTTCTAATGTTTTATAGTTATTTAAACTACAATAAATGTAAAGTACGTTATAACATTTGAGGAGGTATTAACTGAGGCGAAGTTTACGGAGCCGAAATTCATGTTACTGTACGAGAATATTTGTAGTACTTACATTCTTAGTCGCTTATTATATTTTTTGCGCCACCGGCAACAATTAACTAAGTAAATCATGTTAAAGTATTATATATAATCTGGACCACGTTACAGTTCGAATATATTTATTTGCAACTTTTATAGTTATCTTTGCCTGTAGCTAGACAATCAAATGAAATTAGTATGGATTTCATAATTTCCCTACTACTACTAATAACAAGGTAATTTTCTGTAACACTTTGTTGACAAATGGTAACTAAATTATGTTATCACGACTTATGTTGTTATGGAAGTAAATTAAGATTACGTGAAGAATGGCGCGAAAAAATTATAATACCCACTATCGCAGAAATAATTATAGTTAGTTCACTTTGAACGTGAATATATTATACACTAATCCATATCAAAAATTGCGGTAAACTTTAAAATGATAATCATTCATTTCTTAATATATATGAAAGATAAGGATTTTTTAAGTACACCCATTTAAAAAATAATAGAATAAATAAATAAAAATTAACATTTTTTATAGGAATTGGAATATGAGGCAGTTTAACATTAAATTAGTAATGAACATCTACTATTATTTTCAAATTTTAAAATATTATTATTACATCTTCTTAGAAAAGAAATGTACATACAGAAAGTAAAAAACTGTAATACTATTGTTTATATAATAATAAAAACAAAAAGACAGCATTTCATTTATTGTTCGTGATATCGCTTTTAAATATAGACATTAATATGCACATTTTTAATGAAACGTAAATATAATATACGAAAAAGTATACATGGCTTACATGAATAATAATTTTTAAAAATTATATTATAACATTTTAAACCGCCGGACATGTAAAATTATTATTATTTTTAAAATTGCTCCGTTTTCTTTGGTGAATTGAATAACATATTTTTGGATTTTATGTTTTATATAACATATTTTAATTTCAAATAAAACCGTTGAGTAGTTTCCAGAATTATTTATAATTATTTTAAAGAGAAATGTTCTGGCTATAATGTGATTTTAAAAATCGAAAGCCTACTGTACAAGTTATTGATGTTTATTTCCGACTGAATATAATTATTTCTCCAATATATGTTTGAACTTTCTTAATAACTTTAGAATTTGTAATATGTCACGGCGGTAATAAAACAACACAATAAATTATTCATAATAGATATCATTAATGATATATTTTTATGTGGAAAAATTCAGCAGTTAATTCACTAGATAACTGATCTGTAATATTAAGAAGAAAATTAGTTGAATAACACTTCATCAACTTTGTTCACAAATTGAAGTCAGCGAATTACTGTTCCAATTTTGGAAACGGTTAAGTAAAAGCAACAGCAGTAATTCGATAGGGTTTGAGAGGCTCTGCATCGGTTCGGATGCAGTAAGGAAAGGAAAGAATTATTTATCCACGAGTAAACAAGACTCGAGCTCGTGTTGCTCTAATCCAGAGTGCCGTGTTCACGGATAAATATGCAAAATCCGAAGTGGTTTGTCGAAAGCTGCTAACGCTCTACATTACCGGCACAAAAACCTTCTTTATCAACACTAATCATATCAAATTCACATTGTTCATTAGTATATTGCAAAAGATTAAAAACGGTTAATATTATAATTTTTAAAACTCGTACTCGAATCCAGAATCCAGTCAATAATTTATTAAAAACTTTTAATATTGCTCATTACGAAAAAATAATTCATTTGTATTTTCCTAAAGGATTTGTCCATGTTTTAAAATATTATTTTCATATTTTTACGTCTTTATAAATATAAAACGGCATGACCTAAATAGAATTAAATATCACGTTAAATAATTTTCGTAGAATTTTTAATTAAAATCATGTTGTTTTTCTTTTAGTAGTAAACTGTATTACTTGAATATTTTATATAATTCAATACATTTATATCATGTTTTATTTTCAAGTTATTAAAAAATTCCATCTCAAAATGAATTTATTAAAACGTGAAATATTACATATTTTAATATAAATATTTCGCGTTAGTGAATGTTATTATCCATGAAGTTTTATCCTCATTACAAGTTAGATATCTACAAATAAATTACATAATATCAGAACATAGAATTAAAAAACAATCCTATTAAGAAATATAGGTCAAAAAGTTTTACAGAAACAAATAAACTAACTTTTTATATAAATTGGTGTTCTAAGTAATATTAAAAACATTGTGCAACATCAAATACTTTTTATAAATTTATGAAGACAGCGGTAGAAAAAATTTTGAGGATTACGTATAAATACTTCTAGAAAAACCTTAGAGATTTTGATTAAATTAATAATTTTGTTTAAATATGTATTGTTTGAAATATGAAGATTAATTAGGAGTTTTCGTAAGAACGGGACAAATTAGCAGGTGTCAATTGGGCTTGCGTAGAATTGAGCGTCGCCGTCTCAGGATTAGCGAAGTTCCGTCGCGGCGCTTTTATTTGGATTGTGAGTTAAAGGTTGTTTTACACTTGTTACCGTCTTAGTTGGTCGGTCTCTTTCATTGGATTTGTTTAGTTGTGTTGGCAGTTGTTTCGCTTAGAACAAAACCTTGAATTAGGAAAGTCGACAACGAGAAACAAATCTTTTTTACTAATTAATAAGTCTGGAAAGTTTGTAGGAAAATGGTAATTAGTTTGATCCTGGATCTTGAAATTTTAAATTACAGAAGTTTTATTAATAAATTGTATTCATGGAATACACTAATTGAAAAGTAAATTCATTCTTGCAACAATAGTTTATTCCACAAAAAAAGTTTTAAATTCTTTTCTCTAAGTCTAAGTGAACTTTATTTAAAAACATATATAATGTAATATAATATAGAATTGTAATGAGTGTTTTACTCTTAGGGAGTGGATTAGCCAGACCAAGAAACAAATCTTTTATTATTAAGCAATAGTTATTTGTGATGCTAAGTAGGAAAGTTTTTCTGGTCCGAAGGATATGTATACGGCCGAGACGCAGTTTTCCTACCTAGCAGCACATATAACTATTACTTAACATCTTACCAATACTGAATAATTTGACATATAACTTAACATTAATGAAATTTCTTAAATTGATTATTAATATTAGAAAAATAATAAGAACAAAAAACAAACATTGACATATAAATAAGGTTAGCAATTCTGTTCTATTACTTACAGAATATATAATAAAAGCACCTAGAATCTAGTCTGGACCGGCGAATGTCTTCTTTCTTGCGTACGCACACGCAGGAAAATCTTATTTTCAATATGAGTAGGATAAAAAGTATATTTACACGACTGTAATTTACGTTATTACACAAATATAACAAATATGAGTACAAACAAAATATACCAAACCAAACTAATATCTAATAATAATGAAAAAAAAAAAATAGGCGAGCATGTGCAATCTAGTATTACGCCAGATATTGGTCTATTGTAGACAATGTCTCGCCCTAACGCATGTTCATAAAAAATTGACAGAAAACCTAGATGATATTATGAAAGATTTCATATCGAAATCATATGAGTGCAAGCGATAAAATAATTAATAAAAAAATTGATTAGTTATAATTCTTGTTCCAAGAACCTCCTTATATAAATTTTGTATTGAGAGGATGTAGGGGGGTAATTTTTGCCCAACCACAAAATATTTTACTCCAACGCCACTGTCTCGCCGGTAACTGAGAGTAATGAAAGGATATCATCCCTGCAGGTACAAGTAGTAGATGGAAGTGGTGCGATGGTGCTGTCCTCACCAGCACGGTTGTTGAATCATTTCTTACAAAATATAATTTTTTGGTACAATATTTTGCTCATTTCTGGTTCAAATTCCGTTGTGTATGTAAATAAAGACATAGTTTATTGGCTTGTTACAAATATAATACATATTCAACATTTATTATCATGTAGAGTGCGTCGTTTGTGCAGCAAGATATTACGGGAACTTATGTTTAATTTCTCTCTTTGATCTTTGCAGAGCTAACCGATTATCCGAGCTACACAGCAGGAGATTTACGATCCTCCAGGACACTTCCTGCTAGCAGGAATCCCAAGCAGCGTACTTAACGTCGAAGGCGTATCAATATTACTTCAGTAATGCAGGTACTGTTAATTTATTCATGAAACTATTAAGCGATATTTATGTCATCGCTTCTCGAATTAGTTTAATGATTTTAATCATAATGGACGATGGGTAATGAAGTACATGATTTATACCAAGATGTTATTTGAGATTTTTATAGTTTTGTTAGCACGGTAAATAATAAATTAAGGCTGAAGAGATAATTGGAACGTAAAATCATGATATAGTTCATATCTAAATGCAAAGAAGTTGTTGGGAATATAAAATTGTGTGGGTAATTGTAACCAGTGGCGGTTCGTGGGTCGGAAAACAGGGTAGGCGACAAAATAAGCAATATAAAAAATGTGTATATTTGTGTAAATAAAATATCATTTAAATGTTGGTTTATGTTGAAAAATCTAATTTTGAAATACAGTTCGATGTTAAGAATATTTTAAAAACAAGTTTCTAATAACATTTTTCTCTAAATTGTACCAAAAATGAAATGTTATAAAAGTACGAACGACACATTTGCTGTAGGTAAACTATCCTCTTAACACGAATGCAGTTGTTACTAAGGCCTATTTCCAAGGTTTGGTCCTCATATTATCAATTTTAGCTGCAAGAATTATTAAGCTTTTATTTAGCAACTTTGTCGTATGCACATGACACAGATAAGACTTGTTCGCTGTCTCATTATCGTATGTTTTACAGAAGTGTTTATATGATATCTGCGTCCAACTAACGACAAAAATGAAATAGAAACAATAGTGTAACTACGATAACGGATATTTTCAAATATTTAAAAAAATTATGTCATTCTTTAAGGTTATTTTGGTGTCCATAACTTTATTGTGTGTTGGTAGTTTCTTTAGTTTAATCTCTAATACTTTTTTACATTTCATCATTATTACTAATAAATGTTTACTCTTTGAATTTCGATAAATAACAAAATTCACAAAGTTTTGCTTATTCTATTACTGTCAGTTTTGACATTTGCTTACTTGCAAAATCACACGATTTCACTCCAAAATCATTTCGCCTTTTCTACTTGGTAAATCACATGATTACAATTGATGACGTAAAATCACCTCTTAGAAACAAACAGTACACTTGTTTCTCGATTTCGCTGTAATTCGTATTTATTTACTAAACTAAAACAGGAGGTGATACGGGGTAAAAGAAACTCTTAAGCATCCCTTTGTACACTAAGGACTGAACTCCGTACGTAAACCATCAACAAACTGCTTCCAGTCTGGCAAACTTGAGCAACTAGACACAATAGTACGGCGCAACCTTCGCCTTGCCTTGCTAAGGACCAAATAATTGAGTTATCCGGTGAATTGACCACAATTAGTCTGATACGTCACCTATACCAGTGCGAGTAAGCGTATCCTGCGAGGAGCACTCAGACTCGCGCTTGTGTATGAATAGTCGTGTGGAAGTAATTGGAATTCTACGAGGATGGGACCAATTATTACCGCGCCATAGCAACGGAATTTTGCTGTTTTGGAACCCAAGTTTATCATATTACAATTAAATTACTTCAAAAACAACAACACTGATCTGAAATCTAATATTTATGGTGGATTGAAAAAGAACATCGAATAAACTCGAACAAAATATAATTTTATTTCGAGCCAATAGTGTCAGTTACTTCCCATGAATTAATAGTTCTTGGTTCATTCAATTAATTTCATTGCTAATGTTCAACGTATTTTTTATATTTATTTATTATTGTTCTATTTATTCACCCAAAATGTCCAAAATCTTCTGATATCTTCGTCAGAATTCCTTCAAATACGCTTTAATTTTCCAGTTCTTGATCTAGGTATTTATTACCCCAAATTTGTACTATTTATTCTACATGCCAGTAATTGTTCAGCTTAGGTATGGCTTCAGAATTCTTTCATTATGTGCTCTAGTTTATCTAATTTCTTCATTTATTTATTGCCTGATCTATTTATTGCCCTAAATCTTTACTCTAGTATTTCCCTTTTTATTACAATCGGCATTGCCAAAAGGACTCATTTGCTCGTAGTATTGTTTTGAATTTTTCGCATAACTAAAAAACGTTTAGCTGCACATTATTGTATTTTTTTTTTCTTGTAATTGCTATAATATCTAGTTATGTACTTCACTTTTGGCAGAAAAAAATAGAAATAATAGTTTAGTTGGCTTTTAATTTTTGTAGAAAACATTTGATTTAATGTTAATAAATTGATATTGACGACAACTAGATTATTTTTACAATTCAACGATTTAGTTAAAATTCCAAAAGAAATGGTTTTTCTTTTGTTTTTGTAAAGTAAATACAGGAGGGGACTACCCTGTTTGTATCGTGTGTATCTCACTCGAACTTAGTGTTGGTATATGGGAGGGAAAATCCCTTTTCGTGGGAGTTTTCAAAGATGGTGGGAAAAAGGGTTTCCTTCTTTAAATCGGTCATTTTGGAGGAATATTTTCAATATTTGACAAAAAATAGCAATACGACTATAATTCCATTTGTTAATTAAAATCAGAAAATATAAAAATTTCTGATTAACAGACTATTTGCTTTTTAGTTCTTTATCAGATTTGCTAAAATACACAATCAAACGTCAAAATATATTCATTGAGCAAAATCATCGAGCCCATCAAATCTCCCGAAATTCTGATATCTTGCATGAAAAAGCGCAAAAGTAAAATACGAATTATGGATAAGCGACATGTTACTACTATTACTAGTAGTACTATATGTACTATAAATTCTTTGCAGTTCTTTTACATATTTACTTCATAATATCCTGCAGGTTATGAAATTCCTAATCTATTTACTGCCTCATACTCTAGCACTAATATTTGACCATATCATTAATTGCTTAACTTATTCACCAGAAAATGTTTCGATAATTAATCTAGTTGTATATCTCAGAATTTGCTCTAGTTTACCTTATTCCTGAATTATTTATTACTTCAAATTTTTGTTTGAGTATTTATCCTTGTTTCTATTTTGATGAACTAAGACCCCATTTGTAAATTAAGACAGTAATATTTATATACAGTTATAGGTAGCATGTGAATATTATAGTGTTATATTTTAGAATGTAATAAAATGTGTACCAGCATCTGTTGTACATTGTATCATATTAGTAATATCTCACATATGTTTAAATGTGTGTACTAAGTGTAGCTAATTAGAATACATACAAATATGAGTGGAATTTATATGAAAATAGAATTTAACGTCGAGAGCAAGTCTGTAATATGAAAGAGCAGAAGAAATAGTACAATAGGTCGTGTTGAAAGTGCAGCATATATAGTGCACAAAGAACGAAAGAACAAAGAGACTGCACGCATGTTAACTACTCATATTACAAACACTCCTCACTCCTTGTATGTGGCGCTAGTAATGCAAGCGGGTATGTAGGGCAGACAAGTTGCCTAATAGACGAATCGATGCGCAACCTTTTGATTAAGGGTAACAAATTGGCTACTTAGTGGCAAATAAATTAGTTACGAACAATAATTTATCAAGAAACGAAGGGGTGAACATTGATTTCGCCTGAAAAATAATTAAAGCACTGGGGAACGTACGACGTGTTAGCTGATGCGTCATGCCTCATTTTCTAAAACTAATTGTTTCAGCCATCCCACTAATTCTGTTAGAGTTTCATTCAAACTTTGCCGCACTATACCCTAATGATTTCACATTATTTCTCGCATGAATTTATCATCTGCTTCCATGAAATTTACTTCACATTCTATTTATTCTGCATTCATACAATGCATCACAACTAAATAAATGCACATAACGGAAAACATTATTAATAATTCAAACAAATAGTACAGTTATATTATTTAAAATAAGGATTGAAATACTGTTATTATTTTTTTTTAAACCAATGCCAGTAACTTTTTTTGCATTTTTGCAAGTTACGACCCACAATTTGTACATGACCCAGGGCTCAAGGGGTAATTTCGCCACTGGGTTTCACAAAAAAAGTCAGCATGAAATTGTAAGTGATCCGTTTTTTTAAGGAACTTTTATAATCCCTAAGAATTTCTCTTTTCAGATTTCAACAGAAATATCCATTTTGACTATCACTGAATACATTTTGACTAGTTTCGGCGTCACGTCTATATGTATATATGTACGAACATAGTAGTAGTAATAGAATATTGAAATTTTGTATATGATTGCTATATCATCTTAGCGCATCTCTCTTTTTATTGCAGTCGGCAGTGCCAAATGACCATTTTGTTTGATTTTTTTTTTTAATTTTTCGCATAATGTTGAAATTTTATATGTGCAGTGGTGGATTTAGACGATATTCTCAGAGTCGTAAACATAATTATATTTGGGATTTATTTCATCATGTTCATGTTAATAAAAGGAAGGTCTTATTTTGGAGTTGCAGTCATTTAACAAAATCCACTAATACACCGACGTTTCAGGTTTTATTGGAAATGTAAAACGTTAATTAAAATTACTATTTTCGATTTATTATTCATATTATACCCCTATTCTACGATTATAATTACGATAATTATTGAAAAATGTCAATTCACATTCGTTTTATATTTTAGGTTAGAACAAATGTAGTGTACAAAATTTTAAGTAGTAATAATATCTCCAGGACCTAACTCGGTTTGACAAAGCACAAACTCCACCTGTGCTAATTCGACAGAAGTTCTTAGCGATCCTCGACGACTACAGACACTGTAGTATCATATATACCGATGGTTCGAAAACCAACAATGGTGCCGGCTCAGCCATCGTGGCTGACCAAACCCCACACTCGTGGGCAATGCCAAAAGATACCTCCGTGTACAGTACAGAAGCATATGCCATTTGGCAAGCTCTTCTGTACTCCGTGTATGAAAGGAACTCCGTCGAGTTCATTATTGCCAGTGATTCGCTGAGCGTTCTCACTGCCATTCAGAACCCTTTCACAGACGACCCACTCATCCAGATGGTACTGTCTACCATCGCACACCTGGATGACGTAGGGAAACGTGTCTCGTTTCTGTGGATCCCAAGTCACGTCGGGATAAAGGGCAATGAATTGGCAGATGAGGCAGCTCGTAACGCAGCGGACCTGGAACACGCAGAAACTCAAATCCTGACATACACGGATGTCAGAAATGCTCTGCACCGGAGGTTATCTGACAAGTGGCAAAGGCAGTGGGAGATGGTCGACAACCATCTGCGGCGAGTAAAACCATCGGTAGCACCAGTGGTCCTTCCCAGAGAACTGTCCAGAACTGAGCTAGTCAAAGTCCACCGGTTAAGATTAGGTCACACGCGACTAACGCACGGGCACAGATTGGCAAGGCAAGAGCCTCGCTCATGTGAGCATTGCCAAGTGCCAGTCACTGTGCCGCATGTCCTTTTTGACTGTCCGTCATTAGAACCGGTGCGACGACTATATTCCTTCGGTAGGAATTTAGCAGAAGTTCTGGCTGAGCCTGGGAAGGTAAGGGAAGTTCTACACTTCCTAAGAGCTTGTGACCTGTACCGTGAAATCTAGTTTCTTATTTTAACGTGTTAATTTATTTTGTTTAGTCATGTATATGTTAATTTATTTTGTGTTTGTCTAACAAATTTATTTTAACATTTGACAATGCCGACGGGCTTTAAACGGTGATTTTTATCTGTGATATTATTTTAACATGTTGTGATGTCCCTATATAAAATATATAATAATAATATTTTAAACTTACCTTCTTAGGCCGACGGGCAATAAACGTAGTTTTTAAAGTGTTGTGATGTCCAAAATAGTAATTAATACTTACCGCTAGAAAGGCTAATGACCCTAGCAGTCGATGCCGAAACCTAAAAAAAAAAAAAAAAAAAAAATATCTCTTTAATAAATTAAAAGTGTCATCGACGCAAAAAATCTTGTGTGTCACACGCTCAGAAAATCTTTTGCGAGATCTCGCGTTATTTGCAGGCCTCGCTTTCAGCTCGGACTATCAAAATAAGCTCATAAGCACCGAGATCAGTATCTGGGCAAGTGATACAAATAACTATTACTTTTTTGACATTCAAATAATTCAAATACTCCTTATTATTACTTAAGTGATAAGTGTTTTATTTATACCTATAATGTTAATATTTTATTATTTCAATGAATTAGCCAGAATCTCAGGCGGTGGGATAGTTACTCCCTAACCTTCCCCTTATATCGGCACCTGGTAGAATGAATCTGTCTTTCAAATTAAATAAGTCTAAATGAAAAGCAGGAAAAATGTGTATAATTTAAGTCTTGCGCTGTCCATATCAGATTTTTTTAATAATTGTGGACAAACTTAGTCCAATTTACATAGTTTTTTTTTCAATGTATTATATACCTATTACGAATTTCTCAACGACTCTTAAGCAAGGAGCATTTCCATTGTATCTTTGGTGACAGCTCAGTGAATAGTGGCAAATATGACGTGGCGAAGAGGGCGGGTATTGAATTGGCTTCTAATCGCTGCGGTCGCCCCGCTTCCGGTGCCCTGCGACCCACTTCCGGCGCCTTTGAGCAGGTGGGCACGCGCCCCACTTAGGCCTGATGGCTCCATCTCGCCACTGAAATGCTACACCACACGCTCCGAAACACGCCAAACCGCCATAATTAAAAGCAAACGGCTGTAACTACTTCACCTGATTCAAATTCACTTAAAAACTTCACGCCCGTTATGCACGAACGCCTAAATGAACGGAATTTTACAAAAGACGAAATTCGTGTTCGGTTTCAGGGATTTCATATTGCTCTTAATCCAATTTTTTAACCTAATTATTTAAATTTCATTTTTAACAATATTTAAAGTAATTAAATTTCAAAATAACTCCTATGTTCCCTTCAGAAATTTATCTAGTTAATAGATGAAAAATTAAATTAATTATTACAGTCCTATCTTTTATTATTCACTTTCTTAAGAATTTATAATTTGATCCAGTTTTAATAGATATCAAAATAGATAAAATAGTTGACCTTTTAAAGATAAATCGTATTTAACTATTTGTTTTGGCTTATATAATTTCAATATCCCAAAAATTAGATAATTTTATTGAGCCCACTCTATTTCTTGATTTACAGAAACAAGATTATATTCTTAATCAAAAAATATTTCAACTTTGTCTAATTTTTAACCTAAATTTGATATTGTTTAATATATTTATAAATATTAGTGTTGCCGTCTAGATACGACAAGACTGCAAAATCTTGTCTTGTTTAGAAATTTCAAGACAAGATTTGATTATATCTAAGTCTAGATTAAAAGTCTTGTCTTGGCTCGTCTAGATATCAAGACTCTAGATTGTTTCATTAATCTATGCATAAGCTTTAGACAAGGACAGATAATTCTTCGGCGGCGTTCTTTTTCTATTTTACAATCACTGTTTCAGATTGAATGGAACAAGCTTCGCATAATATACTTATATTTCCAAAATTGTTAATTAATGTAGAATCCTTAAAATTGTTTAGAATATTCTCGTCTTTATCTAGAATAAGAAAGTCTAGTGTTATCTTAATAATCTAGACAAGACAAGACAGGAGTCCAAAAAAACCTACATCTAGATCTACTTGCCTCAATAAAATTTTAATATTATTTACTTTTACTTTTATTATTTATATTTTATAGATACAACTTTTTTCGTTGCCAGCTTATTGATAAAGTATATTGATACAGCCTGTTTTAAAATAAGGTGCTAATATTATTTTAATTTCATTGGCCATTGTTTTCGTGTATGTGGGAAGTAAATTGCTCCAGTCGTTTTTTCTTGCGAGACATCTTGACAATTTTTCATTTCTTTTATTTATTTCCCTGCTCTGAAAATAAATTCTTCATTAAACTAGGCTAACAATACATTCTCTTAATTGGAAAAAGTGCATGAATAACATTTCAACTGTTCATTACATCCATGTTTGGAACGAGTTTATTTTATGTTCCATTCAATATCAAAGATGACAGCTTACGACAATCAGCGGTAATAATATCTTGATTTAAGACTTATTCAATTAACAGAACTTTAAAAGGATTTCCAACAAAATTCATAAATATCGGATTAGAAAAAGAGTTTCAAAAACTGGTTGCCATCATGGTAGGCTTGGTGATGTGCAGGTGTTTGATGACAATATGATACATGATGGTATTATTACTCGCAATATTGAAATATTTAAAAATAAATTCAACTTAATATAAAATAAGTGGCACAGGTTTTCATAATATGAAATATTCGTAGAATTCGTTCCAAGTTTAGTATTAGACAAACGAGTGTCAAAAATGAAGTTTAAATTACGACAATGAAGCTGGAGTGATTTAAGATACATTTTTTATAGTTCTTGTCAATCTTCTTATATCTGCTGAATCTATCTAATATCTAATAAATTTAGAGCTAAATTATTAATACGGTAATGTAAGCGATTTTCATATCGAATAGAGTATGTTTGTATTAGTCCCTTAATATTTTTAATTTTTAAATCCGAATGTATTGATTAATTTGTAACATACCATGGAGCATTTACAATTAATGGTAGACATTTAGTTTGAAATCTTTGTATAATATTTAAATTTGATTTCTTAGCGCACCACCATAATTGTATTCCACATGTCCTTATAGGAATAATTGCAACATTATATAGTAAAATTTGGCAGTATACTGGTAATTTTGATTTTCTTCCTAGAAGCCAATATAGTTTTTAATTTTTAAATCCGACTGTTTTCTTCTGCATGTTATATGTTTATTCAAAGACAGGCCTTTATCAAGATGCATACCCAGGTATCTTGCTTCTGTCGGGGTATTACTTCATTGTTAATTATAACTGCAGGAAATTTGGGAAGAGAACAATTAAGTTTTTTTGTTTTTATTCCAAATTTTTCACATCCAGTCTAACTCTTTACCAGTCTGATTATCAGAAAATTTCATTTTTTTTTATTTATTCGTTTCTTTGCTTTGTAATACTTTTTATTTAGTTAGTTTTAGCGCTTTAACTTCATAGTCTACAATTTGTAGATCTAATTAATTATTTGTTGTGTTTATAAATGTACTCAGTGATGATATTCAAGATTATTGTTAGATTAGGGATAATAACTAGTGCAATGTGAATAAACAAAATAAGAAATTTTATATCTACCATAACATCTACCTATATTCTGGCCAATATAATATATAAAACAAATATTCTGTTAAAGAATGGTTTCGAATATTTATGTAGGTATATTATATTTTATCTTCCAGTTTTACTAATTTTCAATTAAAAAAATCTTTGGGCTCAGCCCGGGGCTCTTTCAGCGTTGAAGGTCCTGAAACTTACTCTTCATTACCTTCACAGTAGATCCGCCATTGGCGTATAGTGCTCTCTATTTTTCTTGTTACGTATCAATCACGAATAACGATTATAGTTCTAGAATCGCAAATTCAATTTGTATTTGATATTTGCAATTGATACTATAACAAGCTAAAGTGATAGTTGTCGAGGTTATGGAATCATACCCCTGAACTTCAATTTCTCGAGGCTACAGATTAACAACAAAATAAAATCTAAGTAAAAGTCATTGAATAAGCGAAATTTATTTCACCCTTTTACAAGTATTGTGACCGAAAACAAGAAACTATAATGTGATAACATCGTTTTAAATTGATTTATTTTTAAGTCAAAATGATAAATCTAAATGATAATTAAAACTTTCTGAAAATAAATTAATAATTTTCACATTTTCTGCAATTTAACTGCAAAAAGATTTTTAAAAATCCATAATTAATTGTATTTTATATACAAAAATAGAAAATCGTTTTCCTCTTCCGTTTAAAAATAGCAGTGGAAGTAATATAGACCGAGGGGTCGTGATGTATTTATAAATTCCATGCATGTGAGTATTCCTGTAATCTCCTTCACTCGGCAAATTCGCCTATAAATATCAATCAGACGTCGCCGCGGACGGTTTTTTTAATGTCCGGTGTCCGAGCTGCTGATTATTTTTAATTCACGCGCGCGACAAACCCTTCATAATCAATTTTAATAAAACTAGTATTACGGACATGGAAGTTTAAATTAAATTATTTTGTCCGGGTATCCTCGCCCTGTACTGAAATTACAGCCCGGACCAGACGGAGTTTTTTTTATTGTGCAGGACAAATTGGTGAAATATCTACAGTTTCAGCTTTTTACTCCGCGCAGTGCATACGTCACGGATTTTAACTTCTAGACTTACAAATTGTTACTAACGCCAACCAATTTATCATTTTAATGAACTATTACTTTTGGTTTGATGCTCGAATCTACAAAAATTACACAACATTTATAAATAATATAGCAAATATACATATATACCGAGAATTTATTATAATGTGAAACATGGGATTTGTCATATCCATGTTTACGACTTGATATTGGATTGACAGAAATGTATCAAAGTGTTCATTTTAAAATGAAATGAAGTATATATAATATTGAGTATTTTTTGACGAAACATGGTATTTATCATATCCATAGTTACGACTTGATATTTGATTGACAGCAATGTATATTTGTTTGTCTCATTTAAAATTAAACATAGGGAACGAATTTGATATATGGTTTTTGGGTTATAAATTTTCTGACAAACCTATTCCAAATGCAACAACAATTTGAAGAATATTTAATAACTTTAGAGAATGGTGTGCAATCTTACAAATCTAGATTCTTTTTATTGGTGAGATTTAAAATCTAAAGTTTGTAGTGGGGGAAATATTTAAAATTTAGATGAAATAAAAGGTCAAATTCAAAACATTTCACAAAATATTATAGTTGCCCAAATATCATCGTATGTAATGTAACTCTTTTATAGCAGATAATGGATGGATTTTTGAAAATTTATCGTAATTATTGTTTAATTGTTAGTAATTATATTTACTTGTGTAGCAGACCATTCTATTATTCTATAATTTCCTCTAAAGTTAATAATGATTCTTAAAATTGTTTTTGCACTTGGTGCAGGCCTGTCAAATAACTTTATAACCCAAAAACCAAATGTTTTTAAATCAGACAAGCGAATATACATTGCTGTCGATCAAATATCAAGGCGCAACCGTGGATATGATAAATCTCCATGTTTCATCTTAAATAGGTAAAAAAACTTTAAATATTCAAATATAATTATATATCTGAATTAGTAAACAAAATTAATTGTTATAATCTCGTTGATTATAGCAAGAAGTGATGTGTGTTTGATAGGTATTGTGGAATGAATTCCATTCGTTGTTATTTTCGGGTTGCGTGTTGGGGCGGCAAGCTACAACATCTCCAACATCTTGGCTGGAATAAAGTAATCCAAACATACGACTCCCGCGAACTCCAAGTTAAATTGTCGACTGCAAGTACCGAACAGCAGTAATAAACGCTGCAGGGAACAAGAGCACAATTCCAGAGCCCCGCCAACTTAGAAAGCGATAGTTGCAAGATGCGAGAAATTAACAAGAGAAATTGTGCAAAAGCAGATTCCTCCAATCTTATCAATTTGCAAATAGATCTTTCTTTCCACTATTCCCAATAAATCAGAGTTAGTTCTAATTGTAAAACAATCAAATTTGCACTTGTTTTTCCCCTGTTCTTCTTCTGTCCAGCATTATCAGGCAGTCTAATAATATTTGAATAAACGAACCAATCATCATAGTATTTATTGTTGCCGTCTAGACAAGAGAAAACTTTGCAAAATATTGTCTTGGCTTAACATTTCAAAACAAGACTTGACTAAATCTAAGTCTAGATTAAAAAGCCTTGTTCTTGCCTTGTCTAGATATCAAACCTGTAGATTGTTTCAAGATTCGAGATTAACATGCATAAGCGCTTAATTTTGCAATATTATTTTTCAGCTCGCATAGAACTAGATTATATATTTATTTTCAAAAATTTTAACTTTTTAATACTTGAGGGAGATTTTTATATTTTTACCTCTATTTTCCCGTGTATCAATCTACATTACAGATGTAACCGAAGCCGAATAATTTTTCGGTATTCGGCCTATCCGACCATATTTTTACTATTCTGTATTCGGCCTATTCGGCATATTTTAATACCAAACAAGAAATGAGTGAAGTGCAATGCTGTTTTGTTATTTTAAAATATATAAATATGTAGATAATAAATTTTATACACAGGATAATTATATGTTTATTTATTAACTACAATAAGAGTAATAATTTATGTAGTTATATTGTTTGACGGTAAATTACTTGAAACTGAATAATTAAATTTAATAATAATTAAACAAGAAATTACCTTTTCTAAAAACAGGGAGAGTATTTTAAATTAAATACACCCTCTCCGCAACGAGGACCACCAATCACGCTTTCAAATTGTACAAAAATATATTATTCGGTAATACCAAACACTCGGTGAAAATTTCGCCGAATATTCGTTATTCGGCAGAACTAATATTCGTCACATCACTAACCTAGATTAAGAAAGTCTTGTCTTTCCTTAAAATTTCAAGACAAAACGTTTGTCAGTCTAGTCTTGATAATCTACTCAAGATAAGACAACTCTAGAAAGTCTAGATCTAGACGGCATCACTAACTGTATTTTATAATAATGTTCCACCAAGTGCCGCTTATGAATTCTCATACTGTTATACATAATGACTTAATTTCTTTTTAAACTTTTTGGAACTATGATCCATAAATCCTGTCCAACTACAAGTTGTCTTCTCTTCTACACTATTTCCTACCCGAAGGCAAAAACTGAAACCAGTTCGGGATATTTTTTCGTTCACAGTTCATCTCCGCGCGAACATTTATCATACATCATCGATATAAACTTGCCCATTACGTTGCCCTCGACAAATATAATTTTGTTAAGAATAACATCGGACCACAATAACGCGTGATGGATGCTCTTACTTTATCTGCAGTCTCGTCGGATATATCGCGACTTCGCTGGAATCTATCAAGCCCGATATAAACAAGCCAAAAAAGGAAATAATTCTGGAAATTAGATCGTTTTTGTTGTTTGCACTTACTGAATTAGGTTATTATTAATGACATTGCTGCACTGCACTTCGTCTCAAAAAACACTAAACAAATAAATAATTTAAAACATTCTCTTTATTGAGATATTTTTATTTTTCCTATGCGACTCGTTCTGACAACTCGAGTTCAAAATCCGATGAAGTCAATCTTTATTACCAAATAACTTCCTCAATTTCAAAAACACCTCAATTGCTCTCTCCATACCAGCTAGAGTGCCCTAGAATGACATCCGATAAACGTCTTTTATAAAGCAGATTGATATATCCAGCAATAGGTAACACATCATTTGTAATTTATGTGCTATGTTGTATTATAAATTTGTTCAAAAATACATTGTGGCTAGCACATAAAATATACTCATTTATTAAAAACTAATCATCGAAAATGTTGACCTAAGCAATATTTTCCTTCCTGTTGTTTTTGGAAGTAAAAATAATGATAAAACGTTTTGCTATTTATTTTATTGGAACAATATTTTTCAATTATCAAACTTATACAATGGGAACGAGATTAAAATATGACGTCAGCAATATTGTTTGTGTTGCTCTTTAACCTTTCAAAGATGATCAGCTATTAATGTAATTAATAACAGTTATTGTAGTGCTGCTTAAGTAAGTGTATCTCTTTAGCTGTAATTGTTATAAAATAAGGGGAAAGGTACTATAACAATGAAAATTACTATATTCTATAATTTTATATTTAGTGAATATAAATAAATTTATTCACAACCACTATTGTAATATGTTAATTCCTAACCTGTCAAAGGTTGGAAACGTACGTCATTTTTAACTGCAATGACAATCTCACGGGTGGGAAATACTTTAAAATCCCTTGGGGGGGGGAAGTATTTACTATGGTTGCCTAGTAATACTGTCATAAATCTCTAAAAGTAAGGTGATCAGTGCTGTCAAACGTATTAATAGTATATTATTTAACAAGCATAATATGTAGCCATATTATGCGAGTCAAATACTATACTTTATCTACAACTATCAGGCATATAAAAAATCTGATATTATTTGTAAAATATTCAGTTAGGTATGGGTAGTACATATATATCTTAACAGATGGCGCCACAGTAGCACTTAAATGCCAAAATAACTATTCAAATTGTATTTATTATACGTTTATAATCATTTATATTGATATTTATAATAAAAAATATATTATTAATAAATTAACAGTTTAATAAAATGTTATGTGTTAAATTACATGCTATATTTATTACAAAAAAGTGTAGCGTGTAATATAACTTTTCATATTACAGTTGTGTAATATGACTAGTATATTATATGTAGTATCACACGTATAATGTACCCATATTTCAATAGTTGTAGATAAAATAAATTTAAACATTTGTTTTCATAGACTACTACCGTACATTAATTTAGTTTATTGGAAAAAGGCGATATACGAGTAGAAGTTAATTTGGATAATTGTGAATAAAATAGTATACATAGTTCTGTGGGAGATTCATTACAGCCTTGCGCTATATCTGAGCCTCGAGGCTTCGCCTCTCGGTCATATAATAAGCCCTCGGCTGTAATGAAACATTTCCCACCTCACATATAATATACTATTCAATATTTGTAAATGTAAATATGGACACATTCACTATATATAGTTAATTATTAACATATTTTATTACGTCAATATATTACAAAGAATAATATAATATAAAAAAAATACTGTAGAATTGTACATTGGGTTAGATAGAATTTTATCGTCCAGGGCAAAACATTTGTTTCCCAATAAAAAAATATTATAAAGTAAAATAAGTACCTTTTTTCCTAAAAACATACATTGAAATTTTGAAATAATACATGAATAAATTAATCTATAATTTAATTTCTCTAATTTTAAATGCTAAGTCGGTAATTATATTGTTGTAATCTATAGGCGAAGAAATTTCGTATTCTATTGAAATGATTGCAAGATTTGATTGACATTGCAAATGTCTTATGCATCAATAACCTACTTGGCGCCCTTGATACAAAATATACATTTGATCTGGTAATTCAAATCTGATTTTGCTGCCCCCTAAAATGCGGCGTCTGGGTTAAGATAAGAGTGTGTATATTACGAATATGTAATTTTATAAGATACCTGCAAAAAAAATTGATTACTCTAGTGAATATCTAAAATATAAGAAAAAAAGTGTAAAAAATTCAACTCTGTACTGTCAATCGAATCCACGTCTATATACAATACTCTGATAAAAGTTTTTTTTTTCAGTATTCCATACAATAAATAGAAAAATAATAACGATGATATTTTAAAAAACGAGATACATTTAATGGACAGTTATTTTGTTTAGAAAGAGATGAACTAACATGTATTATTAGTATTTTAATTTAATATTTACTTATTGTACGCATTGTACAGACTGCAAATAATAAATTATCATAATAAAAAAAATAGTTTTTTTTATATATTTGTCATCCTCGTTCGGGATCAATAAATATACATATTACGTCATTTTAAATTCAAAAACACATGTACATTTATATAATTTTTTGACATATTCAAATTATAAATATCAAGAAATATTCCCATTTAATAAAACTAATGGAAAAATTAAACTGAACCCGGAACATTCCGTTCCCTTTGTCTGATATTTTTGTGTGTGTGTGTAAGTATTTAATGTTTGCTATCTTCCATCTTCTCGTTAGGCGGAATGAGACCTCGCATGTAGCAAATTTATTTGCGACGTTAAAGTTTATATTGTAGTGCGTAGCTACACAAAATTACCCCGGCAACTTTATGACAAAGACAGATATATTAATCAGTTTAAATCTAATTTCTACCTAGGTCTGTAAGTTTAGCAAACAGACGTTCATTCCGATCTAATTACTGGCTGTTTCTCTTCGCTAAAATTGCAGCGTTTAACACGTTTCCCTCAATTGGAATATGTACATATTTCTACAGCAGAATACAAACATTTTTAAATATTTACATTCTTAGAACATCTGATGTACTTAGAAATTAACAATACAGCTTAAAGTAACGAAGGACTTAAAATATTTGAAGTAAAATATTTCAAATGCATTTTAAAATTAGTAATTTGCCTTGATGATTAGTTATTTTATTTACTTGTATTTTTAATTATTTAATTGTTTCTTCATATTTCGCAAAGTACATGCATTTAAATTATATACTCCAAGTACATTATCTACAAGATAATTTTTTGCACGATCGATCTTGTTTTGCATATTGACGGTGTCTGTTTTCAATAACAATAAATTGTTTTTACTGTTTACTACATCTAACAAAATGGTAAGCGTTCAGTTACTGTTCACCGAATGATAAGTTAATTTCCATGAGGTATTTGATATTTACTCTTCAAGTACTTTTGTTATAGTTTTTTCTTATTTTTCCACACAACATACCTATTACCTTTTTTAATTTGCAATTCTTTATATATTTTTTTATTTCATTTTTATATTATATCATTTTTAAACTAAAAATGTCAGTTTTTGCAAACATGAACAACTCATTTATTTTCTTAAAATTAAATAGCCTTTTCTAATTCTCCATATATTATATTTTGAAGCAATATTATGTGTAAAATTGAAAACTACTTATAATATCAAATTCACGAAGCATCTTAAATATTTGAACAGTTTAAGCAAAAATAACAATAGGAAAGTGTATTTGCAAGTGTTTAATACCTATAATTTGCAAATTACTGTGTAATAGTTGGGCATGAATGTAAATAGCTAACAGCATTAACATGCTGTAGTTATTTGCTTGATGAATATAATAGAACATACACATTGCCCAGTTAGTTAATACATAAATTACTCACATATCTGTTAGCCTTCTATAATATATTCACGCACGGGCTTTTAGCAATTTATAATAAAAGCTCATTTGTCATATCGCTAGACATATGAATAATCATTCGATTTATTCTAATTCTGTATCATTATCTAAAACATTATCCATTTCTATATCCATATCTAACATTTAGCACTGAAATAATTATCTTGAATATATGATTTCTAAAATTAATATTGAGGGTGATTTTTTTTTTAATTATATATTGTATTTAGAAAATTGATTAAGTAGATACCCATCGTATTTATACTTTTAACAGTGGGTCTTTGGGCCTCCTAGATCGCCTTCCAGGGCATCTCATACCTAAAGATGGTCTAGTTCAGCTGTCGAAAAATTGGAGCACTCTTCGTCGTGTACTCTAATTCTTGGCCTGCTGAAAGCAGAATACATTCTGGAGCAGATTTGGCTGCTCTGGATTGTACTCTGGTATCAGTGATTCAGAAATTGGAGCACTTAGAAGTTTTTGTTTTAAGTCTAGGTCTGCTGAAACCAGAACACTTTCTGAAACATACTTTGCGGCTCTGGATAGTGATCTGCTTTCAGTTAATCAGGAGTTAGAGCATTGAGAAGTGTTTGTTCTAATTCTAGGTCTGCTGAAACCAGAGTACAGTCTAGAGCAGATTTGTCTGCTCTGAAATGAGGTTTAGTTTCAGTGAGCAGTGGCGGAACTATAGGTGGGCCAGGGTGGGCCGGTGCCCACCTTTAAAAGTGTTGGCCCACCCTCGTGCCCACCCGTAAACAATGCAGGCATCAATAAAATATATAATACCATTATTATAGTAATTTTTCTAAAAATAGTACTTGTATAACCAAAAAATTGCGTTAAGGGCTAAGCCGATTGATAAGGCCGCTCTTTTACGTAGAATCTTGTGATAGTCATTGCCGCGCGCTTTTACAAAGCATGCCGATTTGATTTATAATTGATGTCAACTGACCGTCTTCATATCTGCCACTACATCTACAATAGATGTAGTTTTCGTGTCTTTCAGAACATGCAGTTTATGTGAATTTTGATGATTAGTGCTAGTTAAAATGAGTAAAAGTAACATTATAGATTCTTTCCTATGTTCAGAAATTAAAGTAGACACTCGGTATATAATAATGGCACGGCCCACCAAGATTTTCCGGTGCCCACCGTGTGGCCCACCTAACGTTTTCCTTCTAGTTCCGCCACTGTCAGTGAGTCAAGAATTAGAGCACTCAGAAGTATTTTCTCTAACCGTAAGCCTTCTGAAACCTGAGCACATTCTTGAGCAGATTTGGCTGCTCTAGATTACGCTCTGATTTGCTAAAATCTGAACACAAAATAAAATTAATTAGATATTTTTCATTGAAAATAAAAGTTTTTTCCTTTTTAGTATTTCTTTTAGGTAGCAATTTTATATTTTGTTGTTCTATCCCCCAAGGAAACTTTGAAAAGTTGCGCCCGTGCTTATATATGTAATTTTTTGTCAGAAAATAAAAGTACTATAAATGAATACTCAATTAAAAAAAAACTCTTAAAAGTAAATAATTAGACGTAATTACATATTTTCTGTAATTTCCCGTATTTATTAGTTAGTTAAGAACAGTAAAAAAATATGATCAAAGGATTTTGTCGACTGGTCTATGAATAACAGAAAATACATTAATATATTTCACAAGACATTGTCCGGTGGTATAGAATGTTGCTGGATTGATATTCCTGGATTCAAATTTTAGTAAGGAAAAGCGAACAATAAAATAAAAACTCTTACAATTAATTAATTAGAACTATTTATAAATATCTCTGATACTCTGATGTCCTATGTCCAACAGCTATTGTGAAAAATTCATGTACTTTTCAGTACTTGAAGTTCTGTTTGTAGCGGATGTTAATAAATTTTTAGTGATCTGAGTTCAAAACCCTGTGAGCTCCTTGAATGAATCCTGTAAAAAAAATATTTAATGCTAGTTTCAAATTAAGACCTGACGCATTGGAACGTAATTATTTAAAAAAGGCAATTGATGTAGAGCCCTACTGGATTAGGATAATCCTGAGTTCAAATCCTAGTGAGGAAAAAATTCTTTATTCGATGTAAGTGAAATAGTTTAAAATAAAAAGCTGACGCAGTAGGACGTAATTATTTGGGATAAAGCTGGGCATTCTTGTAGAGCATCAATCAAGTGGTCGCGGTTGGGTGAAAAAGCGAAACAGATTACCGCAGTCGATAATATATCGATTGATTGGCCCAACTTATCGGCAGCACGTAACACATCTCGCCGCAAAAAACGAGATATTTCAATCCGCGTGGCGCCAGCAGGAAATGACCATTATATTCCGCGCTGCTTTCCTCGAGGGCGTCTGGCCGGAATGCTAAGTCGCCGCCTTTCATTCCTCTAAACACGCCTAGAAAGAATTCCTGCTGCAGCTCTCAAAGAGCAGCGAATACTTTACAGTTGGAAACATCGCCGAAGATTCTATTCCAGATTGAGGACAGGCTCCCGTGTCCAGCAAAAAGAGTCAAAGCGGTAGGATCAAGGTAGCGTCCCAACTCCCCGACGGCTTTGATCATCACTACCTACAAGCACCGATCGCCCATTCTTTTACATGTTTAATGGATTATGAAAATGCTACTGTCCCTTCTAAAACACACTACGTCCGTATGTTTATAACAATAACCTAATCTAATCAGCACTTGGTCAAATATATTTAATAAAAACTTGGTTTATCCACGTTTATTCTTAAAATATAATGATCATTTTATTCTTTCAGACGTCATCAGACTAAATGATAATTTGCAATGGTTTTCATAATAATATTTCCTACTTATTGTTAATCCATTTTTTTACAAATTTATTTTGTTTCAATAGTTGAAAATGTATATAAAATACTAGACACTTGGGATTTTTATTTAGCCATGATGATATAAATGATATTTATTATTAAATATCTATACTTCGACATTTTTTTTCGACTGGATGGTTGAGCGAACTAGCGTACATCTCTAACTCGCTGTGATTTCATTCGAAATTAAGATCGTCCCAGCGAATGACTATGTGTGATTTGTCGTAAAATACAAAACACAGCTACTTGTATATCACCTATTCATCTTAAATAGAAGTAGCGCTGGCAAATGAAAAAAAAAACGAAAGAACAGCAGGTTGAACTGCGACTCGGTTGAATTCGGTTGCCCTATGCTCACTTAGGAGACACACGAACACATTTAATGTAGTTCTACATTAACATTATGGCACTTGGCATTTTTGGGTGAAACAGTGTCTCAAGTACCTAAGGTACTTATATAGTGAGAATTTCAACTTTTCTATTAGATTAGTATAATGATCTAAAACCTCTGCAAGGGACAGCGTACAGTGGGTTCCGAACTATTCAGACAGAGCGGAATTTTTATTTGGTTAATATTTGACGTAATTGGGTAACCAACCCCAGATCTCAAATTAAACTTAATTTACCACCGCTATCCGTGTATCACTTATTGATAAAATTGAAATAAATAAACTAAGTTTCAGATATTTCTATTTTTTGTATAATTATCTTATATACAGAATGTACATTTTAAATGGTTTACTATTATGCTATCTCGAGAACTACAATACCTACGAAGTCGGTTAAATTATCGAAACAATTTCTGTTTTCAATTGGCATAAAATTAATAGTATTGTAAAATAGAAATCGGTTGCTAATTTCACCGACATCATTTAAAAGGTGGGCAGACTGGGCCGCAACCCAGGGGCCCCGTAAAAAGGGGCCCCCATCTAGTCAAAAAAATTATCAAAATATGCATGTACACTACTGGAAAATAAAAGAGCCATACTAGAAAACACTAAAATTCAATTACTTGTAACTTTCTTAAATTACAACGCAATGACTTTTTTAATTTTGTATATAAAAAATGAACCTGCACAATAACAAATTTGTAGAAGAAAATAACTTTCAATCGAAAACACTTTATGTATAATTTAATCATAAGTAATATAATAATATAATATGATTACAGTGGGTCATTCATTTAAAGATCCGTGAATGTAGTTAAAATAATAAAAATATCTGAAACACAAAGCAAATAATTGTAATAAATAATAAAATATAAGTATGTCTAATATAAATTAGTAATCAAGATGTGACTTCTAGTAGGAATAAAACAAGTAGTAAAGAATAGTAGTCCAGCAAAATGAAGTATAAATTTACTGTTAAGGTAATTCATTACGGTCCTAGAGTAATTTAATTTTCCTCAAAAGTTATAAAGCCCTTTGTGAAATATGAGTCTACACTAGAGCAGCTAGTAGTTTAAGAGAACTTCACATCAGTAAATAGTTTGTTTCACGAGTTAGCATACAAAATGCGAGAACATTCGTATACATATGCTGCTTCATGAAAATGTCATAGTACTTCTACATACTCTTACAACATGCGTCATCCCAAGGAAATTCGGGAGGGAGAGATAATTCTAATTTACCCAAAGTCTTGTGAAGAAGTCATTTTTTCTTTTTATATAAACGGAATACAAAAGAAAATAGTACAAGTTAATTATAATTGTTATTTGATTAGTAACTGTTATAATAAAAAAAAATGTTGTAATCATTAACTTCCCTTGTTGTAATTTTTAAATCAAAGAAATATATTATAGTAATCAGTAGTTTTATTTCTTGTAATCAGAAATAATAAAACTAGTGTATTGCTTATAAAATACTCGTAAATCATTTTCGAAACAGGTTTTCTTAGGATAAAATACCGGTGTATAAAACCTGTTTCAGAAAATAGTTTTTATCCTCCTCTTATAAAAAATTAGGCTGTCTTATATTCTTATTGTAATTGTACATTTCTCTACGAGTATAACAATATTTATTATCCTAGTAAATTAGAAAATATTTCTCTTTTTGATGTCTACTTTTCACGTTTTTCTGTTCGAATTTTACATGTGATTTGTTTTGTTTAGTATGTGTCACGTAGCAGATATATTTTATGTTTCCTAATAAAACTGCCACAGTAAATTGAAAAATATATGTATAGGAACATTTTCATCATTCAATTGTCTTATAAATATTTTGTTGTCAACAAAACAAGCAGACAAGAATATACTGAATTTAACTTAAATTTGTGGTTCAATCTTCGATTCTGAGGCCCTTTGAATCAAATTCTTTATAATTTATTATCTACAGAAAACGGCTTCTCTAATAACAGAGGAGTGCGTTTGCTATCTACGTTTAACCAACGACAAAAATGTAATAGAAACAGTAGTATAAATGCTGTAACAAATATTTTCAAATAATAGTATATATTGTGTTATTAAGAGTAAAAGTGATACTTTGTGTGGCGAGTATGGAAGTTTCCACAATTGCATGCGAGGCACACAAAGACACTTTTACTCTGAATAACACATTCTATTTTTTCTTCAAACGTAGAAATTTTAAAAATTAATTACTATTTGACGTTTAATATGTAGGTTACCTGTCAGTTATTCATAATTTTTAGTAACTTTATTCTTAGGTTATCTAGTTTTTATAGTGACATTTAGGGCGATATTACAGATTTCTATTGTAGAAGTATCTTCTTATTGGCTGATTCTACATACGGCGGCGAAAAAATTATACGGCGGCTAGAATAAAAAATTATATTACGGCGGCATAGAAATTAAACTTCAACCTTGTCAATCACGTCAGAGAAGATGTCACTTTTATGACGTTTGAAGAAAAAAATTGAATATGTCATTCATGTCATTAATGTCATTTATGGACGTGATTTTGGCGTCGATAGTTTGTGCTTCCTTGTGTATAAATAATTTCGTTAAGTTTATTCTACAACTCTTTTCGTATGTTACATCCATTTTTATATTTATGTACAACACTGTCATATTTGACATCTATTTCCTTCGGATAACACGTGGATATCACACGATTTCACCCGATATGATGAGTTCATCAATCCGTTTTCCCCCCAACAATTTGAATCTCATGGTTACAATTGATGACGTGATAACCAACAGCGGGAAATAGAGTGTATGTCTTTTTTCTGAGGCTGAGGTGCACAAATATAGTAACTCTAGATAGGACTGTAAATATATGTACATTCCTTGTTGCTTATATTTTTCGCGCTACTGAAAAATTTAGCTTAAATACTTAAAAATCCAGCCCCTTTGACATTTGTCATCGACATTATTAATTTCTTACAACATTTTTCAATCTAAGTTCTAATTCACTCTTCTCGGCCAATCACAGAACCAGAAACCAATTATAATAATAATAATAATATAGTATTACATAAGGGATTAAGGTCATTATTCACTCATATGATTTGTATCATTCGGCTACGGCTCCACTGTTATAACCCCTTATACATATAATAATATTTTTTAGGCGGCTGGTACATAAATTGTTGTTTTTCGTATCTGCTGGCAACCTTAAAGTATCAATTTTTATTTGACATCTGTCAAAGTCAAAATTTTTGGCCGCTAGATTGTTCATTATTGATTTACATAGTTCATATTAATGTGATTAATTATTTTAGAGTATAATAACAAATGTAAGTAAAATTTTAACTATTCCTTTACAAATATTAATGAAAAAGTAATGAATTTGCGAGTAAAAATAGCGGCCGTAAAGTAAATGCGGCCGTAAGGTAAATGCGGCCGTAAAGTAAATGCGGCCGTAAAGTAAATTTTGACAGATGTCAAAAATTGATTTTTAATGAAAATTTATAATTTCTTGTTGTAATCGCCTAAAAAATGTTGTGTGCATCTCGGCTAAAAGTTCTTTTTGGGCCTCATCTGATTTGTAGCCTCGGCTTTGCCTCGGCTGCAAACTTCGGTTTCGGCCCAAAAAGAATACTTTTAGAACCTTGATACACAAATAACTATTATTATAGTACTATTTTCTTAGGAATGGAAATGAAATGATTAAGTTCTGTCATGAAGAAAAAATTAGACATATATGAAATAGCTACAATAGTTTCTATATAAGAATAAATAATTTTTTTTTTACTAATTTGAATAAATGGTTATTACGAATATAAATTTTCTCCTTTTCTTTGTAGTTAATTATAAAATGTCCGTTGCATCTTAATGTGTGTGATTTAGTGGAATAAATGCAGAAAATGTAAAATATGGAGAATGTAATATATTTTGTGCATACGGCAGTGTGGAAATAAGCGCTTTCCATAGTGAGTAAGTTGGTGTAAATGATTATTAATCCATAAGTGGCGGACACACGTGAAAAGGTAACATGAAAATAAACAGAGTTTTATCGTGATTTACATATAAATATGCGCGGGAACCGCCTGCCAGCCGACGTAAAACGCTCCAACATTTTCCATGACAATGCAAAACTGCCAACGAGGCGGTTACTTCCATAATTTCATTATACTAACAAAATATAGAGGCGCTGTCGTCGGCCAGAGGAAGGGAAGGGTGATGTACTTGGCGAGTATCGGAGCTTTTTGCTGCATTCTGCATACGCTGACGCGGCTAATGTAAATCCTTTACAACTCACTACCACACACAAACGCAGTCACATGTCGCCAATCGTATCACTATTGTTACCACTCAATATCCTCCAACTACAATCACTATCGATTAAATAAATATTTTATAGGTACATTTATAACAGTAGATTTTAAATTAAATCATAATTTTATTCTTGATTCAACCAGAAATAAATTTATAAAATTGGTATAAAAAAATTCCCTCTAACACACGAAAAATATCTAAATAATTCGTAACTCAGTTGTTCTAGTTCTGAATTTTATTTCGGTATTTAAACTAGAAATCTGATATTTTATAGTTTGGTCCCAGAAAATTTATTTGATTTATAAATCAAAACAATTAGGATATCAATATATAAAATTGACCTGAGATATAATCAATGTGTAAATTTCAGTTTGAAAAATGGATTGCAAGAATGACCAATACGAACTGTTTAATTGGATACTGTCATTCGAGGGCCGTATTCAAATTTTTGCTGATAACTGTTATGAGTGTTGTATATATTTAATATTACAGTAAAATTTACTCAAGACTGCTTTCTTAAAATGTAACGTTTTACACAAAACTTGTAAATAAGGACAATTTTCTATTGATATAAACTATACAATTGTTATTTTCGATATTATTATTACAATAAGAAATCTGATGTGGATTGTGGATACCATATGGCTTCCTTGACGCTAAATTATACCCATTTTTGCTGCACTTCATTTAAACTTATTTCACTTGATAGTGAATTAATGCTATTACTAATCAGTCTTCAATTCATTCCATTTTTCGAACTTCCCTTCGAAATAGATCATCTTTTAAATTTTTTATTAAAATGTTTATCACTATGCCTTATTGCATTAACTAATACACAAAATTATTTAAATCGCTCAAAAACTTCCGAAGAAAGAGATATTGTCTTCGTTTTTTTTTTGGCCATATTACTCACGAAATATATTCTTATAGTTGTCAATGTGAATTTGTTAGCAAGAAATCAAATGTTTCCTTCAAAATTGAAAGCCAACAAAATTATTATTTTTTATTAAATTTCTGTCAAAACTGCTCTTTTGAAAAGGCCGATTGGAACCAAAAATGGAGATGCATAACTAGATATAGCAATTCCATATAAACAAAATTTCAACATTCTCTTTTTTGACATGTACTAAATATTCAAAAAAGCACCACAAGTAAAGAGCCCTTTTGACACTGCCGCTTGCAATGAAAAAAGAAAATGCACAACTAGATGTTAAAGCAGTTCCATATAAAAAATTTAAACAGCTAATCATTTTTGAGTTATGCGAGATACATACGTACATATAGACGTTACTCCGAAACTAATCAAAATGAATTCAGGGATAGTCAAAATGAATTTTTCGCTATTATAATTTTCCTTTACTTTGTACAAAGAAATAAAAACACTAATTTAAAACAACTGCGTTGAGGGTGACAGTAGAGATCCATACTATGATTGCCTCTGTAATGCTGGTGACCTATAATTCTTTATCTTTATATTAAATTATTTACTGTATGCCTTCACTCTAATTAAACTAATGGAAAAGAAAATCGGTTTGTTTGCGTAAGCCCGGAGTTAGCATATGAGGATGCATTAAGAAGCCGGTGAGGTTGTGGGTAAACAATGTCCCCGCTTTAGGGTCCAGGGTCCAGGCAGGTAGAACCGGGACCTTGCACGTCACCTGCTGTAATTAATTTGGTTTGTTTTTTTGCGGCCGTCGTGGCCAAGTAACTTTACGGCTGCAAAATAGTACCCGCGCGCACCAGTTAATCTGATAAAGTAGTTAGAGCCCTAACTTGCTAATACGAAGCGGTGGACACAGCGTCGCCAGCGGCGTGCGTCGGGACGCCGAAAGGATTAAGGATCATGTTGAATTTAACACATTCATTGTCAAATGTTTTAATATGTACAATATTATTAAATTAAGTACAAGTATATTAAAATCTTTTTGTATTTTGTGAAAACCAGTATTAGAAAACAAAATTACAATGGATTACATGGCCATATTTTGTTTCTTCTATTTTATGAATTTGTACAAAAAATGAAAATATCTGTATTTTTTTAAATCGCTTAATTGTTAATAATTCCGGAGGAAAACTATAATAAAGTTTTGGAGAGGGGATACGTGACGTCACGAATTTGAATTCAGTCGATAAAAATCATCTATAAAAGAATAATCTTCATTTGGTAGATTGCCCAGGTTCCATTTTTAAAACGATTTATGTAAACACTGAAATAATATGACATTGACAATGTTGACAGTTGACATTTTAATGCCAATCAAATTTACACGAAAACAATCTGTTGTGTAATATCAAAGTATGTTTGTTATTCTATTAATTTCCTATATTGATATCTTATATATTTTTTTATTAATAGTTATGACTAATTTATCATAAAAAACATTTATTCGATATCATTAAGTAAAAAAAAATGGGTCATTAAGTAACTTTTAGCATGGAAAACTGCTCTATAATTCTCCTACGTAACGTCAGATATATGGCGCCGTCAATATTATTAGTAGTCACGTGGGTTAATTTTCAGTTTTTATTCTTTTTTTCCTTAAGACTACATTCAGTTTTTATAATTTTCTTTTATTTTATTGAAATCAAGGAAATGATATCTCAAAATTGAAAATTGAAATGAAGTATTGAAAAATAAAGTAAGTACATGTAGATTTTCTTTGAAATTGAAATAAAATATTGCAAGAAAACATAAATAAAATTAAAATATTTTCAAAACATTATTTTACTGTAACAAAAATGTTATGAATAAAAATTAAGTACTAATCAAAACGATGTTTTGACATCAGACACAGTCATTGATATCTTTCCAATTATTAAAGATATTTTTGTGGTTATAAATAAAAATTTTGGAAATATTAATGGCATCTCAAATTTACGAATTGATCTTTAATTCAATTTGTTTAAGAATATTATTGTTAAACATGTATAAAATCTTGTATTAATGTAGAATTTTCATATTTTCCGAAGATTTTGGTGAATTTATTTTTATTAGAAATATGAGTATAGACAAAATTTATAACGTTAAGCTATTAGAAGCTGTTTCATTAAAAAAATAGTAAGACATTTGGTGCTAATAGCAGCAAATACCAAA
This sequence comes from Stenolophus ochropezus, assembly GCA_035578165.1. Taxonomy (NCBI): domain Eukaryota; kingdom Metazoa; phylum Arthropoda; class Insecta; order Coleoptera; family Carabidae; genus Stenolophus; species Stenolophus ochropezus. The sequence continues at coordinate 14,160,425 of JAQOWZ010000001.1, read as the reverse complement.
GTTGAACAACGAAGTAAAATTCCGGTTTTATTTTGTTGTTGGTGTCCCCAAAGCTTAAAGCTCTGAAACTGCACGCCGCCTGTGAGCTTGCTGAAAGCTCGCGACCACTATCTGGCCTCTCGCCAGAGGTAAATGGCTCTTGCTGCATTGGTACGCGTGCTTTATGTCTCCACCTTCCGTCGCTTCGCATTTCATAATTCCACTTCCGGCCTTCCTTCCATGTGAACTTGATTAAAATGTTGCTTTTTTCCCGCCAACCCGCGATTGTTTTGCTTTTGTCCGGCGCAAGTGCCGCTGCCCAAACTTTCATATTTATGTGCGGGAAAGTCGCTAACAAAGGGACACTTTGCTGGATCCAAAATATCAATACGAAATGCAGATAGAAACATACAGAACAGTATCTGCTAGTTACAGAAATAATAAATAATTATACTCCCTTGCTGATGGGTGTGCCAGATTTGTTTTATCTCAAATATGGGTAATGATATATTTATACATACCATAAGTGACATTTACAGGACTTTCTAGTTGACGTTAAAAGTGCATAAAGGCTATTTTTATGTGAGAAATAGATAATAAAGTATATGACTCGGCAAGACTCAACTCGAATTCTAATCTTAGTCTACATAGACATACATCTATATGTAGAGTACTTACGGTCTTCTTATTTATTTTTCTTGGGTACAGCTCAGAAGAGGAAATACGATGATATGCTTTAGTAAAAGACATAAATTTCAATGTTTATAAAGACGCAATAAATTAATATTAAAAAAGTTATAGTAACATTAAAAAACAAAACAATAGTATATTGTGTAAGTAAGAGTAAATGTGATACTTTGTGGAGCGAGCGAGGAAGTTTGCAAGACTAGCGCAGAGAGTTGGATAGTTACATGCGAGGCACACAAAGGCACTTTTACTCAGAATGACATTTTCTATGTTTTCTTCAAACGCAGATATTTTAAAAAATACTTTACTATTTGACGTTCAATTTGTAGGTTATCATTTATATCTAAGAGTTGTTGATGGTTTTTAGAATTTTTTTCTTAGGTTATCTAGTTTTATAGTGACATTTAGGGTAATATAACAGGTTTATATTGTACATGTTATTTCATATTGTTTGATTCTATATAGTTTCTATGGATACTTTTTTATTGCTCTGGCGGAGTAAAAGTAAAAATTTCTACTAAATCTTGTTAATCACGTAACGACTTTTGAAAAAGAAATAAGTGAAATGGAAGTTAACAGGATAAAAAAATATCTCTTAGTATAAAACTTCTACTAAGTTCACTAACATTTTTTGCGTTCTTTTGACCTATAGTATCATCCATTAAAAAATAAATAAGAATAGATTAATTACAATTACTTTTTCTACATCTTTCTGGCAACTAGACACAAACTATTTTTTTATTCTTTTGTACAATAAAAATGAATAACAATTTTTGCTAAGTTCACAAATAATATTCTAAAATTTTACCATAATATCTAAAATTCAAATTAAGTTTATACTATTTCTAATTAAATTCAGTTAAGTGTCTTTTAACTAGATAACGATCTAATAATTTCGAAATAAATAATTGAAATTTAGCAAACAGAAAAAATGACCAAATAATGATAACCTACATACAAAGAATAAATAATTCTAAAAAGAGGTAAGAACGAAATGATTCAAAGAATCAATTTTCCTGCTTTGAGTTTGTGAAACAAAGGGTGACTACCGTCTAATCATTTCCCTGTTTCTATTTCCCTTTCCCCTTGAACTTTAGCGTAATGCAATAAAAATAGCTGGCTGTGCCGCGCTCGTCCGAATAAATGAAAATGAATCCAGTGCATGTCAGGCGTAATAAAAACAATCAGTCTAGTGCAGTCATCAAGATAAAAACAACGCACGCGGCCGCTTTCGTGTGGATCAAGATTACCCCTGCAACAATTAAAATTAATCGACTACTTCCAATTAATTAACCTTATCGTGCATTGCGGTCAAATGTGTGAGGAACTGAAACGAGGGATACAATGATGACACGAATCACTAAAATGATTCCGCTGTGGAAAGTATAATAGTTTGACAATTATTCATAGATTTCAAAGTATCCCATCGTAGATAATGTTGCTTACTGTCTACTGGTGGACTCAAATATTTCAGCGGTCCTTAAAACTGTAATAAACCGCACCCATAATTCTTTTTCACTTAATTGGGACAGAAACGGTTTTAAATTTTTACGGGGGGTTATTTTGAACTAATTACAATAGCACAAGCATTAGAACACTTCACAATGAGTGAGCATCTTTCTCACATGAAGTGAACATTATACTGATCTAATGTTATTAGTATGAGAGTACTTCATATTGACTGCGCAATACTCTCATAGGTAGTTATTATAATTTAATAATTATTAATTGAAATCAAAAGTAAGATAATAAGAGCTATGAATTTATTGGAAAATTTTACGAATAGTAATTGCGTAGTAACAGACAAACAAGTGTCAAAAATGATATTTAAATCACGATAGCTGGAGTGATTTTAGTATCATTTTTGACCTGAGTTGTCGTAACTTCGCAGAAATTACCAATTAAATTTAAAGCTCGAATTATATTCGCTTGATTATTTCACGAATGACATCAGTTCCAACATGAAATTTACATATCAACAAAATGTAACCATGGCGATAGCTGGATATTACGGGTTTATCATTTTTTTATCATATGTACCGAATACCATAAGTGGTTAATTTTTGTTGAATTTTTTTTTTAGATTGTTGCGAAAGCTGGTTGCCTTGTATTTTATCAATGTCATGAAATAAGTTAGCAACAGGCTTGTGTAAAGCAATCGGAAAATTTGTCAGGATAAAATTTAATCACGAGTTGTATTTGGATGATTATTTCCAAACTAAAAATAATTAAACAAAAACCAACTATGACAGATATTTAAAAAATATGTTTCTAGGTACTCTTAAAACGTTAAAAAAATTTCGCTTAATTGTAAAATATAACATATTATTGACTTAAGGATGCGAAATTTTCTTTGTGATGACGTTTATCGACAAATCTTGGTATTTAGGTAGAATCTTGAATTTGGATTGGTTTATAAATTTATGAGTGAAACAACTGGGAACTGCCCTCAAATGAAGCATTCTGATTTGATGAAAATGACGTGCAATAATCTGTAATATCAGTGTTTCAGTACATAATTTCTTTAATCGATTGGAACAAGATATTGTTGTTTGATTATACGATAATGTCACTGTAACAATATGTGTTAAATTTTATAAATATATTCAATACATTTCTTCTATTTTCTATCGAGGAAATATCGGGGGTCCCGATGATCTAGTCAGCTACTGCTACTACCACTGCAAGTCACCTAAACCTGATTTGTAATGGGCTCTTGAAAACCAAACCTTTGAAAAAGAAGACAATAACAATTTTGAAGAATAAGAACTTAGTTTTTTAAAACAAAATATGATAGTAGTAGTCTGTGACCGAAACTGATTCACTTTGTCCGTTTCATTTCCCCGAGTTGACGCTTGCATTAGCATCGGGACGCCCTCGCTGCACGCGTTCACGCCGCGATGCGCCTGCAACTAGGTCGGCTCCGGGATCGATGCTACAGAAAAATCACATTCCTTCCACCAATTATGCTCACAATGCACACGTGCAAGCATAAACAATAAATAACAGCCACGGGAAAACAAAGATAATGCCGTTTAAAAAGCACCGTAAATTATAATAAAGATGTTAAACGCTACTTTTTTGAAAAAGTGATATTATTTTTTAAAGTTCTCAACTTAGAACCTGTTCTTATTTCGTTATTAACTAGAAAATTTAAAAATGTCAACTCGATTAATGTAGTAAATTTTAGCCAAAATTTTTTCTTCAGAAATTCTTTTGCGATATCTCGCATTATTTACAGGCCTAGTTTTCAGCTCGGTCTGTCAAAATAAACTCACTTTCGGAAAAGTTCAGTTTCTGGACTAGTGATACAAATAACTGTTTTAATAACATTTTGTACAACGTATAGTAAATTAATACATTTAAAAAGGATAACGGATGAAAGGCATAGGAAATATGCACATTCATCATCTTATATTAAAATAAATATAACAATATAAATTGTAGTTTTGTTACATTATACTTTTGTAAAAATTTTGTTAATTTCCTCAATTATCAATAAAACCAACACAAGTCTCTGGTGTTCACTACTTTTTTATATAGTTCAAATTTTGTGTAATTATATTTAACATTTATTTCATTATAATTTATTTGTGTTAAACTCTTTTTTGTTTCTTAGAAATTTTTTTGAAATCGATTTTTCTCAAACGGTAATGTATCATAAAAGTGTGAACAAAAAATTGCATAGGTATTCAGTAAGGAAAATAAGCTTACGTAGAGATTAAATTATGAAATTCAAATCTCAGGTGGTGGATTCTTCTATAAGGAAGCTTGCAATCTATATAGGCTGGCAACCTACACCAATAACATGCAAGTAAAACTATCATGAAATGGGGGTTTCCAATACAACGCCTTTTTAAAATATATATTCTGCATATCAATTTTGGTCGTGAGTATATTGTAATAAAACTAAAATAATATATAATTGTTGAATACTTTATTTAAAAATTGAAATTAAAGTTTTATTTAAATGACCTTGTGACGTCATTCCCCTGATCAGTGTTGCCAACTATAAGTATATAAGTTTTAATTTCACCGGTTCGCAACACTGCCCCCGATAGCTAGCTTCATGTGATAAAATGACAGTGCAAGCTCGATTTCATTTATATCCTGCCTGGATTTCAAAATATATGAGAACACACACACGTGGTAACTGATAAATTGAACTATCGAAAGCATGAATCACGAAAGCAGGTTATGTTTATATCCAATGTTTGAATTTACGCGGTACTCGTAGCCTAACTTCACTTTAGATTTTTAGCTACTTATAGTTCTATCTCATAGCGCACATGGACTATCTTTTTCTAGTCAGGGGAATGACGTCAAACCCATTGTCCGTAAACTTTATTAATTTTTTTCTCGGATACTATCAACTTTTTGGAAAAATAAAAAAATATGGGTCCAATATTTTGTTTTAAAGTTTATCATATAAAAAAATCAAAAAATCTTGGAAACCCCCATTAGTACTTTACTAAGTCCCTGTTCTATCTAGGAATATTGTGATGCTGATTATGAATAAATGAATCCTTTTGCTCCTATTTGAAGCAGAGTCTTAGTAAAACTTCGCTGTTTGACTTCTCTTCAAGACTTTTCGCTGTTTATCTACTATAATTAATTTGTGGTTAAATTTATTTACTACAACAAATGTAATTAATATTAATAAGTTATTGAATTGGAGTGCAGATTTAGATTAATGTATCACAACCTTTAGTGATTGTAATAAAATTGGGTTTTATTTATAAAAACGTTGAGTAAATTTGTAAGGTATAAAATAAACTGAAGTGGGTGAAATGTGTATCAAAACTGTTTTCCTCATGTACCAACATATATCTTATCCCATTTGTAGTTCGGGAGGCGAAAACAAATATCCGGATTTTCTAGGAGATAAGGCAGAGTGAAAAATAAGTGTCAACCTTTCTGATTGTTGACAGCGACACCATATAATTACTTCCGGAATATCACGCGTTCATATCCTTCAGGCGCGGGGGTGGAGTGTACACTAGCGCCACGAGCGCCGGATTTAGGAACCGTCCCGACTAAACAATAAAACAATGGGGAGATCCAGCCAATTATATGGCCTTCCCGAGGCTACCAAACGTCCAATAAAACCATTATTGATGATTTATAGCGACGACTTCTCAATGGGAGTGTACTTTGCCTCATGCTGTTTAGAAAGAAAATAATAACAAAGCGAAAATACAGATTTGTAGATGCGGCATCCATGCGTACTTCCACCTTAGAGGGGAGCTCTAAATGTTTGTTTTTCACTATTATTCTTTTACCTCCCCTAGTACTTTTTTTACTTTTTTCCCTTTCACTAGATAAAGCAATAAAACTTTTCGCTTCTGTGCTGTAGACCTATTCGTAACACGTTAAATAAGTGTTTATTTGTTGTTCTAAGTAAAATTTTCTACTTTATGCCTTCCTTTATAGAAATATTTCGTTTTATTTTCACGCTCAAATGCCGAAGAATAACATCAATACGAAAACAACGCTCCAGTTCCCGAGCTTTACAAGTTGTCGGATCACGATTACCACACTGACATTATTTCATTTCTCAAAACATACTTTTCTCCATCTTAAAATTGCAATCATAAGCATTATCTTTATTTTGTAGAATATAATAAATATTATATATCACGGGATAGAATAGAAAAAATTTCTTTATATACAAGTTTTATTATACCTATTAAATATACTATTTAGTGACATACAAGAAAATAAGATAATTGAGAAGTAAGAGAAATATTTATTTGGCTGCTATATAAAAATTGACAAAATGCAACCATATAAAACAACTTCATAACGTAAAATAACAAACGTAATATGGTAAACTACTTAAAAAAAAATACTCGAAATTACGACCCTATTCAATTGCCTTATGCAGAATATTTAAATAAAAATTATTTCTGTTATATCTCAATTATTTTGTTTTTCTCGAATTTTTTCACTTTTTTTTCATTTGTAAAAAATAATACATCTTTGAAGAGACAAAAAATGCTATTTTTATTTTACCAAAATAATTCTTCCGATTCAAATTAATTTAATTTTCTTTCTAAAAAAAAAATTAAGGGCGGGGCTTCGTATCACTGATATATTCTATATATTTCTTTTTTACAACCTCATATTTGAAACGAATATTCAATAAAAGTATTGCCCAATTGATTCGGACAGTTAAATTATTTGTGTATAATGTGATACTTCTATTCCTGGTTCCTGGTCGTGATTTTATTTATTAAAAAGATGTTATAACAAATATATTTTAATTTCCTTTTAAGTATACTCATATTGAGAAGATCTCAAGTATCTAATTTGGAAACAAATTTGGTTTATCTAATCCAATCTTGTGTAATAATTGTTCTATTTGAAATCTAAAGTTCGGATACTAATGGTATAAAGTGCATTTAAGTACAGCCTACTTAAACAAGACTAGCGATTACTGAACATCAGTTTGAATATGAGGAGTAGATATCTACTTTAGATTAGAACGTTTGTAGCATTAAACTACTTCAGGTGTAAGAGTCGTTTTAGAAATTTCAAGCTTTATACGCTATTATTTCACAACATTCACGAAATCTCTCTAACTCGTTATGTTAAAATTACAGACAGTGGTTAAATAGTTAACAGTTCACTTAAACGAAGAGAAGTTTCAGGCTTAATTCCTAAATTCGACAATACACAAAATACACCGCTATAATCAAATGTTACGTTATTTGTTCTTTGAAAATAGCTATTTAAGATATTAATAAGGAAAAAAAAGTGTATACGAAATTGACAAAAATAGACGGCAAAAATTACAAGTAAAATACTAGTGTTCTGGTATTCGGCATGGCATTTCCTCCAAATGTATATTTTTTCAATTAATTACTTGTCACAATTTTGACGGACTAACTAAGCAACGCTTATTTAGTTGTGTAAATTCCGCGGAAATTGCCTGTAACTGACAATTGTCAGTGATATTTGAATCTGATTGGTTCAATTCACCAAATACTACGATTTAATTAGATGACAAATTATAAGCGGAATTGTCAATATAACTTTTTGTAAGCAGGGTTGGGATTTAAATAATACTTGTGAAAAAATAATATGTACCACGGTTGAGAAGATATCCCTCGATTACTTCGTACCTCGGGACACAATATTGGCGCTAGGTCCATAATGACAGCCTTCGGAACCTTGGTGTATGATATACTATTTTTGCAGCTTTTAATGTTTGAATATACAAATGTCTATGTTCCCTTTTAATTTCATTATTTCACTAGAGAAATAATGGAATTAATAACATAACTCGGTTGAGTAAAATAAAATGTCTCTTATGCAAGAGAACTAGAAAAATATTTTTTCACTAGTTGCTAAATAGCACTTGTTTTAAAAGTGGTCATGAAAAGGATAACCTGATGAGCTGACAGCGTTGAGAAGTGGTACAAAATTAAAAATAAAGTGTCTTCTTTGAATGTTTCGCACTAGAATAAGTTAAACAAAGCTACGTGTTGTAAGCTTGTACGAAGAAATAAAAAAAAACTGTATCTCCTTGTGCGACATGTTGAGCTAAGGCCCGCCCAGCAGCAGTCCTCCTCTGTTTAATGCATTTTTATAGGAATTTTCTCGCGAGGAAAAAGAAAAACTATACATGTGCAGTTTAAACTGTCTACTCCAAGCCACGATCAAAGACCCGCTGATGGAATTCATTTCCAACTTCCCGATGCGGCTTCCAATATCATATATTCATTCTTTTTTTTACTCAAAAAGAATTTTAACTCTTCATTGTCCTATAATTGAGTTGTCAAACTAGAATGTGACTCCTCTGATGTGGTTGTGACTTTTGATTGCTTGTTAAAATGGAATAACTATGCGACATATTTCCTTGTAATTTTTTCTTTTCATTTTCTTCTTTTGTGCTTTCACATAAAAGCAGTTTACTTTTATTGTGCTTAAAACCTTTACCATAATAAGCTTTCCACTCTCACAATCTCAAATGTAACTTTTACAGATATCTCACGAAACAAAAAAGGACACTTCACAAGGATTTGTCACTTTGCTTTGATTATCTTCCTCACAAAATTATAACTGTAAATTATATATTCAATGATTACTTTAACTCAGTAAGCTGCTAACTACATAGAATTATTTCATTTGTAATATATATCATGTGAAATAAGCAATATCATCGATTCAAAGGTTAAAAAACCTTTTTCATTAAAAATTGAAAATATTATTCTGCTTAATGACTTGTCTATATATGAGTTTTTGTCATATGTACGTATCGCTTAAATATTAATGCATTTAGTTTATAGATTTTATGTTTCTATTGAGTATAAAAACAAAACTTTAACATAAATATTTAATGAGATATTCGGTTATATAGTTATTTATTATTAAGAAAGTTAGAAAAGTTGACAATAATTTAATAGTGGTATAAAAGTGAAGCTGAAAGTATATTCATCATTAACAAGACTTTTCGAATTGTTTCAATGACATTTATATAAAAGTAAAACAAAATGAAATATAATTTGTAAAGCATTAAGCAGCACTAAAACTTATTCGAACATATTATTTAATAAATCAATATACGTACATACAGAGTAGTATATAATATATTATAACTCGAATACCCGAACATGAGATTTAACTTGTAAAATTATATTTTCGTAATTTCCTGCTTTCCTAATTATTTTAGCCAAAAAAGCTTCAAATAACAATTGTAGAGTATACAATTTTGCATCTGAGTCAATGAACAAAATAGCTTTACGTGACTTGTAACCTCAGAAATAAGATATGAAAATTACGAAAATCACCCCCAAAAAGAGCCGTAATCATGGATAATTGAGGCAAAAATGAACAAATGTGTGCCAATTTATCTGTCAAGTTAGCTGCATTACTTTATTTTTATTATTATTTAAAATTATTGTTGAAGTGAACAATATTACATAAATTAATTTCGAATTTAAAAAAGAACAACAAAATTTAGTAAAAATATAAATGATTTTCGAATACGTAAAATTTGTAAGAGTTTGTTTTTTTTCTTATATCGTCATATACAAATAAGAGACCATTTAGTTATTTAGCTTAAAAATATATTTAATATCATATAATATTTCTTAGAAGTATATTAATAATATTGCTAATTTTTATTTGATTCTTAAAAGAAATAATTTTCTGTTGATCTCATGAATAACATTTATTTTGATGTACATTTTACTTTTTCTATCGTTTAATAACAATAATTTTGTATATTTTTTATTAGTTGCATTTTGGTTACAATTGCATAATGAAACAAACAACAGGTATATATTTTTTTTGTTTTAGTTTTTTCTTTTCGTATGTCCCATTTTCATTATAATTTATAATTAATGTGGCTAAATCAAATGCAAATTATTATTTGCAAAGTCTGTCGTTTTATGTAGAATGTAATGTAGTACAAAGTAGAGCGAAATCCCGCGAAATCTTTCCTTTCCTTTATCTCTATGTTTCCTCAGCGAAGCGGCGATTCGACCAACGACCACCTCTTGATTGGGCTGACGAATTCCCTCTTGTTGCCAGATAAGATATCTTATAGATAACATCTGAGCTTGGGCTCTGAAGCGTACTCAGTCAGTCAGGCATTACATCTTGATTAGACAAAGATAAAGAAATGGTTTACGTGCTTTGAATCAAATGGACGACCACCGCCCGACTACTGATGCAGGGTTCGACCGTTTACCGTATTTGTTGCTTCATTTGGGTAGAAGATGGGATAGTTTCACGGGGAAAAGGTTTTACTAACGCTTTTTGTCAATATTTTGACAGCTCTGTTCACGGACAAGATCGTTGCTATAATCAGATTAGGAAAAATCTTTCAATATAATGTTACATTTATGTTGCATTATTTAGTTTATTTTTAAACTATTAAAATATGACTTTTAAATTGACCATAAACATGAAGTGAATTATTAGTCCCAGACTAATTAAAAAAACTGTATTGTCGGATAATAATCATTAACCTTTCCTTTACCCTTAACCATTAATTTCTTCACAAGAAATTGATTGATCTTATACTAGTGTAATTTATAATGAGCGTTGTATATAATGTTATCATGTGCGATACGATTGTTAAAGCTTACATTATTCTACATTTAATGTAAATCATTAATTTACTTCATTATAATATCAAACCAGATATGTGTTCAACTTGATATTATGTTCATTTGTATTAATTAATTTACAACATGTTTGTTAAGTATCTAAATACAAATCTGTTATAAATTATATCTGTCATAAAAATTAATTAACTACCTGCTATTTTATTAATTAAAATTCTATCACAAATTGATATTCACAGTTGTAGAATAGACGTAAATTTTATTTAAACATTCTCATCTATTAATTAGATAATTCCACTACTAGAAAGGAAGACAAAGTGCAAGTGATTAAATTGGATATTTTTTTTCTTTACCTACTGCTTGGTAACTCATTATTTTCAATATTTTTGATATATCATATAAACGATTTTTTTTTCAATTTAGTTTAATACTGCACAATCGATTCAAATGCTATTTAATCATGGAATTATCTTGACAAATACCACTCGAGATTTGATTTTTAGCATGGAATATTTTTTTATTTATAAATATTCACACTTGGTTTGTTGATAGCAATTTGCTGAAAATATTTGTACGACAAAAACAAGAGAGCGTTGCCAAGTGTTCATATAAATAATAGGATATTGTATAATAAAAGTGTATATGATGCCCTATATCGCACGAGAACGAATTTACAGGCACGACCTGAAGGGCTTTCCACTCTATGCAGTCTATTTCTCCTACGACTAAAACCCAAATAATTATTTACAGTAGAATAAATATTTTGGTCGTAAACAATGTAGGATTATATCAGTTATTTTTTTATGTTTATGAATGTTGCCAACGTAAGGTATAAACGGAAAAAATAATTACTATTATTGTTAAGTGTAAATAATGTGTTTAAATAAATTTTGAGATTTATTTATAAATAATTATGTTTTTATTTTATTTATTTCAGCAATGAGAATAAAAATAAAATTTATATGCATTGATAATTACTTGATATATTTGATCAGGATTTGACGTTGCCATTTTATTTTATATCCGCACATGGTGTGGATATAACATACATATCCGTGCATGATAGTACGAAAGAATATTGCTAATATACAGTAGGAAGTAGAAAAACAAAATATTCAGCCAAATAAAATTTCGAGTGATATTACTATCGATATTTTTTTAAAACGAGATTGGCTTGATTTAAATCATAATTACTAGTTTTGTGAAGAACAATAGTTCTTTAACGAAGAATATATTTTTCTACAATTAGAAAGTGTGTTTGTTGGTCTATGTTGCAGAGTGGGGTTTATTTATGTTTATTAAACTCGTTTATTTTTTAGAGTAATTATTTTTCTTTATTATTAAATTTAAATATTTCACTTTTAAGAAAAATAAAATTATTTATCTAGTAAATTGTTTACTCATAAAGTAGATTCCAAAGTAATAACTAACCATATATAAATCTCTAGTAAAGATTTCATTATTGCAAAAATTGATTGGTTCATTTGAAAAAATGATATTAATTTTTTTATGAAAAAAATCATTATTCTTTCAACCTTGTTTCTTAACCTAGTACCAGTAGGTAGCAAATGGGCAGAAAGAATCTGATATGCAAATTGTGGGTTAAAAATATGCTGGAATCAGTTGAGAAGAATGCTGTAGTAAATTAAGAATTCATTGTCTGAAATTCTTGACATAATGCCTAAATAAGAACGAAGGATAAAAAATGAAGTTGACGGGTGTATGGGAGAAATTCCGAGCATTCGCAGTGCATTGTGTACATAGCTGGCGCAATAAGCAGCGATCGATGGTCGCGGTTGAAACCAAGTGATCCAGTGAAAAATCCAATTACAAATATCTTCGTGTTCCCAGACCAACCTTGCTTTATTATTAATATTCCGCATTCCCGAGACATCGCCGGAAATTTATATTATTATTAAAAAAGCCCAAGTCGGTTTGTGAGGCACAGAACAGAGCAGCGATATGTCGAACGCTGTGAAATATATACGCCCACGCGGAAGATATGAAAACTTGGATTCACAATGAATCTGGAAAATCTTAAACTTGAATTAGAGTGTCACCGCCAGTCGTAGAAATAGAAAATTCCTCGCAGGCCGCTCACATTCAGATAAGAGCTGAAACGGAACTGAAAACTTTCCGAATGCTCGCCGTCCAAAAATGTATGTGCGCGCTTAATATGCAAAAGATTGTTTCGCTTGGGGACGGATGGGAATATTAAATTCGGGCCCGTTCAGATAATGTCTGTTTCTCCAGAAACAACGCTACGTGTGTTAGTTACACTACCCCGCCAAACGTTCTACAAACGTAAACAAAGCTCTACTTCGGCCACTCTTCGCGCAGTCGACATTTCAAGTATTGTTCACAAAATTAGTACCTGATCAAGTAGTAAAAATTTCAATAAATGTACAAAATGTATCGGTGTCGTAAGATAAACGCTTTGTACCTTAAAAAAATCTTATAATCTTAATCAAAACAGATATTTCATAAAATACTCTCATATGAATGAGTTTTTAAAAAAGGAAACAGAAATACTTCAATCGCACAGACACCTACACCCACCTCCCCTCCACCCATTTTACAGGCCAGGGTTTTTTAATTTCGAAAATAATACACGGGCAAGATAAAGATATGCTTGCTTTGGAACTAACTTTTAATGAATCTGATATTTCTGTCAGTGCAAATGAAGTTCTGAAGCAATTTAGTACTGACATTTATTTTTTAGAAAATAAATTACTAACAATATTAATAAAGCTACCTACAAGTATGACTACGGTTGAACGAGCATTTTTATATTAAGGAAATAAAAACACCTTAAAGGAGTGGGATCCGAAAAAGATTTGACCCGATTTGCATTTACGGAAATAATTATGTTGATTATAATTTTGTTGTACATACAATTTTAATTTTTGAATATACATTGTTCTGAAATTTTTTACTACGTGTGAAAAATTTGCTGCAATGTAAATAGATTTAGTTGAAATTCAATGCAGACCGACTTTTTCTACATTGTACTGATAAAAGTACTTCAAATAGAAATCAAACCGTGTCAACCCTTGTGGGCTGACTTTTCCTACGCCTTATAATAAAAATTTTTGACGCTTTATTTTTATTGATCATTATACAACGCAAAACTAGAAATTTGATAAAGACTGACTGTGCCCAACCAATAAGTATTGATGGAATAAGGTTGAAATTACTGCAAAAAGACAGAAGTTTAGCATCCAGCATACATCGGCTTCTCAAATGATGTAAAGATGTAAAGAGACTATAGTGGCTAATCCAGAAGTCCTGGACAAAATCAAAATCTTGTATGATAGTATAGCATTATTTATCAGTCTTTCTTGTCAAATATATGAGCATTGGTAATATTTTACAACTTTCAAATTTCAACATCTTGTAAAACTATTGCAGCTATGTCTGCTATAACTGTTCATATGTAATGCTTAAAAAGATTTCATGGTTCTTTTTCTTCAAAAGAATAATGGCGTTATTTTTATGATTTTTGATTTATATATAAATATGTATATATTGAACATTTTAAAACTTTTTTTCGTTCAGATAAAAATCTACACCTTTTTATTTTTAAATCAGAAAGTGCATATTTTAGTATAGTTGCTTGGCAAAAAATAAGTGTACTTTACTTAAAATTATGTTTTTTAGTACCACTGGAATAGCGAATTTTATTAAAAGCATTATAATAAAAGCGTTAATTACCAAAATTACATACGTAATATCCTTGTAAATAAAAGAATATTTGTAATGATAACAAGAAATACTTACATAAGACTGCATACATTTGATATCCTCGGTCTAATTATCGGTTACAAGTATTGTTCAAAATTATCCCTATTTCTTGCTACACATAATCCAGCACGTTGAATAAATGATGCATTACAAGTCTCACAACTCACTATCACTATATGCATTCCTTTTCACAAAAACTGCACTGCACTACACAATCAAAATAACAAACCAGCAAAGTAAGAAGATTAACAATAATGTCGACGAAAGTATGTACACATGTAGTAATTGCCAGAATACATTATTAATTAGGCAACATCAAACATGTATTAGGCGCTATGTAAACAATGACTTGTGTAATAGCAGTTTTAAATAAATTTATAAAGAATAGCCTTCAACCAGTTGTAAAAAAAATGTTCACATTACATTCTATGAATTTTTTTTTTCGAATAAAAAAATATTTTTGTTCTGTGATCAGTATGTCCTGTAGTATACACACTTAAATTGTTTCTCGAGGTATGGAATCATTCCGTAAATTTAAAAAAAAATCTTTTCGTGGAAATTTCCACTATAATAAAATCAAAGCAAACTTAATTTAAACTTTACATAATATAACTTCAATTTGAATAATTTTATAATACGTATTTTTAATAAATGAGTTACTCTATAAAATAGCTAGATTCTAAACTTTAACGAAAACAAATAGAAATTTCTTATCTACATATTTAAAATGTTTTTTAAGCAGCTATTATTTGCCAAATTTCAATAGTTTTTTGTACTTCCTGTGTTAAATACTTTATATTTACAGATAAATAAAATTAGCACAGCAACACGTAATATCTACAAAATTTGTACCACAATGCATTCCATTACAAATACTAGTAAAAAAGCACAACAGTAATTATTTTGATAATTGTGCCTTACTTTTCTGTAAACAATGACCACCTCCATGTCTCCCCCGCTTATGCAAAAGAAGTTCGCGTACGCAGGAGAATATTAAATCCAAAGCTGCTGTGATAACGTCTGCTTCTGAGAAACAAAGCTACTCGTACATGATACATTTACATCAGCCACAAAGTACAAGCTACAGACCCTTATACGTATACATACGTATAATAGAAATCTAAACCATGTTCGTTCATTAAAACTTTAAATAAAGGAGATGTGATGTACACTTGGACATTCACTCCATCAGCGTAATGAAGCATTCGCCTCTGTTAACAAATCCTTCAGCAAAATATTCCTCGTGCAAAAATAACCAAATAAATTGAATACATAATAAAGGTTGACATGTTGTCAATAAAATTCATGAGAAAATGCGGATATGAATTTGTTTACTTTTATTATCAGCCAAGTACTCCAGATAAGTGGAGACTTCAAGACTGTATTTCCTTACGTGTTACTAAATCAGTCAATATTTACATTCTAAACATTTTATCCTATTTTTATATCACTTTGATTATGAGGAATAATATTATTCTTAAAACTCAGAATTGACAATATTTCAGTACGTAATTTCGTATTAAATTAGAAATTAGAATTAACGCATAAATATTAATAATTAATTACTAATTACTAGTATAGTGTACTCATTTTAAGTATTTGCAACAAAATTTATGAACCAAATATTTTATAACAATATTTAATTCGAGAATATTAACAAAGTAATTACTTACTCTTATTACATAACTAAATACCAGAACTTTTTGGTATAAAATTTGCAAAATAGTCCATGAATGCGAAAACGCAATTGCATTTCTTCAACATTTTATCCCTGTATCCATAGTCGGATTAAACCATGTGCAATATGGGCAATTGCCCAGGGCCCCAAGGTTAGGGTTACCACACATCCTCTTTTCACCGGGTGTGTCCCCTTTTGTGGAGTAAATATTTAGGTCCGGTATGTTTTCTTATTTTTAATGCATTAGTCCTTTTTTCTTCCAATTTCAAAATTTTGATTTTATAAAAAGAGAGCTAGGTATCTAATGGATGAAAAGTAATCTGCAATATACAGTGGTGGCCAAAAGTATGGAAACTTTTTAATATTCCAAGTTTTTAATACACATTCATAACTGTCGCAAATTTAAATATTTTTTTCCAAGGACAGTGTATCAAAGAATATATTCCCAAAATATTTCTTGTTTCTTCATGTGCGATTTAAATGAAACATCATATGCTTGATTCTCTGCCGGACAAAAGTATGGAAACATTTTAATATTATTGTTTTATTCGTTCTGGCTTCAGTAGTTTTTTGTCCGTTTGCTTAGAAACTTAATACTAAAATGGGTAAAAATAAATACTTTTCAGAAGATTTTAGAAAAAAAGTAGTTCAGCTTCATGAAGAAGGAATGAAGCAGTCAGAAATTTCTAATAATTTAAAAATTAGTAAGGGTGCCGTATCCAAGATTTTAAAGAAAAATACAGAATATGGAAGTGTTAAAACCAAAGTTAAAGTTGGTCGTCCACGAAAAACTAATATTCGAATAGATAAAATCATTCGACGGATATCCATATCTGATCCTACTAAGTCAGCAAGAACAATTTGTGCGGAAGTTCGGAAACAATTTGACTTGAGTGATCGTACTGTGAGACGACGGTTAAATGATGCAGGATTACTGGGTAGAGTAGCCGTTAAGAAACCTTTACTGTCCAAAAAGAACAGAAAGGCCCGACTTGAGTTCGCTGAAAAATACTCGTCGTGGACAACCGGCAAGTGGAATACCGTCCTTTGGAGTGACGAAAGTAAATTTAGAATATTTGGTTCCGACGGAAGACAATATGTAAGACGGCCTGTTGGTAAAAGATATGATATTAGATACCAAAAACCTACCATGAAACATGGAGGAGGCAATGTTATGGTTTGGGGATGTTTTTCTCGATCTGGTACGGGACCAATTGTCAGAATAACTGAAAAGATGGATCGGTTTTTATACCGAGATATCTTGGAGAAAGAAATGCTTCCTTTCGCTGAAGAAGAAATGCCGTTGAAATGGCGTTTTCAGCAAGATAACGATCCAAAGCACTCATCTAAATTGATCAAAGAATGGTTTTCAGAAAGCAAAATTAAAGTTTTAAACTGGCCTTCACAATCACCAGATCTAAACCCCATAGAGCATCTTTGGGAACATTTAGAAAGACAAATAAGGAAAAATAATGTTAAAAATGCCAATGAATTATGGCACACTTTGAAAGAAGAATGGCATAAAATTTCCGTTGATATTTGTCACAAATTAGTGGATTCGATGCCAAGGCGATGTCATGCCGTAAAAGTTGCAAAGGGTTATGCAACTAAATATTAATTATTTTTTGTTTCATTTGTTTTTTATTTAAAAATTAGTTCAGTTTCCATACTTTTGTCCAAGAATTTTTATTTATACTGGGTTAAAATAATAAAATATTTATTTAATGGCATTTTACCCTATATATCCTTTCCTATAAATTGTGTTATTGTTTATAACATTAATAAATATCCAAAAATATAAAACAAATAATAATACTGAGCAAATAAAAAAAGTTTCCATACTTTTGACCACCACTGTACATAGGTAGGTACTTAGCAATTACCAAGATATTTTACTCTTCTAGTCATCCATACGTTTTATATTTTATTTTGCATAGAAAATGAAAAATATATTTCTCCTTGCACAAGTAGATAAATAATATAGTTCTTTTTACATAAAAATTCTCTCGTAATTTCTAATAATGTTGCTAAGCGGCCGCTACAGATCTTTCACCAAAAAGTCACTACAATATGATACTTTTTGTAATATCAAACTTCTAGTCCCTCTGGCTACGCCTATGGATGAGTCACATTACCAATTACCAGCTGTAAAGCAGAAAAGGTTTTTCAAAACTATTGTTATTAAAAATATGAAAAAACTACTATATCGCATGATCGTTTAAATTTCTATCATTATTATCAATTGAAAAATATTTGAAAAGAGTTATTAGATTTAAAATTTTCTTTTAATTATTTCTTTTTTGTTACGTTATTTTGTTTGTTAACGAAAACTATTTTGATTTAAAAGTGTTGCTAATGCCCATTTGCACCAACAAGGCTTAAATTTTAAGCCAGACTTAAACAAAAAAAATCTAATCGAATTTTTGACAGCAATGTTAAATTATGCATAATGACATTTTATTTCGATTCGATATTTACTATTTAAGGCAAGCTTAAAATTTAAGTGCAAACGGCCATAAGTAAATAATTTAATTTAACGTCGTATAATATCCTAAATTAGGGGGGGGGGGAGGTGGACTCAAAACCATTACTGCCTCTGGCACCAAAAACCATTAATCCGGCTCTGCCTGTACCAATATCAATACATTGCCAATATTTTCATATTCCTCGTATTCAAGTCTCTAAAAAAACTAATATCTGTTTTTGTAGTAATAATTAATAAATAAATGTTATTTTAAAAGGTAAAAACATTATTTAGTAAAAAGTCACATGGCAATTATTTTTGTAGTAATAATTAATAAATAAATGTTATTTTAAAATGTGAATATCTATTTTGTTCTATAAAAATGTAGAATGAAACATTTTATCTAGAATTTTGTTGGTTGGCAGACAAGGGCGTAAACCCGAAATATGGGCAGAAATAATTTTGTTGATAGTTCTTGGAGATGACTGATTCAAAATCAATTTCAAACAATCGTAAAGTTGCCGTAATACGATGAGAGCGATTCGTATTCAAATTTTCAAATCAAGAGTATTTCGCCACGTATGAAAATATCCGTCTATAAACCGAAAATTTTATGCAAAATTTTAAAGTCTGAGATCGCGTCAGCCTTGCTAGCCTTCTTGGAGGAAGCGTTTTTATTGCGTTATAAACTGCGTGTATATGTATTCGTGTAACTTTGATTTGGAAGAAACAACAAAGTTTGGCGGTTTGCGCATATAACGCGAATAAAAGACCAATAGACGATGGCAACTTCCAGGGAGTCAACATAACAATTTCTGATAAAATGAAAAGTACCGCAGAGTCGACGAGATGGCGGCGACTTCGCAGATAAATTCCGAATTTCGGGGGCCGAGGAATGGAGCGACTTCGTACTTCGAAAACTCTACCACCGACAAGTAAAATTCCAAGAATATAAACTTAAATTGTATGTGATAATACCCATGAATAAACAAGTATAAGTATATATTAATATATTAGATTTTCTTGTAATGAATATTTAAGCAATGTCTACAAATAATTTTCTAATTAAAGGAATTAAGGAAATGTATTCCTAAAGTAAAGCTAAAATTTATTTTTAAATATATTATTTATGTTATGCAAAAAATATTTCTTTAATCCCAAAGCACAGAGAGCTATGACCTATGCTAGATTTCCTAAATATGTACGCTATGTTCGGTAGGTACGCGATTTTCGCTATGACCAGTGGCTAGATCGAAAGCTACGTACAGTTTGTTTTCACTTTTCTTTCACGATACGAAGCAGATTGTCAAAGAGAATGATAGTGATAGTGACGAGGATAAATTACTTTTATCTACAACTATTGAAATATATGTATATTATACGTGTGATACTACATATAATATACTACTCATATTACACAAGTGTAATATGAAATGTCATGATACACGCTACACTTTTCTGTAATAAATAGGGCATATAATTTAACACATAATATTTTATTAAACTGTTAATTTATTAATAACACATTTTTTATTATAAATATCAATATATATGCTTATAAAAGTATAATAAATACAATTTGAAAAGTTATTTTGACATTTAAGGCTACTGTGGCGCCAACTGTTGAGCTATACAGACTGTCTACTGAACTCGGGCCACTTAAGGGAATTCCTAAACTAGAAGAGGTACGACTTCGGTTAAATTAGACAAAAGTTGCCTTATCAGGGGGCTATTCCTGTGATGTATTTGTTTTTCCAAAAATATGCATAGGTCACTAGACAGAAGAAAAAATATGAAATTAGTGAAAATTAATAAATCGTTTTTATTCTTAAACGATGACAAATAGAGAAAAATGTTCCAGATAAAACTTTTAGAAGATAAAGTGGGCCATAAAGAGAAATAATAATAAAAAAATTTTAGCAAACTGTTTGCGAGATATGGCAAGAAAAAATATTTTTTTAAATGGTAATCATAGGTGGCTATGGCATCGTTAAAAGTAGTATTTTTATCTCTTTTCAATAGTATGTATTTTTATATCATTCATTTTATAAATTATTGTTTTATTTACATAAATCATAAAACACTTCTTTTTAATGGCATTTTTAAAGTAGGCTTTGGTACAAACAATTTAAAACAACTGATTTTTTTTGTAATTATTTATTTTTTAATCTAGGTTATGCCTTAATTACCTATATAAAACTTAACCATAATCTATTATAATTAATTGTAAACAAATTTACTTATTCCTAAGATAAGATTAATAACAAAAAATGAAACATAACACTAAATAAATTTTGTTAAACTAATGCAAATTTGGTTAATTAAACTGTAATTATAACAAATGTTGAAAATTTTGTCCATTTTGTTGTAAACATAATTCGGCTCTGCTTAAAACACTATGTAGAGTATTTTCCAACATATTTTTAGAAATTAAATTACATGCCTCAATAAATTTATAAACATGAAAAGAAAGCATATATGTCTTTTCTTCGAAAGTGAATCTGTCCATAATTATTTTTAATTTAACAGTTTAACACAAAAAACTTTAACAATAAGACAGAAATATGATAAAATCAGTTGTTTTAAATTGTTTGTACCAAAGCTTACTTTAAAAATGCCATTAGAAAGAAGTGTTTTATGATTTATGTACATAAAATAATAATTTTTAAAATGAATGATATAAAAATACATACTGTTGAAAAGAGATAAAAATACTACTTTTAACGATGCCATAGCCACCTATGATTACCATTTAAAAAAATATTTTTTCTTGCCATATCTCGCAAACAGTTGGCCAAATTTTTTTTATTATTATTTCTCTTTATGGCGCACTTTGTCTTCTAAAAGTTTTATTTGGAACATTTTTCTCTATTTGTCATCGTTTAAGAATAAAAACGATTTATTAATTTTCACTAATTTCATATTTTTTCTTCTGTCTAGTGACCTATGCATATTTTTGGAAAAACAAATACATCACAGGAATAGCCCCCTGATAAGGCAACTTTTGTCTAATTTAACCGAAGTCGTACCTCTTCTAGTTTAGGAATTCCCTTAAGTGGCCCGAGTTCAGTAGACAGTCTGTATATGAACTACTCACACCTAACTGAATATTTAACAAATAATATCAGATTTTTTATATGCCTGATAGTTGTAGATAAAGTATAGTATTTGACTCGCATAATATGGCTACATTACACGCGGATGATTAAAAATACTCGCTACCGCTCGTATTTTTAATTACATCCTCGTGTAATATAGCCTACATATTATGCTTGTTAAATAATATACTATTATTGTTATCATTGTGAAAAAATAAACGTTAAAAAGTTCACGATGTCAAAATGATAAGGAATGATTTTGGAGAATATTATCATCTTGTAGACCAGTTGCGAAAAGATAAAGACAAATGTAAAGAGTATTTTCGAATGAGCCCAGAGAAGTTTGAATAACTCTTATTTATTTTTGAAATAATATTAAAAGTCCGTAAAGTCAGTACCGACGTTTGCTACGTTATAAAAATATAACTGACAATCAAACACGATGTGACACAGCGTCCTAGTGTCTATATGGCTGGATATATAGAAAATATTCAGAGCTATTTTTTTAATGCATTGCGAATATAGCGCTGAGTGTGGCCTCGACATAAGATATTAATTTGCTATATTCATTTTACAATATTAATTTTAATTAATTCATATTAACTGGACGAATTTCTTCCTCCTTACTTACTCTTTCTTCGAAATATAAGTTGTCGACATTATCGTCTGTTCCGGTATGAAAGCGCGGCAACTACCCATCGTTTGGGCAAGTGTTAGAAGTGGGTTGCAGGACTATTAATTCCAGGGCATTATTAATTCTTATGTAGCCGCACTGACGCGGTAACGGCATGGGATATCGAACGTGACTTCTTGTCGTTTAAACTGTTTTCATTATCAAGTTTCGCACTGGCTTCCGAACTTTCTAGATCGTTGCTAGAATGCCCCAATCTAATCAACCTTTATTTTATGTATCGCCCAGCCATTGCTGATTGCCAATACCTACAGAATATAATACTTTCATTAGCTTATAAGCTTTATTTTATAATTAATTTAATGCATTATGAAATATGCGTTTTTCTAGTGCAGTGTTTCCCAAATTTTCGACCCATACCTATACCTCCTTCAAATATTTTTTAAGGCCGTACTATTAAAAAGAAAATTATTCTAAAGGTTGTTTTTAGCAAAATATATTCTTTATAAAGTTTTTGGTTGTTTTTAAACACCTAAAAACAGTCTGCAAATCATTTTATCTTCAATGTTGCTAATTTTAAAATTTTAAAAGTTGGTTACAACAGACCTTATCATGTTAGTTTTAATTTTTATTAAAATAGTTAGCTCCATGAAAAACTATCATGGAAAAAAAGGTATTCCATTTGCCATTTGGATCACATCTAACATATAATATTGAATCCGGATCACTTATTTTTTATTTACCTCCTTCCCACAACATTTTATTTTATTTAAATACTTACTGTTACAAAAAAAACCATGAAGTAAATGTGATTAATTAAACGTATGAGAAATAATTCCCCTTGGATTTTTGTAAGTTTTATGTTGTTTTTACTTTATAATTTAGATGCCAAATCTCGAGGTTTAGTTTATTTCAATCTTCTTATTTCTGTGGAATTATCTAACAAATTTAGTTCTAAATTAGTGATATGGTTATGTAAGCGATTTTCGTATCCCTACTACATGTACTGATTAAGTAATCCACTCGCATAAATAGATCAGAAAGATCCTATCCAGCTGATTCAATTTTAATGATTTGATTGATCAAATCAAATCATTAAAATTTGTTGATCAGACAAATCGAATCCCACTAAATATTACGTTTTAAAAGACTTTTTAAAACGCAGAAAACTATTATTTTTCTTTTTATATGTTTGTGCTTTAGCGTATCCAAAAATATATATTTTTTAATTCTTTGCGTACCCCTTGCGAATGAATGATTTTAATGAAAGGCTGTGATTCAAAATACATATTTTGGATTTTCCACATAAAATAGTCTTTATGGAGTATTCTTTATATTAGCTAGAGCATTAATTGTGAGTGATATATTTATGTCAAATTATATTGAGTTGATTGTTGGTTCCTTTTTTGGGTTATACTCTGTTTCAACTGTCTCATAGAACAAGGGGACCGACTAAGTGCTGTGTGGTCCCTGGCTTCACTTTGTATCTCCTAATTGCAGCAATCAGAGCGAATATAGGCATAATTATTGCTTTATTGATATCTAGCTTTCACACTTGATTAGGACAATCTGTATCTGGCTTCAAGCAATAATTAATTATATATAGACGCAATAATTAGATGGCTCGATAATTAGATACTGATCTATTGTATTCGTATCATTAGTATTGATAATGCTGTGATAAGGATCACATGTCGAGAAGAAAATTAAATACACTATGAGTACCAAAAATAAGGCTTGTGTAAATAATTGGAGCTGTATTTTTATGTATGTGACTGTCCGTCGGTGGTGTGTTTTTTATGAGAGGGAAAATGAAGCGAATGTGTTCGATTGGCGCTAGTTGTTTTGGTTCGGTAACTAGTAGCAACATAAACAAATAGTGCAGCAATAAATAACAAACAATTAACCCATCCCAACAAGCAATTACCCACGTCACTTAACTTTAACTCCAAACAAAACAACTTGGACCCGGAGTAAAATTAAGCGTCCGTTCATAATGCATTTTGCGTTCTGCCGGAATCGATAGTTGCGTTCTTGTTCTATTTGTGACGTATTACAGCGCTGCTAGTGTTACTAGCTACCGCTACACCCGTACAAGCATACTGGCTTGGCAGCAAGCCCTCACTTCTTGCCAAATGCTTTCTTTGCCCACCGCACTCGCCAACTTGCCGGGGGGGTTTATATTCTCCAAGATAAATTCAATTATTCACATGACGGATACCGAGCCCGTACCCAAACACTATCGGCCTGCTAAACTACAGACACCCACTTACATTCATCAGCTCTACTACCCTGACGAACTCCACAATTACACAAATCCTGGTTTCAATTCTGATTTGTAAATTTAATCTTGTAGTTGGATAATAGACAGCAACTTCTAGAAGATTTCTCCATTCAAAGTAATCATTCTAATATACTTTTTATGAAACAACTAACTGCCAATTTAGGGTATCTTTTAATTTGACAACTATTGACACATTTTAATTAAAAATTGGAAAAATAAGCAATGATTTTGAATAAAGAATGGGCTTAAAAAAGTTTAACACTTTTTCCAAAAAAAAAGAAAAAATTATAATAAAGTATAAATAAAAAATATATTTTTTTAATTAAATAGGTATATGTGCATCAAATATGAATACAGAACAAAGCAGTTGACAAAAATTAAATCGTTACCAAAAAAATCAAAAGTAGGTAGTTCCAAAATCATTTAATAAAATTAAGAAATATAAGATTAAGTGGAACGAGTTGACAATTGCTTTGATGTATTGTTTTAAATTTTCGGGTGTTTAATTTTACTTCTTGTCATTTAGAATGTTCTTAAATGCTGAAAATCTTTCTATGTCCTCACTGGTAATTGCTATATATTTGAACGAGGTTATGATATTAGTATTTCACTCCGCTGAAAGTAAATGAAATAAGCATGCTTCGTTTTTTTGAAAATATTTGTATTATTTTGCTTTTATTATACTACCAAAGGGGCTTGGAATAACATTAATTGCATCTTTAAAACTGTCAATTCTATTTAGTGCTGGAGATATTAATTTATATTACAAAAAAAACACTTTTTCACAGTCTCTGTAGATACCACGTTATTAAAAAAGATCGTTAACGCTGTGAAACAAAAAATAACCTTAAATTAAGTTTGATATTTAAAGGCAGCACAGAATCACAAAAAAAACATATATTGATGAGCGTCAAATACTACATATATTAAGTATTGAAATACTATATTCAATTTTTAATTATTTACCGGCAGATCTGGGATTCAAATATCAATGACAACAAACCTGTCACCAAAAATAAATACCGTTGTGTCTGAATGTTTCGAAACCCTGTATAAGCTGAAGGACTCTCCTGTTACTGGACTTCGGTCAGTTGGTCAGTGCAAAAGTAAAATAAAATACAATTAAAATAATACTGTCATTTTTCTTGCAATAAAAAATATGCCACTATCTGAAAAATATAAAGTAATTTAAAAGAATGATTCATCATCTTGTCTGGCTTTTCTAGATGGAACAAAGTATTAAGTGCTTTATTAGGTTCTAGTTTCGTGACAGCTTTACTTACATTTAGCGGTGCAGGTTGTCAGCCTAAATCATCTGCTAGGAAATTTAAGTTTACAGTGGATTCCGAACTACTTAAGCAGAACGGTACTTTTTACAATTTTATATTGATAAAGATTTACGAAGAGTGCTACACTGATAGTAAAAAAGATTGATCATATTTCTGAATTTTTAATTTAATTCGCTCCAAATATGCAAGCTTTAAGGAAATAACTAACCATCACGAATTGATTTCTTATATCAAAACAGTTTTCCTATACGGAGTTATTCCTTACATGGTAGTCTTCGATCTGCAGCAAGTTGTAAAAAGACAAATTAATCTACAAGTTTCTCTGCGCCGCTGCACCTATTAATCTTGTCATGTTATAGGCGTCAGAATGAATCCGCGAAAAATACGCGATTTAATAAGTTGCTATAACTGCTGCGCTATGACGTTCTGGCTAGCGCATAATTATCTGGAGAAAATATGACATGCCACCCGCAAGTAAAAATAAGCAGGAATTTCAATGCAGTTACACAGAACGTTTAGTAATGAAAGTAATTAATTCAAAATTATATAGAAAATAGCGTAGTTACTAGGTTGATATTAAAGTATTAGTTACGTTGTTCCGCAATTTGAGCGATACGCAAACCGTTTATTTATTATCTTATATTTGAAGTTATAAAAAATTAGACAATTAGTATGTAATGTATAGTATGTACAATAAAGGTAAATATATCAATGGAAGATGTTTTTTTCGATTGGATAGCTAATAATTAGGAAACTATATTGGAGTACCAGTCATTTAATAAATTCAATGCATCAACGTTTCTACCGTAAATCAGTCTTCATAAGGGTAATAAATATTATTAAAAATTATTAACGTATAACATGTACATTGCTTTATAAAAATCCTTTGTCAAAAGTAGATAAAAATTACACATATACATGATACTTAACAGTCATCAACAAACTTAAGTATTACTTAGTGTGCACTGAACGGTAAGTAAATTCATATTAAGTAGAAATGCACAGAAATGATTTAATATATCCATTTAGTACTATTAAAAACAAAAGTGCAGTTACTATTAATGATTCTGTGAGACGACAGGAGATTCTTTTTCTCGTATCGTCTCATTTTAAATGTAAAATATTAAATATTTTATCTCGTCTCGTTTATTTCTTCATCTCGAATATTATTATCTTGCCTCGGTATCGAATCCCGCCAAGATTTCTTGAGTTCAGTCGAATATTGCAGGCTTGGTCACTCATGCTATCTGTGCACAGTACCTAACGTAATTTACCTAAATCTAGGGAAATTATACTGTAACGTTTTATTTATTTCGGTGAAGTGTAAAATTGATTAAAACACTAATATTTATATAACTAAGTTTAATTAAAGAAATATAAATTATAAAGAATAATGAAAAATAACTAACACTAAGAATTAACAAATATAAACACTAATTTAAGAACTAATTATTATTACCAAAGACTTAAACACTAAGATAATTTATTTAAACAACTACAACTACGCAATATTTATTTCAACGCTATTTATATCACTGTCTATTTATTTATATCACCATCTGTACACTACACGTATTAACACAAGACTGTCCTCGCGATCTTTTGGTCGGGGTATTTATATTAAAATACATCATTCTCGAATATTCTTTGACCTTTTAATTTCTCAGAACAAAAGGGAGCGAACGGACGTGTTTTGACCTGTGCGCTAGCGGCCGCCGCCCGCGCCGCCGCCCGCGCCGCGACCCTGGGTTCGCTACATTGCCCCCTCCTTAAGACTGTTTCGTCCCGGAACAGTTCGTTATGACGAAATCTGCATGCATCACCCTTGGTGCATCTGGAAATCTTGAAGAAGTAACAGTCGACGGTCCGTTTGAGCTCTTCTTGGCCGGTAGAGTTGAAGCTGCAGACTAGAATTTCCACTCCGGTAAAGCGGAAGACTGTTTCTAACATGCTTCTAACAATCCTCCAATCCAAACCATCTAGTCCACAGCCTATCTTCGGTACTGCCAGTTTCATGATGTCGTTTTCCAACAGATGGTCCTTCATGTCGCACAGCGAGTCCCATAAATTGCGGTATGACGGCTTCTGATGTGAGTATTGTTTCGTAACGAGATAGTAAATGTACCGCTTGTGTTCTACGTTATCATCCTTCAGTTGTAGCGTTTTCCCGACAGTTGGACGTTGGTTGGCCAGTTCTTGTACTCGTCCAAATTTTCTTTTAAAAACTGAAGCGATGCCGCGGGACATTTTAATGTCTTTCGCTACACAGTGAGCGAGGGAATATTCTGGGGACACGGTGAACAGATCTCGTTGTTCTTCTCGTGTCACGCCATACCGTACGTTGTGCCCAGTGGAATGGCTTTCCATAAAGTCATCATATGTGGGTTCCTCAGGTACAACCCGGCGAACCGTCGCTCCACGATGATCGTCAAAGTTATCACCAGCAAAAGGGGCTAACCGATTGAAGTGGACTACCCTCGGCTTTCCATTAGGTGTTTTCCTAATTCTGTAGACCACATCATTTATTCTTTTGATGATCTCGTAAGGACCTTCCCAATTCCTTTGCAGCTTGGGCGATAAGCCGCGACGTCTTTGTGGATTATAAAGCCACACCAAATTTCCAGGTTGATAACCACCTTTCTCAGCCTTGACGTCATACTGGTCCTTCATCTGATCGCTGGCACCTTGAATGGTTGTACGGACTTGTTCATGGATGTCATTCATTCTTCTCCGTAAGTCCGTTACATAGTCCTCCCCGGCTAGATCTTCACCGGGTTTACTGCCAAATACCAGGTCGCATGGTAAGCGCAACTCCCGCCCGAATAAGATGTTAGATGGTGTCTGCCCTGTTGTCTCATGCACTGATGAACGGTAAGCCAACAAGAACAGATGAAGATGTCGGTCCCAGTCTCGTTGATGGTTAGAGACTACCTTTGACAAATACCGATTTATTGTTCTGTTCATTCGTTCAACCATGCCATCAGACTGCGGGTGTAATGCAGTAGTTCTGGTTTTCTTTATTCCTAATATCTTACAGATATTTTGGAACAGAGCAGACTCGAAATTCCTTCCTTGGTCGGAATGTATCTCTCGCGGTACTCCAAATCGGCAGATGCATTCTTTTACCAAGACTTCAGCAACCGTTACGGCTTCCTGGTTGGGTAATAGATAGGCTTCGACCCACTTAGTAAAGTAGTCCATTACTACTACTATGTATTTATTTCCATTATCAGTTTCGGGGAATGGTCCGGCCACGTCAATCGCAATGCGTTCAAAGGGACTTCCAACGTTATATTGGCGCATTGGAGCTCTTCTTTTTCTATGTGGCCCGTTACTTCCCGCGCAGATCACACATTTCTTGCACCACTCTTTAACATCCTCCTTGCAATTTACCCAGTAAAATCGTTGGCGCACTCTCTCAAGGGTTTTATTCACTCCAAAATGTCCAGATCCGTCGTGGATCTCCTCCAATACTTCCGGTACTCTATTCCTAGGAATTATCAGCTGGGTCCTACTCACAGTACCGTCAGTATTCTCTATGACACGTTTCAGGAGGCCCTCTTCAACCACAATAGAGTCCCACTGCGCCCAGTAAGATTTTACACTTTGTGAGTGTCGTGCAACATCTTCCCAAACTGGTCTACTATCGTCACGTTTCCAATCCCGTATAATTTTCAAGTCCGAGTCATTCTCCTGGTCCTTGCGAAGGTCTTCCGTTTGCCAACTATCATTCACTACTGTTGTTCTGGCGATGGTCGAGAGTTTTTCTTCTAGACGACTGCAATGGTTGCATTCGTCCTGGCAAGGTCTTCTTGATAATGCGTCAGCATTACGATGGCTTGTACCTGCTCGATGCTCAATAACGAAGTTATATTCTTGCAATCTTTCAATCCATCTAGCTGCCTGACCTTCAGGATTCTTAAATTGTAGCAGCCATTTGAGAGCAGCGTGGTCAGTTCTTATAAGAAATCTTCTACCGTACAAATATTTGTAGAAGTGCTCTACGGATTTCACGACAGCCAAAAGTTCTTTTCTGGTGACGCAATAATTCCTCTCTGGTTTTGACAAGGTCTTACTAAAATAGGCAATAACCTTCTCTTGTCCGTCTTGTATCTGGGAAAGAACGCCACCAATTCCAACGTTGCTGGCATCTGTATCTAAAACGAATTCTCCTTCTGGTAAAGGATAACTTAGGACAGGTGCGCTTGTCAAGGAATATTTAAGTCGTTTGAATGCGGCTTGACAGTCCATCTCCCAGATAAATCTTTTACCTTCTTCAGTAAGCCTTGTCAATGGCTTCGCTATGTTGGCAAATCCAGGTACATAACGTCGGTAGTATGTACAGAGCCCAAGGAAACTTCTCAACTCATGTTTATCTCTCGGTACTGGCCAGTCACTCACAGCCCTTATTTTCTCCGGGTCAACTGCAATGCCCTTACCAGAAACTACGTGTCCAAGATAATGCACTTCTTTTTGAAATAAGTGACACTTCTTTGGACTGAGTTTCAGGTTAGCCTGTCTCAATCTTTGGAAAACCTCTTCCAAGTTCTTCATGTGGTCCTCGAACGTTTTTCCTACCACAATAATATCGTCGAGATAGACCAAACATGTTTTCCACGACAGTCCAGCCAACACGGTTTCCATAAGCCGTTCAAACGTTGCAGGGGCATTGCAGAGCCCAAATGGCATAACAGTAAATTGCCAAAGACCGGTACCGATGGTAAATGCCGTCTTTTCTTTGTCTCTTGGGTCTAAATCCACTTGCCAGTATCCGCTCTTTAGATCAAGAGTAGAGAAAATCTTTGATCCTGCCAATGTGTCCAGAGTATCGTCTATTCGGGGTAGCGGGTAGCTATCCTTCTTCGTCACGTTGTTAAGTTGACGATAATCGACGCAAAATCTTGTAGAGCCATCCTTCTTCTTCACTAGCACCACTGGTGAAGCCCATGGACTGTTTGAAGGTTCAATCACACCTTCCGTTCTCATATCCTCTATAATTTCTTCTGCTTCTTCCCGCTTCGCCAGTGGTAATCTTCTTGCTGTTTGGCGGATGGGTCTTGCGTCTCCGGTGTCTATTTTATGATGGACTACATTGGTTCGTCCTTTGTCCTTCTTGTCAAATTGGAACACATCTTGAAAGGTCCCAATTAACTTCTTAGCCTTGGTTTTCTGGTCGGCAGTCAAGTCCTGGAACGATGATGACAGCTCTTTGATTAGAATGTCTGGAACTTCGCAGGATGTGTTGTCTTTGGCCTTTACAGTTCGAATAATCGATGATACCGTTGAGCATTCTCCTACTATAGTCCCTTTCTTCAGTATAACGGGATAAAAATTTATGTTCATTACTCGAACTGGGATAACCTTGTCGGTTTTAAGCAAGGCTTTTCCAATTACAACTCCAGTCCCAGTTTTGGCATCATCGTTTTTCGGCTGGAGCATGACAATGTTTCCCTCACAGAAGCTACCCTCTAGCTGTGCTTCCACGATTGATTCACTTCGTTCTGGGAGGGTTACATCTTCCGTTATTAGTACTCGCATAGCATTGTCGTCTCATGGATTTAATACCAATTCTTCATCATTGACCATCATCACTCCATTCTTCAGGTCAAGTTTAAATCCATGCTTTTTCATAATGTCCATGCCGAGAATGAATTCATCTTCTACATCAGCTACCAGCACACGATGTTTAATGCACGTTTTTCCAACAGTGATGCTCAGATCTATTTCTCCAGATGCGGTAGCTTGTTCTCCGGTGGCTGTGCGTATCTGCCACTTTGTTGGAAGTAGGTGTTTTCTGCATATTTCTCTTGCTACGTCGGGTCTGATTATTGTTTTTGTCGCACCCGTATCCAACAACATTTTAAACGGCCTTCTGTCGATAGAGCCGTCTACATAGATGCTGTTAGCTTGATGATGAATGGATGCGACATAACTAATAGATTTTGGGGCTACTGGTTTACGGGTCGACGATTGCCCCTTCGCATCAACCCGGCTTAGTTTCCCGACTCCTTTTCATTCTTTCTTGGTTCTGCTTTCTTCTGTTGTTTTCTGCAGAGCCTTTGCGGGTGACCTAATTCACCGCAATTCCAACAGCGGAGTTTCTTTCTTCCAGAAGCATGAATTTCAGACGTAATTCGTCTTATCTTGTCTTCTAGATCTTCGGTGTCTTCGGGCCTCTCAGCATCGATATTTCGCACTCGCGATTGATTACGTGAAGCTTGTTTTGCAGCTTCATGATCTAAGGCATATGAAAGTGCATCAACCAGAGTTTTTGGTCGAGCCAATCGTAGTGCCTGCTGAGTTTCACTGTCACGGACCCCATAGATAAATGCTTGTGTAGCTAGGCATTCCAAAACGCTGTCAGGGGCTGTAGGATGTGCGAGCCGAACCAAACGAGCTACATCCGCTTCAAATTCTTGAAGGTTCTCTTTTGAACTCTGATATCGGTTCCTCAGTTGCGTCTGGTATACCTGCTCCAGATGCGCATTGCCATATCTCATATCCAATCGTTTAACAAGTTGTTCATAATCTTCTTGTTCATCTTCTTTTAGCGTTTGTAGAATATCGATGGCTTCTCCACGCAGCGAAACTGTCAACGCTGTAGCTTTTTCTTTGGAATTCCAGCCATTCGCTTTGGCAGCAGCTTCAAACTGTTTTACATAATTCGGCCACGAAGTCTTGCCGTCAAATTCTGGTGTTTTTATATGCAGTCTAGAACTACTTTCTGGTTTCTTTTCCTGAGTTTCATCAGTCTTAGCTGTATTAAAATTTGAAACCGATGGTAACGTAATTTTGGAGAAATTTTGCTGTAACTCTGCAATCCTCATATCGTATTCATCTTTCAGATTTTTTAAATTGTCTTCTATTTTTTCTTCCAATTTATTTTCTAAATTTCTAGACTTTCTTTCAATTGTTCGTTCAATTTTTCTTCCAAATTTCTAGAATTTTCCATTAGTTTCTCTTCCCATATTCTAGAATTTTCTGTTAATTTCTCTTCTAAAGTTCTAGAATTTTCTGTTAATTTCTCTTCTAAAATTCTAGAATTTTCTTTTAATTCTTCTTTTAATGTTAGAGAATTTTCCGCCAACTTTTGTTCTAAAGTAATAGAACTTTCATCTAGTTTTCTAGAATTTTCCTCTAATTTTTGTTCTAAAGTTCGAGAATTTTCTACCAGTTTTTGTAAGTTTTCATCAGATTTTTTAGAACTTTCTGCTAACTTTTAATCCATAATTTTACCAAAATCGGGCAAGCTACCCGTAATTTCGAATAAAAAGTCATCAGGATTTTCACCAGCTTCTACCAAAGCTTGCCGTAGACGATGTTGTAAAACAGACTTGGTTCCCGATGTCTCCAACTCTCGTTCTTCCAGCTCTCTCTTGAGATCGGCCACTTTTAATTCACTTAATTTTACTTGTTTAGTAGCCATTTTATTTATTTTTATTTTACACTTCACAGTTTTTAATAACCCTCACACCTGACACCAATTGTAACGTTTTATTTATTTAGGTGAAGTGTAAAATTGATTAAAACACTAATATTTATATAACTAAGTTTAATTAAAGAAATATAAATTATAAAGAATAATGAAAAATAACTAACACTAAGAATTAACAAATATAAACACTAATTTAAGAACTAATTATTATTACCAAAGACTTAAACACTAAGATAATTTATTTAAACAACTACAACTACGCAATATTTATTTCAACGCTATTTATATCACTGTCTATTTATTTATATCACCATCTGTACACTACACGTATTAACACAAGACTGTCCTCGCGATCTTTTGGTCGGGGTATTTATATTAAAATACATCATTCTCGAATATTCTTTGACCTTTTAATTTCTCAGAACAAAAGGGAGCGAACGGACGTGTTTTGACCTGTGCGCTAGCGGCCGCCGCCCGCGCCGCGACCCTGGGTTCGCTACAATACATTCTTTTGGAAAATTAGGAAGAAAATATAAATTTAGGGAAAAATAAAATATTTTTTGCAGATTACAGTTATCAGTATAAATATGTAACTACATTATAATTATCTGTTTCATCTACATTTTACCTTTGTATTGTCATGTTTCTAATTTTGCTTTTTAATGAGGCATTGTTAATACTGTTAGATGGTGTATGGAATTTTTAAGTTTTTGATAATTTCATTCTTAGGTCATCTAGTTTTATAGTGACATTTAGGATGATATTTCAGGTTTCTATTGTACTAGTTATCTCTTATTCGATGTTTCTATATAGTTCTACAACTTATTATCGCAGCTATTTCTTACACAAAAATAAAACCACAAAAAAATGACAGGACTTTGAAAAATAACAAAATTAAACGAATATTTAAAAAATTCCAAGGAAATGGATTTTTGGTTTCATTAATGAATTTTAATATAGGTAGATACCTCATTTGAATACTTACTTATGTTGAGGGAAGTTCTAAATACTTAATATACTACTAACTACTATGTAGATTTTTTTAGTAAAATGCTGTATCAACACATTTCATGCTTATAAATGTTGCATAGCTCTATAGCTCTGTTCGATAAGTCAAACAGTATTTGCAGAACCGCTAGAGAAATTGAAATGTATTAGAATTTCCAATATTTGCAAATTCAATGCACGAGACCACGTGGTGGATTAATAATCTTTTGTAAAATCCCGGGCAGAAATATTATACCAATCCATCTCCCCAATCGGAAATAATATCGGGAGTGGTCGGATCTGTATTTGTCTTTCCCAACCCAAGACAGTGACTTGTATTTGAATATCGCTGGATTAGCTTTCTTTCTAACCAAGAAATTCACTCCACATTCACTAAGTAGCAATGTAGTCTATTCCAAAATATTGATACCAATATTAATAACAAATGTTCATATTAGAACGTATAATCACAGAATGAATGAATAAATCGTTATCGAAATATTAAAGAGAATATACGTACAGGTTCCGAAAGAATCGAGAGTATTTTCCCAAGGGTCGATAGCCCACCCTCACATGTGTGGGAACGTGGACAGGATATATGACTTGTCATGATACGAGTGAAATACTATCGTACTTGTCAGTAAGTTTGTACGGTTTCTATCTGCCAAAATGTTCAATGCCAGACAACATCGTTCGCGAACAAAATACATGAATTCCACCGTATCAAATATTGCCAATGTTGATAATAAAAAATTGTACAAAAATAGCAGATATTGGAAAACTTTCCACAATATTAACCGGTAAACAAATCTTCTATGATCGCAGCTGTGTACATATATTTAGTAATTAATTAACATTTCACTTAAACAGAGAATTGTCTTAGCGATTATTATTTTTCCATTTAACTAATCTTCAACCACCAAAAATATATAAATTATTACTAAATGTAATAACGTACTAAACCGTATTAATGTTATATTAAGTTATTTTTTCTACGACGACTAATGTAAATAACCATTATAGTACAATCTAGAGGTTATCTACCTAAGTAAATGGAACTTTACGGACGGTCGTGCGTAATGTAGGTCAATCGTACAATTAAAGAATTTTTGATTTATCGAAATTATATTAGTAATACAAATAAGAAAAAATTAATTATAATTAATTCAAACTTTAAAATAATGACTAATGAAGAAATAAACAAAAAATGTTCTAAATACTTGTTGTATTGGGGTGTAAATTTAGTGTCAATTAATTATTTAGGGATTGGCATCTTGGTGTAGTATCGGTAGTTGATATTCTCTGTAGTTGGCTGAAGCCGCTATTTACTAGTACTGTGTCAATTATTTCAGTGTCGTGTGTGATCGTAGTGTAATCGAAAAACAATAATATAATGGTCCTAGAAAATGTATAGTACGTAATTCTTGTTGTAAAACATAATCACAAACTTACACGTAACTCTTCAGTAACTTTTCCAACTCGGGCGTAATGTGCATCTTACTACTCTTATTATGTAATATACTATTAACAGACAAATTCTATATAACTTGCCTGTGCTATTAATACACTATAATTTGTAGTTTTATTTTCAAGTTCATATTACTGTTAAAGTAAGTATAATAATAAATATTTGACTTACAATTATAATTTTGAAGAGACAGAGGACGTCGAATCTGTAACAAAAAGAGCATTTTAAAAAGTGCTTTTTTAATTTATTATAATGAATTATAATCAAAATTAATTTTCCATATAAAGCGAGTTACTCCGCTTTATTTAATATTTCGGTAATGATTTGCTAAAATCAATTAGTTTGCATAAAACGAAACAGTTGTGATGGTAATTAGTTAGCGTTGGAGTGAAGTAGATGTATTCAGGAGTAGGTACTCTACTCGTAAGTTTGGAGTGGATGCACTTTTAATACTCCCAAGAGCTGATCCTCTGGAACCGAAATAATTCCAGTGTGTTTAAGATGTGGCGATTGTTTAATTCCCAGCCAGCGTACCATGTCCAATAAACTGCAGCGAGTCAAGGCTGAGCTCAGCTTCACTCCACTTGTTTATCCTCTCCACGATCCACAACACCAGACGACTTCGTCCTTCGTCATTTCGTCCTTTCCAAAATTTCACACCCTCCCGATTTAGCAAATGAAGTTATAAATTATGACAAAACCTGTAGAAAATCAAGAAAGATATAAAAATGGAACCATACGAGGAATAATTGGTACAAAGAAAATAAAGATAATTGATAATAGATATCTTTTGATACCTCCAAGTGAAAGAGAAAAAGAGAAAAACCGAAAGAAAGCTGTTGTGAAGAAGTGGCAGAAGCAATGAAATGTAAGACAGAATTATACACTTATCTAATCAGGGAGTTATGACTTACGTAGCTATGGAAGTAAGTTACACTTATGTGAATAGGGGCGCGAAAAAGTAAATAAGATGTGTAGTTTAGCAATTTTAAGTCAATTGTCATCGTCACTATTTACCAATTAAAAGTACTACTGAGTCCGAATAGTTTAAATCCCACTTAAAATTGTAGGTCTCTTACAGTGACTTTAGGTTCATAACCTTAACCCATCAAAAAATGCAAGTAAAAATGTTCATGGAACGAGTGAAATAATTTCTCAATTTTAACTGTGGTCAAAATCCTTCTAGGACTGTAATTCTGATGATTATAATTTAGAAGTAGATAATATCAAAACAATCTTTAGGATAAAATACTGGAGTTTTTCGACGGGAGTGGTGAATGGGTAAAATCAGTTTTTTTATTTATTTTATTATCAGCCTCGACTAATTTCGACGCCGTATGTCTTCCTCAGATGATTGAAATTAGAAATTCAAAAACTTGACCGGTAGTATGATTAGAGGATTAAAGTTAGTCACAGTGATTAGCAAGTGACTAGCAATTGATTTAACTTGTAAAACTAAACATAGTCAACTAATAATCACAGTGACTAACTTTAAACTTTTAATCATATTACCTGCCGTTGCTTTTGTGTCTACACATTTTTTAATTGTTTTTTTTTTTTCGAGAAAAGTAATAAAAGTAAGAAAATTTTAAATATTCTAGCAAAAAAATGGGATCCATAGCTTTGGAAACTAAAGAAAGTCAAAAATAAATATAAACAATCTCCACCGTAACTGTACTATATTGCTGATTACCTATGGTACTTAGAAAGGGCAGTAAACCCCAAAATCTATAAATTCTTGTACATTCCATATATATTCTTGAAAATGAATCACATGCTGTCAAATGAAGATAAAGTGAAAATTTGAAATAGTTTAAACAACTAAGCTTTTGCTATAATGTTTACTAACCTATAAGCGAGCTTAGAGAAGAAATAACGATCGGGAATTTGAAAGTGTTGAAAGAGGAGTGCTGAAAACATCTGAAGCACAATTCCCTGTACAGCACCTCTGTAAGCCCGGAATTAAAAGCCAGTAGCTGCACCTCCTTGTTTACAATGCAGCGTCTCATTTGTATTCTTGTCGTTTTGTTTTAGCGTAATGTTCGATCCGCGCTGTTGTGGACCTCTGTATTCACACGGCACGCGTGCGGATATGCGTGTTTGATGTGTGCATGAGGCGGGACCACATGCAGGACGACATCTCAGCGAGGACAATGGGGTGCAGGAAAATGCAGAGTAAGAATTAAAATGGCTTAACCTATTGCAGGGAAGTTCACTCAGGACGGTAGCACTAGCTGAAGGGTGTAATGGACTATTCCGACATTTTTTTATATATATATATATGCGAGATATGTTTTTTTTTTAATTTCTTTGAAATTGAAATTGGCGCTTCGACTTATTAGTGCCTGAATATAAAAAAAAAAACAAGAATGATCCAAGCAAATAAAATAAAATCAAATACAAAATACACAGGCTGCTAGCTACTAACGCCATCTATGTATTTCTAACTGCATATATTTAACATGAAATGACAACAACTTATCACTATTACGTCGCAGTTTTCAAGGATGTTTCTATACTTCAATTTTCTAAAATAAAATTATGAATGAAAACTTTTTAACAATGACGTTTTATTATATTTCCCTATCACACGATCATATAAACTATAGAAAAAAGTTACTATTTCCCTTTCGCATAAAGTCCATATCATTGGAATACCCCATTTCTTAAGTAATTTTAAATCGATTATTTTTTGACATTTCTTGAAATTTCCTATTGGAATGTTTAATTTTTGTCACGTGTCTTTTTTGACCAATCCTGTCATTATTATAGTGAAAATAGACCTATAGAGATTATTCCCGAGAATAATCTTTGTAGCTTTTGTTTTTGAATGCTTATACACATATTAAATCTAATACAGCAAATTATGGTTATATTTTTTTATTAATTAATTGTAGCAATTGTTTCTTTTTTGACATTTCTTAATTTTGTTATCTTAACGATAATTTACAATGGCTAAATTTGCGTAGAAATGTATAAATAAAAACTTTTCTAACTGGGGTCCAGTTCTGTGGCCACCGAGGTCACCAGATCAAACGCCTCCCGACTATTATCTTGGAGGACAGGAGGACATATGAAGAGTGTTATACGTGTAGAAAAATCGCAAACTAGAGAGGATTCCTAACATCATAACTGCAGATACATCCGTACGAACTAAAACTGATACTGTTTAGAAAGCTACTTCTTCGCTTCTTTCTGTAATTGAAGGATTAGAATCGGTATTCAAAAGAGAGAACACATTTTGCACAATTATTTCAGTAATTAACTTTGTGTTAATATAATAAAATAAATAAAATTAAGTATATTCATGACCAGCTGTATTAAATTTAATATTACCCATAAATCTTGTAATATTGAGTTTTAATCATGAATATATCAGGTATTTTCTATTTAAAAAGTCCCTACAAGCTATGAGACACATCCTGTATGAATTTTATTTAAATTGTAAAATAAATTATGTTTTTATACATTTTTGACGTCAAGCTTTTAGGTTTTAAAATAATTAACTGCTTGTCACTTCTGTGCAGAAATTAAAACATCTTATTTTGATTTTATCTTTGATCTTGTAGTTAATTAGCATAAACCATTTTAAAATCTATTTACGACGTGTTATCGTGAATATATCTTAACATAAATCATACTGTAAATAATAATTAATGGATGTAGGAAATATTATGAGGATCTGCAAATCGGAAAGACAACTTCAAGTTTTTAAAAATACATAATTTATATGAAATTTATAAAACTGTTATATTATTAAAAACAGAATCAAGGAAAAATAAATATGTACATAGTTTAATATATGTTTTGTTTTAATCTTATACATTAATAATTAATGTATAGAGCACGTGTACTATAAAAGCAAAATGAGAAGCATTTTATCTTAACTAGAATCGAACTGTTGAA
The DNA here is from genome assembly GCA_035578165.1 of Stenolophus ochropezus. NCBI lineage: Eukaryota > Metazoa > Arthropoda > Insecta > Coleoptera > Carabidae > Stenolophus > Stenolophus ochropezus. Next base: position 14,120,696 of record JAQOWZ010000001.1, on the reverse strand, counting down.
TATTTTATTTTATAACATAAAACTGGTTTCTATAGCAGCCTAATTAAATGGTTAAGTATATGTATGGTTTTAGTCTTTTTCAAATTCCTTACAAAATTTTAACAACCTGAGCCATATAAGTTCAGTTGATTTAAATTTTGTAAATCTTATCACAGAATGTGCACTAATAAACTAGTTATATATTTTAAAGTACTTGCACAGACGGTATTTATAAATAATAACTTTGTGAATTGAATTCCATATTTCCGGAATGATATTCTGCTGAGACTGTAACTATTTGACGTACATTTAGCTATGCAAATTCTTCAATGGTACCGATTGCTATTTCCCTCAATGTACACGCAGTGTCCTATGTCCAGTGTTCACGTTAGTCATTTATCGCTTGTCCATCACTGCTCAGTTGTTGGACAGCGTGGATCGTAATTAACCCGGGTGATCTGGATGTGACTACCGACCAGGCTAGAATATTCTACAGCGTTATTGTGGGAGGATGTACATTACTTCGCAACGAGAGAGGGTTTCATCAGTTTATATATAATTCAGATATTTACTAGCGCTGCCAATGTAGAAATATTAGTTTCGTAATTCATACTTCAATATTGGTCAATGCTTTAAAAATGTCACAGAAAGGGGTAAAATAGATGATGTGATAAATTACTTTGATTATGACGATGATGCACAGAACACAAGATCACATCACTGTATCTGTGTGGTAATGTTATTAATTACCATACTGACTTGTCAAAATTGCATAAAACTATGTAGCTGTACCCATGGCGTCAAATCATGTCGTACAATTTTGATTAAGAAAACGTCATTGATAAGATTTTTTTTTTAATAAAATTTATTACTAATGTAAATAATATAGGTATTTTACTAACGTTTTCAGTTTATGAAACCAGTAAACTATTGAATAAGCTACGGATGTTAAAAATTTTACTAGGCCTTAGATATCTTAAAATTCTAGATATGTGACTTACAGTTCTAGTGCAGGTTGAAAAGAAATCCGACTAAAAAAAAATAAAAATCAAGATTTTTTTTATTTTATTTTATTTTATTATCACATTTTTTGATATTTTTGAAAGGATGTAGCATGTTTAAGAAAGTAGCATTTTTTATAAAAAAAAAATGTTGTAAGGAATCAGTAAACATTTAAAGAAACAACAAACTGATTATAAAGTCGGAATAGTGACCACACCACGTGTTTAAAAGCCCACATATGCTAACGTTATTTTGTGTATAAATTCAAAATAATATAACGGTAAAGTCGTTTTTCCGACGAAGTTACACAGATTTAGTAGTTCTTGAAAGTATTGTCATATGGTAGCATTACTATTTGCTTTTTGCTCCAATTTTCGTAAATCAGGAATGTTGAATAACAATTGCAGAACAAGTGATTTAAATCACTGATTTCAATCAAGTGATTTAAATCAAAGATTTGTAACCATGATAACAACTAAATTATACAAAAATATGACGAAACGTATGAATAAAACGGATTAGTTATAGATTTTCGAACTAACATTGTGTGATTGACAATTAATCTGTTATAAGAGCGTCTGACTTCATCAGACAATGTGGACCGACTCTCATTGTACGATTAACTCGTGTAGGTGATCAAACCGAGATTATAGCTCATTGCTTTAATTTTCGTGCTCCTTTATGCTGCAGGCGATGAAAACCAACTCTTAAAAAATTGGTAAATCTTAAAAGAATGAGTAGAAATCACCCTCTACTCTCCGTACCAAATATTCTACATAAAATAATCTGGTTTGGACTCTTTGTGACTAATCCAGGCTGACAGTTAAGCTATAAATTTGTAAAGTTTATTACTTAAAACTACACAATTATCAATTCGGATGTAGATCTAGTATGTCTCAGTCTTGAAATAATATTATTCCATATTGTTACAAGAAGATTAAGGTAAAGCTAGAATAGCACGTTGTTTTTGAATAGATATTTGCGTTATTGTAAACTAGTGAATAGCCTATTCATCACCCTGCTATCTACCCCTGAGCGAATCAACTTTCCCTTGGAGTTGGAAAAACAATAAACACATCTCTCACGCCACTCATGGCGCGATCGCGCGTAGCTTCCTTCGCGTATTTCTCCTGAACACAATGCATCCTGCGGGCTCTTTTGTCCAACCTACGCAGCCCACCTGACAAATTGCACCCATAAAACACTGATATCATCTTAATAGATACACGACGTGCGAACCTCACTCACTACCTGACGCTGGAATGCGTCCCCGATTTTAAATTTCAACAGGAGTTTAAAGACGCGGATGCACAAATAGCTACAGCGTGAAGATTGCATTGTAGAATTTTTAAGATAAAATGAAATTTAGGTTTTACATACAATAAGAAACGATTAATGCTGTTTCGTATTATGTGATATTATTTCCTAATTCTAATGTGTCATTGATTCATTTTACCGCAGTTTTTCTAACTTAACAGAACAGTGCAATTTCATTTTTTTTTATCACACGACGTTGTTGTTTTGATAATTACATGCACTTTGTGGGACAATTGATCAGTTTATACAAAATCTTCTAAATTTTGATAGCACTTCCAAGATAATCGGCGTTATACGACTTCTTCACAAAAATCAATTCAGAAAGAATTTTCATCATAAAAATAAATTATTTACTATTTCATTATTGTAATAAAAAAGTACTATATTTGATATTGATATATTTTATTAATCTATACAGTGTGGAATACGAAATAATCTTTTAGTGCATATAAATAAGCACATAAATTTGAATAAATTTGGTTAAAAATAAGTTTAATTTTCGTAGATATTGCCATATTTGTACTTTTTTAAATTGATTTTTTTAGCGCTAACACATTATTTTGAGAAGAAACATTTAAATATTTTCATTCATATCTCAAAAATTATCAAGTTTATAAGGTAAGAACCGTTAAAATATTTTAAAGCAAAAATTATTTTCTATTAATTAGTGCAATAATATACAAGATATGCCATTTAAAAAAGGTACAAATATGGCAATATCTACAAAAATTAAACTTATTTTTTTCCAAATTTATATAAATTTAGTGTACTAAAAACCTTATTTAAACTATTTTTCGGTATCTTTAATAACTTCTGAGAAAAAAGGTGTTTCCAATTTCGCATTTCATCCTGTATGACCTCGTGTAACGCTGTTTCGAACGTGGTGAATACAGTATGTAGAAGGACAAAATTTGACCAATAAACAGATGATGTCTATTTGTATTTATATTTTTGTCAATTCATTGTAGTGTTGACAGCATTAGTTGCCCTTGTCTTAAATTTTTCATTTATTAATGATTTACATACCCAATCATCATATTTTATGATAAAAATATATTACTACTGAATTTTTTAATATAGTTAGAAAGGCACCCTCAGCAATAAGCCGCGATGAAATAACTAAATAAATCAAAAATTTAAAGGTATTATAGTGGAGTAAAGAATGTATGGTGGCTTTCCTCTTTTCAATAAAGCAGGCAGAGCGTGTGTGTTAGTGAACGTCTTCCTGCATCGAAGATTCCCAACACGAATCTCGGCTTCGCGACCATTAGGTCCGATTACGTCGTGCGCTGCAGATACCACCGTCGGTATTTCATCTGCTTTGTTTTCCCTCCACGAAACCAAAACAGAGTTTTCTCATTTAAATGTATTAGATTGTTTATAGGTTCGCGCGAAAAAGTGCGAATGTGTGTTCCTATTTACCATAACTATCCATTTATCACACATTCCTTAACTACTAAATTATTTAAGGTGCTACGGTTTTGTTTTTACTATTATCTTTCCATTTATGTCATACTCAATAAATAACTTATTTATTAGAAATGGACATATACGTATAGTCTATATCTTGCTGTTAATCCTCACATAGTCAAATGTAAGGGGGAATGAAATCATCTTGTCGGGTAAAATCGTGTGATTTTCGAAGTAATTAAATATAATATTAGATGCAATATACAAAAAGAGTTGTAGATTAAACTAATGAAACTACCAATACACAATAAAGCATAAATTGTCAACGCTAAAACAACTTTAATAAATGACATTAATGACTTGAATGACGAACTATTTTTTTTTAATATTTGAAAATATCGATTACCGCACTTACACTATTGTTGCTATTTCATTTTTATGGTTATTTGTCAGTAGGTGGCATAATATAACCTATTTCTCGCTATTGGTCCTCATTGGGGGAAAGGAGGATTGAAGACATCATCTTGTTGGGACTAATCGTGTGATTTCCGAAGTAAATAAATGTCAAAAGTGATAGTATTATATACAAATATAATAATGGGTGAAAGGGTGAAACATATAAAAAGAGTTGTAGATTAAACAAACGGAACTATCAACACACAATGAAGCACAAATTGTCAACGCCAAAATCACCTTTATAAATGAAATTAATGACGTGAATGACATTCTTAAATATTTCAAAATATACGTTACCGTGACTACACTACTCTTTTGTATTTAATTTTTGTCATTGGTTGAGCACAGATAGCATTATGTACCTCTTTGTAACACGTACGATAATGAGATAATGAATAAAAATCTCATCTATGCTATATGCGTATACTCCTACTACGATAAAGATGCAAGATAAAGGTTTAATAATTCTTGCAACAGAAATTAATGACGAGAGGATCAACTGCGGGAAAAAGAGAGTACTCATATATTTTAGGACAATCACCGGAAATTATATTATATTTACCTTGAGTTACCTTATTTTTAAAGAATTCTAATTTCTTTGACTTTTCTGTCAAGTAAATGATCAAAAAGAACGATTAAAGAAAAAATTAATTACCTGCCCACAGAACATTATCAGAAAATTATACATTTCCATTATATTGTACCTGCTAAATAATAATATAATGTAAGTATGTATATAGGTAAGTATAAAAAATAGTTAATAACGATTTTAAGATAAGATAACTGCGGAAAAAGCAGTAATGAAATTTTCATTGTATTACGGTAAAGTAATTATATATTTTTATCACAAAAATAGCCACGGTTACACCTTTTTATGAACTGGCAAGTTTTTAAACCATTTTAATTAAAATTACAAGAGAAATTATAAAAAATTAACAGCATAGTAATTAATTATTAAATGCTAGCTGTGCAAGTTTTAAGTGAAAATAGCGAGGAATATATACCGTATCGTTCTGTTAATGTATTATCCTTGCAGTTGTGTTGATTGCTTTGTACTTTGGAGCATTCATAAAAAAGGAGTTGCAGGTTTGAACGAAGGTTAAAGGATCAAGTAAAGTTGTGAGAATTACGGATCACTTATATTTACAGAAAGTAAATATAATTACTTGAATAATCGATAAAATTTGTAAAAAGTTTTCATACAACTATTTTGGTGTTAAAAATGCAAAGTTCTATTCTTGGAACCTTGAATGAAAGTTTCATTCGGCATCGAAAATAAAATTTCCGAGTAAATGCAAAGAGTTCGTTGCGACATTTGACATGGTCGCCTGACAGAGAAAAGAAAGAAATCATAATAATTGCTTTAACTGAAAGTAAGAAGCAACAAAGAGTGGTTCTTCCATAATTTATTCTGATGAGGAAGGAGAGATGTAGCCAGGAAGTGAGGCGTTTTTTGCTGTCGTTGTTTTTGGATTTTCCAGCACGCTTGATGGATTTGTATTTGAGTTCCGTCGCTTCATTAATAACCAGCCTCAAAATACGACAATTTTAGAAATATTACGCCTACTACTTCGAAGTATTCTTGCCTTTAAATATAGATTATATTTCCTTCATTTTAGTTACGGGAGACTGCATACTGTATTTGTAAATGTACTTGAAATTTATAAAAATAAAGTGTAAGAAAAAATCATATTATTATTAATTTTAAACATAATTAGTTTACTAATCTTATTCTTAATCTTATTAGAGCTCTTTACAGATCACATTACAATTTTTGTGTTTGTTTTTCTAATTCCACAAAAATTAGACTACTTACCTACATTTAAAAAAAATACACATAAGTATTGATGCCCCTGAACTTAGATGAAAAGCACTATCCAAACCCCTATCTAACTAATACCAATATCTCGAAAACGAAGGTAAGTAAAGTAAATTATGAAGAAAAAAAATTCACTTCGTGTTTGGGTCTCCCACAAAGCACCTATATGTGTGCTCAAAAATTGATAAATATACGGTCGTGCCGAAATTACACTAATTTTTAAGATGGCATTTCGACGAATACATTTTTATTAAAGATTAAAGAAATAGCTAAAACGGACTTTTCACGTAACTTTGAATGTGAATATCTGGAGAATAAAATAAAATATTGAAGTGTGATTTTAGTATTTTGTATATGCGCCTTGAAAACTCTCTAAATATGTCAATATCATACTTTTAAGGTTCGTCCCATATGATAATATAATTTCATATCGCAAATTTAAGCATTGTACAAATCAAATTATACATTTATACATAATAGACTTTCATTATTATTTTATATAAAAACTAACCACTATAATTTCTTATTATAACAATGAGAACAATAATAACTGAATATTAGATTGTAATGATATAGTTATTAGCAATTACATGTTTTGGAGAAGGGATCGTGGAAGAAGACTGTCTCTATCTCTTTTTCGCTCCCAGTCTACTTGTCTTCTTCGACGATTCTACCAGGCTGATATCACAATATCCCTTCCCCAACTTTTAATATTTATTTTCTTGTAAGTACGAATAATGAATCGATTTAAAAAAATACGGATATTTTATTTTTCTTCCTAGTATCCTATATGTAAAAACTACAATTTAGTCACATACCCCATTGGTCCTTATAATAAAGAAGATACGAGAAATTTTAATTTTAAATCATATTTAAATTAAATTGCTTAGTTTTCAAGATACAATGTAATAGTTCAATTTTGTATATTCATCTTATTTAAGTTCCAGTACGATATCTAAGATTTATCTAGGCATCAGTAGTAAAAATATGAAGATTCTGTAGTTTTGTTTTCCCGTCATATATAGGTAGAAAACCGAATGGTGTACCCAATAATCCGATATTAACATTTTACAATCATTTCTGCTAATATGTGTTTATCTGTTATTAGATTTTTCGTATTCGTCAACATTCGAATTTGAGATTTATTCTATGTCCACAAGTACCAGTATATTTGTTAGCTACTATCTACTACATCATGTGATAATCCCTTATATTCTCATAAAGTATCCTCTCCTAGAGGGCGAGTGCTTCCAATCAATTCCAATTAGTCGGATGACACGAACAATTTAGAAGCGTGGCAAGGCGGCCGCGACAACGAAACGGACAAATGAACAGCGCTGCACAGCACACTACACAACGGCCGATTGTTGGGCCCCGCGATCCGAGGGCGGGACGCCTGCTGCGGCCACTGCAGAGGGGGACTACGCACAATTTATGTGCAGGAATTTCATAGGGGATCTAGTGATCTATGGGAATCATTATTGAGTTATTGTTTACGTTGTTGTACAAGATGTAGTAGGATTTGTAATCTTGTAATAAACCATCTCTTTATTTCTTCTCACATATATTTTCTTCGAGCAAATAATCTTCCACTATTATTAAAATTACACAATAAGTTTTCATGCATAGGAATAATTATTTGTATTGGAATTTACCCCAAGATTTAATTCATTATTTCTGTCATGACATTTCATTCCTAGTAAGAACAGAGCCTGAAGTAACAAGTTTATTTTTAATTTTTAATAATGCATGTTGTCATCACAGGGCCGTTTCAATGCATCATTGACGATGAGGAACCAGATTAAATTTGCTGCCCCCTAAAGTTTTTTTATTGTTTATAATAAATAATGAAATAATTTTTGCTTAAAAAAATTTATGGGCTTCTCAAAAACTTTTATGATAACAAAATATTTGTACCTGTAATTAAATACAAATTATTTTTTTGAATTTTATACATGAGTAATAAAATTACTATCTACTATTTGTAAATTTATTTTTATAACAGTCTGGTTTAAATGCAAACGAACAAATAATCTTGCTTCATAGTACATTAGTCCAATATATTATAAATTGTTCATAATGAGAAAATCAGTGTTCAATCGTTGCTTTGTTTTAATGGAAATAATTGCAAAATAGTGTACGTACCAACTTGCTATAATATGATAAGTAGACGAAAATAAACAATAAACCTACTATACTACGAACAGAAAATAAGATCTAAAAGATTCCAATCTTATTTCCTATTTATTGAAACTATTCCATAAATTGTAGAAGGAATGGAACGATTACCGATTTACATGACTTTTGTAAAATGACATCAAATTTTATTAATAAGAACAATATTTTATATATAGTATTGTAGATATTGTAAGATCATGACGCGGACGGCCGCAGGTACATAGCAGATAGGTTGAGACACGTTAGTTACCCTTTTATTGTACTGACGCAATGAAGATGCCAGAATATTCGAGAATTTAATTGAACGGATATATAAATGCAAGCAAAAAAGACAGCTAGTACTGTCTCATATTAATACGAGTAAATAAATAGTGCATAGTATTAAGTATTCAAATAAATATTCTTAGTGTTTAAGTCTTTATTAATAATTATTACTCTAGAATTATTGTTAATATTTGTTCATTCATAGTGTTACTTATTTTCATTATTTTTTTTTTTATAATGTATTATTCCTTCATTAAACGTAGTTATACAAATATTTATTTCAATTATTTTTACACTTTACCTAAATAAAGAAACGTTACAGTATGTTAGGCACTAAACAAAAATTGTCTAGAATACAATGTTTTAAATTCCATTGAACTGAACTTTAAAAACTCTCTTGCGTCCTGCACCGACTTCAGTTTCACATGGCTGCATCCTTCTTTGTCTAAGACGCTGACCGGCCGTTTTCATTGTGTCTAATAGAGTCGCATTGTGCTACGTTTTGGCTTTTCAATTGAGATTTCAGATGATAGATCAAAGTTTCCCGACAGCCCACGACAGTCGGACCAAATAAAAACTCTCAACTGTTGACAAGTGACGTGGATGACACCAGCCAAAGCCCTCTCGGATCGCCCGACAATTAAAAACTGGTTTTGTAATTTGTCAGTAATTAAATAATTAATGATCACGAGATGTGATTTGTTGTTTTGTTTCGGTGCTTTGATGTACAGATGTTGCTATGATACGGATGTAGTAATTGATATTGGATGCATTGTACTATGTATAAAGACAATCATAATAATAAAATTGAAATTACAACGATTTTTCTAAGTCTATAAAGGACAGGTACTTTTCAATATTTCTGACATGACATATATACAAAAGAGATTTAATGTTCGGAAGACAAATATGAAATAAATTAATATACAAATAACTATAGAGTACAATGCGTATGATAATTATTTAACAATTAAAAAACAATATTTTATTTCTATTTAAATAAAAAATCATTTTAAATAGACAGACAACTCAGCAGAAAATCTTATATTTTATTATCGACTAACACTTGTTATTAGGGTTTTCGTGGCTTGGCTTGATATTCAAGCTATTTGACTTGACTTGAAATCAAGTCACGTTCAACTCAAGTGTACTTGAAAAATAAATAGTTCTTCACAACTACTTGATTTCTCATGAAATTTTTTATGTAGTTTAAAGAAATCACAATGAGATTTCTATTTACAAAACTAAATCATAAATAATTCTTATTTGCAACTTGTTAAGTTATCAACTAAACTATTGCGGGTTTTTGTAGTCAAGTAGTAGAATAACCTGAAAAGTTGTTTTTCAATAGAAGCTGAGGATACTCGTATTAATAAAGAAAAATGGCCACTTACATTAATATCACACATTTAATCACAAATCGTAGTAAAAGCATAACTACATGACGTAAACAAGTAATTAGTAATACCATTTATGTATTCTTTTTTTTTAACAACCTACTTCTAAAATTTTCTACCAATTTTTAGAGTGAAGTACTCTAGTAAGTGATAACTACAATGTAGTGAAATATTCCTAGTTCTTGCTTAATTCACATCAATTGTTTTCCATTTTCCACCTTACTAAATTCTAGTGCTATAGGTAAATTTAAAATGCAATTTGGTTTTTAAGAAGTATCAACTAGCTTAAAATTGTTTGATATCAAGACAAATAGCTAAGATACAAAATCAAGTCAAGGCAACTGGTAAATTTAAGTAAAGCTTGATGAAACTCTACTTGTTTCATGCCAAAAACAAATTTTTAGATCAGTATGATTAAACTTGAATTAACCAAAATATGTAAAAACAATGTTTACCAATAATTAATTATAAGATTTAAAAATAATTTATTAATGGAAAGATAAACTTCAAAAATTCCTCAACCCTTCAAACTAAATATAATGTATTATTATTTTTTATTCAAATATTATTATGTATAGAATAAATGAACAAAATTATATTAAAATGAAATATAATAGTTTATTATAAATCAAGAACGGTACTGAAGTTTTTAATACTGCCGAATAAGTTTTCCGAGACAAATTTAAACAGTTGAGGTATCTGTCATTTTAATACTAGAAAGTAAAACAATATTTGTAGACTTGTATTTTAAAAATTTTATTGTTCAAATTCTGCTGAATATTTATTTGTTGAGAGCAGACCTAAACGTTAGATTTTAAATAGGTAAACAAAAAGTCGGGTTTCTTGAAAATGTTTTCCTCTGTGTAAAATGAAGAATGCTGGATAGTTTTTCTCGTTGTTTATTCCGGAATATTGTTTACTGAGGAAGTTACTCATGTGGCAACTACGTATACAGTTTGATTGTTCAATGTCTGTTGTGAGATTTGTATCAAATTCTAAACACATAACTACATTTGCTGGAAACTGTAGTACATACATATTACATCAACAACTATTTCCCAACTAACTCTCGAGTACACTGTAAATTAAATTTAGTTGCACTGCTAACATATTTTTATCAGCGACCGTGCTTATACGGTAACACTTCGGAAACTGAATAACCCAATTTCCAACTCTGGAGAGATCAGCATTAATTTTACAGAGTTGTTATATTATTAGTCTGTCAAAAGACACTACTGAAATGCCAAAACAAACACATACTCTATTCTCTTCTGAAAAGATTTATTAAAAATATCTATCGAAATGTTTCTCATTGTGTTTGTATCATTCCACCGCGTTATTAATTAAATGACGATTCTGAAAATCTGAGGTATTGTATTCGACAATCTTTTTCTGGTTGAATACTTGTGAGTTGTGATCATTAACAAGCACTTCGGAAAAAGAAGTGAGACAGTAGCTGACAACTTGACGTGATCAGATCACCAACAAGGTTAGCAGCCGGGTGTTGAAAGAACACCGGAGTCAGATCGTTCAAGCAGAGAAACCTGCATTCATCTCAACACAGAAAAGAAACTGACAGTCGAACACGTAGTTAAAGAAATGCCAGGGTTACAATACAATAATGGATTTATTTTGTACACTCTACATACATAAAATTATTTTAAATTATAAACAAATTTTATTTCATATTTTTCTGTTTCAGGTGTAATATTAAAGGTGAAATGTTCTTTTTATTGGAATGAATGCTTGCATGATTTTTCATTTTTATCTTTAATCAATAGAATAATGAAAAATATTAAACCCGTATTTTTTATTTTTCTCCAAATTGACTTTTAATAATGAAAAAAACTGCTACTAAAAATGATATCATTCAAAATACTTCCCCCCTTGTCCAGTGACGTATCAAGGTTCTTACCTAACTTCACTTCTTTTTAAACCTTAAATACAATGTTTTAACTTCCAAACTGACAGATTGAATAATCTTCTGTAAATGCAGGGCCTTTCACCACACGTGGATATCTTCACACTAGAACCTACGGACGTCACAATATTTGAGATTTTTTTTAGTATGATACTTTAAAATGATATTATTAACATAAAATGTAAATAAAACAGAATTACATTATATAGAGCAATAAATTAGACATTGTAGGTTTGTTTTAAACAAAACAAAGGTTCACTTATTTTTTTTTTGTAAGACCTCATTGCTAAGGTAGAAACGGGGTATGTTTAATAATAATAAACATAGTTTGTTTACTTGCGAGTATCGATTGTTTTGACGCATATTCAAAAAACCGTAACCTGAAAGTGTAGTTTGTTATTGGTTGCTATCGTTACAATTCCTAATGGCAACATAGGTGAAAAAATAAGGGCAACATGAAATACTTTAATGTGCAAATCCATTCTGTTCAACAACAATACCGCATAGAATCGATTGGAGCGAAGCAAACACTACGTATTTTTTCAAAACTGCATTTACATTTAATTTAAATTGACAGGTACATCATTTATTTCGTTTATTCAGGGCATGTAAAAACAGCGATATACAAAATAAACAACAAGCAACTAGTGTAATTTTATTTGCTTGTTCGGTATACTTCCACAACCAGATAGATAAATATTGATGCTAGTAATTGTTAATAATCAGTAGGGTTTGTCTAAAATTTGAATGTTTAATTTATGCTGTTGAAGTCAAATGTTTTAAATATTTGCTTAATTAACTAGGCACACAGACGTGACTGGGATACGATGAATGTCCGGCGATACCGGCTGCTGTGCGGGCTTTAGTCAATTGTCGGACTTATTGGTCACTGGACGTACTGCCCCACTACATCGACCACTACCAAATCTTCTCCTACCAACGAAATACATCTAGTGCACAGATAGTCGGCTATAATAATAAATAAGTAAAAACCAAGCTAGTTACTTAAAGGTTAAAAGTTAAAAAATAACGTTCAAGTTAAAATTTGTATGTAACTTTATTTTTTTACATTTCCATAATAACATGTTATTCTTCACATTTATCGAAAAATCGATTAGGTTCTTATTTTTACTACCGCACGTAATTTAATAACATATGCCATCGGTTTTTGGACGACAGCAACTTCCACACATTTCAGACAAATTTTATGTCATATATATTTTCGTGATTTCCTGTATCCCTAATTACTTTAATTTAAAAAGCTTCAAACAACAGTTGTAGAGTATAAAATTTTGTACCCAAATAAACAAGAAAAATTAATTTTACGTTCCTTTAAGTTTAGAAATTAGGTGTGAAAATAATAAATCACTCCAAATATAGCGGTAGTCTTTGGAATTGAGACAAAAATGAACATATGTTTCATGGATATATCTGTCAAGTTAGATGCATTAGTTTATTTCTATTATTATTTGAAATTATTATTGAAGTGTACAGTATTAAATAAATTAATGTTGAATTTAAAAAAGAAAAACAAAATAAAATTGCTATATTTTTTAGCATAACATCACAAAACGGTAATTACAAATAATAATAAAAATAAACTAACGCAGCTAACAGATACATCTTTATTCATTTTACCTAATTTCTGATCTTAAAGGTCGTAAAATTATTTTTGCTCATTGATTTAGATGTAAAATTTTATGCTCCACAATTTGTATTTCAAGTTTTTATACTTAAAATAATTAGGTAACCAGGAAATTACGAAAATATAATTTTACATGTTAAATCCTATGTTCGGGTAATCGATTCATTACTTTGTATATATTATAAATAAAGCATCTCATAGTCCAAATTATAACCTGGTCGTGCTATTATGCCAAAATTTTAACAAACTTTTTTTCGAAATCTTTTGAGACATTTAGTTCCATGTTCCATCAAGAACTATCTATTAAATCTCTTTCATGTAACATGAACACAGAATCATCTAATAGTTATTTTTTATACAAGACGATAAAATACTATTTTATCGACCAGCGGAAAGTGTTAATTCACGAGCGATATAATCGCGAGTGAATTATTTTTCGCGAGTCGATAATTTAATTTTATCGTCGTGTATAAAATTCTATTTTTTTCTATAGCAGGTTTTGAAGAGAATAGAATTAGAAAAATTAAATTATTATTTAAGAACAATTTTAAAATGTCAGTTGTGTGCGTTGTTATGGAAATGTACTTCTAACAAACAAAAGTTAAAGTACTTTATCTACCCTTGCTGTTAAAGTGTTACTTTATCTACCCTTGCGGTTAAAGTGCTACTTTATCCACTATTTTGAGTTGATAAAATTACACTTTAACATCTGCTATAGAAAAAAAAAATTAAGTTTCAATATTATTTTGCTGTTTTAACGATAATATTGAATTTGTAAAATATTTTTGAAATCATGAGTGGAAACATAACACCATGTTGTTTAATATTAAAATTCAGTTGTGCGTATACGAACAAACATCAAAATCGAAATTTCAATATCAACATATCTTTTTTGTAGATTTTTTTGATAGGAAAGAATAATTCTGATGAAATTCTATGAATTGTCTATATTTTATCGAAGTTGTAAATCTCAGTAGTGAAATATTTAGTTCTGTTCTGAGCTAGGACATTTTGGAGTTGCCCGAAATAATAGTGCAGTGAGCTAACAAAGTGACAGCACACCTAATGCAGTGAGTGTTCAACTATTTCTCTGCCTGCCTTGATTTTAAATTCATTACTCTGGTCTCTGGTCCACAGTCCAGTTATTAACAGAATCCCCAATTCTCTCTCTGTTTTAATTAAATATTTGGTTTTCTTTCACCACCAATTCGGATTACAATTTCGGGATTAATGTTTTGAGAAGCGTTCTTTTAATCTAATTAATTTTGTTTGTTCATTAATACCAATTAGAATAATGCATACTTGGAATCGCCTGAGATAAATTTCCATGTTTTCTGATAGCTGGAAATGGTGAGAATTTCTAGAACGACGTTCATCAGTTCCTATTTCGTTTTAAGATTAAATTATTATACAATCTAGTTCCAGTAATGTTAATTATATAATTTATACAGTATTTACAAAAAAATAAAAATATAAACCTATAAAATAAGTAAAAAAATGATATTTTATGTATATGTAACAGTACGAACACATGTATTTTGTACTATTGAATTTTGGGTTTAATTTAACAAAAAGTTATTTATGAATTTGGAATTAAAATGTCGATGTTAGTAGAATTTAAATTGCTGCCACCAGATAATTTTTAATTAGAATAATTTAACTAATTGTAGGAAAAGAGTTAAATAATTGGGATAAACAAAGCGATAAAAAGAAAACTTAAAAATAAATTATATTAAAATGAACTAGAATTTACAAATATGATAATACCAGTTAAAAGTTAGAACTACTAATAAATAGATTATAAGTTACATATGAGATAAATTATTTTAAAATATAATTATTTTAATTAATATCTAGTAAATGTCAAAATATCTTATCATCAATATTTTTTGGACTTATCATAATAGCTGTATTTTCAATTTAATGATGATATTAGAGCAGTTTACATGGTAAAACACTGACCCATAAATAATAAATGACCGACAAATTCGCTAAATTTCTATGAAGCTGCTGATAGTGAGAGTATGTTCAAAGAGTGTTAAATTTTGTGAAAGACATATTTTTTGATATAAAATTTCAAAACGAAATTGCTGCGGTTTATTTTTTTATAGAAAATACCTTTTCTGTAATGTTTGTTATGAGATTGTACGATACAGTAGGTAGTCAAAGAAAAAATAGATTTTACATTTAAAAAGAAAGAAAGAAAAATCCATTTGCCCTCGAAACAAAATTACTGTTATTAAAAGTTCATAGAAATGAATGTTCCTCGTTATGTTTATAGTGAGATAGAATCATATCCATTTGTACTGTTCATTTGGGGTAAGTTTTTGGTAGAAAGAGCTTTTTTTGCAAAACATGTAGAAATCAAGGTTGGAAAAAATCATTATATATTTAAAATGTTTTTCTGTATAATGTTGTTGTGGTTATTAACTAAAATAATTTTAAAGTAATTTGTAATAATTAAAATGAAAATATTTCAATTGGATATATCGTACAAGTATTTCAAAACATTTTCGTGATATCTCAAAATTTTAAAAATATGTTATTCCGCATATGTCTTGTTCTATACCGGTTTATATTAGGTTTGGAAAAGTTCCGATTTATTTAAAAATAATCAGTTTGATTTAAATAAAAAAAAATCGATTTTTGATTTTGTCTGATTTGGTTTTTATTTTATTATTACAAATTATTTTAATTAACTGGTTTACAATATTTAATCACTTGTATACAGTAAAAATCCCTAGATCAAACTGAAGCATCAGTGGTAAGTCTGCTTCGAGTCGAATTGCGCAGAATGCGATATTCGGGATCCAAATCTGAGCTTCGCCAATTTTAACCAAATAAAATCACCATCAAGTTGTTCGGAATCCACTATATGTTGTAGATTACGAAATAAGTATAGTATGTTCGCCACTCGCTAAAATAAGCCGATAAATTATTACTCCAAATATCAATCTCACAAACCATAGACCCCTTATTTGGGCCTTTGCCGAGCAAGCGTCTGTCAGTTCTAAATATGTTAAACTAGGATTGTATTTAGTTTGTTTTGATATTTGTGTGATTTTTTTTTATTATATTATTTACTGTATACAGCTAGGTATTCCTGTAAAAAATAAAGAGGTTTTTTAAAAATATTTATATATGTATATGTGAAAAATAAATTAATAAAGATTTATTGCGACGACATTATCCGAGCGATAGCTTACAGAAAGACAAAAGTGAAGTTAAGACTCCGTCGTCCGTTCGGTTTACTACGTCAAAACGAGTAACATGGGAACGCCCCCTTTTTTAATTTTCGATTTTTTCTTGTTAATATATAACACTCTGTAATAATTTTTACATTATTACACTGTATTTAACTCAAATTTCAATTTGCAATATAAATTTCTTCGATATAACTATAAACTTCTACTAATTTTTCCCTTACGCAAATTCCGAATACGTTCCTATTTCAGACTAGACTATCTCTGATAATTTTCTCTTGGGTTTGTGGTAACTTCTATTGGTATATTAAACTAATGACTTATTTCACACTGTACCGTAGGAACTTGAAGCCCTGTTTTACCTAGGAATGTCGGGCCATAGATGGTGCTGAACGTGGTGTAGAATTATCGTAGTCGTCTCTGTTGGGTAGTTAGTGGAGTTTAAACGAATGATCGTAGTAGTCGATGACAGTGCCCCCGCAGGTTCCGGTCACCCCGGCAACTATTCAAACAATTACCCCGGCAATATGTTTATGTAATTTTCCGTTCGTGTGTAGAATTTCCGAGCGGCTCGTGTAGTCAATTGGGCTAACACAGAATAAATATTCATTAGTTTGACATGCGAGTAAAGCACAGGATTCTCTAGGGTCGGTTTTGGGGTGCGTGAGACAGGTGCCATAAAAACTGCTCGCCTGTCGGGCGCCTCCGCCGTCCTTCGGGGGGCCTCGGCGCCCGGGCGCGCGCGTTCGAGCTTCGCAGCATCCGCGACCGGCAGTGTCAATCGCTGCGCCGAAGAGTGACTACGCTGCTAAGCCCCGTAACTTGCGTCTTCGAGCGACTAACCCCAGTGTGGATGTGTTGTTGTTGTGATCTCTCATGACTCTGAACTGACTCGGCATGTTGTATGTGCGGGATATGCTTACTCCGACTATGTTCGTGACAGTGATCTCTGCGTTGTTTGCCCTCTGGACTGGGGGAGTCTTTTGCAAAATTACGGACGACGAGACTGGTAGGTGTTCGCCAGCTTTCTACAATTTTTGTTCCGCCACTTCGGACTTTCCAATTTTTGGATTTGATTTTCAGTTCTTCAGGCACTCCTTACACAAATTCTTTTCAGAATAAACAGGGCGCAAATACAAAATAAAAGGATCTAGTCTAGGAGCGGTTTCTCTTATTTTCGGACTACATAACAACCTTATTTAAATAATTTTTTAATAAATAAATTATAATTTCCAGTTCTTCAAATACTCCAGCAATAAAGTCCTTTAATTTTCAGGATAAACAAAACACAAATTTTAAATTAAAGGCATACTATACTAGCTAAATTTACACTATTTTTTGGATCATAAAATATGTTTATAATTAAACAAAAAATATTAACTAAAGATATTCAGATCTTTAAATATTTCATAATGAAAAGTCCTTTTATTTGATGGATAAACAGGACACAACTTTAAAATTAAGATTATTTCTAAGAGGCCATAACCCATTATTTTAAAATTTAAGGATTAAAAAAAATATAAATATTAAAATGAGTATACTTATTGATATTCACAACTTTAAAAAAAACTGATATAGGGCATAATAAATTAAAAATCAAATAAAAACAGTTTATGCTCTATAAGTGATTTTAATATTATTAGAAATAAAAAATAAATAAAATGTAAAAATATTCATTAACCTTTTTTTTAACAATAATACTTCAATTATTCATTTTAAATGAACGACTTTTATATTATGGAATGAGAAATCTATTATTTATAAGTACTAAAACATGGTAGGAAATTTAAAATTAAACATTCTGTTTTCTCTCCAATTTTTCCGGATTATGTATTATTTTAATTAGGGATTATTTCTGGGAAATGAAAAACAAATTATTAATTACAAAAATAAGTCGGAAATTGAAAATTTTAGGGAAAAGCGAATGTAATATTGTAATATTGGAATTATTTTATTAATTAGCAAATATTTGGAGATGCAAATTAATCCCCTATATGACCACACCAAAAGTGTAATCTGTTGTAATTATCAGTCAACAAGTAACAATCAATGATGGAGTTTTTGTTCTGTCACCTTGGCTGGTTTACATTGTTTATTCTTCTAATATTCAAATGTTATCAGTTGTCAGGAGACGTTAGGCGTTGTTATCTTGGTGCGCATTTTTCTTCCTTCAATAAAAAACAACTTTAATTTCCGGCAAAGTGTTGAGCAGTGCACGTATTGTATAATTAACAGAGGTAGCTATCAGCAATCACCCTTTTGTTCTCATTAAGAAAAATCGATTCGGTGATTGGAAATAAAAGGAAAAGGAAAATCCAGAGAAAAGAAATCAAACGGGTGACGTATTTCCTTAGAAGAATCGACCAATTAACTCAAGACGTATTGAGCGAATTGAATCTGGCATCAAAATTCGAGAATTATTAAACAGCAAATGGAATCGTCTGGATGTTTTTGATCCTGGATTTATGAGATTCTGATTGTTCTCGGGGTCTGATGGACCTTGATACGTTTTTATTTCTTCAGCGCTGTAATGAGGAATGAGCAAAATGAAATGGCGTTTCCTGTTGGGAAGCACTCCGGAAATTTATAATGTTCTTGTGGAAAACTTGATGGATTTCATATTAGCTGCGGGATACATTCTTTCTCCAGAATTAATCTTGTTTTAAAACAAACGCAATCATCAAATTGAAAACAATGTTAGTTTGAAACCTTTACTGTATTCTTGGTGAATTTCAACTTCTTTATTGCTACGAACAACTATAACTTAAAAAACACTGAGTCCTTTAAATTTTACAGTTAAACTAATCAATAAAAGGAGGGTTAAAAATAAGGAACACAATCAAATTAATATTATTCTTAATTTGTCGTAAATAATTATTGTTTAAAAATTTCATATTCATCAAATTGACAACATCGTTTATTCATGGAGATTATTAACCTTTATGTTATCTATGAAAAAGGATATTTACATATTACAAAAAAAAGTAATTAATAATAGTTATTAAAAAATCCTTTAACTTCTCGGAAAGGATGTGACAATCGCACCATATTTTACTAAATGAATGTAGATAAACGAAATGAAAATTTGTATTGATTTATTAATAATACTATTATCATACTTATATCACAAAATACTATATTCCATAGACAAATCTATATTAACGTAATATTATAACATTATGTTATACGTAATTTACGAATACCTTTAGAATTCAGTAAAATGTATACTTCACGAACATCTTGTTGATTGCTCTAAGTAAATACAATTTTCCGTGTATGATTGTACAATATTTCCTTTCAGTAATATGTCTCAAAGATAATTGTACTATATTGTAATGCGAAGAACAACATAAACAGAAAGTATTACCTGTAAGCAAATGGTAATAAAATTATATCAACTATATATCTTTATCTATGAAAGTGAAATGCTCGCTATCTCAATCGTAAACAAATAAAGAGACCATACAGGAATACATTTTTTTAGTTACACTCTATGGATACGTAGTGATAATAAATTTAAACTTTTTCAAAATAAAATAATCAATTTCACTTTACTTTGTATATATTATAGATTTATTTATGTTCATATAAATAGAGAAGTGTTTGTGTAGAAATTGTATGTAGTAATATTAATGTGTTTTAAGTTTCATGAGAAAATGAAAATAGAAATATAATGTTTCAACAACAATCATGATCTATTTTTATATAAAAATTTCATATTTAACTTTTATTTTTGTTTACTATTGTCATATTTTATAACCTCTCTTTTCGTTTATAAGAAACTGTTAATTATTCCTACATTTAAAACTTGATATGAACTTATTTTTCTGTTTTATTTTGTACATGATCAGAGCTTTATATTTTTGCGTATATTTATTTTCATAAGCATAAATAGTTCATCCTGTTAATAAACAAACAAAATTTATAAGGGCAAATAAATAAGGTGAAGCGTATAAAAACTCGCTTCTCTCATTTTTATTTCTTCTTCTGTGTAATTATCTCTGTTTTTACGAAAACAACGAAAGTGTTTTCATCTCTCTTCAACATTTCGTGTAAGTTTTTCCTCATGGAATTGTATTAATGTTACATATGATTGCTTTAATTATATGAGAGTATTAAATCGTTTTCTAACGACACGACATAAAATTAATTTCTTAATTTCATTTGCAAATTGTTGGTTGTTTTAAAGTTCTCTTTAATCATCGTAAATTCTACATTAATTGGGGTAATTATTTTGATAAGTGTACTGACCACAGCTAATTTTAGCGCAACTGAGTCATTTGTGGTATTCTCAAACTTTGTTTCAGAATGTTCCAAATAGATTATGAACGCATATTACATTACAGAGTAGGGTAAAAAGATGGGAATTGCATTTCATTTCCTAATTAGACAATGTCTTTACCCAATGAATTAATATAATCATTTTATCAATATTTACATTAACATTTTCTACTTAAGTGTATGGTTTTAAAATTTCTAAATAAGCAATTTTAATAAATCACTAGTCTTAATGCACGTAATCATTTCACCTATTAAAATGTTTGTATGATACATAAATGTCAGTAACTAAAACAATAAAATATAATTTAGATTTTAGATAGTGCGTTCGTGTAATAATTTTATTAAAAGTATTCATTTATCTACATGCAAGAAATGTGTTAATATATTTTACATCATAAATGTTTGTTGAATTTCATTGTATTTTTTTTTTTGTTTTTTATATACATTATATATTATAACTTTAGTACCAAATAGTTCGTAAGAAATACGTAAATACATGATATCTAGAGAAGTGGAAGTAAAAATTTGGTGATTAATTAAATGACCCAATTTACCCTAATCAAGTAAATGATCATCCCATTAATGATGATATATTCAACAATAACAATATTAAAATGACAAATTTCTGGCAGGGCAATTGCAACAATTATTAATTATAGCGCATTCCATCGGCAACAATTAATTAGCAATAACACATTGCGTATTTTAACACTTTAGCAATCAATGCAGCGATAGCGATAACATTGGCGAGTATTTCACGGAGGAATGACAGGCTGTTACTATGTATCTCACGAGGCTATTGGCGAGCGGCGAGGACATGTCTTGGGAGTAGATGACTATGCAGATGACAACAACGAGGATATTTGCACCTGATGACATTTCCTTTGTGCTGTTTCCTCACATATTTCCTCTACTGTAATTAAATGTATTGCTGATGCATTCCTAACGTACAAACAGGGTGTTATAAATTTAATTTTACAAGATGTTATAAAAAAATGCTCGCTAAATAAATGTAAATTCGTTGATAAATCCAATATTGTAATTTTGTACATTTAAGTGAATTATGCACGATAAAAATTATGATATTTGATAGTGAACGAGGGATTTCTGACATGAACCTAATCATAACCGACTTTAAAAATCAAAGTAATGTTCACTTGTACAACAGATAACTGATAGAATAACAAAAAAAAAATACATGGAAACATCAATGTTTGTATGTAGTATTTACTATTTATTACTAGTGTCCGACCGAATTTCCGGTTTCGGCCAATTCCGGCTATAAATGCTGATTTCGGTTGCAGTTTTGCTTTTGGGCCAAAAATTGGTTTTCGGGTTTGTTTGGAATAGTTTCACTGGCCTATTTTCTTTTTATTTGTTAGTTAAAGTTTTATTTTGTATATATTTTATTTTTCTTCCTTTTGAAGATATATATTTTTTATATTATTATTACTCTGACGTTGTTAGTATAAAGATGCCAAGTTCAATATGTAGTATTATTGTAGAATATAGAAAACAATAATGTTTTTTAATTGAATAGCAACATTGAAACAGAATCTGTTTTAACAAATACTTTCTAAAACACTTCTTATTAACATAAAATCAAACTTCTTTAAAGCGATTTTATTATAAAAGTATGCTCAAAAAAAAAACAAATTTTCTAATAAATTTCATTTAATTTAATAATCGAATAATACCTTACTGAAAGGTAAGAAAAGCACTAGATTTTTGTGTTTAATTAAAATTTAACTTATATATTTTCCGGTTTCGGTCACGTTTTCGGCCGAAACAAGGAGAAGAGTCGAATATTCAGTTACGGTTTCGGTTTCGGCTGAAAATCGTGTTTCGGTTGGACACCATTTTTTACATATAATTATTATTATACCAGCGACATTAATTTTATAAAACAGTCATTGTATGCTTTGAAGAGTATTTTATGCAGCTGTCTCTTAATCAGGACCGGCTCAGATGTTGGAATCTTCAGAAACCCCGAAAAATTACAGGGATGCACAACTGTTTATAATAATAATTTTTCACCGATAATATTTTTACGGATAATCTTTATTTTTATACAGCGTAGGTACATATATTTTTTCTGCATATGGAAATTTCAGTGAGCATTTATAAATATTTATTGGCAATTATTGTATTGACCGTGATTTCATTATTTTTGTAGAACACGTATTATTTTTCCGAACATTTATTATATTTACACTGCGTTTGCAATTTTCATTGAGCAATTATTATCTTCATTTTTTATTCAACAATATTTTATTTACCGGTATTAATTTGTTGCCTGAAAAATATATCCCGGTACTGTAACTTTAAGATATAGAAGCAATGAAGAAATTTCTTTTTAGTTTTGAAAAGGTTGGAGGTGGCTTTTGATATCGAGGTGACAAAGACATCAGTCGGGATGTATGGCAAGAGAGGTAGATTTTTCTTAAGTTAATTTGAGCAGGTCTGGTATCCTTATTACGCTGACTGTGAAGCTGTCACTTCCCGCGGAATTTCAGCTTTCAGCGTCCGCTGAAACTGTTTCGCATTCGCGTATTCTCGCGCTGAAAGTGGGGCCGACGTTTAAATTCATATCTAATTCGTAGACACAACTTCACCCACGCTCTGCTGAATAACAATGACTGTAATAAGCTCTCGGGATGTGGGAGGCAGGATTGATTTGCTTCACTTTGGCGCTAATCGCCTCCACTACATACAAAAATGGTGGAGGAGCTTACGTATGAGAAATAAATGAACTTCAAACAAAACCTTGTAGAAAATGGTGGAGGCGTCGGAACATGTATATAAACAGATCGAGAATAATTAGATAGCAGTTTATTATTATATGTTTAAGCGATAATGTAAAACTAGATAATAATAATATAAATTAACAATGGTGTACCAAATTAAATTCTACCGCTGACACTAAATTTTTTACACTTAATGATATTTAATTTTTTATTATCATTATTTAAAACGAAGAAAGTTCGTAGTCCTAATATATGATAGATATAATTAATCCTACACACATATTTTTCCATAAAAACTGCAACAAAACATGAAATAAAATATATGGTACTTATAATTTATTTTTCAAAGGATGTGGGATCGATACTAGTGTAGCTTACTTCTAATATAATGTTAATTGTTGATATGCCATAAGGCGAACTTTGAAAAGTCTTGAAACTCCTACCGGCTAATACCGTATACTGGTCGGGAGAGCAATTGAGCAATATGATCACAAAATTACTTGCTTGTTATTATTGTTCTAGTACTAACAAATATCTAGTCGCTAATACTGTTGAATTTTGATGACTTGTAACATTACAAATAACAAATCTTTACACTTTATTATTATTATTATCACAAAACTTATTACATGTAAAATAAAGATGTGAAATATGCGAAATTAATAATTAGCTACCTAATATAAATATTGTCCTTCTTTAGCTTTTTTCTTGTGTCAGTAGTCGCTGTTCTACATACATTCCTTTTCTGTTAGGTCTTCTGCGATACAGTCTTCTAACTTCCTACTTGGTCTGCCTTTCGCAGTTCTTCTTTCCACCTACAGTATAAATACTTATTATCCTTGCAACTTATTAAGCATTTTACGTATCTAAACCTGTTTAATCTTATTTTTTGGAACTTTTTTAATAGCTTTACATTTCCAGCTTACAAAATTTCATTCCGGATCGCATATCTTCGAGTATTCCCTTGTTTTCCCATAATCCACTTTAAAATTCTCATCTTTGGCACTTCTTATCTTAACACTTTACTTATTGACCATGTTTCTAGTTTCTGTATATGTACGTATGTATGTACGAGGTGTGTAAATTCAGTAATAAGACTTATTAAAAAAAATGTTCGAATAGAATTCAATTCAATATTGTCTCCCTGAAAATAACTTCCTTGGGAAGCCACACTGTGCTGGAGATGGTTCTTCCTACCCTCAATGCTTTGCTGGAACTCGGATACTGGTCACCATTAGTTAGTCGGATACAGCCGTTTAAATGTTTTGAAGTGTCTCAAAATGCGTGATTTTTTATCTCGGTAAGAGGGAATAGTCACAAGAACTAAAGTCCGGCGAATAAGGAGGCTGAAGAGCCACAGGAATGTTTTCACTCGCCAAATTCTATTTTTTTAAACTAAATTTGCGCAGATTTTACTCATCCCCAAAAAATTAGTCAAAATCTGATGAACGGGGTATGATTCAAATTTAACTCTTCCCCAATCATTGTGTACTATCAACCGACGATCTGATGATCCCAGATTCTGTCGACATTTTCATCAGTTCTTGAAGAGGAAGGCCTTCTGCTGCCTGTTTCACCTTCAATCGACTCTTTTCCTTCTAAAACCTGATAGCACACCGTAGTTTTGACGTTGATCATTTTTAGAATATACTAGAAAAAAC
This sequence comes from Stenolophus ochropezus, assembly GCA_035578165.1. Lineage (NCBI taxonomy): Eukaryota > Metazoa > Arthropoda > Insecta > Coleoptera > Carabidae > Stenolophus > Stenolophus ochropezus. The sequence goes on along the minus strand of JAQOWZ010000001.1, from coordinate 14,095,416 downwards.
TGTTTTACAAAAAAAAACGCTACTGACAATCAAATGACTCTGGCGAGTTCAATCCTATTCTAAAGGCATATAACATGTTCACATGCCTATCCTCCAAGTTCTGCATCGTAAGTGTTACCAAAACAAATGCTACGTTTCCCGAGATATTACTTAATTCACAAACCTCGTATAACAGCGTTATAAGTACTTAATAAAAATAATTTTGTTCTACAAGAAAAAGTACGTAAAATAGTAAACGACACTACACATTAACCAAAACAAGTAATTTTCTGCAGCGTAGCAAACAAATAACAAATAAGTAGCAGTATAAATATCCGCATGTCCTGTATTAGAATTAAACTCCGTTCGTGATAATTCAGCAATAAAATTCGTCATAAAAAACCGTTCCTAACGCTGATATTACTAGGACCGTTTACGGCAATTAAAGTGAAAGAGAACAAATAAATTTGAGTTATGCGGCAGGCCGAATGTTCCGCCGTGTGAATTAAATTCGTCCGGTTTTATTCCTGGAGGTGAAGCGGCTCGGGTAGTAAATCGTCCGCAAATGCAATAATTAGCTTCGTTTGCAGCATTCACATACGCTAACAAGGCAGCGACAGATTAGCTGGATTTACTAATCATTGAAATAAGACTCAGTTCATATGATGATGAGACGAATAAAAAGTACCAGCTGCTTTTAGACAAATTAAATTTTATTTCTTTTCCTACTGTTAATATCACACCAATTAGATCATTAACAGCAAGGAAAATAATGAACGCACTCGTCTGTTATTAAAATAGACGCTTCTGTAATTTAGGTGAATAAGGGTCGTACAATGGAATGTGCTGTCTTTAAACAAACAAAAACAAGAACAATTTAAAACAAACCATTTCAAATGCCCCAGTTGGAAACCAAAATATGATTGACTGAAGGAAAAACTCATGTCAATACCCGATATCTATTATTATTTGACGTTTGTACGTTATACAAACTAATTCTAATCGAATATGTAGTTCAATGTTTGATTCCGTAGGGTCATAAATTTAATTTATCCCTTGTCATAGTGCTGTTTGAAACTTAACAATACTGCAAATTAATATTTGATTGACATAAACAAATCTCACACAACATGTGTTCTACATTCCTCTAATACAAATGATAACTTTCCCTAGTTACCCATTTCAATTCGTATAAACAAATTGACACGAGACTTGAAATGCAATCTTGAAAAGAAACCTTTCTATTATTATTAGAGGTATTATATTTTTTTACTACATGTAAATATATTGAAGAGTTGAATAATAATTTCAGTCTTACAAAGAAATAGTGACAGGAATAATAAGAGCATCTGAAACAAATAAAATAAATTTACTAAAACATTCCCAATGGTGGTGTTCAACATTATTTTTAACTTTCCTCTTAAAGCCCAATTGATTTTTGCATGAACAGAATTAGTTAAAAACATTAACGCAAACTTTGGTGAAATTTTAAATTAGTATTTTGATTTAGCATTTGCAACTTTAAATTTGATCGCTGGTTGGAAACAGCTTTTAAAGCAAAGCCGAAAAGTTGCTTTTAAAATAAATAAAGTTTCGTTCAACAATGATTACTCCACATTTCAGTTTAGAGCGTTATGGCGGAAGGGTGAAATTGGTTAAATAAAAGATCAGCAACACGGCACAAATTTCATAGAATCCTTGGGAAAATGAGCAGAAAAAAGCTGGAACAGCCTGGCAGAAATAAATATCACCAATCGATTGTTTCACATCGTGTTTGCTTTTGGGAAAGAAATAAGGAGCGGGCCTCTTTCGGCCATTCCGACTGGACGTGACCTGGCGATCATTCCATTGATTCTACAATATACACTGCGCCCAAATTCGCGACATGTTCTTAAAAATATTTCACAGGGGCTGCCCTCGCATTCCGCTTTGCAAAATCGCCACTTCCAATGCTAGGGAGGATATTACTAACAATTTTTCCGCAGGAAAAAATTGGTGGGAAATAGAAAAACCTTTTGAATTTTTATTAGGAACTCGGAAACACAAAATAAGTGAGCTTCGGGCAAGATAATTTGTAAAATAATACAAATAAACAACAAGTAAAATTTGTAACTAATTAAAAAAGACTGGCGTAGAAGGTTATTTGTTTATTACAGCAGATAATAGATGTCGATATAAATTGTGTTTGTACTAGGCTATAAATTTAAGGGAACAATGTTTATATATACTACAATAACACAATATAGTGTATACAAATATAGAATGAAATCATCTTATCTGATATACAGGGTGTTCCACAACTTACGACAAAAAATTAAAGGATATATACTGTACGACGTGGTGATTATAAAACAAAAATTATTTTATTATTCTTAATATTATTTTCAAATTTTCTACAATGAAGTAATTGTTTGCATAATATCTAATACCAATATTGTGTAATTAATACCTACTTCAGTGGTTCAAAAAAAATATTTTTGTTTCATGATCAGCATGTTTCTTAGTACCTAATTATATAATTTTTTGCCCTATATTGTGGAACACCCTGTTTATATAATTTTTACAACAAATTACTTCCTATTGCCTTACTTTCTATTAAGTGTTCTGTATATATTACATTTTATAAAATACAACTAATATTTTTTAATGATTTTCTTTACTAAGATTTTTTTTTTAATTTTCTAAATGGTAGAAATGGACACACGTACAGATATAAAGGTTCAACAATTATCGTTAAAATGTTGAAATCATATTCCTCAAAACTTATTATTATTAGTTTACAGGTGAGCCTGTAAACCTGTAGAAAATTATTTATTTAAGTGATAAAATATTAAAAAGCATTTCACACTTTATTTTAATAATTTAAGCACAAGTTGATACGACATGAACGTTTTGTGTTTAATGGTTTACGAAAACAACGAATGTATTTTGAAACCGCGTTCAATGTACACTTTACAAGCAAGAAGACACTTTAAAAATATTTCTACTCTTGTAGTGTCGTTGAAAGAGTGCATTTTATTGAGAAATACGGCCGTTGCTGTACGCGGGTACTTCAGCTGTTTATTGTGCTCTATTGACAGAGTCGAGCTTTAGGATAATATTGAGTGATTCATTATGTATTAATGGGAAGTTATTTTTGTTGATCTTCTTCGGTGTGTACTTTGACGAACAGACGGGAAAATCATAAATATAGAATGACTTCGTCGTTATTCCGGATGGAAATTAAATATTATTGTGTAGTTTAGAGACATTGCTGGCTAAAAACGTGTTGATGACCTGCCTTACATGTTTGTGGGTAAAATACAAAAATAAAACCCTTTCATTGTCCTACTGGTTGGGAATGCAGTACCCCGTCGGGCTACAATTAAAAACTGGACGAATGTCATGTAAATGAATTTACGCATTCCTGAAATTAGCGAGAAGTAACAAGAGCGGAAAAAAGTTGTGCCACGCGGCTAACTTACGCATTAAATGAAATTGGATTCATTGTTCACATGCTGGAATTAAATTCATAAAAGAATTACACGCCGGGTGACCAAGTCACTGCATGACTTTTAATCTGCCCCAAAAAATTACACCGCCATAGTTTATTTATATAGGCTGGAAGTTTTTCCATTACGCCATAAATAAAACAGGGGACGTAATTCACTTTTCACAACAAACAAAGTGTTTTAACTTTTTTTATTACTGTGAGACAATTATCATTTCAACATCATTTAATTAAACTGCAGCTTTTTAAAAGTTCTTCATCTACAAACTTTATGCATTAGTTATTTCAAAATATTATTAACTGTAAAAAATCGAAAAATAATAAGTGAAAACGATATTTCTATGGTTTAAAAAATGCAGAACGAAAACCGAAATGAAAAATATTTGTGCAGTTAAATTTAGTAAACATACCTTACACGCGAAAGCAATATGATAGTTGAAATAACATGTATCATTATGATTAATTTTATAAATCCTAGATTTTTTTTGATAAACATTTCCTTCAAAATTCGGAACTAAAACTTAATTTTTAATAATTACATTGTTAGTGAGTCTCCACCATGGTGACATTTGACATTTAATATTTTTAATTGATACTTAATAAGAGCTATTGTTATTTGTGGTTTTTATGACTAATGGAATCCCATCCCAGTATTCTTTCTAGACGTTTTAAGGGTTTGCTACCAGATATTGCAAAAGTAAATTTTCCTAAATGTTCATAAATAAATTGATTTCTGTACCTATGTACTTTAATACTTGATTTTATAATAATGTCCTGACAAAAATGTGTGTAGCATTTAGACATTTAAGTGTTGCGGATTATTCTGCTAAAACTATACATATTTTGCATATTTGTTACCTACATAAATAACTATTAAAACACTATATCATATTTTATACCTTGAAATATGTAAGAGCGGAGTTGGCCAGATTTAAATCATTGATTTTTATCAAAGATAAAAAAATACAAATTATTTTGAAATCAGAAAAATTATTTTCGGTGCAAATTTAAATCTAGTTAAGTATTTTACCATTTAAATATTTATCTTTTGTATTGTACGTCCGAATCCACATGTGCAGATTTGTTCTTGCAGTGCTCAGTAACACTAATGTGTGACGCAAATCTCTTTTAAGTTTGCTGGAAAACCGCTAGCACAACGGACAGCTTACATTGTTCGTCCCAAAAATAATTGTTTGGATTTTTATGCGGGGCACAGATCACACCAACAAAAATTTTAACAAACACGTGCAAATTTGTGTCAAATACAATGTACAACGCAAATTTTCATCGATTCGAAATATTAGTAAGCGGAAGCAAATTCAAATGATTTATTTTGGATCCCCTAACATAACCTAATAAAACCTAATTTATACTAACTCCTCCTTTCTATCTGATGTAGAAAATTTTGTTGTGAAACTAGCACAAAAGGTGTATAACGACATATTATTCTATAATCAATAATTAGAATGCATTTACTTTAAATTCCGAAAAAGAATGTCAAACCTCGATAAAAATTTAATTCAAATTTCATGAAAATTTCAGCCGAAGCCTTTGTAGCGACACAAGCTGAATCGATTAGTGTAATAAATTTTTCAGCTGTACAACTCGAACACCGCTGAGTGTGATGTTGAGACCACAGAGTGCTAATGAGAAGTTATGTTCCGGCTACATTAAATTTTTGCGCGACGCACTGTTTTCAGCGCCGGCATTTCGTCCTCTCATTACGTCACTTACGCTGACGCATGCCCCGTATCTCTTCGCTTAGTAGACCATTATCTGGCTTTTAATAACACTCGAGAGACCGCTGTTTTTATATTTTGTTTTCATTTTTCGTGTTGTTTGCAATGAGATGCTGCTTTAATGTTAGTTAATTTTTATCCTCTTTTGTTTTTCAGCACGCTTGGATTCTTATGTTAAATATTACTGACATGTCGTTGAATACTGATTATCAGAGTTATGTTTTGTTGCTTCCTTGATTTTTAAATTTATGGTTTTATACTTATTTTATACTATTTTTTTTAAGAATAATTTAGCGGCTGACATCTTTTGAAGTCCCAAATATATATTGAGAATATTATTAAATTAAAGGGCATTATTATGTTGTAATAGAAATTTGATAAAGAGTTAACTATAATTAATATCATGATATAGCATTTGGGAATACTAGATATACCACGAACATCATTTGACAATTATAGTAATTACGTAATTATTAATATTGAAATTGACATTATAGGCAAATACTATGTCATACAATATGTCTTGACCTAATGCATACAATCAAATATTTACGAGAGTTATGTCAGTTTAGGAGATGTTAATTAACTAGAAATATGACCGCTGCCACCATTTTTTTCATATTATTTCAACAGTTAGTTATATTTGGTAAAACATAACTGACAATATGCCATACCATGAAACATTTTTCAACTTGTCATAAGGCATAATGATTGTACTAAAGATCTTAATTTAATTTAATTTCAAGGATTATAATTTTAGATTTTAATGACTACGACAATGTTTGTGGGTTGTTGGTATTAATTTTAAATAAGCGGAAAATACAGAAAATTTTAACTTGAAATGTAATTAATTTGGAAATTATGTCAACAAAAATAAATATCAGTCATCTTCAATAGCTTTTCAGTTTAACGTACATATAATTTATGAATGTTTTTGCTCGTAGTTCATCATTACTAGCATAATATATGTAACTAGAATGAACAGGTTTTCATGAAACTAATATTTTTTTCTTATTTTACTTGCATTTTAGTCATGTATTAAATCAGTGAATTTTTAATTTTTAGAATGTAATCCTGCTATTTACTTAATATTTAGAAATTAATGTACAGGAATTTTTGAAATAAAACAAGGTTTTTTTATTAGGCTTAAAGTTGTGGTTTCTATTTATAATTATAAATACAAAATATAGTGTTGAAGTAATTTTAGGCTTGTAATGGATTAGAGGGTTTTTTGCTTGTGCGTGGTGGATCCACGTGCGAACTAATTTGCTCCGAAGTGTACAGCTAATATAAGGGATTAAAACTCGGCGCAAAAGTGTCTAGCTCTCATATAAATTAGAATGAAGTTTTAAGCCTTACAAGTGTTCGTAGGTACCCTCCCTTCTGTATTTGTTCTGTGAGTTATGTTTATGCGAGAAGAAAATGCAAAGCGACCATTTGTAGCGGCTGGAGTCGGAGCCATGACAGATGCGACGACGACGTGTTACGAATAGATAAAAATTAGTTACGAACATCAATATGCCTCGCAGATCACTGTTTTTTCTCCTATTTTTGTATCTTGTACATATTTTTCAGGGTTATACATTGCTCGGACGTGCGCATACGGAAACTGATTGTAGAATTTTGGGTAGAAAATATAAATACGGGGTGAATGAACCAGGTTGTTGTCGAAGCCAACAACTTCCTGATTATTATAATTCCGAAATAATTACATTCTGTCTAAATATACGCATCTTAAAGTGAAGTATAATATAGACGAATTGGGGTTTCCACGATGATTTTTCGTAGTTCCAAGACTTTGATTTTGAGTTAGGTCGAAAGAAAATCTTTATCATATATTTTCTACATAAAAGTGGCTCATAAAAAGTACAGGAACTCAAGTCTAGTAAACGCTCTTTACGGTATAAATATATCACTACAGATATCTGGCACACCCAATAATGGTTAATGAGCCATTATTAATGTTTTATTTATTTTTATCGCCACCATTGACATAAGCATAACGTACTTTCATAGCATAAGTCATAAGTGACTGATAACATTTATTATTTAGTTATCATTATCAACAGCGTATTCTAAAAGACATCTGTACTACAAGGAAAAGATACAAATAAATAAATCTAAATTATCAAGTAAATTTTACAAATTGTTCAACATTAATTGAAGTTAAATACTGCTGGGGGAGCGAAAATATATAATAACTAGGAATGTAAGTATTAGAGTACAACTATTCTCTTATGACAACATGAACTTCGGTTCTGCAAGCACCATCTTAGTGCTTACCTCCTTAAATATTATAATATACTTACATTCCTTGTAACTTAAATATCTATTGTTTTTCTTTGACTTATAATTAATCTAAAGTCATTATTAAATACCTATATAATATTTGTATCGATTTGTATCGACTTGATCACGAAACCGTTACTCACAAGAGAATTTTATAAAATATATTTATTAATAATGTGAAACCTGTAAACTATTGAACAAACTACAGATGTTATGAATCAGACCAGCCCTTAGTGTCTTAAAATCTTCGCTCTCCGAGCTCGTAATTCAATTGAGATCAATGACGGTTTTAATTGCTATAATTCAATTTTAAAATATTTTGATATTTCTGCAATTCAAGGGCGGCTTTAACAGGTATCCTGTGAAATACAAACAATTTGGTGTCTGTCCTATACGGTGAAATCGTTAAATATAAATATAAAATCATTTACTGAAAAATTTTCATTAAAAAAACAAAATATTCTTGAATTTATTTCCAGGTAGTCCATAATATAACATAATTGTATCAGGTATAATTAAATTGATAATACCTACTCTAGATCATAAAGTTTCAAATTTGTTTTTCTCGTTAATATTTTTTTTAAATTAAATTTTTAATTTATTTTTGATACAATATATATGACAATATTAATTCGTTAGCAGCAAAACTAACAATTATGTTTTAAAACAGTGAGATATATTTTTGGGAAATAGCTATAATTTCGCAGAGGAAAGCATGAGGTGTAAAATTTTAATTACTTTTATATTTGTGTCACGTGCAAATGATTCATTTTAAAACAGTACACAAACGCGTATATTTGCTAATGAACCTAATTGAATTTTTATAAATAGAATTGAAATATCAAATGTAAATACAGCAATTTGCAGAGAATTATAACGATGTTTATAGGCAAAGCATTTAACAAATATATGGTAGGTACTGGAACTTTAACGGAGGATTTCATGTAAATACCAACAGTAAATATTTAATAAAGATACGCTTGGATTTGGAAGGTTCGCGACTCAAAAATGGATCCGTGGCGTTGAATGTCATGTTTATCAGCAAATATGTGCTAATGTTTTGCATGCGGCTACCCAGTTTGGGTTCTGGATGGTAAACATGTTTTGTTATATACGTTTCTCTTTGAGCAAGGATTGGAATTTAAATTCGCACTGATCAGAGGTTCTGAATAACAAATAACCACTATTCCAATGCATATTAGTCAACAAGAATTTGCAAATATATTCTCTATTTACCCGAAAGCATACAAATTGTCTTATATTAATTCCATTACTTTTTTATAAATAATGACTTAAACTTATTACTATATAACAGAATTCAATGCAAGGATAAGTTATCATAAGAGAAAGATCTCTAAACATTTAAATTTTCATTAAAAATATAAATTTTTTAATTCTATTAACTCGTAAATTAAATAGATATTCATTTATTACTACGAAAAGTGTGAAGATCATAATACGTACAATACAATTAAATTGTAGGTCAGGGGGGATATATGCTAACAACAGATTTTTATATTAGAAGCGAAACGGTAAAAATTTAATTCACTTTGTGCTCCTGTATAAATATGTAAGAGAAAATGAAATTTTATCATCTGTGGAATGGTAGTTGGTGAAAACTACAATATTACCCCTATGTTTCACATCCACCAACATCTGCGAGTATTAGGGCGGTAATTTTACGCTTCGTGTTCTTCTGACATCTGTTAACTACCGCGTTGCTCCAAACTACAGAAATAGTGAATCATCACACACCATGTACTTTATATTACACACGGGATTATACATCACAACGGCCCTGGCAAACAGAAGAAATTAACAACACCCCTATATACGATGCTATTTATGACAACCTACAGTTGTGTCAGAAAGCATTAGGAATTAGAGATATTATTTATATAATTACAATAAATTTAGACTCATATTTATTTGTCTTTATTCAGTGCCATGTTAAGACATCTCGGGACCCCTAGGCCTAGAATTTATTAAGCCCCCTTTTAAACTAGAGAACATAATTTAGTTAGTATCTATTATACAGAAAATATACCCACAAATAAATAAAAGTGGAAATATGTAAAATAGTAATTGATTTGTATTAATCTGCATCCTACTCGTTTATAAAAACTACGACAAAAACAAAAATAGTAAATATCAACTATTTATTACAACCAAAATTCTATTTTCTATTTAAATTTGTACTTTTCGTATACTATTACAATAGAATTTTTACTTCCTAGTGCAAAGAAAAAAAGTATTGTAATCGGTAAAAATTTCGGTTTACAGGTTTCAACGAAAATCCGTTTTTAACCATCCCTGAATTCACTTTGACTAGTTTTGGCGAGACGTCGGTACTTACGTATGTATCTCGCATAATTTAAAAATGAATAATTTTGGAATTTTCGAAATTTTGTATAGGGAACTGATATAACGTCTAGTTATGCACCTCCATTTTTTATTATAATCAGCAGTGCGAAAAGAGCACTTTGCTCGTAGTGTTTTTTTTTTCGCGTATTTCAAAAACGATTAGTCGTAGAATCGTCCTTTCCAGAAGGGCACTTTATTTTTGACAGAAACCGTTGATTGAAAAATATATAGATAGGCAAGCTTATGGGAAAATTCGTTTCACCTACATAACTGTGAGTCTGGTTGCATTTGTGTTAATATAAGGTGTTTCTGTTAAATATTAAAAACAAAAAAGGCAAGTGTCAAATAATTAATAATACATATTTATTTCTGTAATAAAATATACCAATGAATTATTGAAAGAACTATTTGGTAGATACAAAAAAAATCAGTAAATGTAAAACATTTTTATTTATCTGATATTTTTTTGTCAGTTTAATTCTGTAAAGTAGTTCATAGAACCACGAACGAGATGATTGCCAGTTTTAAAGCGATTAAAATATTTTTTTGTAATGAAATGAAGAATACGAGTAGTGATAAAATTTTGATGATGTATGATTTGAACGTGATGCAATGACTGTAGGCAGTGGCGGCTCATGGCTTTAAGTCATCGTAAAAATAAATAAAATAAACATGAATATACATATATTGTTTTGTTTAGTTATTTCTTAAGGTTGCATTTCTGAGGTCATAATTGTGAATAGTTCTAATAATGTTCTAAAATAGAAACTATGAAATATTTTATCTGTTTAATGCTGATGTACAAATAAGCAGGGGCGGATTTACGCACAGGCACAACAGGCACGTGCCTGGGGCGGCAAATTTTTGGGGGCGGCAATTTTTTCGGTTCACTATTTTTTTCAGAAAAAATTACAAAATCAATCAGAATATTTCAAAAATTAGGAAATTATGAGTATTTTCTTTTTGTGAAAGAGTTTAATTTCGTATAATCTAATAATTATTCAAAAGTTACGCCATCTTGCATTTTGTTGCCGTTTAGCTACATATACATATTTTGAAGCCTGGGGACCACAATATCATAGTAGATTCGTTATTGCATTGCGTAGCCGTTTGACTACACACTGAAGAAAAATAATACTTTAAATTTTATTTGATATATGGGGAGACCAGTTTTAAAAATTTGTTTTAACATGTGATTGTAGACTAGCCTACTTCAGGTTATTCAATGGTAAATTGTTTATTAATATTTAGAAAAATAGCAACTTATTTTAGTTATTAAAAAATTGGAACGTTTTTTGATAAGGTAGGTACTAATTTCTATATTATAAAATATTACATAAATTCATTTGTTTTGTTGTAAATTACATAGCTTTGTTTTGTTGCCATTAGGCAACATCATGCATAAGACGTAGAAAAAATTTCAAAATGTTATATGTACTCGTCTATTGTAGGTTGTGCAGAATGGCAAAACAATATCTTACGGAAACGGATCTTGTTGAGTTCTGGGAAAATTTTACTGGTATTGATAGTGAAGATGAGGTCGACTTTAGCGACACAGACAGTATAGAAGACCCAACTTATATACCTGAAGAGGAAAATGAAAGAGGAGAGGAAATAGAGGAGGTACTAAATGAAAAAAGAAATGAAGAAGAAAATAATCCTGAAGAATTTGAATCTTTCTGGACGGGTATTATGCATAAGAAACAAATAAAACCCAAGCAATCGTCAACATATAAAAGCGTGATTTGGAAAGAAAAGACACTGACTCTGAATGAGGAACAACTGCGTTTTCACGGAAATACAAGTCTTGATTGAAATATTTTGCAGTTGGAAACTCCATATCAATTTTTTTCACATGGTTCATTCGTAAATGGTATCTAAGGATTATTTACCACTTGATTGATTTAACTGTTGTAAATTCTTGGTTTTTATATAGAAGGGTTAGTATGGAAAAAGGAAAAAAAGACTATATGACTCAAGCTGATTTCCGCACAGAAATTGCAGAGACGTTGTGTAAAATTGGAAGATGTGCTAATAAACGAGGTAGACCAAGTCCCGTAGAATCAGAAATTAAAAAGAATCAAATGAGAGGTCCAAGTCAACATGTACCTCCAAAAGAAGTAAGGACAGATCAACTTGGACATTGGCCAGCTCTTGTAGATAATAAAATGAGGTGCAAATACCCCAAGTGTACCGGCCTCACCCACACAAAATGTGAGAAGTGTGGTGTGGCGTTATGTCTCAATAAAAAAAATAAGTCCTTTAAAAATTTTTACATTTAAAATGTATAAATTATGCATAATGTAGCCATTTGGCAACATTGTACTTTTTTATAAATAAAAGTCTTATGTTTTTGAAAAGATTTTTTTAATTATTTTTCCCTATCAAAATGCTCCGCAACACATTATTAAATAAATAAATAATTCAAAAATAAAAAATCATGCATTTAAGGGTTAAAAGATTGCAGCGCCATGTCTTTTAAAAAAAGAAAATTAGGTGGGGGGAGGGAGTGGGCGGCAAATTTTAGTTTGCCTAAGGGCGGCAATTTCTTTAATCCGCCCCTGCAAATAAGTATGTGTTTAATGTATACATAATAAATAATATTATGACAGCAAAGAGAAATACCACAATGTAATGTGTTATACACATCATCTTCAACTATATAGTGGTTATAAACGAAAGAGGAAGATGAGATAATGAAATGACAATAGTTTCTCGCACTAGCCGAGTCGCCATAATGTAGTAATTGCACTGTTAATCTCATTAGGATTTTCATCTGTACCTGTTAACATAGTAAATTTTCCTCGAATACACAATTGTATCGAAGCTGATTACATTCCGCAATATGATCGTGAATGAACGGGATTTGGCACTAAATGCAGCATTAGCAACTCTTGCGAGCGAGTCGTATTGTATCGGGCCGTCCCCGAAGTTCAAAGGTTACAATACAGGAGCCTGAATAGTTTCATAAATGGGACTTCTGAATGCTGAACCGAGTGAAACTGTTGACGTACGGAAGGAATTAGCACACTTGATTTATTTTATAACGGCGTGTAAACATCGCATCTCCAAGGATTTCACATGCGAACTCACTTTTAATCATTTATGTATGGAATAGGAAATTACTGCTTCGGGCTATACGGCTTTTCGGCGCTGTATTGTTTTACAGAACTAAATTATTTATTATTTTGCAGAAAAAAATAATTTAGATTCAGCATCTTCGAAACCAGATCTGATTGCTTAATCAACAATCCCAAACTTAACTAATATTTTGGTGATGAATAATCAACTAAATTACATATTTAACATAGTATATCAAATGGGAACAATTAGCCACATTTAAAGTTTCTGTCTGTAAAAAAATAAAAATTGAAAACTGATTGCATATTAGTGAGAAATAGTATGAAAATAATAGAATTATTTATATACGTATGAGAAAATGATGAATTAATTTTATATGTTATTATATGTAAATATAAATACGTTTAATGTCGGTCCAGCGGTCCACCGTAATACAGAATAAAAGTCAAAATTCTAGAATGGAAAATTGATTAATGGAAGGGTGAAATTTTTTGAAAGTCAGTCAAAGTTTAAAATACGTATTTTTACTCCAACCGGTTACTGCCTCTTTTAGTCCTTCATTCCCTAAACGTGCAATTACAGCCGGTTTCGGCCTCTCTTCGGAGCTTCATCAAACATGAAAGTTGGAATCGAAATACATGCGGACTTTCCAAAAATTCCATTCTTCAATCTTAGTAAAGAATATTCTTCGCTTTACCCAATATAAAATAATTATTGTTACCTATATAAAATTAAATTTAATATGGGTCAATACACCGTGTTCTATGAAGAAAAAAAATATTTTTTTTAATAAAATTCCATTTTACTTTAGGTTTTACAATCCTTTTCTTCAGACTGTATCAATATATTTTTTGTACTGTCCCTAAAAATGTATTAAGTAAATAAAAACTACGGTAGACAAAAACCATCATTTTTTTTAAGGGAAATATCTATTTTCTGAAACCGATGTGTACCTTTGGATACCTATGTCGAGTAAAAAATCGATTTGTTACCGATATTTATGGTTTATGTTTTATATTTCTGAAATAACATTTTTTACAAAATTAAGTAAATTAATACAATTAAAAAAGATAAAGCATGAAAGACACAGAAAATGTACATATTTATCACTTATCTTAATATTGAAATAAATATAACTTTAAATTGTAATTTTGTTATGTTATACTTTTGTAAAAATATTGTTAATTTCCTCAATTTGTCAATAAAATGGACACCAACATTAGTTACAGCAGGGTTCACTACCTTTTTGTTTAAGCCTGATTTTATACAATTACATTTAAATTTTATGTTGTTATAACTTGTTTATGTTAAATTATTTTGTTTCTTAACATTTTTTAATCGATTTTTCTTAAACGTCGCATTTTCATTTTCGATGTTTAGGTATTGTAAATTGATTTTTTGTCGATATGTCATTTGATGTTACATGCAGTTTTTTAAAATTTTTTGGTTTTAAAACTAATATAATAAAAATGAAACGTTTCAATTCTGTTTTATATAGTTTAGATAATATCATAAATTCAGTGGCTTTTGTCGTAATACCTTAATAATTAAAAAAAAATGTTTTCGACTAATTTTTATATATTTAATATTAGTGATACGATTTATTTATCTCCATAAAAATTAATTTTCGGTGTTAGCTAGAGTTACAACGTAGATGTAAGTAATTTAGTATCACCTGATTTTTCAAATTTAAAAGTAGATCTTTTGCCGATAGTGATTTTTAATTTCTTTTAATTTTTTGGTTGGAACAAATGAATTGATGGTAAAGCTTGAGTTACAAATTGGTGATTGGTGGGGCGTTTTGTTGATTAGCGATCGGTTAGCCGCTCTAGCATTCGCTATCAGTATCCGTTCGCAATGATTCATGGCGGGATTCGTGTGTGCAGCTCATTTTCCGAGATCATTACGTTATTAATTGGATGAGTCGGGCCAATATCGCGGCATTGTGCACACCTCACCGCTGCAGCGGCCTGACAGCCCAACAAAGGATTTCACAACAATATTGAATTTAGAATCCATAGCGCAGACTTTGTTGTTGTTAATTATACTTCAAATATTTGCACTGTACAAAGCGTTCAACTTTATACTCCACTCACACACAAGATAAAATTATACCACTAATACATTGCAGCAATTTCGTTATGCATATTCAAAGTGAATATTTTTAACCACAATTTCAATTAACGTTTAAATTGACATTTTACTGGAGCACTTTGTGGAAGGTTTCTGCTACGATGACGCTTGGTAGAGAAGAGCAATATATCGTAAGAATGCGTGTAATTCTCGCGGAAAGCTATTGGTAATTAATATCAGTGAAGAGGCTCGCCCATTGGCTGCCTTCCCGCCTTCCATTTGTTCTAAGGAAGTTGTTTTCCTCCAACAAAATCCATATATCTTCCATACACGCCCTTTTATTATCTGCAGTCAGAATCATACGTTATCCGTCTTTAGTCCCGATCATACCTATCAATTTACCACGGCCGCCTTCTCATTTTCGCGCCGTTTACTCTGCTACCATCCATTCTTTTGTCATTCCGCAAACTTGGTAAGCGATCGGCATTTTTCACGGAATAACGAGTTTTGTTTTCCGGGCTTTCGGTGCTCATCTAATGCACTCTGTGAATTATGCATGCACATTTAATTAACCTGGATAAAAGCCTCCGGGCAAAGGAAGAAAATCCTCTAATATTAACGTGCTACACGAAAACACTAATTACAACTAATTAACTAACTTAATAATTTGCAAAATCGAAATTAAATTAAATTTTAAAAATCTCTTCAGTTCTACACATTTCCAGTCTCTAGCAGTCAATATACATACATTTTCCCTGTTTTTTTTACTTTATACCTTAGTATTTTAAATAATATATTACCTACCTAGGTGTATCAAATTTTATAACATTATTTGTAAATATTTTTATTATATTATCATATTATATCAACAATTCATTTACGTCTAATAATATTTGTAAAAATCTTTAATTTAGATTATAATGAGCTTAAAATACATTTAATTATATCTTTAATTGGTTACTAGGTGAGTATTGTAGATTTAAAAATTTATTTCTACCTTATAAAAATAATGTATATGTAAATATAATTAGAATAAAGGCTGTTGTTGTTGGATACTTATGCTTACAGAAAAATAACTTTTAAGTATATATTGTTTTTGCGTGATTTTACTTACTGATATATACCGGAAAAAGTCGAATCAGACCTGCTCTGTTTAAAAAATCTCAATCAATTCAATTTTTCAAAATTTCATTTTATCTAATTCGGTAATTAATTTCAAAATATTAAGAAGAAAAGAATAATTATTACAGTTCTATTACCTTTGTGTACCTTATAGACACGCCCAAAATTAAAATAAGCTGTTATGAAAATTTATTTGTTTATAAAGAAATATTTTGATCCCATAATTCTTTTAGGTTTGTACCGCAAAAGAATATATTACCATATTTGCATGAAATAATTCAGTAATTAGCGCTGAAGGCAATAAAAAATTAATAGGCTTAATTTACGATTTTCCAAACAAGTTTTTTGTCCACGCCAACCTTGTTCTTGTCACTTAAATTTTCTCTTGTTATTCAAAGGCTCTGATCTGAAAAAACTGCTTTCATAAACGATCTGAATATATCAACATTTTGTTATCGAATTCTAGCTCCATGTTCGGGATTTTCTTAACGGAATAAATTTATTGGTTTCGATAACATCGCGATCAGAATTCAACTCACGTTAATAATTAATTTGTTAGGAGATATTTACAGAGAATCATTTCATTCCGAGAGAGATAAAATGAGAGAAAATATTTCGCCGGTAGCAGTAAATTAAATAATAATCTAGTTTTAAAAATTCTGACACAAAAATGTCACTGTAATATATGTTTCCTTTTTAAGTAAATTAAGATGTTTTTTATTTAGTCCAAACAAAAAATACGTTACATAATAGTGTAGAAATATATTTTCCGTTTCTAATTCATAAAATAAAGTATTTTAATTACCAACGATATTACCATCATATTTCAAAATAATAATATTTTTTTTTTGTCTACTATAAATAAGAGGAATTTTACCGATTTTGATATTTCGAGTTTTTAACAGATGATTATGAACTTTCGTTGTTTACAATACTACAATTTTAATGACTGTCAGTTTGTCCATCAGCATTTCATTGTCTCAAGATAACAACTTTTGGTATAAGTAAATCGGAAATGGAAATGTATTTTTAAGTTCTGTGATAGAGGACTTATGATGTCGAAATCGGTTGGAGTGGAAATAAAACTTCCATTCGCTAGTTATACTTTAGGAATTTTTTATTATTCTTTTCATGTATCAGATATTAACGGATGAAACAAAATTCGCTGCATTTTATTAATATTTTTTTATGTTGAATCAATAGAAGTGTTATTAAGGAAATATATTAATAAAATTGAAATTTTAAAATTTTATGAAGTCTAGTTTGATTTCAGATTTAATTCCGGGTAGAGAAAAGAGCTATTTAAAAATAAATTTGATTAAAAAAGTCATTAATCGCAATGGCTGGTAGATTAAACAGCAAATCCAATCCCGAGAACAAAGTAACGCTGATAAAAAGCGAATAGTTTGACAAAGCCAAAGTAATAATTTAAAAAAGAATAAATCTGGATCATACGTAGTTTAAATACAGCAACATTCATTCGGGCAAAAACGTCGCAAATAAAGCAAAACGCGCAAAGCTCAATATAAACCTCAATGAATTCTTTCATTTCCATGTTTAAAATCTGAAATCAATAAATCAAATGCTGTGCGGGCTCATCCGCTTATCCGGCCCTCGTGAGGAATTACCGCATAACCGGGAGATAAACAAAATATTACTCTGCGCCCATAACAACAAGGCCATTAGGGCGGAATCGAACAACGGGCCTGGCGAGTACATGTGAGAATTTGAATAATTACAACCAGAAGAGCAGAATAATAAGATCAAGAGCAGATTATAACCCCAGACATGGCGCGCAATCGATAAAACTCTAAATGGAAACTGAAATTGTTACCACACCGATGGACACAGCGCGTCAATACAACACGAAAATGTAAAGCATAATGTGTTTGTCACCATTCGGATGCTCCAATTTCTCCCATTCTGGTACTAATAATTGCTATTCTACAGTGCTTTAGTTACTGTTCTAATTGCTTGTAGTTGCTCTATTTATTTGCAGCAGACTTTAGTTCCTAGTAGTCAGAACCGTAAGTAGGATTCTAGGGTTTTGGGCGCCTGTTGCAATTATTTAACATATGGAATCTCATTTGCCATTGTTTTATCTTGTTTGTTTTTACTAAAAGATTGCGGACCGAATTTTTCGACGTCCTACTGAAAGAGGTTAAACTGCACTGTACTTCAAATAAAGTCAAACGTAAAACTAGAAAGATATAAAATGAAGCAGCACTAGAAGGAGATTGAAATCTTTGCAGAAGAACAGAAGTTTGGTATGTCCTTCCTATACATTAGTTTCTCGAATGATGCAAACGTATAGAGACTTGTAGTTATTCTAGAAGACCTGGATAAAGTCAAAATCGTGCATAAACTCTTGGTCGTTTCTTAAAAGTTCCCGTCTTGAGGCAATGTGCTTTATTCTACATACACATTAATAAAATAATCCCATCGTAATTTAATTTGTTGGTTATATTTTTTCAATTGATATTATAATCATATTTTCTAATAGGGTTCACAAAAGACTCGGTAGTAGCTGGTAAAATTGTTGCAGCTATCTGTAGATAATTATTTGTCAATATTTAAAAAATAGTTTCAAACTTTGGCCCCTAAGAATTTTGAGCTTCTGGCGTATGCCACCTTTGCTACGCTCTTCATTTTTAAATATTCGTTTCGATTGTACTTATTTATGGTCCCGTATAAGTAATTGCTCTATATATTTTTCTAAATGCTTTTCTTATTCCCGATATATTTACTTTAATTTTTATTGAAGTTCTATTTAAAGTAGACATGTTGTGCCACATATGAAAAATTTTAGATAAAATGTAAAATCTATTTTATACTGTAACTTCAATGAAAATCCATGTAGAATATTGTCCCACATATTCATAAAAGAATCACTAAGCTAATAAAAGTCAAAGCTTGCACTTAACGTGAGTCTTTAGAAAAAGCTGACTTTGCCATCCTTTGATATGATTAGGGGTGCAATGCTGTAAAGGATGCAGCGCTGTTCATCTGTTTAACCAGCCCACTCGATGCGAGGGTCCATGCTGTAATTATTAAAGTGGCTTGTCCCCCATCCAGCCTTCTGGATATTTAATATAATTTATCGTACAATTAAACAGGTGGCGATGTGCGGGCACGATCATCGTTTTCCCGAAGATGTTTTCATTTCACTGCCTTTCACAAGTCCTTCTAATTGAGTAGGAGGAAATACCTCTTAACCTGAATTTAATTTTGGCTATTTTCTGTTTTTACAATATTTAATTAGTCTATCATTTTGTGTTGATTCTTTATAATCCTTATAAAATTATAGCATTATTGATGCTAAATTTATATCTTACCGGTAGAGAATTCTAATTACGTCTAAAATGACGAAATGATCATTACTACATAAATTCACAAATATTTGCTTACTTAATCTTTAAGCCTCTCGATACTTTCGAGCGAGAAGTTACTGGCGGGGTTGAGTCTTACGTTATTTCCATATATTATTGTCTTTTCTCATTTCGTCTTCCCACGTCTTTCTTGGCCTGACTCTTTTTCCCTTGTGGTTCATAAACTTTTCTTGTTACTCTTTCTCATGATATTCGTTTTAAGTGACCAACACATTTTAATTGTCGCAGTTCTATTTTTTCTTCTAAATGTCTTATTGTATTATTATTTATTTTTCTTAGTAATCTCATTCCTGTGGCTTCCATTGTTTCTCTGTTGTAGTTCATATCTCTGTCTCGTATGTTAAAGTAGGTGTTACTGCTTTTTTCTTTCGGGTATCTCTTTTTTGTTAAGGAAATTCACAAATAAATTAAATTCACTTATATTTGTACTGTAATTCATTTGAATTAATTTTATGGGTACGTTTTATGTCTGATTGTTGAGATTCGCGTATATTTATTGGAGACTT
This sequence comes from Stenolophus ochropezus, assembly GCA_035578165.1. NCBI lineage: Eukaryota > Metazoa > Arthropoda > Insecta > Coleoptera > Carabidae > Stenolophus > Stenolophus ochropezus. The sequence goes on along the minus strand of JAQOWZ010000001.1, from coordinate 14,075,384 downwards.
TGAATAACTTTCCTTAAATTTTATTGAGAGAAACGAATGCGCTGGGTGATTGAATAAGGGATGTGGAGACACACATCAGTGGAAACATATCGGGATAGAAGTCGTTGGAAGTCAGCAAGTTTTAAAAATACCGATAAAATTTCAAATATCTCGGCTAGAAGGTAATGAATACAAATGGATCTAATAAAGTTACGGCATAATGATGAAAAATTACACGGAATCTATCTGGATTTAGGGCGACTAGCACACGCTCGTTTATTATGTTTTGATCAAACTACATCATTCTCCTCCGGAATAATTTTTTCACCGTTTGCACTTCAAATAAAGTGATCCGCACCATATTTCATGATTTGCGCCGTTGCTTTTCACGTTATTTGTAGGCACTCGTTTTAATTAATTCTAAACTACCTCTACACGTACTGAATGTTTATTTGTTTAATACAATTTGAAAACTATTAATTATTTGAATATAATTTTCAATAATTTTTAATCTGTGATGAAAAGACTGAAGCTTTAAATAAAAGAAAAATGTGGTTTTTATTTCTGGCCCCTTCTTGTAATTTTAGCATTAAATTTTGTTGATTTTCATTCTAGGAACAAATTCAATAAGCTAAATATGTAATCATTCCTGTTTAAAATATTAATTTACGATTCTACAAAAAGGATTTAGTTGAAATGTGGAGAGGAACAAAGTAATTACGAGGTAATATCTGAACAAAAGACGAATAATTATAAAGCCAACATCATTCAACAGTCTTGTTAAATACACAATGAAGTACCGAGAATATTTACAGAAAATGCGAATGGAATAATTCCACATTTTTAATGGATGCTTCTTGGAAGTAAAAATTATGCACTTTGAAACAAATAAACATCACTTCTCAGACGGAGAAAAATAAAAAATTCTAATATAAAGTGCATTTACGTTTGCTATGGCAAATTTGTAATTAATTACTTCTAAGTGAGATTATTTCTACTTAAACAAATCTTTTACATCATTTTAGCAACTTTTTTATGTTGTTACATTTAATTTAATTAAATATTGAAGAATCTAGATAAAATTTGTCATTAGGACTTAGGGAAATTTTGATGTAAAATCTATTATGAACTATAAGTTAAAATTTTCAAGGACTCAAAAACAAAAGCAAATATTTTTTCTTCACACGTTATAAAAGTAACATGTTTTATAACGAGACTGACAAAGTTGAAGTTTAATTTCTACTCCATCGGACTACAATTGTTTAAATAAATAAGTTTCCATTGAAACTTTGTAGAATCAACAAATAAAAAATATCTTGTAAAATAGAAACCTGTAATATCATCTTAAATGTTACTATAAAACTATAGATAACTTAAGAATAAAGTTACTAAAATCATATACAATTAATAGATTAATGGTCGAGTAGTGAATTATTTCTTAAAATATCATTTTTTTGAGAAAAAATAGTATGTCATTCAGAATAAAAGTGTCTTTGTGTGCCTCGCATGCAATTATCCGACTCGCTTCATTCGTCGTGCAAACTTACACACTCACCACACAAAGTATCACTGTTACTCTTAATAACACAATATATTATTAGTTTTAATAGAGATATGAAAAACGGACTGTACAATTGGTAGAGTTTCTATGACTACGAATTAGGATATCCATGACGACAAAATCAGTGACATTTACAGATGAACATGAATAGAATTAATGCTTGATAAACTCTTTGAAAATTGTTGTGCTACATTAAGAATAGGTTTTTTTTAAATACAACTTAAATAAATATTTGGAAATTTGCTTTCAAGTGGTTGAGAACATACGATATAGGTATTTTTGTAACATTCGTCTTATTTATTTACATCTGCACATCTTATTAAAATTGCAAGTCAGTCGTAAATGCATCTGGGAGAAAAATTCCCCTATAAATATGAAATAACTGTAACATGAAAGGAGGAACTAGTGCTTATTTATTTATCTTCCGTTTGAAATATACTATAACTACATCTTTTATTCCTCATTGTATTGTTGCATTGCTACAGAGCTGCGCAAACATATTTTTTGCTACGCGTTCATGAGAACTAGAAATCATCAGTTTTGTCGGTGGGAGTCCCAGTGAATTATTCAGAGCATAGATTCATGCATCTGCGCAATGTTTGGTGCGGGCATTTATTATTTAAGCGCTAGCGCGAAGACGAAAACATCGGCAAGATATGTGCCCGGTGTGAACAATATTCACGAATTTCACTATTTATTTTCATAGTACAATCACACTCAACACCTACGGGACGAACATTTTTCTATGAGTTTGAAATTTTAATTCCAACTGCCTACACAGAAAGTTGAGTTTTTGAACAGAACAAATAGTGCTTTTACTTATTCTTTATACGAAGTAAAGACGGCATATCTAGCATAACTCAAAAATAGTTAACCGTAGAATATTGAAATATTGTATATAGGACTGTTATAACATCTAATCGGCATTGCCAAAAGGGAACTTTGCTCGAAGAGTTTTTTGAATGTTCCGCGTAACTCAAAAACGATTAGCTGTAGAATGTTGTAATTTTGTAAGTGAGACTGTTATAATAACTAGTTGTTCATATCTTGTTTTCATTGCAATCGGCAGTTTCATTCATTAATAATAAAAACTGCACTCAGTTTAAAAATATGCACAATTCTAGTGTAAAATTTTCGAAAAATATCTAAACTTTGGTAATTACAAAAATTACTATTATACTGTACCAACTCATCCAGAAATATATCACTTACGTACTCTACAATAGTGGTGTGGGTTGAGTTGTCCCTGTAGGTATCAATTATCAGGAATTAGGTAACATTTCTAGAGAAAATAAGAAGTCCTCTTAATAGAACCTCAGCCATACATAGAACATTAAAAATTTGAGTATTAATGTATTTCCTATTTTGATGTTTTGTGAATCTGAAACTTTTTCAATAAAATCGTACATTAAAATTCAAACCAGCGATTTATTTTTACACCGAAATTGAAACCAGAACGGTTAATGAAATAGCTTCCAGGTCAGTGTATTTAATTTTTATAGAGCATATATAAAATTTTTATTAAATGTTCATAAAACAGCAATATAGAAGGAGTTAATAAAGGTTATTTGCCCTTGTCTGTACAATGATAGAAGCAATGAAACGGTAATTGCAAATATTATCAATAAAGCTAAGCGATATCTGCGAAATTTAAACAAGCATAAATTTCGAGATCAGCAGTTGTTTGATTTATTGCAACATAGCTACAGTTTAATCTGTTTAGTTAGTTCTGTAATTCATTTGTTCCGTTCAAAGCGTCAGCTATTTATAATTTCCACCAATCAATGATGCTGCAAATTCCTCCAGCCTACATCATCAGTTTCAAATTAATTATCTCACCTTCAATGCGACATTTTCTTATTTCTCATTTTACAAATAATTTTCGGTGATTAATTGAGACTATCGGTAAATGCGTCACTCGGGAAATCACCAGCTGACGAGATCGGACAAATGACAGTTCGGAGCAAATAACTTCATAAAATTTAAAATACAAATTTTGGGGTTAAACTTACTTTTCTCAAACGATGGCAGTGAATGTAGATAATTTTCGTGGACTTGATGTTCTGAAAGCAAAAAATAAAATAAATTAGAAATTGTTATTATATTTATTTCTTATATACTTGTAAACCGTTACATGTTGTAAAAATAACTTGAATTAAGTGGTATTTATAATTTTATTGTTGATTGATTGATATTTACAAAAGGAATGTTTTTTTTCTGTTGTTGTAATGAAAACTTGATCCAATGAATAACAGTGCAACAATGACAACAAATATATTAGCTACTTATATGCTATTTACTCGGCCACGGGTATCTAAGATACTGCAACATTTTTGGGGGTAGCTGAGATGCTACAAGCTATTAACCTGTAAAAATTTTAGAAATTATTAGTTGCATTATTTACATTTTTGAAAATTGTGTTTTGTAACTGTCTTAAATTTTTTTAACATAACATTAGAAACTGTCATGCATTAGTTATAGTTTTAATTTTATTTACAAGTGAACAACAAAACAAACGGATCGTCAGTCATTTTCCCTTATTAGCAGTAAAATTTGTTTTATTTTGCTAATAATGTAAAATCTGTTATGCTTCTAACAAAAATTAGATTATTCTTTGATGATACTCAATATCAGATATAAAATGCTATAATTGACAATCTAAATGGAGGCTGGTTAAATTTTTGGTTGTGCACTTTTAAAGTTAATGTAATATGAAATTTATTTCGTCAGATATCAAAATTTATCTCTGGGTCTCCAAAATGTGTGATTATCGAAAAATAAACAGTTCCGAAATGGTTGAAACGATTTTTAAACGCCAAAATATCATATGGAATTATAAGGACATCAGTTGTCCTGACAAAGTTACCAACGTCATGAAAAGCGAATATGACTGCGCATATTAATCGAAGCAAAAAATTGAAAATTCATTAGTAATTAATTTTTTTCCGGAGATATAACGAATCGGAAAAAATGTGTCAATATCGGATGTAATTGGGTTATATGTCAACTAGTTTATTAAAATTTCTGATTGCTGTTGAAACAGTCAGAAATCACATCGGCTACAGCCAAATAATCTGATTTTAATTGCCATCATACAAATACACAAATCCATATCTCGTAGCTCCTCTAAAGGTACAGAAAATATTCAAAGTTAATTACAAACAAAATGTTCTATTTTCATAATCACCTGAGCAAAAATTTTTTAGATAGGATAAGGCTTCAAGTATAGCAGAAACTGCAAGGGATTTACATCATATACTGTATTCTTAACCAATCGGATATAGCAGTGTATTCATTTGGTTAATAGTGGAAGATCGCACACTCCATATTTGTTTAAATTCAATCTAATCTAACTTAACCTGCCCTTTCGGACATCAACCGACTTTATTGTTTTGACTACAATGAGAAAACTGTTGAAAAGTTTTTCGGTAGGAATGTAAAGGTAATAAAATAACAGCTATAGTAAGAATAGTAAGAAGTACATATACAAAGCAATTGGGTGTCCCAAGGAAATGAACAACTCGTCTAATCCTCCACAAGAAACAAATGGGCCTTTTATGTTTCTGAATTTTACAAAAAGAGCAGATAACAATAAAAGCCGGCCATTTAACATTCAGTCAGTAATGACGGACGTGTTTCGCTCTTATTGGAGCTCATCAGTGTAGTATAACAGCTAAAATGTGTACACTATTCCGAGCTGTAGCGACAGCCATGGCTATCCCCCTTAGGGATATTCTCTTAGATGGATGGTCTAGAGACGTAAGTCTCCGTCATTCGACCAATCTAATTTGCGAAGCAAATGGCTTTACAAAAAAAATAAAAAAGAATTTACATTTAGAGAATTACAGTAAAAGAAAAAAGTGGTTTATTCGCCTGACCAGAAAATATATTAAAAAGGAATTTATTAGGAAATCAAAAAATATTTAACAAGGACAAATTTAAAAAAAAAATTTTTTCGTCTTATCCTTCCAAAACCGCAGTGCTATCTTTCTAGGCATAAGGAATCATCCGGTCATGTTTGGAAGGACAAACCGATCGTCATTATATTTTAAAACATGAATGTGGATAAATTAAGTGCTCTGTATTGTTTTATTGAACAACTAATAATTTTATCATCGTGAAAGAGTATTGATTGGTGAAAGAGGCTGATAAAAAATTCGTGTTGCGTCAATGTCAAAGAGTTTAAAAATTGAAAAGGTCAAAGTTGGGGAAGTTGATTACAAATGACGATGTTAACAAGTCGTCAAGTCAAGTCGGAAAAAGCAGTAAACATCGTTAATTAATTAGGTAATTGAAATCGACAGGGCAGGCGGTTTATAAGAAGCTGGTGCCGAAGCCGAAGCCGTCTGGGGGTTTCTTAACGCAACGAATCTAATTAAGTAAACAATATGCGCGATGTTCCGGGGTCAGCGCGCCTGCAGTTGGCGTAGTGCGGCCTAATTAACACCCCAATTAATTTCCACGCGAGTTTACGCCCGGCTGCGATTGGAAATTACTGATCAATCAGGAACCGGCCGCGAATTCTGCGGCCAATTAACGTGACACTACAGATTTGTTTGGTCGTGCGAGGAAATGTCTTCGACAAATGCCTGTCAATCGCAACCCCAATTATCTCCGGAGTTTCAGGTTCCATGGCTTGCTGGATGCTGATGCTGAGCGCTCGCCTGTCATTAAGGCTTTCATTACCACCGGCTCAAACATCGATCACGAGTTTTAATAAACTACCCCGCTCGCGATTGACACTTTTTCCCTTCTACAACTCCGCCAAATTTAATTACTAATCAAAACGATTTGCGCCAGCAACGCCAATTACACCAATTCTCAATTGTATTCAATCCTTAACTCATCCCTTCATTGTAGCTTCTCAAATTCAATCATTTTATTAAAAAACAAAAACTTACACAACAATCATCTAACAGCTATGTTTAAAATTATACTTAAGGTCGTGTGCCGTACGAATTAACAAATTTTCGTATAGCAAAAAAATAGAATTAAGAAGATGCATGCAACTATTTGTTTTTGGTAGTTTCATAGCAGGGAAACATTTTTTTTTACTATTATCTTTCCTTCTTTCTTCTTACGGAACTGAATACTGTTAGATTAAGTTGACCATAGAAGAACTAACTGAGAAAAATATAAAAATATTTTGACATGGGTTTTAGTAAGAATAATACTAATTTTTAAGAGACATAACAAAAATTTTGACAGAAAAGAATATATTCTGAGTAAATTACATGAATGTAAATTATATATTTAAAATTCCCGAGAAAAAATAAAACAACAAAATAATGAAAACTAAAACATGTGATTTGATTGATTGATTTGTGTTTTTTCGTCAAAATCTCGTAATTTGAAAATTGGTATGGTGAGGTTGGTCTAGTCGAAGATATACTTTGTTCTACTTATTTCTGTATCTTCCAATAGATTTAAAGGTCTAGTCGGGTCCTTACTTACGTATGTTTATCAAGGGAGTTATACGCCAAAAATAACAATATAAATTCTGCATATTATAAAATTATAAAGGTTCATATTATCTCCAGGTAAAATTAGTGAATTATACATTGTACCGCACTCTCGATAGGTACTAGTTTCGATAAAATATTCACGGAATTTGTTTTTATAAAATGTAACTTCCTTTTTCACATTAATCATTAAGCCTTATAAGGGAAATGAAGTCAAATGTATTATATATTGTATTAGTATTGTTAGAAAGAAAGTTGATACTTCATATTTTAAAATAATAAGAAATGAAAATTGAAAAATTAAATGGATAAATATTTTAGGCCGCAAACTTGTAGGCATAGGCGGCAATAAATCCTTGCCTGCATTAGAGAAACACTTTACAATACGTTATACATAATTTAGATAAATGAAGATGATACCTTAGAAATACATTTCATTTAGTTTATTTCGCTGTGCTTCTGCGTTTGATGTTAGTTACATGTCGGTAATAAAGAGCGGAAGTATCGGGGGTTGTGTGAGTCGCAGGGAATTAGGCGTTCCACCTCGTGTTTGAATTTCATCTGGCCGCCTGTGTAAATGGAACGAGAACGTGAAGGGTTGCAGAGATCGGGTTGCGAGCCATTCGATATCTCTGTTATCACAGTAAAAGATTATACCTAGCTGTGTCAACAACAAGCGTTTCAATTTGGCCTCTTCGATTTTTACTAAATATAGACTATCCAACCAAGATTATCTCTGTGCGAATTTTATCCCCGTTTTATTCTTCTACGCTATTTTTGTATCACAGTTCTTTGAACTTCTTGTCATTTTTTCCATAAATAAATATTTTTCAAGGGTTGTTTTTATTTCTATTTATGGAACGGTACTTTCTGTAATAGCTATTAAAATACCTAGGATAGTTATGAGTGTCATTACCGCTGCTGATGTGAATTGAATTCCGCGCTCGGAGAGCGAGGATTTTAAGACATCTAAGGACTGTTACGATTCTTAACATACCTGGGGGTCTATTCTAATTGATAACAAGATGTGAGGTTGTTATCGATAATGACGTTGATGACGTCATAAGACTTGTTATCCGTATCAAGACCACATCAAACCTTTACGTCATTCACGACATCACATGAGACTTTTAACAAAAATCGCCTGGGAGATAACAATACACATTGAGTATATCACGTTGTTATATGAATTAGAATAGACCCCCTGATTTGTTCATGAGTTTGCCGGTTTCACGTTATTAATAAATATTATTTTATAAAATTCTCTTGTGTGTAACGCTTTCGTGATCAAGTCTATATGGGTTGATATGATATGACAATTGTCCCATGTTATTTAAACTATTTTCTATTCAATATAATAACCAATTACAAATCAAGATTTTCGATATTTGAACCAATCAGAACATACTGACAGCGATAAATGCATAGTAGGCGAAAATTTTCAGAAACATACAGCGACAATTGCATTGGTTTGACATTGACATTTAAAATACCAAACGGCGGACAAAATTGCAAATGTGATTAACTGAACTTCTAATTTTTTAGTAATTATAAACTTTGTTTGACACTCGAAACGTCCAATTTAAGTAAATAAAAAATGTTATTGTGAATTCACAGACCATTTCTAAATTTTTTCAAGATTAAACAAACAAGATTCCAGAATAAAAAACCAATAAAAAAAATAAAGCCCAGTTTTTAAAGTTCTATTGTAATTGGACATAGCTTTGCCAACGCAAAGAAATTTCAAATGAAAATGAGAATTTATAGTTTTTTACAAAAAATGTAGTGTGAAGTTATGTGCGTCATTACATTTTTATTTTATGAATTAATATGTTAAGAATTTGAAGACGAAACGGATTAAAGAATAAAGTGATTCCTTGAAGCAATTAAAAATAAATTGGTTCGTTCTATAATAATGGCGATGATCCTAGCAAGGATTGTATTAAATTTGAGTTATGAAAGGATATCTAGCCTGATCCTGATGCAGTGCAGCGGAATGAAAGGCAAGGCTCAGCCCAAATCCTCGTCCGTCAAACCATTCTTTCTTAATATCGCAGAATAGCCTCCGCAAACCGAAACGAAATTATCAGCTAATTCTAAAACGCTTTCAGATCTAAATTAATTCAATTGCCAATCTAAATTTCAAATGAGTTGCGTAAAAAATTGGAGAAAATAAAAAGAATATGAAATTGGAATTTAATATCGACGTGAACAGAGCAGGATAATTGGTAATTTGGGAATTACAATTCATAAAATCACTAGCGTATTACAAAAAATAAAATAATGTACAACATAAAAACCAAAATATAAAATAAAATTGAGAATATAAATTTCACCGTATTAAATAAACTGTATCCTTCATTAGTATCATTAATTAAGGACGTATTAACTACATTAAAGCAATTTGCCAATATGTATTCCCTTTAATGTAATTTTGCTTTGTTATATATCCTCTTACTATTGACATTTTCAAAAAAGAGCAAAGTTATGTCGCGTTGTGATTAAAAATTCTGTTTCATATTTGAATTAATAATGCTTTTACCAATATCAATACGCATTTGGTTCGGAATATTAATATAAATATATTAGTTATCATCATAAAACCACATCAATGCACAAAAATTAAACATTGAATATATTCATATTTACTTACAATTAGCGACGTATGCAACACATGAAAATAAATATATTGTGCAAAATGAATATGTGAAATATAATATTTGCTTGTTTTTTGACTGTCTGAAAATACAATACATACTAATATACATACAGGGCCGTGCCAAGGCAGGGGCGAGCGGGGCCCCGGCCCAGGGCGCAAAGTCAAAGGGGCGCAAATTGACGTAAGATGCAAAAAAAAAAACTGAAAATGATCTAAATTTATTATTTTATTATTACCTTTAAGAGTAGTTTTTTAAACTCATACAGAACGCCAAACTGCGGTGTCTTTTGCCTTTGTATATTGTAAATTTAGTAGAATCGACGTATTATAGCAGATGTGATCGTGATAATTAGTGGCGGCCGCTAACAAAGATATCGGTTAGTACTTAGTAATATTAAATAATAAAAACGTTTCATTTTCCGTAAATCATTATTTCTTCCGTCAGAGAAACCGGCAGAATGATTTTGTGTGTTTGCGAATTTGATATATACTTGAGTATTCTATTCTAGCTTTGAATTTGTGTAGTTTATTATTTTCATTTCAGAATTTTTGTTGTCTGTTTGGTTATATTTATATTATTTTATTTCGTGATAATAGATTTTTATCTATTTCAAATTAAGTCTTTATCTTGGGTATGTTTTATTATATTATTCACTCTCTATTTTTAATTAAATATATGTATATTACTCCAGATATATTTTTACATTCAAGCCAGTAAATAATATACTTGCACGGTCCTGGATAGGTTAAAGATAGGTAATGGTTGCAAAGAAGCTGTCTTGCTCTGAATTTCCAAAATTAAGCAAACAAAAAGAAGAAGAAAGATTAAAATTAGCTGAAAATTTTGAAAAATGGATGACACAAGCTTCTACATCTTTAGAAAATATTTCTGCCTCTGCTGATGTAAATACAAGACCATCCACCTCTTCCGAAAGTACTTTTGCCACTGCTGACATAAATGCCGGACCATCTACCTTTTTCGAAAATATTTCTGTTACTGATAATATAAATCCAATAAATTTTGCTACAGAAGATAATTTAATGAAATTTGATTATAATAATCCATCATCTTGACTGGATCATATTGACGATAAATAACGTACTATTTTAGTAGAGCGTGGTCCCGACTAAGGTTTTTGTTAGTTATAAATGTATGTATATAAAATACTAAATATATGTATCTTAGTATATTTTATATTCTCTTCTCATTATTGTTATTGAGAAGAAGTTGCAAATAACAATATTTGCCCCGGGCGCAAAATTGGCTAGGCACGGCCCTGTATACATATACAGGAAATGAAACATTATTCTAAACACAGTTTTTAGTAATATAATATATTTATTTTTAATTATGATATTTTATAATTTTATACAACTGAAAAAATAAACCAAAACAATTACATTATTGAATTTAATTTAATTTATTGGTCCAATCCTATATTATTAATAAACAATATATTAGTAAGTCATAGGCCGTATTGTTTTGGGAAATTTGAATCCAAAAATCAATTTATCGTAAACGTACCAGGGTTGGTACCAAATAAGCAATCAAATTTTACAGTTGGTGAAAATTTTGATCAGTTAATTTAAATTCTTAGTTATAGTTAGTTATTTTAGTTTTTCATTTTAACCTATAAAAGATATAACTTCTGAGAGAAATAGAACGAGAATGCAATGTAAACAAAGATAGAAAACAGGTTCAACTCACTAACCCAGCAAAATAGCTGGGCGAGTTGAATCAGTTCAGGATCAGTTCTGGGTTACTTCAAACGTACCAAGTAAACAGAGTTAACCTACTAGGTTCCTTAAAAAGTCTCAAATTAATACGGCCATAAATATAATAACCGAAGAAAATGTGCTGCCCACATCAAGTGATGATGACTTCTTATTCGTAGCCCCCTCCTTTAAAATCTTGAGAACAGAACCATCCAATATTCTTCAATTTCACTATGCGATATCCCCAATGATTTCTTTCTTTTTGTTTGGCAAGCCGCACCTCATCAGTTTGTGCAGAGTTAAAAAAACTTACATAATAAATAAACAACATATTAGTAAATCATAAATATAATAATGAAAGAAAATGTGCTGACTACATAAAATTTTTTTTTCAAGAATTTCCTTATTCGTAGCCCCCTCTTGAAATCTTGAGAACAGAACCCTCCAGTATTCTTCAATTTCACTGTGCGATATCCCCAATGATTTCTTTCTCTTTGTGTGGCACGCAGCACCTCATCAGTTGTGCAGAGTTAAAAAGGGTGACATTTCGCGGATTACAATAATACCCCGGCTTGTTTGCTGGGGTGACACTGCGGGGTGAGCCATTATGACACGCGCTATCTGGAGGGGAGGCCTGTGTGTGGTCAGGTGTGGTTGCGGGTTTGATTTATGTAATTACGGGGTTTGGTTGTGCTGGCTACGGCTTTTTATACACTTATTTTAAGCCGGATTAATTCACAAGGGGGTGCTTTTATTTTTCGGGGTGTTTTTGCATTTTAAATAGAATACGAACAATTCCAATTATTTTCCTTTGTATATAGATAATTATTTTTATTTATTATTCTAATAAAATACGACTAAAAACGAAAGGGAATTAATATAGTAAACCGATTTACTAACTTAAATTTTATGCAAGATAATAAATTAATACAATTGTTAGTCATAATTTTTAAGAAAATATTTTTTTTCTGGGTTAATCGCTTAGATATCAAAGTGTTCTTAACAATTTACTCTACTGAAACCAGAGCACATCTCAGAGCAACTACCTGTTTGTTGTTATCCAGTTTCAGTAGTCAGAATTAAAGCAAACTATACAGTACCTATACTCTAATTCTTGGTCCACTTAAACCAGGCCAGCAACCAGTGTAGTAATATGCTCTAAAAGGTGATTGAAAACCTCAGAATGCTCTGATTGAAACCATAGTACAATCCAGAGCAGTAATCTATTCTAAAATGTGATCCAGAGTCATTAGGCCAAGAATTAGAGCAAACACCTCAGAATGCTCTGATTCTTCCTTCACTGTAACCATACCACAAACCCGAGCAGCTATGTGCTACATAATGAAACCCAGTTGCAGTAGGCCAAGAATTAGTGCAAACACTTCAGAATGCTCTGAATTTTGAACAACTGCACTAAAAACCAGAGCACAAATCTAGCTTTAATAGGACAAGAATTAGAACAAATATCTCACCATGCTCTGATTTTTGATTTACTGAAAACAGAGCACAATTCTGAGCTATTACTGCCGTTCTTTCATTGGTTAATATTTAATCTTTATTTGCGAATATATTAGCGGGAATTTTGAAACAACATTTATATATGTAGGTATTTTGAGGAATTCAATGGTGATATCGTTAAAGCTGTATCTCACACCCATTTAAGGGTATAGCGCAATTACTCAAAACTGGGTGGTGTTAGAAACATTTTAATTTCTCCATTCGATTCTGCAATCAATCTTCGACTGGATGGTGTATTGATCTACAAACTTTAGGGTTTCTATAAGGGATATATTATTGAAAACAATATGTGAATACAAACAATAAAAATAAAAATTGTTAACTTACAATTTCATTTGACCATTTATGTATGTTGAAGAATATAGATCAGTCGAAATGGCAGTTATTTGACATAAATTTGTATACACCGACTGCTGTCCGATTTTTATCTTTTTAACATCCTTTAAAAATAATTAATATAATCATAGTGGCGAAAAAAACTAAAAGCATATTTTGTTTCTGTTAAATATAAATACGTAGTTATTAAATAGATGTATAAAATAAATTATGTAGGATTATCAAAAAAAAACAACATCCGGCGCATCGTCATGTCATAAAAGTGCAAAACGAAACTTAATTCTCGCTCGTAAAAAGTAAAACACATTTTATAAAACACGGTATCAAATGACAGTCCGTTAAGTCTAGTTTTATAATCCTTACAAGGTTCTGATTTATAGAGAGAGCTCTAACACTTGTTACTGTCGTTAATAGTGCGTTGCGTTAGATAAACTTCAGTTTATGAGAACTTCTAAAAACAGAGTAAATTCCTAACCCTGTTATGGTATTAGCCATTAACTTGCAAAACATCACATTGCACTTATGCAGAAATACTCAAATTTAAATAAAGACATTACTGTAACAGTTTTCATTTCACTCTATATACATGATTTATTACTACACAAATGTTTTTATATTACGTTAAACTACGAAATTAAATTTTTTTATTTTAAATAAAAAAAACATAATCCCTTTAAAATAATATACGGTAATGTAAAAACAATAAAAAATCGAATACAGCTAACAAATTCGACAATTGCGATATAAATTTAGTGTATGTAATTTCCACTACTCATAATGACAGTTGAATTTGAATTTTTATTTATTGTTTATGACAAATTTTCAATGCTTGATGTTACTTCCTATGAAATTTACTGTATTACATCTTTTATTATCATTTTAAAAACGTCAAAAATGCGTAGAAACAAATTTTGTTTTATTTGTTGATATAATCTAAAAAATAATAAAAGCGAGAAGACATCATTCTTACGTATAGCCCTCCTGATTTATTTGAAATTTCACGGAAGCACATCAGTAAAGAATACAGGCTGTAAATTCCCCAATGCAGGAACAGCGGCGTCCGAAAAAGAAAAGAAAAGAAGAAACACTACAGCACCAAACAATAATCGTATATCGCATTAAAAAATATATTACAGTTGTAATGACAATAACAAAAATAAAAAAATGTTTAATTTACCCTGTCTTTTTTCAATATTTAAAATTAATGACCCATTTTTATTGTATTCTTATTTTCGGATTCATTTGAAAACAATAGTAATTAATGAATTTGAAAACAAAAGCAATTTCAATACATATAATATTTTGTTTAAATATTGAATATATTCATTAAAATAAAAAAATAAAAATATTTCAGTATATAGAATATTTTATCAATAAATGAAAACGGTAAAATGAATGTTAACAATAATAATTATCAATTATTTGTTGAACCAATTTATAAAGATTGTAAATATAAAATAGTAAAATAATTTTGGTAATTAATCGTACATTGATATTAAATCTAAAATTATTTAAAACTTCGTATAAATGATACTCTGAAAAAATGTTTAAATTATTAACATTTAAAAAAAATTGTAATATAATTACTTGTTATGTTACTTAAATTAAAAAAATGAAATTTCATATTAGATGACTAAAAATCTTCCATTGCTTCTGTGGGAATTGTTTTATTTTGACTATTTCACTCATAAATTTATAAACCAATCTAAATTCAAGATTCTATCTAGTTAACAAGATTTATTTCGACAAAACACCGTCACAAATAAAATTTTACATTTTTGAAGCTAATAAGATGCTATATTTTACAAGTAAAATTTGTTAGGAGAAATTTTTTTGACGTTTTAAGAATGCCTAAAAACAGTGGAAACATATTATTTGTATATCTGTCAAAGTTGGTTTTTGTGAAATGGTTAAGCGAATACCATTTATGGTTAAATTTTATCCTGACAAATTTGCTAATTTACCACATAACGTTGATAAATTTTTTTTGTCAAAGCCACTCGATAACTTGTAAGGCAACCAGTTCTCGCAATAATCTAAAAAAATTCCAGGAAAAATTAATCACTTATGATATGCAGATAATGAGAATGCTCCATTTTATGGACATTCTCAGTTTTTTAATGATAAAACCTCATTACCACCATAATGATAGTTATATTTTATTGATATTAAAAATGTTATGTTTGAATTGTTTTCATTTGTGAAATATTCAATCAAGTATAATTTGAGATATAAAACTAATCGTAATATTTACCACTCGTTTGTCTGTTACTATGCAACTATTCGTAAAGTTTACTGATAAATTCATGGCTCTCGTTATATTATTTATGAAAATAATATTTTGTGTCAAACTAATTCTATGAAGTCTTAATTTTCTACGTGTTTATTATCTGTGGTACAACATGTCTAGATAGAACAGGATCTTAGAAACATGAGATATTTATTTGTGAGGAAATCTTAATGCGTTAATTTTAATGGATGGACCACTCGAACACATTTTTATTAATTTGGTTGGGGACGCTGAGAATCGAACCCAAAATGTAACTCTCTTAGTTCGAGTCCAGGAACTGAGCCTCCGCTGTCGGTGTATTCTGTTTATTGGGATGTAAAAAATTCTGCCCGCCACTGGGGTGAGCCCATGTCAAGGGTCAAAAGAATTACAGCGTCGTTTTCAGGCGAGTGTATCAGATACTCAAGAAGCATCCGCGCCCAACGAGATACAAAATTGTGTCTTAAATTTCAAGGTAGGGATGAATACCTCAGAAGGGAAGATTTACACGGGGAAAATAGAAAAGGAATTTATAAAACGCCGCCGCACAATTTACTAGCCACATAAATTAACATGGGAAAGGCTGGCAGCGTTCCTTCTCTGATTTTATAAGCGTAAATCATCCCCAGGGATTATAAGGAGTTGCGTGCGTGAACGAGACCTAATTCGGGACTTCGCAACTGGATAACTGGCCAAACTTTGCCAGGAGACCGAGGCCCATTCTAACTTTTATTTCTCTTTATCTTTTAGTTCGCCTGGCCACTGGATAAGGTGGAGCGTTGCTCACGATAGCTCCTATATCATCGAAATATCTTCTTCTATGACTCAGAAACTTCACTTCTATTTTACTAATGATGGTTTTATTTTTTTTTATTTGATTTCATAATTTTTAATTCTGATTTGGATCATACAATCCGTTTAGTTTGAATAAGAATTATTAAATAAACTGATAACCAACAATAAATACAATTAGGGATTAATATTTTCAAATTCAAATATTTCGCCTGCGTTGATTGAACCATTTAGACATATTTTAACATTTTTTGAACCAACACATATTTCTCTTAATGTCAAATATCTTTCATGTGCATTTTTGTTATGAAACCTTAAGTACATGAGGTCATGTTCCATCCAGGAATGTAGTACAGTGGCGGTTTGTAAGTCCGAAAACAGGATAGGCGACAAAATAAGCAAAAATATAAAGAATGTTTATGTATGTAAATAAAATATAATTTAAAGTTTCATTTTTGTTGAAAAATCTAAATTTGAAAAACAGTTCGAAGTGAAGAATACTATTTTAATAGTAATTTTCTTATATTTTTTTTTCTAAAATTGAACAAAAATAAGATATTAGAGAAGTACGAAGGACACTTTTGCTGTAGGTAGACTATCTCCTTAACACCAATACGAAGTACAGGACCAACTACAGAATGGAGATTGTAGACGACGTAAATGTCGCCTATACGTATAGCTTCAGCAGCAATATATGCTACCAGTCCTATATGCAGGTGCATAGCTAGGAACTGTATGGGCGAAGTTTTTGTCGCCTCTAGCACTGCTGAACGTATATTTAGCTAGGGAACGATTCCAATACCGCACTTTTGAGGTTTTTGAAAATATATTTTCTCTTGCAGTTAAATAAATAAAGTATGTATTTTATTTGCTGTTTCAGAAATTAATATTTATTATAAAGCAAAATCTTGCGCCACTGATGTAGTACCACGAATGATAAATATTTAGCTGTATGATCATAGAAACAATAATTCGTCATATTTTTTACTCGCTTTCTACAATTGTTAAAAATATAATATTTAATTTGTTTATCATTCGTCCACAAAAATATTCTTATATTTTTCGTCTTCGCTCCAATGAACTAGAAATTAACATGATACAGTATTCATTAAAACAACCCAACGTCTTATATTTTAATTTAAAAATCTACATCTTAATCGTCAGGATGATATGATGTAGTGGTTCATCATAAAGTGATAGTTAATAATATCTTAATTAAAGAATTCGTTATCATTCTTAAGGGTGTTAATTTTCTTTAACTTTTTTAGTTGTCTTTTTGTACACGAGAAGTGAGATGAGGTGGTGGTTTAATATTAAAACAATGGCTGTGTTATCTGGCATTCAAACAGGTACCCTCATCTTGCAATGTCATCCCCCTTAAGTACCTAATTCTTCAATTCGCCGATCGATCGGTACAAATCGAGGCTGTAGGCGCGGGCGTGGGAAGTGCAGCATCATTTTACATTTTTATTTGACAGGTGAATGAAGATATCGATGTTAGCGGAGAACTCCGCTCTCGACAACCGGGATACATTAGCGCGGGCTCTTGACGCGGCCTTACCGAAGTGCTGCATTCTCATGCACGCTTCCTAGATATACCACTAGTACACAAGTTCCACAGGGAAGAGATGATGTACTTAAACATATCTTCCCTGATGTACCACTATCAACTTGTTTTATACCTAAATTAATACCTTAACGTTAGATGATTAAAAAAAAACTAACTGACTAAAATCTGTGAATTCTCAGATCAATATGACAAAGCATTAAAGCCCAGTTGCACCAGCAAGACTTATAATTAAATTTGTAATCGAAATTTTCAAAACAATATGGAATGGTTTATTAGACATTTTATTTCGATATGATATTGTCCATTTAAAGAAAACTTACAATTTAAGAATATTCCGAAGGGAGATATCTCGAAAGATCACTGACTTACTAATCGGCGAAGTAAACCTCTACAGCCGGGGGTCTCGCTGCTGGTAGTAAGTAGTTTACTTACAAAAAAAGTGCAATTATATATATTTTGTGTAAACCTGTACAATTTTATTGAGAACAAAATCGAATAATACATTAAGCTTCATTCCATTATTGTTATGGATGTAGCTTCTTTTGTTCTAAAAATAAAATAAATGATTTGTGCAAATACAGCAACAAAATAAAAAAAAATATTTCAATCCTGATTCGCCCAAGCATTTAATCCTGCAAAATTGTATGGTATTTGTTTGGTAAACGCCTGTTGTGAAATCAATTCGAGTTATCACTGTTCTTACTATAACATGTAACCGGCCATAAAGACATACTATTAACTACAATTAATTATTTCAAGTTAGATGTTCTCTTGTGAACTGTTAGATGTTTTTTTTGTGATGCATAGATTAGAAAACAAACTCTCTATTGTCCGTGTTAAAAAGGCGGCTTCAGATGGCCAGTATTTGGGCTGAACTGTTATTGGAATGATCGTCTGGAATTTGTTCTGAATTTTACTATAATTCTTTATTTTGATGCGTGTATTATTAGTTTAAAAATTATTTTTCAAAATTAACAAATCTGCTTTAAAAATAAAATTAATCAAGTATCAGTAGTACTAAAAGTTACGAAAACTGTAAACATTTTAAAAATACAGATTTTTTATAAACTTTAATTTACTTTGTCTACAGAAAATTTTATATACATTCATAATTAGAATCTTTTATGTTTAAGATATTTTTGGCCGGTTGCAGTAATACTTTAATTTTACGTTTTTCTTCATCATTGCTCACAAATTTTCGATAGCATTTTTTCTTGTTTAAATGTTATTTAAAATTTAAAGCTTGTTAATGAAATTGGGCATTAGTCAAATTCACTGATGGATATTGAATGATATGATGAAAAACTAACTTGTAGATTTGATGAGGAATCTCAAAACGTGTTTGCTTCTTAATAATTCAAAATACGATTTTTAACACGATCTCTAGATATCTTTAAGAAGAGTTAGGTAAAAGTATTTGTACGTATGATGCTGTTATGATAGCAAGCCAGTGTTTTGAGGAGAAGTTTTGAATGTGAGATCCCGTTTATCCCCTATTCATATTCCCCTTTTCCACTTTCCTAATGATTCCCATACGAGACAATTTCTCAAGTGCTCTTTACATCGAGAACCCTGAGAACCTTGAATCGTCACATCGCACTCCAATCAAAACAAAAGCCTGTGCGTATGCCTACCAGGACTGTTTACTGTCTACTCCCGGAGCTCTTCGATCCAGCCGTTTTCCTTCTGTGTATTGACTGGCGTAAACGTTGTTTCGCGTGCTTTTTATAACTGTTGCTTCGGTTTCGATTCAATTCCCGACGATTATTTACAGATAGAAATGTTTAGATTTGCGTGAGGCAGGGCAATATGTTACGGAGATGGATGAAGGGTATTAGGAAATGGTTAAGTTAATTGACCACGTTCGATATGTCTTCCTCCAAAACACTAAATTCAATATGGAAGATCGTTTTCCCTCACATTTAAAACGCATCATCGTTCTTTCTCCCATTTTTCAAACGGGCAAGAACTATTTTGAAATAAATTTGGGACAATTCTTTGTTATATTTACTTTACTATAAGCACTAAAATAAACTCCTAAAATCGCGATGTCAAGTTTACTATTGTGGACGAGTATTCCGTTTTTTATCTGTCGGAGCATATCATATTTGGCATTGGTAAGTCCATGAAAGATCCCCAAATAAAGCTAAGGGAAGATTGATAATGTTCTCAACATGTCCAATCGTCTGTCTGTCCCGAAACAGATGAGTGATGATATTTTTTACTGTTCCTAAAGTAGCAATTTGATCATATGATACTGAGAAATATGAAGTATCGCTTTATAAATTGAATCCATAAAGGTTTCATAAACTGTGTCACCGGGACCTACGGAACATGTCCATCGAGAGAACTACAAGTAAAAACTATTAAAGGCTTTTTATCCGAATGTATACCGACTATTTTTATTTGTTGCAGTACAAATATTATTGTGAATTATTGACCAAGTGTATAAGTGAAATTTGCTGTTCCAAATTTTGAATGTCATTTCGAGAACGGTTCAAGATACCAAAATTACATAAATATTTTCACAATTTTTGGAGAGCAACCCCTTGCATCAATTTTGTATTTTGTACTTTATGGTTTTATTTTTTTGGGTGTCCTCCGCAGTTTTTCCTAAAAAATTTTAATTAGACACCGATATGAATTTATAAAGAAAATATTAGCAAACAATTGCATTTGTGAATTCAAATAATTTATAAATCTTTTAATTTTGTTGTATTTGTTGGATAAATTATCCATTTGCATAAAACTCTATATGTATAAATATTTTATTAATAGTTAGTTGTTTTCCTGTTCTATATTATAATAGTTTATTTGTACTACAAATAAATAATAAACGATTCATTAAATCTATGAAAGTTCAGTTTTTGTTTTATTAAATATTAATACTCAATTTATATTCATTTGTTCTAGAAACTGGTGTTTTAGTAATATCTTTTGTAGGTAAATCATTTCACATACATACAATATAAACACCTTATTTTATGTTGATAAAGTTTATATTAGTCATTTAAAATTATGAAATATTATAATATTTTTGTTTTTTCAGGTAAGCGTCCACCCAGACATTTTGAACAAGGAAGAAAACTTGGTAAATAAATAATATTACTAAAATCTATGCATTAATTTTGTAGCTAAATAAATCACTAATAATTAGAAGCTGCACTTTTTATTTAAACGCTTAACTAATAGTAACACCTTAAAAGTACTTAGTAAACTAAAAACTAGAATAACTAAACACAAGATAAAAATTTGTAGTTTAAACTACGAGGAATGTAAATACTTCGTAACATTCAAGGAGCTTATAATAAATATTTCCGAGAAGTTAAGATTTATATACCTATATATCGTGCTTCTTAATATATTTATATTAAAATATTTAGCATATAATGTCGCTTTAAGTAAGTTATAAAATAATAAAACTAAACCTATAAATTTTTATGACCATGTTTATAATGTTTATTTTACATAAAGATAGCGATAAATATTATATTTTCGAAACTTAGAGAAAATATATCGTCCAATTTATAACGTATATATTTTATGAGTGTTATTGTATAAACTATCTTCATTTGAATTTATCTCCTGAGATCATTAATTTGTTCTTTTGGGATACACAAAGAAAATTCAAATCCCATTCGTAACAAAGTGTGAACCCAAAAGCCCAGGTCATCTGCTTAACATAAAAATCGATTCGGTCCAAACAAAAACTAATTTATATACGAAAGTCCAATTCATCGAACGCATCAGACTGACGGCTGGCATCACATGATGGACAGAGAGAGATAGGATAACGATTCCTTTCTTATTTGTGGAGGATCAGTCCTTTGGGGAAAAAGTGAGGGTGCGCAAACAGGATGATTATTTGACAGATGTTTTCCAAAGGTGACTGAGGATTTGGCCGGATAGTAGTCGTATTAAAATTGAAATAGAAAAATAAATCTCACTGACAATACCTTCATTTACACTTAACTTAAATATAAGCCCTGGATATAAATTGTATTAAAAAATTCGAACATTTTTATTAATGTTTTTAAATTCTCAGAATTTCAAAATTAACATTTTCTTTCACTACTAGCCTAGACACATAACATTATTTATCTTTATTTGACATGAGATTTCTTTTTTTCAAACCGGAGCGAAAGTACCTTTTGTTTTATTTTTTTGGCCGTGTTACAACATGGTTTTTTTATTTACAATTTTTTTTTTGTTACATTGTTAAATAATATAGATAATCTAAATTTAAAATTATTTTTATTATAATCAAATGTATCTACTTGACTCGGAACCATAAAATACTCGACTCAAAGTGCCTCTTATTTCAATATGGCTCTGCGACAGTAAAGTGTCATTTTCCTGACTTATGTAAATAACTATTTCACTACCGTTTACTTGATTACAATGGTAACCTAGGTCAATAATAATTCATTATTTAAGTAGGTTTAAGTCAACAATGAAAGCTAACGTTTTAAAAAAAATCAAATAAAAACAAATCAAGATTCTAAAGTTAGGTTAACAAACTGAAACTTCAAATAAAAAAACTAATGCAGCTTACTTCTTTTATAGGATTAATGCCAGTAGTGAAGAAGAAATGTACTAGTATAAATACAACGGTTAAGATGATCATTAGGTATTGACTATCGCCTTGTAACCTTTGGTTGCTTTGTACCGCGGCACACAATCTTGGCGCTAGGTGCCTAGGTCAATAATGTTAGTCTTCTCAAACTAGATGTATAATATGCTATTAATAAGTTTAAATTTCACGTAATTCAGCCTTATTATTTTGGAAACATGAATTGCGAGTTTGAAATCTTTTAGAAAATAAAGTGGTTTGAGAGTGTTCGTTAACGCCTGAATTGGAAAGAGGCAATTTGATGCGTATCTGGCCGCTCTGAAGTTAGGTAACTGTTGTCTATCTCTATCTTATCTCGGCGGAATGTATCGTTTGAAAACTCGTGCGCGAGACTATAAAGGGTTGGAAACTATTCGTGTATTATTCTCCCTGCGGCGGTCTATCATACGCGAACTTCTGTTAACAATTTAAGAAATCCTCTTACGCTCTGATGCCGCAGTAATAAAGTTACCCGGTGTCTTGAGCTCCAGTGTTCGGGATCGCTTTGCGGTTCGTCCGTCTGTCTAGCTGCGCGATCAGATTCTCATACACGAGCAGATTAAAACCTTCACAGGATTCTATAAACGATACTCTGTTTTCTAACTATTTATAGACAGACTTTACTCTCCAATTATCTACGAAGTCTCTTCATTCATTGGTAATGTAATTATTTAAACCATAATTTCTAAATTTATCAAATATTAACTTATCTGAAATTTTTTGTAGAAAAAAAACAATTATTAAACGATGTCTTCAATATTGACTATTCGAAAAAGTGTATGTTTACAAGATTTTGTATTTTAACTTTATTATTTAAGTTTTTATATACTGTTATTAATAACTGTAAGAATAGATATTAATTCAAAAATTCTAGTATCTATTAAATAAATTAAATTAAAAACATAATTGTAATAATTTCCCAATAATGACTACAGTAACTTGATATTTTAAAAATAATAGTACTACTTGGTAATTTGAACAAAATATTTTTCAAGATTATCTTATACCTACCGTGAACAACCAATGCACTGCTCGTGGGTTACCTTTATTTACTTTAAACGAAAAATTTAATTTTTATGTAACAAAGTACAACAATAGAGCTTGTATCTATAATCGTTTTGTACAAGAAATATAAATATAATAGCGAAGCCCACTGTTTGCAATTTTAAAAAAGAAACTTATTATAATTAACACACTTTAATATTAGCTGAAGCTGAATGGAAGCAACCTTCTACAAATAGATTCCACCAACAACAAATATTTGATAAATACATGTATGTATTATCTCAAATTTTATAAACTCTCCGCGATGTGAACAGTTCGATATTGTAACTCACTGCGGTCGCACTGTCTGATTAAAGTCCGGAAGAGTCTAGAAGATTCGAGATTGGTTGCCAGCAGGTATAATGTGTCGCATCGAAAGACTCGAGTTAGCCAGTGTGCGTAGAATCAGGAAGGCATTCGGGTACAGTTATAATTAAATTACTGATCATTCAATTTATTTTATCTTATTTTCGTTTAAATAAGATTGTTATTTTTATCGTTATTTAATAAACTTGTTGTAAATATTCGTGTTTTATAACATTTTACACTTGACCCAAATAAATGAACGTTACAATATGAATATGAATAAGCTTGGATTTATTCTATTCGCACTAACGCGATTGTACTATACTTCACAACTGATTATTTTTTTTTTTTATTTTTTTTACTTCAATGCCAATAATTTAATTATAAAGTAAATATTAATAAGTGTCAGGACACAATTAATTTGTTGCTTTCATGTAGAATAGTACCTAATTATTATTCATTCATTCCTTTGCAATAAAGGTGTATACCATACGCGTACAAGACAATCAACTCCATGCAGTTCGTGATTTCGCACAGTTAGATAGTAAAAAGTGCGCAAAGAGTAAGTTGTAATTTATCGCGCATTGCGAATTGTATAAAATTTTAATATAAACGACAGTTTCGCAGAACTAGATTTAATTCCTTGCGGAACAAGGCGCACGAACAGGCAGTAAATCAAAATCGTCCGGAAGGGAGGAAAAAGGACGATACTAGTAAAACTTCCCTGCAGATGTCGCAGGACCTTGTACCTTGTTATTAATTGTTAATACACGCTCGTTAAATATTCAATTTAGTTTTGAAAGCGCCATTAAAAATTTAAAAGCGACTGCAATTTATTTCATCTTCGTTTTAATGCATATAAAGTAGAACATTTAGAAAACTATATTCATTTTTAATGTTCCCTCGTAATATTTTCTAATAATGCTACAGTTATGGCCGGTTTTTACGGCAGCCGATTCGCACGGCTTTGGTTGACAAGAAGATGTAAATATGTGTTTGACGTCATTAAAAAGTTCCCCGTTAAAAAATAGCCGACAGATTTCCAGCAAACTTTGTAAGATTCTGTTGCAATATGCTCCACATTACAAGTTTGATATTAAACTATTTATTAATGTAATTAAAAGTTTCCTAAACAACTTGCTACCTTATTATTATGCACATACTCGCTGGCGTTACCTGAAGAAAAATTTAATAATTAATGGCACATTTAAAATAAAATTGAATAAATGTTTAATTTGAAATAACAACCTTTATGCTAGTTGCTATTGAATTCTTGGAAGTAGAAATATTAATTAAAATGTGCAGGAAAACAAACTTTTTGCAGACATATTTGCGGTTCTATTATTTAATAAACTCATAATGAAAAATAACTGCAGTATTATTAGAGCATCATACAAATTATTAACTAGACTAAAATGTAATTATGCTTAAATATATTAAAACCTGGAATGAAGTTAATAAAGTGAAAACACTTTAATAATCTTGATTATTTCTCAACGGGTTTTCTCATACATCTTTCGTACTAAATAAATAAGTACAATACATTTTCATTCTTAACTTATATCTCAATAACATTTTGGTTTGTCACCTTTAATTTTAATAAGAGAAAAACAAAGTTGAATATATTTTATACACTATATGCCTGCGTAAAAATGTACACTGTGGTACTTCTTCCAAAGCTATAGTGTCTGGTAGGTGACATCTAGTAAACGCTTTCTTCGTTGTACATAACCAATATCTGTGATAATTCTCATTAATAAAGCTATCTTTTTCCCATAAATCGGTTTGATGCTGGTTTGTAGTATTTTGAAACATGTCATTTTCGGCTGAAAACGGTGCAAATAATGACGTCACACTAAGATCGTTTTGAAATAGTTTCAAACCGGCAGGCAGCAATAGTTCAAAACATTTTCGAAGAAGGTTGAGTGTACTTACTTAACTAAATATCAAAACATCAAAACAAAATTGTACTTAATAGAACTTTACACTTTCTATGTGATATTTAAAATGACAGTATTACAAATAGAAAATTGATAATATATTTTTTCTTCAAAAAATCCTCCATTTTAATGTTCCTGTTACGATTGATTTTAGAGTAATAATATTATAAAATTGTTCTCTACGCTATAATTATTTTTTTAAAAATACAATAAATTAATTTGCTGTATGGTAATTTTTAATAATATTTCCATTTGAAACCTTTTTGAAATCATATGTTTTGGCGAGATGACGATGACGTCATATACGAAAACGGTTTGAAAACTATGAAAACGGTTCTTTGCCAAAAATAGCTTAAATCTAGCAAGGAATAAATACATTTAACTATTTTGAATCTTCTCCGTGCGTCATTTGTCTTTCGGTTGTGCCTTTGAGCTGAACAATAGAGAAATATGTTTCCAATATCCATTAAATTTAATATGAAACTTTTAGAACTAATATTTTCCAGTTAGAGAATCTCACTCGTATGTTTGAAGTAGAGGAACTTTGTAAACTCCGAAGTGGTGCATTGCAGACCAATATTTACTTTGACCACAAATAAAATTATTTTTATTTTCCTTTATCCAGCACACAAAAGCAAACATTTATTGTAAAGGACGACTTGTTTAAATTTCTTCCATAAAGAACTTATCCTTGCGGTTTTCAACAACGCTACGAAGGATTTTCCTGGTGTCCTGGTTCGAATTTGAACAATGCGTATTCTACTTTTCTATCGCGCATCTAGTTTATTATTGGAACTATAACCTTAATCTATTTTTCACAAAATTTTAAGAATTTTTCTTTAGGATTATTCCACACAATGCAATCAGAATGCTTCATTTGATGGTCGTAGGAAGTTTTTCAATGAAGAAATTTGATAAAACCAAAGTATCATAGTCATGGTTACATTTTGTCTCGCATTTTGATGATAAAAAAATGGTTGGACTGTTGTCATTCATGAAATAATCAAACAAATATAATTTGAGCTATGAATTTAATTAGTAAAGTTTTCTCATAATTCCTGCGAAGTAACGACTACTCGGGTCAAAAATGACTCTTAAATCACTCCAGCTTCGGTGTCGTGATTTAAATGTCATTTTTGACACTCGTTTGTCTCTTACTATACAATATCTATTCGTATTTTTTTCCAATAAATTCATGGCTCTTATTATATTACTTATGATAAATGCATGTCTCTTATTCATAGGCGCGCACAGGGGGATGCCTGGGAGTGCCCGGGCACACCCAATACCAAATTAAAACTAACATAATTATAAAATAGTTTTGAATAATACATTCATATTTGGTTCAAAAGTCGATTTGAAAAGAAACTTTAATCTGTTTTTTCACTAGAATTAGTATTTTTAAAATTTTGTTGTTAATACGTAATATTTTTACTTAACACTAAATTAATAAAATGGTAAAAAAAAATGCTTTTTGAGAGAAATTATTAGCGAAAAAAATACAAAATGTGTAACTAAATGCGGTAAAAAAGTAAGCCAAAACT
Organism: Stenolophus ochropezus; assembly: GCA_035578165.1. NCBI lineage: Eukaryota > Metazoa > Arthropoda > Insecta > Coleoptera > Carabidae > Stenolophus > Stenolophus ochropezus. Next base: position 14,048,076 of record JAQOWZ010000001.1, on the reverse strand, counting down.
TCTAATTAAAGATCCTTATTTTAAACATAATATTATCCATCTCATATCAATAAAAACATTATTGGTTCGTTTTTATCCCACATATTTTGTAAAGTTGTATTTACGAAGAAATAACTAACGAAATTAGTATTAATTTTATTACCCTCCTACACCTGGGCACCCCCATTACCCAAACTCTGTGCACGCCTATGCTCTTATTGTATTACTTAAAAAAATTATTTATAAAAATCATTATTAAATTAACATTGACTGCTAACAATGTGTGCCCTTGTTAAATTTAGGCCGTGTAGCCCCCCGTGATTAAGTGTTATTATCCCTATATGTTTTGCAGTCGGTGTAAACTATAATTTTCACATCGGGAGGAAATTACAGGTGCCCATAACCCGCTACCTGCCAAATATCGTGATTATTTAGTAAATGTGAGGTGTCAGCGGCCAAACGCCGCATACCTCAACGAGAAAATTGGTTCGGGCATTAACTACAGCCCAATGGACTATTTCAGGGCAAATTTCATTATAAGCTGCCATTCCATTCAAATTTTGAGGGAAAAATTACTACTTGTGTGATCATATCGCCATGTGTAAATATTGGTTTTTAAATATTTTCGGAACGGCTAAATGCTTTTAAAATACAGTGGTATTACGGACGTATTACTCATAAACGTCTACATATTTAAGTAATTTTAAATGAATGAAGTTAAAGGTAAGAGCCATTTATTACATTAAATAAAGAACCTCATTAAAAATGGAATATTTTTCCTAAAACATGTGAATTTGATAAATTCATTTATATCACCATATGTAGCTTAATTACATATTTATTTTTTGATTTTTAATTATACATAAAAATATCAAATTAGAAATAGGAGCTGAACCGTATGAATTTAATCGGTTACAAAAAATAGAGCAAAAAACCTTTATCGTAAACTAATATGAAAATTTAATATTTACCTACATGACAAATTCCGAAATGATTGTTTTTTGTTTAAAGATTGCAAAGGACTTTTACATACAGATTTAAAAGTGTTTGACAGCCTGCAATTTTTTGGTAGAATTTAATAAAATCGATCACGTTATTATGATTTCTTTAATAGTATTAAACAACAACGTATTTATATATTTCACTTTAAAATTAATAATTTAGAACGATTGTTTGGTTTCTGTTGTCAATTATTATGAACTGATAGTAAAAGAATATATACTTATTTCATTCTAAATGTCAAAACTTTGTTATATTTTTTTTATTAATTTTGGGATTTGGTTTTTGAAAAAAAACTTTTTTCAATTTTGAATCAACAATAATTAATTTCGTATTAAAATACAAACTAAATTTTAAACGTTAATTTTTGTGGTTCAGATCTGAAATTTGGTTTCATATTCATTATGTTAAGTCAAAAATAAATTGAATTAAATAATATATTTTGGTACTACGTTTATGCATATTATGTATTAAGTATAAAAATATAGTGAAGATTGAGCCATCCTTTTCGATATCATGACACGAAAGATTAAATATATGTGAGCATTATGGATTTATAAATAAATATAAATAAACCAACTGCAAATTTATATTATTTCATTAAAAACATGTTCTATTTGATGTCAACTACGAATTGTTTTTAGAGATAAGCTGGGACAAAAGTCTTATTTCAGCACCTATTTATATATGGAAATCAAGTACGAATGATAACTTTGTTGAATAAAATTTCAAAAGTAAAAGCTTGTATACATGTCATCATCATCAAGATTTTTTATAATACAGGAAGGTATAAATGGCCTTTTAGATGACCATCCCTAAATTCCATTATTATAAACTCATCCAGAACGAATCACAATCACCGCCCTTGTCTATCTTCTAGTAACCATCTGCCGCGTTAGTGTTAAATATTAAGAGCATCAAGCATCGCTGACGAAATCCCCGTGCGGTCGCGAGCGCCTGAAGCCTCGCATCGCGTCACGCCTAAACAAGATCGGAGAGAAAAAAGAATTCGGCAAGCCTCAGCCTCCGGCCGTAAACCAGAGCTGTGTCAGCCAATCTCCTTCCAAATGCGCCGATTTATTATTCACGTACTGCCAGGCAAGTTTTAATAAGAGATATAGGAGGGAGTCAATTGCAGCCAAACAGAATAAAACCGAGAATTCTTAAAGTTGCTGCTTCCAACTTTGACAGTTTCAAATTTTATCTTTATCTAAAATTAGATATTAGTACGTAAATCATTCCAAATATATAATGTAATGTTATTATACATTAATAGGCCAATTCTGAACAAATCTGAAAATCTTACAGAATTGTAAATCTGTAAAAAACTGACAAAAACGCATATATTTTTGTTGATTAATATAAAATTATACATAAAAGTGGCTACTTGCGTTGCGGTATTGTTCATTATTTACAGATTTACAGATCTGTAAGTCTTACAGATTTGTTTAGAATTGGCCTATAAGGCAGACAAATGTAAATGTAAGTTTTAATAAGAGATATAGGAGGGAGTCCATTGCAGCCAAACAGAATAAAACCGAGAATTCTTAAAGTTGCTGCTTCAAACTTTGACAGTTTCAAATTCACTTTATCTGAATTTAGATATTTGTAAGTAAATCATTCCAAATATGTAATGTAATATTATAATACATTAAGGCTGAGAAATGTAAATGAAACTTTTAATAAGAAATATAGGAGGGAGTCAATTGCAGCCAAACAGAATAAAACTGAGAATTCTTAAAGTTGCTGCTTCAAACTTTGACAGTTTCAAATTCACTTTATCTGAATTTAGATATTTGTAAGTAAATCATTCCAAATATGTAATGTAATATTATAATACATTAAGGCTGAGAAATGTAAATGAAACTTTTAATAAGAAATATAGGAGGGAGTCAATTGCAGCCAAACAGAATAAAACTGAGAATTCTTAAAGTTGCTGCTTCCAACTTTGACAGTTTCAAATTCACTTTATCTAAAATTAGATATTAGTAAGTAAATCATTTCAAATATGTAATGTAATATTATTATTCATTAAGGCAGAGAAATGTAAATGTAAGTTTTAATAAGAGATATAGGAGGGAGTCAATTGCAGACAAATAGAATAAAACCGAGAATTCTTAAAGTTGCTGCTTCAAACTTTGACAGTTTGAAATTCACTTTATCTAAAATTTTATTAGTAAGTAAATCATTCCAAATATGTACTACAATATTGTTATACATTAAGGCAGAGAAATGTAAATGTAAGTTTTGATAAGAGATATAGGAGGGAGTCAATTGCAGCTAAACAGAATAAAATCGAGAATTCTTAAAGTTGCTGCTTCCAACTTTGACAGTTTCAAATTCACTTTATCTAAATTAGATATGAGTAAGTAAATCATTCAAAATATGTAATGTAATATTATAATAAATAATAATAATAAATAATATTATATATTAAGAGGGTGTAATGTACATATATTTTAGGATATAATTAATGAAATAAAAGGTTCCATGGTCTTGTTGACCAGTATAAGTAAAATGATAGGCAGTTTAAATTTGACTTCACAAATTTCTATATAAAAATGTTCACTTTAGGCCAGTCTATTGCCAACTAAAATACTAAACACCATTTGTTGTATCCATAAAATTTCTCAATACTAAATATGTATGTATGTGTTTATATATATTTTTAATATTTAATTAATTATTAATTTATCTTGAACAAGTATTTGTTCCGAAATGTGACCTAATTTGTTTAAAATACTGTAAATAATTAATTACAAAATTATAATATATTAATTTGTAGAATTTAATCATTGGGACACATATTTAATCTAATTTTCATTAAATCATATAGATATTCAATTGTTTTACCTTTGCTCTAGTTTTTGATGTACAAAAAAATTGATCAAATTATAAAAATCATTTAATTTAAGTAATATCTATATGCTCTAATTTTTGATCTATTGATTATTGAAGCACAGCACATAGAAAAATGCGTGTAAGAATATATTTATTTAAAAAATATGATATAATCTACAAAAACTAGATTGTATTGCACAGCATTTATTTACCTACATTATTTTCATAACACAAGTTTCATAACATTTATGAATAGATATATGTGTATGATCAACAACAAGAATAAATAAACATGTAAACAATTATATTACCTTCCGCAGTCTTGGATGTTTACTTAGCAGCATATCAGCATAATCACAATAGCAATACACTTAATTGAAAACCAGTCAAAGTTCACAAAACACACAAACTAAAGTTACATTTTTTGAACTATACACAAACTACGCCATATTTTTTTATCTGTCATCACTAATGTTTGCGGTACGCTACTAGCGACATCTCCAATGAATATTTAAACTAAAATATTTGCAGGAATATTAAATTCACATTGATTTAAATAATGTGTTGTAAAATATAAACTACATTTTTAAAGTAATATTAAAAATATGTTTTATGTTGAAATTAAATAAATGTAGTACTAGACACGCCTTTCTCTTGTACTTAAAATACAAGTATAAATTTTATTGTAGCCTGATCTTTGTGAATGATTACCTTTTATTTTAATTAGAGTATATGTACACGTGTACAACAGATTTAAATAATGATAAAAAATTAAATGAAAAACTTTTAATAGACGACACCTTTTGAGTACTTAAGGGTAGTGCTAGAGAGAAATATACCAGAGTGTCTTTAGATATATGTAGATAATGATATTTTTGTACCTCAAAAAATGTCTACCAGATCATTTTAGTTGAAATGAAGAATGCAAATTTTTATATTTCTATTATTTACTATAAATATACCTCCCTAAATGCATACGGCTTTTAAATATAGGCGTCAACTAATATCTTTCCCGGTATCGTATTTTTTCCTCATCCCCTGTTATCCTCATAATACCTCCATGAGTACATTAAATCTCCATAGGCAAGTAGTGCCATAAACAAGGCAGCTGAGGGTAAGACGTCGGAGTCCTGGCCCGGCCGTACCGCAGAGTCCGGGTAAATCCGGCTTGTCAACTGCAGCGGCTCCTCTGAGCGATAGCCCCGGATACTGCGCCCAAATGGGGGGAAAGTCATTACTAGATGAGCGGGGAACGAGAAAATACAACATAAATTCTTACAGCGTTTTCACACTTGATATACGTTTTATTTCTTCTGCGATATTACCTTAAATACTGACTGTGTGTGTATTTAATTAAAACATACTAAAAATTAAGTCTTATCAATTTATGAATGTAATTTAATTAAGTACTTAATTATTAAGATGATGTAAGTGAGTGTGAGGAAATTATGACAAATTGTAATTAAACGTTTTTTATATCAAGATAAACTAACCATTGGTATCTACGGTCATTTAGATCTCTATCATGATTACATATTACTAAAAAAATTCAAAGGTTTTGTTTTTATTTATATTAAAACGAGGAATTAATTTTCAATTTCATTATTTCATGAAGAAGTCATTCAGATTTTACTCTCTCCTCTCTATAGTTATTAACTATTTCATCACATTTCAAGTACTTAGTAAATAATCCATTACTCAATTGTATCAGCGTAGTTACAGCTAGAATTGATGACTATTGCCCAGTTGCAGAAAGGTTAATCAAAAAAATCAACTGATTAATTTGGCGTTTTACCATGGCCACATATTAAAAATATATTGCTGTCAAAAAGTTAATCAATGATTAAAATTTTTGAAGCCTTGTACAACCAATAAAATTACTACACAATTTTTAAAAATTTAATTGACATTTTGTATTAGTGTAATAAAGGCTATCGCACACTGTTATGCACCAACCGGCATAGATCGACAGAAGTTTGCATAGTTTCTTATGGAGATACGCATACTAGTAGAGTGCAGCGATGCGATCGGAGGCTTCGGAATTCTCTGCAGAGAATATTTTTCCGGTCTGTCTCGGTCCGATCGCGTCGCAATTGACATGTGTGCAATGGGAATCGACTGGATCGGCAGTATATCTTTACTCAAGTTAGCCAAAAACATACGAAAATTATTTGTATAGATAGGTTATCAGTCTATTTTCATTTGAATTGACTTAGTTAATTATCATTGTTCAAATCAGAAATTTAAAGAAAACTGTTTCCTTTTTTCCATTTTTTTCTTTTTTCCCTTTCTTTTATTTCAGCTTCGGAAGCATCTGAAAAATTAATATTTTTGTATTTTTTTGTTGTTTATCAACTGCCGATTACTACCCACTAGTATGCGATACCATCAGATTCTTCCGATCGGCGTGCCGCCGGTCTGTGCAAACCAGTAGTTTTGATTAATTTTAAAACAATATTTTCATAACTGAAAACTGATCAATGTTTTTTTTTTTAAATATATGTATTAACTTACTAAATAGATTAATTATCTATGACCCAATTTTTCCAACTATGGTTATTTAAAGTGCCGGTTATTATCGGTTAATAGAAAAGTATTGCATCGGAATAATAAATAATGTATATTTTTTAACCAGAGTTGAAAAAATCAACCCTAAAATTTTTAAATATAAACTGAAAGTTAAATAAATCGATGTTCAATTGTTTGACACCAGGAAACACAAGTAGTTTTATATTTCCCGTGCACAGAACAACCATTTTTCTTGGAGATTTTCGCGTTGTATTGGAATAGTATTCGCTTTACTATCTATAAACGAGGATCGTTTGCTTGTCTTACACGGGTTAACCTCGGTGTTAGCAAAGTATGTAAATCCGTTTGGTTCTGGGGCTGTCAGAGCCACGTGGATATAACTCGCTAGTAAATATAAACAAACGACCCTGCGCGCTCGCCAATCGACAGATTTACGTGCTGCACTTACGGGAACTTATACACCGCACCGCTTATTTCCAACCCCTACATTACATCGCATACGATTCTGACAGAGATGTACGACTTGCTCTAAGATGCACTGCCCTTTCGGAATATACTATCAGGGGGGAAATTATGCTTCACGAAAATGTACTTTCATATTAAAAAATGAGTGACCACCTCTACGGGTTTGTCATAATCTCTGGGTTAAATAAAAAATAAATTTATATATTCCATACGACACAAGCACATTTTTTAACAATATCTAGAGAATTTAATGGATTTACTTTTTTCTAATCACATTTTAATAGAAATACTAATATACTAAATATTTTTTTTAAATTGGTCAGTAATCTATCAAATGGCTATGCCACAAAATCGGCAGGGAATTACCCTGCCTAGGCAGTGGTAACTTGCAATGTTGCCAAATCTATTTTGACAAGTATATGACCAGCAAGTAAATTTTAAACGTTAATATGTATTATTTATATTAAAGAAACTAAAAAAAAGAAGTTATAATACAAAAAAATATTACTTTGACGTATTATATTTTGTTTTTAATAATCAATTAATTTTGGTTAAATAATTGTAAAATAACAATTAATATTAATAAAACAAATTATAATATAAAATTAAAACACTTTAAAATTGTCAAATATGTCAGAACTCAAACACCACAAAATAAATGACAAACAAATTTGTGTAGGAATAAATCTATAAATAATAAATATAAAAACATGTGTAATAAAACAATATTTATATTTAATTTTAATTTTAGTATTTATTACCTGTGTGATATTAAAAAGCTTCAGCTTTACAAGTTTAAATTTCATATAAACAGTTATTTGAAAGCATGATAGTTTCAAGTCATAAAAATATATAAACATATAGCGCTTGTGAGTGATAAATTTTTATGAAACAATAACGGAGTAGTAAAGATTCAGAGATTCTCATGTCAGTCTGCCATTCCGAGTACCCGCATGTTTCGCACATTTCCTCTGCTAGTTTTTCTGCCGGCAACGATCATAAATTACGGCATAACTAACGCAAATGTCACAGTTATTACTTCCTACAACACCATATCACGCTTATCAAGCCAATCTGTCTCATTTCTAATAAATGCGTGCTTCTAATCAAATAGTCTTGGAAAGGCAGTAATATAACAATGTAATTTTAATATAATATTTTTATTTTTAATAATTAATAAAAGTATACGTTTCGACTAAAACTTTAGTCCTCTAGCCCTGAAGAAGACTATTGTTTAATCGAAACGTCGGTTATGAAATAAATATTTCCAATTGGACTGCTTATCTGATTATTTTCCCTTGGACCTTAATAATTAATATTCAAAAGAAATAAAAATTATATTTTTATATACACCCGAAATTATCCAAAAATATCCATTTTTGAGTGCAAAATTTTAATTTTTGAATATAGATCATGTTGATTGATATCCATGCGGTGATTTCAAAATTATAAACAGAATTTAATAATTTCTTTCGCACCTGAGATTTTTTCTTTCAAAGTTGCAACTCAAAAAGTATATCTCAAAAATGGCTAGAGATACAATCTCAACGATTATACCAGTTGATTCTATGGGAAAATTTACATAAAGAAAGGTTTTCTCCGCATTTAATGTTTTTTAGAAGGATTCGGTGAAAATGAGAAAAACAAAATAAAATGGAATTTTACCTGGCAATTTTATTTCTCCAAAATTTTTTATTTTTTGGGATGAAGTAAATGTTAATGCGTTGATTCTAAATTTACGAACAGAATTCAATTATCTTTTACTGCACCCTGATTCAAACTATTTCTCGACGGTGTAAAATAACTAATCAATATTGTGAAATTATTTTATACTCGTAATTTAACATTTAGCAACACCTTCTTATATATGAAATATATTTGTGTATGAATCGTGCAATGAACTGGAGTAAATAAAAGGATAGTAGGGTATGCTCGTTTGAAACACATGAGTTCCAAGTTTAAAAACCGTTACCATTCTGCAAAAAAGCATTCCATTCCAAGAACAACATTTTCCTAGAAAAGAACTGGCCAGTTAGCAGAAATGCAAACTACGAATAGATCATTGTCGGTTGAAATTCAACCCAGTTCGGCAGGGAAAAAACTATCTCGCAGGTAGTATTGTTTTGAAAATAACAGTTTGGCAGAAAAAGGAAAAGCAGGAGAGCTGGCAGCGTGGCAGCCTCCTGGAGATGAATCCTTTTTATATCCTACCGAGTTGTTTTTTCTATTCTCCGTTGTCTTTGAAGGAAACAAATGCAATCAGGAAGTTGGTCCAGCGGAAAGTTCCAGCACTTCAGATGTTTTACAGACAGGCTAACGCGAGAACATGGGAATTTTACTACGAACACGAACGGCTTGGCCGACATGGAAGCTTTTTCCTACGGCGTGTGCGTTGGCAACTGAATGTATTTTTATTACTGGATGTTGTGTACTATACTCGTTATTGTTTTCCCCGAGAAAAAACGAACATCTTGAGTAGCAAGAAATCGCGGAATTTCAACCAAATCAAACAATGGAAAGCTATTTTAACTTAACATTCTACAAATAAAATAAAATCTTTCTACTGCAACTAAAGCGATACAGTAGCCCGATTTTTTTTTTTTAAATGCGGTTAGGGATATACCGAAATATCAAACTCTATCTGTAATTAACTATAAAATAACAATTTTAGAATAATTATCCTTATATTTATTATTTGAAGCCAGTAACATTGTTTTTATATATTTATATTTATTTTATATTTATCATTTAAATTCATTAACTTTGTTTTTATATATTCCAAAATATTTTTTTAATACATTTTGCACGTTTTATTATGACAAATTTATTTTGAACAATACATCATGAGGCTCAATTGTTTTTCTGAAAAAAGGACTTTACTTTGTTCATAATAGTAATATAAAAAGAGACATGAACTTATATTGGATAAATTTATGAATAGTTGTTGCATAGTAACAGACAAACGAGTGCGAAAAATGATATTTAAATCATGAATCAAGAGTGATTTTAGAATCATTTTTGACCCGAATTGTCGTACTTATGAGTAAATTTTACCAATTAAATTCGCAGCTCGAATAATATTCGGTTTATTATTTCACGAATGACAACAGTTCAAACATAAATGTTACATATCAACAAAATATAACCATGGCGATTGCTACTGTGGAGTTTATCAAATTTTTGACTAAAAAACTGGGAACTGCTATCCATAGCTACAGCTATTTTTGAGGTGATTTGTTTACATCATTTTCTTATCTAATTTCTGATCTTAAAAGACCCGTAAAATTATATGTGCTCGTTAATTTGGATGTGTTATTGTCTTCAACTGTTATTTCAATCTTTTTAACTAAAATAATTAAGAAAGCAAGAAATTACCACTCTGTATCTGATTCATGCTTTAGTAATAATAGTAAATTTATAGAAATTATTTTTGTTTTTGATTGATTTGTAGTTTAATTTTGCAACGATAGATCGAACTGGTATTAACTTTCCCATAAAATTTTAAATATCTTTTTATACAATTTAAATGTAAATTTCATTTAATATTATTTAAGGGGTTAGTCTATCTACAGCAGAAGTATCATTCGTACTTTTCAAAAATCTCATTTTTGGTACATTTTAGAGAAAAATGATATTAGAAAAAAAAAGAAAAAGTTTTTAAAATAATAAACTCGAATTGTTTTTCAAATTTTGATTTTGCAGTATCTTGAAATTTTAATACAAAATTAATAAAAAGAAAAAAATTTAATTATATTTTATTGAAAAATCAAAATTTGGGAAACAGTTCGATGTAGGAATATTATTTTAAAAACTTTTTTCTAATAGCACTTTTCTCTAAAATGTACCAAAAATGAGAGTAAAGAACGAACGACAGTTTTGCTGTAGGTAGACTATCCCCTTTTATTTAATAAAACAATGGGAATTTGCATTTGATTGATCATTACCAAAGTGATTGTCCTTATATCTAACAAAATGAATGTGAATACCAAATATTTTATTAATGATTTTATTGTTCGTGTCAGGCTTGTGTATTCATGTCAAGAAAATAATCATAAGAAATAACGGAAGACCACATGTCTATTTATTAGCTAAATATATTTACTGTTGCAAAGAATGCAAGTAAACCCATAATTATCAGCAATTCTCTTACTTGATAGGGTAATTATGACACGTTTGCAATTCCGCTGTGACAAAACATAACAAAGTGTTTTACACTCCATTCTCGTTATGAAACAAATTGCTCTTAATTGTGCGAGCGAGTGACCATAAACTACGCTCAAAAATTAATAGCGCTATGAAGACGTCAGATGGACAGTGCATTCTCGTTCCTATTCCCTACAATGTATCGCCCGGCTACATTGATAATTCCACCGGGCGTCGCAGTTTGAATTTCTTTTATGGGCAGTGAATCGCGCAGCGGTGTCTGGGTGACATATGTCGCAAAGTGCCCTTTTATAACGGACGTAAACAGATATTTGTAACGTCGGGACGTATATTCGTCCGCGTCAGACTGCGATAAACGCCAGACGAGGTGTACCGTCGCGGGGTTTACGACTGGCTTACGGACAACGGCTATTTGCATTTTTAAATTACACATGCTAATTACGATATTTATTTTTCGTTATCTTTTAAATGTTGTTTATACTGCTGAATATAAGATTTTTTTTCCCAAAATGAAAATATAAAGGCTCTTTAAATAATTATTTAAATCGTACAATAAAATACTATTTTATTCGAATGTGCAAAAACGGACGATTTTTTGTTAAGATATTTAAAAGAGAAGTTAATCTTTTTAGCAGAACATTAATGTTTGGTTTTGTTGCTATAGCAAATCCGTACTGACTATATTGGCCGTAGTATTTTGGGAAATTTCAATACAACCCCTAAAATGATCCTGAACTTACCCGTGTTGGTACCAAATAAACAACGAGTAAACATTACATCAAATAAAATATTGTCTTATTTCCATGGAAACGTAAGAACGAAATCGTTTCGTATTTCTATCATAGAAATCTGTTCGTTTTTTAGACTTTATATCGCATTCACACCCCCCAGAACCACGGAGGGTTTTAGACCTCGGGCCTGGAGTTCACACTCGCATTCACACCCCCAGAACCACGGAGGGTTTTAGACCTCGGGCCTGGAGTAGTCCACACTCACATTCATTCTCCCCAGAACCACGGAGGGTTTTAGACCTCGGGCCGGGGTTGTCCCCACTCACATTCACACTCCCCAGAACCACGGAGGGTTTTAGACCTCGGGCCGGGGTTGTCCACACTCACATTCACTCTCCCCAAGACCACGGAGGGTTTTACTCCTCGGGCCTGAGGTTGTACCCATACCCTGGATCCCCCCCGTATACCCCATACCCCTCGTACCCCCCGTACCCTCCATACCCTCGGTCACCGTAGTGCCGGTAGGGGTGCTGGTTTGGAGGTATATATCTGAAGGTTTTCTTGGTTGATCGACTTCTACTCCTCGCGAGATATCTCTCACGGAAGTTAGCCGACCACCAAGCTTCATAGAGGATCACTGTCCCCGCGATTACAGCAGACATGAGCAATAGGTGCGACATTGCATCAAGTCAAATAAAAAAGTGTCTTATTTCCAAGGAAACGTTACAATCACAACTTTCTGTGTTACTAACATACAAAACATATATTGTTAGTGTTGCTAGGTTATTTGTCGCTACCGAATATATACCTGTAGTTAGACAAATAATTAGGATATTGTTGTCATGTAGCACTAATCATATTTCAGAAATTTAAAAACTTGAACAAATTATACAGAAGATGTTTCACTTTTCTTATTCAAAGTAATGTCATAGTTCCTATTAATTTTGATATGAAATGTTTGAATACTTGATAGGTTTCTCATATTAAATAATTGTTTATATTTGTTCTAATTTAAAAACTTTGGTTAATATTATAGAGTAGCTTAACACTTAACACTCCCATGATAGGTGACTACTTATCGGACTTACACGAAATAGTTATTTATGAAACTTGTGTGTAAAGTAATTGGCTTTAACTAATGCGAAAGTTATAGCAAGATATAAAAACACAATGATACTTTTGAAAATTTTGATAATTTTGAAATTAATTTTTATTAGTATTTTGATTGTAGGAAAAATGTTGTATGCAACACGTGTGTAACATAGTGTTTTATATCTCATTTTATAATTTCCGCATTCGACTATGCCTCATGCTTTAAACAGCATTCGATTAGAAAACAATTACTTTATGCACTAGTTGGATAAATAACTATTTCGCAAGAAAAAAGTAGAAACTATGTCATTTGTTCTCATATTTTATTTATATAAAATGTAGTGAAATTGATAAAATTCCATTGAATGGATGATAATTCTAAAGAAACTCTTTTCTTTAACTTAATGTTGTGCACACTATAAATTTTTCATTTTTATTATCATTCATCATTTCACTTATCATTTTTAAAACATGAGTGATAATTTACACAAATTGACAGAAACGAATGATTGTGTTTTTATTTTATTTTTATATGACACCAATCACTACAATAATCTAACTAACAAAATGAATGTCTACTTCTAGAGCCTTAAGGATGATTTTAGAGATCAAGACGAAATCGAAAGCACATTGTCCGCAATACTTATTTTTTTTTGTACGTTGGACGAAATAACAATAAACATAAAAAAATGATATATTTGAAATTTTTTTGACCAATGCTATGTCATTTACCACCAGGTTTCTCGGTCGATAAGTAAAGATTAGAAATTGCTTACGTATCACTAATTTGTATACTTTATTTACTAGCTTCAATATCGAATCCAAACATTAAAAATATCAAATCCTGCAACAAATAAATAAAAATATAAAAAAATTAAGGTAGGCCTGTATTCCAGCAAATATACGATAATATATAGTCGTGAATAGCATATCCGTTTCATTAAATGAATATGTAAATATAAATATATATACCCTCATATTTTCTCATGTCCTTTAAAAACAGTAACCGATAATTTACAAATATTATTTGCTAATTGCGGTAATCCACAACAATGCTTCTGTGAAGTCTATTATTATAAAGTGATGGTAAATATTTGTGCTGTTATAAAATTATTTTGTGGTAGAAATATAATTTGCAAAATATAAAATTTCATATCATTACACTGATTTTCGAAATTGAAAAAATATATATGTTTCGCTAATATTAAAATTTTGTAAATTTAAAAAATTAGCTGTGATTTCATAAATATATTTTTTTAAATTTTATTTTAATATTTCGTCTTCTCTTTCGTATATTGTGTTTTAAATTTGGTGTTTCAAATATACGGCTTAATAATATTCGGGTTTTACTATTCTGTTTCACCGAATTGCATTTACAAACGTTTAAAGTCCTTAAAGTGAAGCGACTTGTAATTTTGTGTCGATTACTCAACTATAACAATGTTTTCGCACTTAAAAATGCAGTAAAATACTCGAAACAGAAGTAACAGTAGTTTAAAATACATTTACGACTTCTTTCCACCAAGATCTTCCATACTGAAAAAGTAGTAAATAATATTTATGCCGTGTGCGTAAAAGAAATTGCATACACTTTAATGCTTTTCATATTAACACGATTCTGTCAACATTGTAGACTTGTATTTGATTTAATCATAAATCTTTTTATGTATAATGAAACGTCAGAAAATATAATGATACATTTGATATTAAAATATGTACTCAGGCATGTTTGATATCAAATATTACCTTTCAAAAATCTAATCCTTCTTTGTTGGTGTTTCTATCTTTACATATTTTCAATTTCATTTCTGTTTGTTCACTCCTAACTAAAAATAGCCGAAATAATTGCTAACAAACATCGTCCAACGCTAATTCCTCGTTGAAAATTCATTGATTTTTTGTTAAATATTTCACTTTGAATTTCCTTTTTCCTTTTGTTTAATTTTGGACAATTTAATTAACAAACTCTAATAAAATGAAATTCCCTTTTACTCAATTTTCCACTTCGATTTCTTTTTGTTTTACAAAATAAAAGACAATGAGGGAAATTATTTTTTTTTAATTGGAAAAAATGTCAACCTTTCCGAGCGTACTCGATATATTGTAGATTATATTTTAATTAACTAACGGGCAGAGATGACTGACGTACTTTTTGATATTTCAATTGTTTTATTAATGACAGAAACAGAAATGCATAAGCACATGTTCATGTTGATACAATTTGGTGACAAATTTAATAAAAAAAATAGTTAAGTATTTGTTGAATTCATACCCATCAAAATTTAAATAAAATATGAAAGATTGTAGATATACTTAATATTTGTAAATTTCAGTAAAATAAAGTTTATTATGAACACTGTTTTATATTATAATATAAATTCTGGAAATTCAACAATGAAATTTCAGGTATATGAACATAATTTTAGTTCTGAATTTATGTATAAATTTTATAAGCTCACGTACAAAATTGTTAATAAATTTAAACATAAAAAGCAGTTTCATAAAAGAATCAAAGTATATAACATGCATGAAACATTATAGGCAATAAATATTATACTGCAGTTGTTTCAACAATGCTTCATATATTTTGATTAATTATCATTGTCTATTACTCAGTACTGATTATATTTTACATAAAAAATTTAATGTTTTTTTCTGTTACAATTTCTTTCAGTATATTTCTTTCAAATTGTGTTAAATTTATATAAATAAATAAAATATTTATAGTATTTGTTGGTTATGCATTAAAGCTGAAGAAAAAAACATATAAGCAAAATTAAACAATATAATTCTATGAAACGACACAATTTTTATTTTTCTTTATTTTAATAAATTTATTCCATAAATAATTTGTATTTTTTGCATTACGAGTAAAATTAATAATTGAAAGAAAACTTCTAGTTGGACTAGTTAGAAAACTTTATTATAATAAATTGGAATATATGGTTACACCATTTTTTATCATTTTGTGACGATCGTTTGAATTTTTGGACATTTTCAGACTATTCATTGGTTTAAGATTAAGAAAACCATTATTTCAAGGAAAATATTGTCAATTGCCAAATCGATGTAATCGATTCACGTTTACTTAATTTATAAAATTTTATATATACAGTTTATTTGTATTGTATGAGATAAACTAGTGTTTCAATTCGTTATTACGTATTGAGTAAAGTTATTCAGTGTATTAAACAACAAGTGCAGAAAGTCTCATATTTCCCAGGAGATGTGCAGGAATTACATATGGTGAGAAATAAATATACCTATGTTACAGAACAGAAGCACACGAAAAATATTTGACACAAATATAAAGAACAATATGGCATAGATAAATGTACCTCGAGTGCTCGAGTACCTTCACGTATGCGTACTGTAGGCAATTAGTGAGGAATGATATTTCTCATACTGCACATGCGTAATTTTGGCAAATTTGCGATTTTGAAGCTTTGGTATGAGAAAAGTGTCAATTTTTAAAGTTTTCACTTCAGTAATAATTTAACAAAAATGGAGAATGAATTGAAAAAAAATCGAGAATTATTTTCTAATTTATCGAACTTTCAAGTTATAAGTTAAAAAGTAATCATTGCAATTTTTCAATTTTAAGTGTTTGTTGATGAATGGACAAAATGATCGACGTAGATAAAAAAAATATATTTTTTTATTAATTATGTTTCACAAGTGTTCAATATTCAAGTAGGACGATACATATTGCTAAAAACATTTGATTCTTCTACAGTCGTGAAGCTTGTTGGAGCTTTTTATTATTTTTAGTTCCGCTTTTAAAATAACAAGCTGAAATCCCAAAATAAACACAGGCTTTTAAAATTTCTAAAGCAACGCTGAAGGTGAAGGGAAGAAAAACGCCGTGATATCGGTGAACAGCGAACAGTAAATATGCAAAACCGATAGCCGGGCAAAAACTATAAAGCCACAGTTTGGAAATCCTTAAAAACTACTGTCTGGATTCCGCGCACAGGAACAATAAACCATACGGGCGAGTCGCTCGTAAATACGGCGAGACGCTTCGCTCCGGCTTCGGCTTCGACGCCAGAGTTCAAACAAACCCTGTTGCTACCAATCTTTATCTCCAACCTCAGATTTTATCAATAACAATCGCGCAAATACTCCTCGAATATTGATAACAATTACAATTTATTGTAATCAGAATTTAATATTCTTATTCAAATATTAACTCACTGAAGCGGAGAAACAATATATATTTTAACAATACAAATGTTAGAAATTGTATTTCTCAATAATATATTTTTACTATATGTGTTTACCAATAACCTCTTTCAAGTAAAATATCTTAATTTATTAAAAAAGAGGAAGTAACGTTCAAGTATATAAAATTAAATGTATTTTTTCTTTAGTTTAATTTGCATTTAAAATATGTCCGTATGTTTTAAAATTTTCGCTATAATATATTTATAGCATAAATATAAAGCCGATTTCAATAACAAGTATCGTTGGTTACAAAAATGTAGAGGATGTAATACCACCAAAAATATTATTTCCAGTTATTTTTTTCGAGTAAAATATCGTCAGTTAATTAAGTACTCTTTATTGAAAATTAATGCAAATAGTTATTAAAGTTGTAAGGAATGAAAGTACATTATAACCGTCGAGAAGATATGAACTTGGGTGGAGCTTGCGGAGCAGAAGTTAAAATTACCTTAGGATGATAGTTGAATTTGGTACATTACAAGTTGCTTATTATATTTTTCATGCCACCAGCAGCAATTAACTAATAATAACCAAATCTACTGGTATGATTTACATAATTATCTTATTAGTAGGACAAATATTTTTTGTACCCACTGCGTTGACAATGGTAATCAAATGATACATATTATCGGAAACGACTTATGTTCTATGGAAGTTAAGTAAGTTATACTTACGTGAACGCTGGCGTGAAAAATTTATTTCTTCATTAGTTTTGTATTTTGATTTGAAATATACCTATTTCAGTAGTGATATATTTTTCACCTTGTAAAATATGGTTTGTATAAAGAAGGAAAAAGAATTTATATGAAAATGAAAATGTATGTTTCTAGTTGTATAACTTTTTTTTGAAAATTTTTGAGTTACGTAAATATCGATAATGATATATTTTTTCTGTAGATGTTTATCCAACGATATCTTGTAAAATATGGTGAGTTATTAAAAAGAAGGGAAAGGAGTTGCGGGAATATTTAGTTTTTCGTTCGCCACGTGGCGGCAAGTGTCGATAGCGGCCATTAAAATTCTTCGCAGGATGAAGGCGCCGTGCGCTAATACAGTAATAAAACGCACTCGGGCCTCCTAAATCACGGCGTGCAGTCGCACTCGCAACAGCCGCCGGCGTGCGTATCGTGATTTACACGTATAAAACAGACTTCTTTATCTCGTGATCCAATCAAAAGCTCATTCGTGTCGCTCTCCACACGAGAGCATAATTCATGCAAAAAACATTCCACGTACAAACGTCCCAGTTGTGCAAAGGAATTTTATTTGACAGGTAATATTTCCTCCATGTATCAAGCCGGCGTCGCCTGCAAACTTTCACAGGCGACTTTTCAACCCTCTACCTGCTGTGCACGGTTTATAAATTGCCGGATTAATGTGCTACCCTTACGCGACCTGCCGGACAGAAATAAACTTTCTACTTTCTACCCTATCATTTTATATTTAATTCTTTTTATAATATTTTATAATAATAATGGGGCGGTGCCTCACTTGATTACAACACTCCGACTCTACTTGAGCAGAATTTGAGATCTGGGGTTCAAATCTTAGTTTTTCCTGTTTTATCCAAAAAAATACCGCTGTATCGCGGAGTGGTTCGGAAACTACTACAAGCATATTTATTTAAAATATTTGTCAATTCTGATTTATGATCATAATAAAATTTAAGTAATTGCGTTTCACAATGACTTCATTATGAACGCGAAATATAAAATAACTTTGTACCCCTATAGATAACTAATTTATTACGATACTAGTATATAAATAAGTCTAAATATCACGTGTGGCACTTTTAGAGCACGATGCAAAGCCAAATGTTTTTAACAGCACTAGTGGTTTAAAGGCACATAAACACATGAATCATTTATTAATTTAAAATTAAAACGCAGTATTGTGTTGCCGTCTATATCTAGTCTTCCTACAATCTTGTCTTGTCTTGTCTAGATGATCAAGGCAAAACTGGCAAAAGTCTTGAAATTTCAAGAGTGTCTTATTTCAGACCGACAACTTTGTAAACAATTTTCAAGACTAGATTTTTAAAAAATTTAACATTTTCAAAATATAAATATCTGTCCTTGTCTAAAGAGTATGCGAAGGATAATGTTGAGTCTTGAAACAATGTAGTCTTAATATCTATACAAGTTTTTTTAGTCTAGACTTAGATTCAGTTAAGTCTTGTCTTAAAATTTCTAGACAAGACAAGATTTTGCAGTCTTCTTTTTCTTGTCTAGACGGCAACACTAATTTTATTTTATAATTTTGTATTTTCGATGTTTTACGATTTTTTGTTACGAATTGAATTTCAAGATGTTGATGATTTTGTTTTTACTTACTAATTTTATGAATAACAATAACTATGAGCATTGATAAATGTTTTCAAAAACTCCATACAAAAATAGAGTGTTGCCCTTCAAAAAGTTGTGTGTAGATTTGAAATATTTTATCCATTTAGTATCTATTGTAAGAGTAGATAATTTATCGTAAAAACCATGAAAGTATTTGATATATCTTCAGAAGTTATATTTATATATTTCCGTATAATTTATAACCCAGAAAATATCCTGTGAAGAAACTTTTAACCTGTCTTGAAAAACTAAAATACAAATCGACACTATCCAAAGTTTGTATCGACGATAGACAGAAACAGCGGTAAATCATCTGACATTTGGCAGCTCATATTTCAGCGGAGCGTTTAAAACAAACACTATTTTATTTCTCCGGCCGGAAGAACATTCTCAACTTGTCCGAATATCGAATACTTAATGTGGAAACTTTCCTGTAATCTGAATAAGCGCGGTCTCTTCAAATTGATGTGTGGATGATTTATTGCGACGACGCGACTCGAATCAGACATCTTGTAATAAATCTGCAATCCAAAATAAAACAGTATTCTTAATCTCCTTTCATGAAAACTTAGATTCATCATTTCTGCAATAATGTTCATAGAAGGAATAGAACCGCATGTACTTTTTTCATTAACAATTTTTACGAGTATATTACTTCTAATGAAGCTTGCATATGAAAGGAAAACTAATTATCTTTTATGAGATGTTTTCTTTAGAGGGTTTTAAAATGATTTTAATTATTTAAAAATGTTGACATGAATATTTTGTATATCATTATTTTAATGAAAATATGAGGAGTAGTACAGGGGAATGGTCTGAGATTCGTATTTATTCAGAAAAATAAAGCATGAGAGAAGTACAAAATAAATACATGTCGACGAAATAAATAATTAAATTCAGCAAAAAACACAAGACGAGAGAATTTATAACCCTAGTAAATATTTATTATCTTTATTTTTGTTACTTTTCATGAATTTTAACAATGCTGTGAACTTTCGTAATGATCTCATATTTTTACTGAGGAGTTTACTAAACAAATCTCAATCATAAATATAGGAAAAGTTTAGGATGCAAATAATAATTTCTAAGTTTCAGTTTTTTCATTAGCGTTCATAAAATATTTATTCTTCCATTATTTTTTAAAAACAAGACAAGTCAATACGAACACTTTACATATGAAGGAAGAACAACAAGAAAAAATATTAGGTACAGAAATTAAAAATATATAATATTTTAAATTCTTCCTTTGTAATGTAAAACATAATAAGTAGTTTCATTGTGAGGTGATTTATGTCTTGTATCATTTATCATATTTTGTTTATAATGAAATATAAAAAAATAACAAAATTGTAAACAAATAAATCAGTTAGAATCATAAAACAAAAATATTGAACAAAGAGTTCAAACTTCAAGAATAATACCCAGTGGCGTAGCTAGCATTTTTAGTACCCAGAGAAAAACTTAAGTGGCTGCCATCCCAACCTCTCCCAATAAAAATGTTTTCTCATAAAAACCTTTTTTACTAAAAAAAAATACATCGAAATTTTGAAATTGCGGTTGCAACCTATAGACGAGGAAATTTCCGATTCTATTGAAAGGATTAAAAGATTTTAATTTTATCACGGGCACAATGTAATTGTTGTATTCGTCAATAATTTATTTTGCGCCAATCTCATAGCTCCACACCCAAACTTCGAGACTTCGTCCAACTAAAATTATCCATCAAAAGAATAACGTCTATAACTCATATAAGTAGACAATAAAAGTATTTAACTTTTTTTTATTTGAAACATTTGTCCGGATATTCAACTGTTTCGGGATTATTTGTGAATGAAGTAATGGACCAAAATCAGTTTTCCGTCAGTTTCTCATGACCTATGGGGAATTTTGGGATAACATAGCCACTGTTAAAATTGTCTCCCAGATAGGCACAATAATAAGTTTTAGCTATTAGAGTTTCCGAGATCTCAATTGTGGCCGATGAAATCTGGTCATCACTGTATAAAATTAATTGAAATCAGCTTTTCTCCTCTTTTAGATAACGCTATTATCTTCATTCAATATTTATTAAGAAAACGAAGCCATCCTCTTATAAACGAGTAGGTATCTTTTTTGAAAATCGGAACCCACAATTACGTGTATATTAGGTAAGAAACTTCTGTCTGAATGAATACAACTTTATTTCTTGTAAATATAAAAGGTGTTTTGTATAAATGAGTTAGTGATTATACAAAAACCTATTGTATGTAAAATTGTAACATAAAACTCAATTTCTTGTAATAATAAAAAGTTTCCTGTACACATTAGTTAATATAAGTGTATTGTTATAAAATATATATTTTTCTATCTACATTTTTGTAGCCAATCATTGGAAAAAGGGCTTTTCATTATAACCAGTAAATTAATAATAATAATAATAATAATCAAATAGAATCATAAAACACTGAAGAGTTGAAGAATTTAGCTCTTTCATTGGATAGGTAGGTAGGACGAGTTTCTGCTGGATTTTTTTATTTCCGTGAAGTATAGTCTCCGTTAGAGTTCCGATGACATATTTATTTACACAATCTCTATCCATTTGAAATACATTCTCGCAGATCAATTTCTGTACCAACCTGAAATGGGAAAACTAGCAACGGGCCAGCGGGCGAATCGGAACAAAAACTCGGCACAAAAAGAGAAAAATAATGAATGTGTCACGTAAGTTTTAAACGAGTTACCGTACGTGGCAAACGATATATCACGTAACAAAGCTATACACGGAGAAATATGATTCCATCGCCCATCTCACTCCTACGCCACAGAACAAACAGCGACGAAACTTGATATATGTATAATGAGAAGAATATTAGCTGCTGGGTGCATACCGGAGATAACAAGTCACGGCAAAAATGGATTGTCTTTCAATTTGGAATCAAAGGATGATGTTCAAGCTGATAAAATACTTAGTTAATTTGATGGCGACATTATAGGTATAGTCAATACCAATCTTCGAAAAAGTTTTGCTTCATTCATATTATACTTTGTTTTTGAAAAGTTACATCTACATTAGTATTTCTTTCTGAAATCGTTCAATAATATCGCTATCGTAGAATCGACAGGTAAATTTAATTTTCCTGCCTAAGCAGTGGTAAAAAGCAATATTGCCAATTCTTTCTTGTTAAATAAATTTTATATTTCCATAATTATTATTTACTTTTTTAACTTGTGGTATTTACAAATAATAAATGACAAATGGAATATTCAATATAATAATCTTAATTTGTGATCTCGCAAAAAACGAACAACAAAGAATTAACAACATAACTTCGTTTGTATGATAGTTACTAGTAAAATACAAATAAGTTATTTATAAATACATGATTAATTATTCAGTTCAATTTGATACGTTTCTTGTCAGTACATATTCGTCATGAAAAGACTAAGTTTCCTGCCATGTTAAGTAAATAACTAATTCAAATAGTGCAACCATATAATTCATAAATATCTCGTTTCGATAAATTATATCCCCAATTCATGACATATCCCATGATTCTCTTCAATCTCTTTTCATCTGTAGCACAACATTCCTAGAAAACCAGTCTCAAATACCTTAGCAGGTTTTGTAAGGGACCTACAGATTATAGTGGATACTGAACCACTCGTATTCTATTTGGATAGAGATTGGCAAAGCTAAGATTTGAGCTCCAGATCTCACTTCCAGCTCAATTCAAGTCGATGCGCGCTAGCCAAGTGCATCCACTGCTGTCAATATTCCTCGATCCTACTATTGTCAATTTTTTGTTAACTAGATATTAATTTCGGGATTATGAATACGGATTCAGATTTGCAGCTGCAATGTTTTGGGTATTACCCTCCCAAATAATCTGCTTCCCGCTACGAAGGGGAATTCCATCCCCAATTCATTCCATATTCCATGAATCCTCGCGTCTCGGGGAGAACAATACGCTGTATCTTGAGCGCGAATGCGTACGCACGTATGTGGATTTTTAGCCGCCACGAGCTTGAGGGAACGTGACTTGCAGATGTCAAGGGCTCGCCGACGCTCGCTCTGATCTTGCCGATCGGGGAATTCAATGTGTGAACAATGGGATTTACCAAGGTTAGGGAGACCAGAGAAAAAGATGCTGAGATGAAATACACAAAATGGATTAGAATACGACACGTACTTCATTTAATCCTTAAAGAATAAGATCTTTATTCAAAACATGAATTTCAATAGTAAACTTGCAGTTTACAACTGTTATAACAGTGAATTATCGGTCATCAATAAAAATTCCCTGGACTGGTATGTAGAATGACCAGTTGTGACTCTCAGAACTCGACTTCGACTTGTTTAACATCTATTTATCACTCTGGTGCTTTTCCAATATCACTAGACTGCCCAGATGAGGAAATCTTTATTCGCTAGACACAGGGGCGGATCTAGGTGGAAACATACGGTGTGCAAAACCTCAAATTGCCGCCCTCGCTTACAGAACCAACCCCCCTCCTCACCTAACATAAAACTTTCTTTTATTTTGTTTCCAATAAACTGAAAAAATATGTAAGTTTCATCGAACGGCAAAAACAAATACTGATAGATGTTACGAATAATTATGATGAACAAAGAAAGAAGAAAACATACATACTCCAAAAGAAATAAAACTCTAAAAAAATACAATAACGTAGAAGTAGGTAACGCAATTCAAAGCCCATGTAAATTGGCTACTATAAAGGTTTGCTTGAGCAAAACGCTTTACTATAACGTTATGATTTATTTTTCGGTAATTTCATGTTTTATGGAAAGTATAGATAGCGCTACAAGTTTTTCATGAGATAGTGTAGATCTTAAATAATTTTTGATCAATTTTAACTTTGAAAATGATCTTTCAGCAACACTAATAGGTAATGTTAGTAATAAATTAATGAATTAACTATTGTGACATTTGGAAAAAGACTAGTAAAGTTTGGTTTATAAATTTAATTTAATATTTCTTTAGGAGTTATATCGTCTTTTACAATTGTAGTTAAAGATTTGAGTTCCGTATAAAGCTCATCTGCATCAAAATTCCGTTCATCAGTATCTTTATCAGTAAACAACAACTCTAAATTTTTACATTAGTTTATTAATAATTTTGTATCCATAGGACCAATATTTTTAATGTTAAATAAAAAGGAAAATGAATCGGTGTGTTGTTTTAGCGGGATAAATCGTTCTTTTAATGAATTAATTGCTGCATCTAACTACGTATAAAAGACTGATATTTTAAATTTATCTTTTTCACTAGAAATTGGTTCGTCTGACTGCTCGTAATTGAACATTTTCTTTCTTCTTCGAACATGTATTTCAACAGAAAACTTTGCCTCTTCTAAAACATTGTGAAACCCCTCTAGTCTATAGTTTTCTATTCTGTACTCTGTAATACTTTTTATGTTGTTCACAGCATCTGGCAAGTCAATATTTTTCAGCTGGAGTTGAGTACTAACAATATTAATTCTGTTTAAAATATTATGCTATAAAATTAAAGAGCAGATAAATTTATATGATTATAGTTTGGAAGCTAAACTGATTAGTAAATTGTAAGATGTGGTAGATATGTTATAACAATATTTATATAAGTATGTAAATATTGACATAATATAAGAATAAAAACAGAATAGGTTCAAAATTTTTAAAATTTTATTTTTTTATAGTAATTTACATATATCTACAACTACCTACTTACACCTTAAAAGTTTCAAGCTTTCAAATTGAACTTCACAGTCAGAAAATCAGAAAATAAATGTACACGTTCCGAATATGTATCCCTGCGCTGAACTGTTAGGTCCACGTTCCTTGAGTTATTTACTAATTGAACAAAAATGGTGTTTTGATAACGTACTCTACCGAAACTACAGATCTATGCCGATACAAACAACCCGCCGCTAATTGCTATTGCCGCTTGCTGCATGTAATATAAAATTGTGGAAACAAGCCAATAGGTGTGTGGTCCTACATACGTCAAACAATTGTAATAAAAAATAATTATGCTAGATATGATCTCATAAATGCTTCAAAAGTTTGTAAATAAGTGTAAACAAAGATGAATAATTAATTAAAATTTTAATTTTTAACAAATTGCTTTTCTAAAATGCCGCCCCTGAAAAATTCCAGGTGTGCTATTGCACACCCAGCACACCCCTAGATCCGCCCCTGGCTAGACATAAATGTATCTTTATTAATATCTGCTACAAAGTTAATATATTTTATTCTGTTCCATCATATTACAGTTGGATACAAATTTTATCAATAGATGACTAAAACGAACCATACTCGAATCATAACTATAAAATTCTGCCAAATAAGAAAGGCGTGCTCCATTGGCGATTCTTAAAAATAGAGCATGAGAAGTTCGTTTCCGGATTGTGTAATTAATAAATTTGATCTAATAGGCGAGGTCAATTAACATATCCGTATATTTATTAACCATTTAATTTATTAAATAGAATTTTGACTTCGTTGTTCAATCCTAAGTTTTTTTTTATTTTTAATATTAAACCTTATTTTTTCATAGAACCAAAATTATAACAGATATTTAATTTTAATTATTTGTTGTTACTTGTTGAACGCCTGCAAATCTTCAATCCTGGCTACGCCATTGCACCTTTGTTGCTTGACACTATTTCATACTTTATTGAAATTTGGAAGGGTTCATAAAGAATAGAGATTGGAATTATTTTGATCTTATTTATTAGTTACAAAAGGTTGGAAGGCGAAATACTTTGTGAGTCAGAGTGAGAATTGCAGTAGCAGATTTGACTGAAAGGATAATAATGACGAGATACTCTGATGAGAATGAAAAAATGAGAATGCGAGAGAGAGATTTTTGGATAAGGGTTTGTCATATATTTTGTATGAATGCTGCGTGACCCAATGGAAAATGATACATTGACATTATTAAATACAAAGCGAAATAAAGCCATATTAACCGCATATATACTTATAAACAGAGAGTAGAGTAATAGGATAAGCTTAGGTCGCATATGTGGAAAATTTGCCAATACAGCAAACTGTTTAAGACGATTACTGTAAAATGAGAATACAATCAAAAAATGGCAGATAGAGAACAATTTATAACAAAAGCTTTCAGTTTCATTTGGCATTCAAAACACCACCCAATAGCCCGTTGTGTGTAAGAAATGAGCATATAGATAGAAAGAATAGAGCCTGGAAGAAATGAAAGAAAAATATGTGTGCATAAATCTACCCCAACTGTAACAAACTTCAGTAGAAGCAAAGTTTCCTTCCGAGTATATCAGGTCGTCAAATCAGAAAAAGAATGCATTTATTTCTAAAGAAAAAAAATGAATAATAACATTCTGATATAAGACGTGAGGAGAGATCTTAACGAAAGATTGAGGAAGGAATCGATAATCTGGAATCTCATTCTGGGGCACGACATCTCGAGCCACGTTTCTTGAACCAGGTTACTGTTTCACCTCTTTAAATTTTCACCGGGAAGTAGATGGTTAGGTTAGGTTACTGCATCCAACATCTCATGAAATATGCAGCAGGAAAACAAAAATAATTACTAATTTGACAGAAATGCGAATTTAGGTCATAATTCCAATGTATAAAAATTAAATTAATCTTCATAATTTTTTACTGGGTTCACTTTATTTTTATTTTAAACTGCTACGGTTTTATATACTGTTTTAGTTCTATTGAATCACATTTTTAAAAAGGTGTAATTTATGTTTTATGTTCGAAAGTGATAATACGTTTGGTACTTAATGGTGTATTTTTATAAATTAAAATTTGTGTATTTTAATATTCAAAATACAATTGACGATTTCTGAAAAAGGCTGGGTACTCTTAGTCATCACATTTCAAGTAGGTTAGTGAAATGGAAGTGACTGTTTCTAGAATATGGTTGGGATAGTTAAAAAAAGCAATAAACGAAACTTGTCATTTCAGAAATATAAATCGTAACTTTAAGTGGTGTGAAAGAATCAAATGAAAGTAAAAATAATGAAAAACTTTTGTTGCGTGTTGTAATTAAATACTTTCTCCAAGTAATAAAATTTGAAGACACCCATAAAGTTCATTTTAGCCCAGGAAAAATCCTAATCTAAAGTTTTGATTGCCATCAATCAAATTTCGTGCGAGGTTTGTTGGGAAGTAATTTTCCCGTTGTGTTATTAAACAGTTCTAACGAATTTTTCCGGTGAAATATTCATGCCGTAATTCCCTTATGTGGTGAACGGTCGCAATAACGCCGTAAATTTAAAATTTATGAAAATGATATTTCATGCATAGTCCTCGAAGTCTCCGCAAGAGGACAGCCCGTTCGGACGGCAGCAGGAACAAAGAAGCATCGGAACACGACCGGGACAAACGAGGAACAAATCACATACATCAAAACAAATAGTAGACTTTTATGCAAACATTACTATACTGCTTTTAATATTAAATAAAAATATTAGCACCGCTTGTTATCCATTCTCCATTGTTTGATGTGACAGTTTGCTCTTTTCTAAAATATAGTATGAAACTTTTCCAGAATAACTCTTAGCAGATAAAAAGAGGGAATTATACTACTATTAATTTATGTCACAAATATTTTAAAATTTCTAAGGTTTTAGTCAAAGATGATGGTAAACAATTTTTTGGCTCTTTTTTGATGAAATATGAAACGCCCGTATGCACCAACATTCCCTAACTCTTATGGATTCAATACTTTGTGTCATGGAATGATTTTTAATCCACAAACAATATTCAATAAATTAATATATACATTATGGAACGAAATTTGATTCCATAGCAGGTTTACGGATTCAATAGTGATTTGTCAAAAAATGTGATTATTTATCAAAAACTATTACATTATTATAATCGTCAGATGAAGACGAGTCTGAAGTCCTAGGGATAATTAAAATAAGGACATTGTAATGGAATCCTTAAATTGTGCTGGTGAATTACAATATATTTTATTTATGAATAAGTCGTAGAGATTCATTGGTAATTGATTTATTCACAATTGGTACATACGGTCATTAGTCTTATAGATCTGTAAATCTATAAATAATGAACTAAAACGCAACAAAAGCTGCACTCTTATGTATAATATTATATTAATCAACAAAAAAGATCAGTTTTGTCAGTCTTTTACAGATTTATAGATTTGCAAGGCTTAGATTTGTTTAATTGGGAATTAAAATTTCTCATTTTTTACATAATCGTTCCAAAGATACTATATATGGTAAAAAAAATTCTTTAAGTCACTCCTGTGGAATCGACCGGTATAATTTTTCAAATTGTATCTGTGTATTTCTTGGATAAAAAATAAATAAATTGCATTTAAAAATTTGAAATTAGAAAGTCAGAATCCATAAAAATGATATTTTTAGATCGGACACCCATATTTTACTAAAAAAAAAAATATGAACATTTTAGTTAAATATATAACATGAACAATTGTAGAGTAGCAGATTATGTATTGGCATAAAAGTTTTTTGAAAGGTAATGCAACAGTCAATTTGTCGTTAGTTAACTGATTCCCACCAAAGTCCTGAAGAACAAAAACAACCGATTTCCGGAAGACTTTGATTTAATTTTGATAACTTAATACTTGCAATACTTCAGCCTCTCTATAATAGTTTGTAAACAAAGTTCTAATTATAACGTTCAGATTTAATAACTGAAGTTTGTATCCGACACCATCTAAAATATTCAAACAAAGCTTCAAGTAATATCTTGTTTGCAATTTTAGAATAGTTTCGAGAAAATTACAAAACTAATTTTGAATTTCGGCTAATTTGGAAGAATTTCCACTTTCCATTATACAACCTTTTAACATCGCAAGAGAAAGAAATGAAACTATTTTATTACTAGTAACAAAATGTTATTCAAATGTTAAAATAAATCTCTTTGTCGGTGAATTATTTTGATTGTAATTGAAATCAAATTTTACAAATATCATCAATTTACTAGTTGAGTTGTCACTCTGTGAATAATTGAAAACATTGCCGGTATAATCATCAATAGTTTTTTATAATACGAGTACTTCAAATGGTAAATAAATTTGAGTTTATTTTAATATCAGAATTGCACTTCAACAATGACATCCGTTTATACTCGTAGTGAGCATTTTTCATAGGTCAATACCGATAAGCTTTATTTCAAATCGAATACATGTAAGTTATTGGCAATAAAATTAAAAATGACTTTTTTATTGCAAACACGTAAATCATGACATGTCGAATTGAACCTGCGGCATTTTTTAGCCCATGAAATTATTACCTACACCGTAAATACTTCATTTACACACCGAAAATTTGCAGCCATTCGTAAAACTAACATTTGCAGACACTGACGGATTTATTAATCGACACAAATAGTTTCCGAGTTATGCATCAACAGTTCTGGGAATTTGTTTCAATTTTCCATCTGCAAAGAATTGCAAACAGTTCGATTTGCTGTTGTTATTTATTTGTGATATTTCCAATAATGTTTATTTTACATTCTATTCGATTTCATGATCTATTTTTGTAAATGTTATTGTAATAGTTATAATATTCAAATAATAAGTAACTAACCGAACCATACGACAATAATATTTGTATTACATTCTTATTTATTTCTTATTTATTTTATTATTTTCCATAAAATATAATACAAGCATTTAAACAGGTTAACTATTATACTATGTATTCTTTCAGACAATTTGTTCCGGGGACCATTTCTAAAGACCGGGAGAGTATAACTAAATGAACTTAAATCTAAGAAAACCGTAAAACTTTTAATTAAATTTGCATTATACAATGCATCAGTGGCGGAGAACCTAGGACACGCATATCAAGACAAGCTGGGTGACACGCATTGTTTATAGACTTCGAGTTTTCTCCTTACTTTTTTGATACTTCATTTTTGTCTTTAAATAATTTGAAACCGACTAACTGATGAAGCTAATATCGTTTGCTTGAGCATAAATTACACGAAATAGCAATCTTTAACTAAAGATTTAGTAAATGATATTCAACAACAAAACGATCGTAACGTAAAAGTTATTGGTTTTCTCTTTATTATTAAATAAATACAAAAAAATGACTTTTTTTACTAGAGTTGATAACAAAATTATAGATATTTGTAGATGTGACCCGGTATCCGAGATACCAGAAGCTACGTTATTTCCGAATTTTGGCAAATCCAGTTTAAAGATTTAGTATCACTGCAATACACCGAGGATATAGTGTTACATGTTTTTATTTTAATTTTTTTAATACTTTTAATTATTTTTAATTAATTGTAATTCATTCCGGTGCCTGAAAGAAATAGTGGTAAGATACACAAAGTTTCGACAATTCGAATCTGCTAACGAAGCATTGTCCAGTAGTGTGTATATGAAATAATTATAAGATAATGCAAGTCCAGGAATTAGATTAATTTAAGAACGAATCATCATCTTTCAAATTAAACGATAAGAAATTACTACTTTTTTTTTATCTATTTTAGGTAAAATCTGAGCAACTGGATTTTGTAAAATAATTTTAATTAAAATTTTCAAAAGTATCTGTTTGACATATCGTAAAAATATTGAAATCGATTTATTGAAATGTATGGTTATTTATGAAATTCTTGAATATTTCAGGATTCCTAGGTTTGTATTACCCAGCTTAATGGAAGTAGAAGTGTGCACTTTAAATTAAAATAAAAATAATTTTATGAAGTGAAATATGAATCAGTAAATACGAGTATATATAATTAATTTTAATTATAACCTATAAATTTAACTGACAAACTAAAAATGTAACCCCAATCTCTGCCCGAGACTCGTAAGATTCAGTGTACTTTACTTCTTGAGGAGTATAATTAAGACTTTTTGGAGTTGTTAGTCCTCCCAGCCTTCACACCTGCGTTCGAGCGGGCGTGACTCTCCAACAAGAATTTTATTCCTTGTAACCGTCGTTGGGAAAAATTAGCTCATTCCTAGTACACTACCGACTACTGCGATTACATTTGCAAACTCCAGTCTTACTAATGTCGTCCATTTTACGTTTATCCGCGCATTACAAAGTTTAATCCTATTATATTCAGAAAGATATTATCTGGAAGGGCGTGGAATTTCGATACAGCTAGATTTTGGGTTAAGCGGTTGTAGGCTTGACATAACCATTTAAATTCTTACTACATGACTATACATATTACAACATGTTCAGATATTGTAGTTGAGAAGTAATATTACTACTACAGTTAAATTCTGTTTTCTTTGTAAATAAATATATTACTTTCGGCTTATTACTATATATTGCTAAGTGTCAGATCCAGTGGCGACGCTAGACATTGTAGATAGCAATGGGTGAGCCTTTTTTATTTATTTATTCAAATCTTTATTTATAACTGGCTAAGAAAAAAGAACCAGCAAGTAAATCTGATAAATTAAATATCTAGTACATAAGTCAGTTTTGTTTTTTTTTTCGGTTGAAGGTACAATACCTTAATATAAAAGATACATT
Source organism: Stenolophus ochropezus (assembly GCA_035578165.1). Taxonomy (NCBI): domain Eukaryota; kingdom Metazoa; phylum Arthropoda; class Insecta; order Coleoptera; family Carabidae; genus Stenolophus; species Stenolophus ochropezus. The sequence goes on along the minus strand of JAQOWZ010000001.1, from coordinate 14,016,227 downwards.
TATCAGGAATAATCAGAGGCTTGTTTTATCCTTCATTTTTGCCCGCGGAATTTAATGCCAAATATTTGTTGTTAATCAAATTTTTAATCTTTATTTATTAGAAAATATACAATTAACTACTGAATAACACTGAAGCATAAATATAATTTACAAAATCTAGTAGCAACTCACAAAACTATTGCAGATAACTATAGATACTTATTTGTCAAACTTTATAATTTATATTTTTTAAATATTTCACCTAAAACCAAATAAATGATTAAAATTTTGCGCCCCTAAGCATTTTGCGCCTATGGTTTGTGCCACTTTCGTCACGCTCTAGTTACGGCATTATTTATTCTGGAAATGTCTTTGAGTTATTTACTCCACATGTGCCATTTTTGAGTTTAATGGATAAAAATGTTAGTAATAAGCACTTCTCCATAAATCCAGCGCAATAAATCTTCCATAAAGCGTGCATCCACATTTCCAGTGATTGCGAGAACCTCAATCGATAGCCCGTCATGCGCTTTCCATAAATCACTCGATAAATCTCCAAAAAATAAAACATCAAACTCCCATCAAATTTATGAAAACAAAAAGGGAGCAGAAGTATAAAATCCTAAGTCATATTTGCACTAAGCGTACACAACGTCTCTTCATAAATCACCAACTGGAACTGAGAATCAGAACCGAACGCCGGTAGATATTAAAGTTTTACGATAAACATCCTACGTACAGAGGAAGTATGTGCGTTTCCTTCCGGTATCGTGACGTCATAAATTCCAACCAATAAAACTAATTCTCGACCGGCCGGCGTAAACCAGTTTACGAGCCGTATGTAACAATATTGAATAGTTTGGAAGAATGCTACACTAACACTGCACGATATTGCTATACATTTCACAGGAAGTCTTATAAACAGAAGGTCAAAGTTACAAAGGTATCAGACCGTAAAATACTCATATATTTTATACTTCTATCATTTACACCAACAAAAATTTATTGCAAATCAATTTTAAACTGAAAATTGTTTTCTATAATCTTTTGCCCAATATAATCTAAACATCTTGAATATAAATAATAAAATCTTATTTTACCTCTTTACTAACCTTCCGAAAGCAAATATATATGATATCTTTTTAGCGGTCCTGACATAATGTTATTTATTTTTGAACAATTAATATTGGTAGCATTTTTCTCCAAAATGGCATATGGGAGCTGATGCTTCTCCTTTTGACTACAGATGACTATTTTTTATTGACTACTGTATTTCTTTCACGAACAATCTTTTAAATGTTGGCGCTTTTTTATATGTTCGAAGAATTCAGCTTCCGGTGTGTGGCTGGCACTATTTCCGTGTTGTATGTCCACTCACGTCCACACATCCGGAATGTACGTACACGGTGTACGCCTTGGCGCGCTCTTACCGGAAGTCACATTGTTTTACTGCTTTTTCTCCGGCCACGCGACCACTAACAGCCTAGTTCCGGTGTCCCACTACATGGAATTGTTGTACTCACATGGAATGAACATCAACGATTTGTTACACCCCTGAAAATATAAAGGCGCCCGAATGAATTTGTTTTACATGAATTATAGTCATGATAAAATGTTTTTTATAAACAATAAAAAAGACATTCTCCGAGTGATTCGAAGCCTACTATGTAGGCTATCTATTTTGCATATAAAAATATCCAAAATATATCATGACACAAACATACATTGCTCTCTATGCCATGGACTGTAATAGTATGTTAAACACTAAGGTTGAGAAATCTATCATTATTGACCTAGTGCCAATAGGATCGTATACCAAGATGCGAAGGAACAGAGGGATAAAAGGCGCTGGTCAAGAATTGTCTTTGCAAATATTGTATATATTATTACGTTTTTCACTACTGGTACTACAATCCCAATCTTACTTAAAAAATAATAAGATTTTGACATGAATATTTTCTTAATATTCACAAAAATTCAGTTAAGCTTCCTTTATTTTTATACATGGCGTTTCAGTTTGTTAACTTCACTTTTGTTTCTTGATTTAATTATTTAATGTACTTATTTACATTTATTTCTTTTATTTAGACTAAGGTTATTAAAATATCTGGAATTAGACAGTTTTATTGGTACATACATATAAATTGGTTGTGGTACACATAATTAAAATAGTAATAATTAATCATAAATTGTTATATTCATAATGAGGAAATTGCATTTGAAACGATAACACATTTATTATGATAACAATAATGGAAACATTCGATTACAATAACACAAATTTTGTATCGGTTATTAACAATATATTTATGTGAATTATTGTTATATTATAGTAATAATAAACTTATAAACTATTCAGCTCATATATTATTTAGTAAATCCTGTCGTGTAATATAACTGAAAGGTATAAGACAAGTCTATTGTTGGTAGACGACGGTCAATTGACATCTGATATAATAAATTAGACCCAATCTGAGGGAGACATGTCCCATTATCACCTAAATATATCACGACGGCCCAAAAGGGTGAATTATTGACAAGGTGATCGATTTTAGTTGAAAATGTCACTAATAATTATTAAACTTCGTTTTGGGACGCTTTGGACAGCGCGCATGCGTCAGTATGATTGCGAAACAGCTGTTGTGAAGAGTATGGGTTAATATGTTTGTGTAAAATGCGTTATAAATTGTGAAATATGACAATATATTAATTATTAATGTGAATATTATGATGCCCAGCATGCAGTAAACTATTGGAGAAAATAGATTTTGTCAGATAGTGTTAAGGTTTGTTTGGAAATATAAATATTCTTATTTGAAGGTTATTTGTTATTGTCATTATATATGTTTTGTTATTTGCGACAATATAAAATTTAAAATATGTATTACCTCAATTAAAATGTGTCTGTAATAATAGCCCAAACAGTGGATAACTCAATTGAACGGTGAAATCGACTATATATAATTTTTAATTTCACACTATTTTCATTCGCAAAATTACAAACATTGTAAATAGATATGTATATAGATAGAAATAGAAATATCATTCACATCAAATCTAGAAAATTCCCTTTTGTTTGACCGTTAAATATTTAATTGAGAGAAAGAAAATATCTTATTTAAAACTTTATTTATGGTATTCAAGTCACAATATTTTATTATCTAATTTATATATTTTATTGCTTACTTTAAGTAATAAAGTAAATATAACAAAGGTCAGATTGAACCGTATAACGTGTCCCAAGATGGACTTAAATAGACGAACTCTCAAAATCCGGAAGGTCTGATGACCGTATTTTCTATTTATAAACAAATGAAGTATGTTTTGTTTACTGTTCAATTGTTATGCCCTTGAGATGTACTTTGTACAAGTGTTTACGTCTTATATTCTTACCCAGGGCAATGATGAACCGCAAGAGTTCTTCCACGTCCTAAACCTGGAAATCTCTGGGAAACTTGCCCCTAACTTGGAATGAAGTCCGGAGAGTAGAGTTACCGTATAAATATTTCACATGTCAAGTTCAGGTCGTCTACGGGTTGGTAAACGGCTCGACCAAGGCATTAAAGTTATATTATGAGGGATAGGGCAACTACTGGGGGTCGTTATAGTTAAATAAATAAATATATCAACAGGGAGGCACTCTCACGGATGTAAAAGATTTTCCAGATAATAGAATAAGGTTTAATGGTAGAATCTCGGTCTGTAAGTCTATCGAAATGATTTACCCTTAATACCGCCCTTAATACTGAATAAATAAATAAACTTTTCTTCCTATGTCTTAAAAGCTTTTAAAACTGGATTTTGTTTTAAATATTGACGATTAAGGTTGTCTTAACTCTGTAACTAGGATTGCATTGCTTTGTTTTGTAAGCCCGTCCTTTTTTAAATAATAAAGTAACAACAAATATTTATATATAGCCAGCAATGTAAAATACGTCAATGAATGCTATATTTATTTAAATTTTATAAAAATTGGTGGACGTTTATAATTAGAATTGTGAATAATCTGTCTGAATGCCGGCATTTTCCCAATTTTTGTTTATGCAGCAATCAGGGCAAAAATGTAAATGATGCATTTGGCGATATATCGCTGATGCATTGTGGTGTTACTGGACAATCCACAAATTTCAATTTGCCGCTGAAAGTTCTAAATTATACACGCGAAATATTCCAATGCAGCAAAAAATCTGCAATGATTAACAAATCACAGAAACCCTGCCAATTTTCAGAGCACTCTCTGACGCAGATCTTTGTAAACATTCTACAATTCAACGAGCTGGGTTTCCATGTTTCCAAACATAAAGACTGAAACATTTTTTATCAAAGTGCGAATTTAACATGAAAAATATACGCATTTTAAATGAGAAAAATGTAAGAGTTAAATCGCGTTCATCAATATTTAAATGGAGAAAAGTAACCGTTCATTACTAGATTTTTATTTACCACTTACATATTTATTTATTTTTATTTATTTATTGTAATCATATCGATATTGATATTTCGAAAATTTAATAGTTACACTCGAAGTTCGAATGAATACTGACATGTAGAGCAATTTCAACTCAACGAGTTTTAATTATCTGTCCTACCTATATTTAAACTTTGTCATTAATGACAAAAGTTGATCAACTTTAAATAAAAATTAATTAATTTTAAATATTAAGCCAAAATTGGATATTTTGAAGGGAATTAGATATTGGAGATTATGGCTTTGTTTATATTAAATTTTTTTTATTGAAAAGACGACGTTTCGGTTCTGATCGGAACCATCTTCAGGTCTATAATATTGAAATTATTGAAGTTAATGTAAAGTTGTAAGTTTAAAGTTAAAATTTAAAATTTTTAATCCAACATGTCGACATGTTGGAGAGTCATATGATACATTTTAACTTTAAACTTACAACTTTACATTAACTTCAATAATTTCAATATTATAGACCTGAAGATGGTTCCGATCAGAACCGAAACGTCGTCTTTTCAATAAAAAAATTTTAATATAAACAAAGCCATAATCTCCAATATCTAATTCCCTTCAAAAAATTAATTAACATGATGTAGAAGTTTTTGTAGTGACCACAGTGAATTTTCAGTTATTGTAATATTTTATTTCGTATTATTGATATTTAATTCGTAATAAATATTAGACTACAGTTGTAGATCAAAACTGCTTTTATTGATAATTCACGTAGGGTTGTTAGATCTTATATTAAATGTCGCACACGATTTAAATTTCTAGTTGTAGTCTACACTTTGTAGATTTTGGATACTTCTCACCTTTAAAATAATTATTAGTACATTTTTAAACGATTTTTTGAACATTCTATTACAATTATATGAACATTGAATTTAAAATTTTGTATTTATTTTTGTTTGGTAATATGTTTTCAATTTGTAATTTCAAATGTTATAAGAAGTAATTATTATTTAAAATATATGTTTCATGTCATACCCTTTTTAAATTTTCTTTTTGATATTGATGCGCTATTCCTGTCTGTTTTGGGAAGGGCTGAAAAAGTCTGCCACCTTGAAAACAGTCCCTAAAGATTGACATTCATTGACATGGGTGGTTGAAGCAAACTGTCGGTTTTTTATTAAACTGAAGGATGTTCCGAACTTCCATACTTTGCATAAAGATGGTCGTTCGTGATGACTTCCTATAAAAATTTAAATATACGCTACCTGTAATGTAAAATAAAGTAGTCGTAAATATGAAACTCGTTCGATAACTTTCGCTCCGTTATTTTTTATTTACCTTTTGATACTGAATTTGCAGAGGAAATTTATGTGTATTGTTACGTTTATATTCACTTTAAAATGAAATCTTTATTAATATTTAAAACAGTATTGAAATTTTTAATGATAAAATATTTTATCCGGGATTTTTCTATATGAATTATAAATGTATGTAATGGACAGAATATGAAACTGTGATTTTTTCCATTACGGAATTAATATTAAATATCGAGTAGCATTTGTTATCTTGTATGACATGCAGTACTTTAATTTTAAAAACGCTTATCCTTTAATCGCATTTTATATGAAAGGTTTAATAATATATTTGTTTTGTTACAGGTAAGGGTTGCTTTGTCAGACTACTTTGGTAATGTACATTTTATTTATACATTCTACATTTTTATAAAGCTTTGCATTTTAAATTGGATTAGCATACTGGAGGTTTATATTATTTTTAATGTTTAATAATTTTGTATATAATAATATTACACATTTTTTGTAAATTATTCTATACGATAGTACAAAGTTGTTCAAAATTAATTTCTATATCATATAAGATCATAATAGATAAAATAGCACGTCTGCAGTAAGATATTTATCTCGAGATTTATTAAACATAAACATACTTGTTGAAAATCAGACAGCCATGGAAAGAATAGAAAATATATATGTATGTGATAGTTGTGACAGTTATTGTAAATAATTTTGTATTTTTGTAATATTGGTTTTTTAAAATAAAGAATATGTATTCAACTTAAATAATATTAAAATACAGATAATAAGAATTATAACCAGTGATACTTCTCTAAACTGTCACATAGATATTTTCTTTTATTTCCATGGCTGTCTGATTTTGGACGAAAGTGTTACACTTTATATTTAATAAATTTCGTGCTGTAGAGGTGTTATTGCATCAATTGTGATTCTATGTCATGTAGAATTTAATTTTGGACAACTTTGTACTCTTGTAGTTTTGCTCTAAATCCATCAGGAAAGAGAGTATCCACAACTTTTTGGAATCCCATGTTATCATATATATATATTTAATTACAATTAAATTAAAAGGTCTTTTTTGTAGTGTTTCTACAAAGATAATTATTTTTATACTGTTTTTGGCTACTGCGTCCCGTAGTATTTAATGACTGTTCTTTTACTATACTATATCTATGGTTTTGTTTTTATTATTAATTAGCTTTAAAAAGAAAAACTGTTAGTGTTAGCTATTGTATTCATGTGTGGAACATATAATAATAATATTAGATGACTTGTGTGACAAATACGTTTGCTGACTAACTACACAATGAATTATCCTAAGTAATAATCTCTCATTTATGAATGCTAATTCCAGGACATTAATAAGACAGTTACGTTTAGTCTTATTAATCACCCTGAGCAAAGAGGGTGAAGATAATGAATAGTAGCACGCATCCCAGATAGCATCTACCTCACAAAAATACCCCAGATCTCGGTAAAAACTTCGTGACGGGATATTTAAATCACCAGACTGTGCGGAGTTAATTAAATAATTAATTTCGTGTAATGAAATATTAATTCGGAGGTGCGAACAGTCTGTTCCTCTTATCTGATTGAATTTTAAGCACAGGAACAACAGCAAGGATTACTGATACTCCCAGGAATAAATTGGATTTTGTCATGTATTCTGTTTTCTTTTAATTTAACTTTAAATCACTTAGATTAGAAATTTACTTGATTTTGCTTCCTGGCCGAATTTATCAACGAGGCTTACAGAAGATTATAAATTTTAAACCGCTGCACCATTTTGGCTTATTCCATTCCAAAAATAAGCTGATATTCTTAAAATATTTTAAATATATAAATTTGTATATGTATGTGCTATATGGTAATAGTAATTATACCGGGAGTTTATTTTATCAGTAAACATAGAGTATATTATTACGATAGTTAGATAGATAATTAACATTACTAATTAATAATAAATAACATATAAATTATTTATTTATGTTTAAACACTAACACCCAGATTCATAAAAGTGATTAGTAATTAACCCAGATTAGACTAGTTATTCCCTAAGTTATACCCCTTGTTAGCATCCTGAAATTTTAAACTAACTCAAATCCTAATTTATAAAAAGTATTAGCTATATTATTTAGTTTCAAAGGTAACAGCTCTAGTTTGGTGGGATTAGCAATATTTGTGATGATTATCAGCATTTCTAAATGATCTTCTTTTATAATGTAGTAATTAAATATATGTAGGTATTTATTTGTTTCATTTCAAAATTATTTGATTTTTATATTGTCCAGTTGAAGTTCCAGATGAACGATAAACATCAGAAAAAAATACTACATTATAAAACATAAAAAATCAACCTATTAGTTGTTGAGTCCGATTGACTTAAAAATGTAATGAGTCTTACAAGTATATCGTATGTTTACTCATAAAATAAACTTTTCAATACTTTGCTGTCATTCAGTAAGAATGGTAATAAACCTACTCTATGTTTACTGGTAAAATAAACTTCTGGTGTATTATATTGTATAGGAAACTAATTTTTTATTTCAAGCGCAGTATTTCTTCGATATTATGTAGATAGTTTTAAAGTGTAATATTTTTTGTGATTCTATAGTTCCTGTTAGATATAAGACATAATATATCTTGTAACTTATAGGGAATTTAATATAGCACCTTAACTTGTTTGTTAATTAATACAGAGAGACCTACTTGTAAACTATTAGTGAAATGGCCCAACACTGCGTGTGCGACAAAGCTTGGATGAAAGGACATTCAAATTATGTCAGCACACATCAAAGATAATCAAACTTACAGCCTAATAGATTCAACATACCAAATTATAAACTACCTTAATATAGTGTTACACGTCGTACGGCAGTTTAAAATTACTTACAATGGCTTCAAATTTAAATTATTTTACATGATAAATATAAATCACCAAAATTATTTATATCCGATTTGTAGTAAAATACCTCTAAATCTATTTAGATATAGTTTTTTATTTATATTTTATATAATAAAAAGAATGATTAAATTCCCATCTTTTATGAATATTCAGATAAAAATATTACAATGGCTGCTTGGTAAATCTTATTTAACAAACTAAAAAGCGTGCTAAAACACAAGACTAAAACACGCCGTACTTTAAAGTTGCCAGGCAAAAACAAAATCATCGTGAATGTGAAGCATGGGATTTGTCATATCCACGGTTACGATTTGATATTTGATTCACAGCAATGTATATTTGTTTGTCTCATTTGAAATGAAACATATACAACGAATTTGTCATTTGTTTTTTGGGGTATATAATTTTGTGAGAGGCCTACATCAAGTGCAGCAACAATTTTAATAATCTTTACATCTATATTCTTTTTTTGGTGAGCTTTAAAATCACAAGTTTATACTGGCGAAAATCTTCAAAATTTTGATCAATTAAAAATATAATTATTAAATTTAGATCAATTAAAATATTATCGTATGGTAATTCAAAAGTATTATAGCACATTGAGTCATTGCTTAGCAGTTAATGGATGGATTTTTGATATTCTATTTTAATAATTGTTTAATTGTTATTTCTTATAATATTAAAATTTAATAACTCTGTCAAATTCAAATACAAATACATTGCTGTCAATTACATACCAAATCGTAACCATGGATATGATAAATCCCCATGTTTCACGTTAAAAATACAATTTTTCAACGTTTACTACAATGTTTTTGAATCCTGTAGAATGTGCGAATTGAGTAACAAATACGTAAGAATTTGTAATATTGTTTGTAAGATAAATAAATTCTAGAGTGGGATGTATAAACTAAATTAGGTATTTATAAAAAAGGTTGATACAGAAGTAGTCGAATCGGCATGGCCCACTTTGTTTAAGAGGCTTCGTCGCGCTAATATTTTCTGATGCGCAAACAACTCGAGCCTTCGTCTGCCTTCTTGAATGGAATATGATTTATTATGTGATATTTATCCATCCAACTTGAGACACGGATAAATAGGATACGGGATGTTTGACGCACAGTTTCGATGTGGACTAATGTTTCGTTCGAACTGAGCTACAAAGGCACTCTGGAAAAATGGATTCCATAAGGAATAGAGACGTAGACAAGATAGACAAATATCGAACAAATAACGTACATATATAGGCCGAATTTTATTCGAATTGAATTACGTGTCGTTATTTGTCCTGTTGTATTCATTTATATTTAATTACAAATTCCTTTTATTTGCCATTAATGTCAGTCTTTTAAAGGATTTAATTAAAATATTTTATCACATTCTGGAAATATTTCCAATGAAGAATTTTACAGCACGATTTTTATTACGGAATTAAACACGTTAGTTTATAACCTTTATTTTGAACAAAATCTATTGTCACCACAAGCGAACATTTCCTAAATCTTTATTATTGTTATTATTTTAGTGCAAATTATTTTTATATATTATTACATTCATATTAGAAATTTATATATCAAATTTCATACAAATCCATTTGCCTAATTCGATCTACAATTTTGTATGCTTCTTGTTTCTATTATTATTTAGATTCAATGAACTCTTATGTCTATAAATGTTATGATCATTCATATATTTATTTCTCGTTGTCATAATGAACTTGTTCCCCACAATTGGTTCAATTGATGAATCATCCGAGTTTTTATAAAATCTGAAATAAATATTAATGCGATATAATTGATAAATTATCATCAATTTATTGACGCAGTGGCTGCGAAACATATTGTGGTGGATTAGTATGTAGCAGTTGTACAAATTGCTTTGTTAACCTTATAAACATTGAGGTCGACAATGAAGCAACAAAGTATTACTCATCGATGGAAAAATTGTTATTTATACACCAGAATATTTATTCCCAAGGGTACATTTTAATAGTTACAGTAATTTTGTATGGATCTAATTAATAGATCAGAATATTAGAATTATAAATGAAAACGGTTGCTTCTTTTCTATATTTTTCGCTTCACCGTTAAAATAAGCATAACTTACTTCCATAAGTTTTAAGTCATCACATTCGGTTTTCATATCCAATGGAGTGTTATTGACAATAAAAATCCTATCAATACATTTGGTCGTCTAGTAACGTTATAGTTAACTATAAGAAATTAGTAAATGAACATTTTTAGAGGCACACATTTTTTAATTACTTTAACATTATTTGAAGTTAATTGTTTTCGTAAGGTCACATAAACTTTGGCTCCGCAATCTCCGCTTCATATCTCTTCGGTTGTTATAATGTACTTACATTCCCACACCTTAACTATTAGCTTAATGTCACATTAGTTTATTGTCAATATTAATATAATAACATTGTAGTAAGAAATGAAAATACAATCATAAATAAAACTAAACAATAAAATATAAAAGGGAAAGAAATAATTTGGGTTGTTATTTAGGAAGGATAAAAAATAAAGATGTAGCGCGAAGAAATTGCCCTCGTTGGCAAGAAAAAATTCTTAAAAATGTCCTCGTGCTGATCCAGGTCCTTAGACGATTAATTTCCAGAAGAACATAATCACCTGCGATACTTAATGACCTGCCTACCGCATGAAAAAAATTATTAACTCCATTACGGCGACAAAACTTTTTAGCGAAATCATATTTTTACGTGACACATAAAACAGCTCGCTAAATGAATTAGCGCGACGAAACTCCATTAGTGTTTGTCCTGTCTGCACACCGCTAAAAGCCGGGCGCGGGGAGGGTGCATGTGCAGGAAGTCTCCGCCAAGCAAATTTGCTGAGTGCGACGAATTTAAAGAAATTACCTAAGTTTTAGCATTTCAGATGCGTTCAGCGAATATCTCTGCTCTATACATCACATTGGCTATAGATATATTTACTTCTTTTCTTCTTTTTATTGACAAGTAATTGTTTTTCCTGATAGTAACATTAATTTTAAATATAAACATATCATTTACGATTTATTACTCATTGGGTGTTCTAATTAGTATTATTGTAGATCTTAGTAATAATACATTCATTCAAATAATCAAGTTGACATTTTGAGATTTTTGTGGATTTAATGTTGATTCCTATATTTCTAAGAGCAACAAGGCCTTAAATCATCTTAAAATCTAAACTAAAGGTTTTTTTATGACCCATGCATTTAGGTTATTACTTTGTTTACAAATTATTGTTTAGACTAACCAATTTACAATTTCAGCATTGTCTTAAAAAATATGAGGTATTTGAGATGAAATTTTATTATTCTCTAATCTCTATGCCTTATACTGTTTATATTTTGGACATAGGTAAAATGAGAAATATTACTAGATATATAACATTATATTATACATGAAGGTTGAGAAGACTAACATTATTGACGCTGCGCCAAGTTGTGTCCCGAGATGCGAAGCAACCGACGGTCATAAGGCGCTGGTCAAAATTGGTCTTCTCAACCGTGGTGTATGCTAAACTTATGTTTTTCATTACTAGTATTTCAATCCTAAACCTACTAAAAAATATATTGACAATAACATTTTGACATTTTTCTTAATATTCATAAGAATAAAGTAGACTGTCTTTGTTTATATATTTGACGTTTCAGTTTGTTAACCCCACTTTTGAATTTGAATTTGGTTTTATTTGATTTACTTATTTAATTTTTGTGGCCTATTTAAATTGTGAATCCATTTGGATTTGGAGACTTGAGTTTCCTTAAAAAGTGACAGTTATAATTATCGATCATGGTTAATAAAAATTTATTGTTGACCTAGGTGATTATAGTTACCAAGTAAGCGGCAGTAAAAAAAATTTTTCATGCAAAATAATAATGGATGTCTACTAGTTAAAAAAAAATATTTAAAAAATACATATTTCATGTTAGATCTTAGATGACCAAGTCACTCACTTACCATAAATAAGAATAAATATTATAGTGGCTATTGTATTGTATGAATTTTATGAAATGGTATGATATCGTCAGCGTTCGGCTTTAAAATCAATGTCTAATTTATATTCCAGTCCACAATACATGCAAACTAAATGAAGTATTCGGAAATGTGTAAAATATTAATACAGCAATAAATATTTAAAATGCTGCGCGGAATGTTAAATAAATAATGAAGAGCAATAATATTTACGAATGGGGTACTGTGTCGAGTCCGTAGGATTTACGAGTTTGACAAGCGAACAAAGAACATCACAAATGAGAATGCACAAAAACTCAAATTATCCGAATTCAGCCGGAGAGTTTAAAGGCATTATTGAATCATTTTTATCTGTCAAGTCTCACAAAACCAACTTGTTTGTCAACAACAACAATGACTTGTTTAGTCAACTACCAATCGACTAAATGCCAAACTACAAACGCTTGTCACATTTCAAATTCTTTTGAGTGACATATTTTTTGCATTGTTGATAACAACTTGGCGCCAGGACAAAACAAAAATATCGTAAAAAATGAAAAGGAAAACAAAAACAAGGCAACCTAATTCCACGCGTCGTCGCCGTTGGGAGGAAAAAATGAAATGTCGCTGGGAAACTTTGCGAATCCAATTGATCCGCGACTTTTAACGTGATGAAGTTCGCGATGAGGCCACGTAGATTGATCACCCGGTCTACAAAGGATACATTGCATCGAGTTAGCTATTCAATATGTCAGCCTGAACGATGTATGGACGGCGAACTTTTTATTGGATTCGCGCGCAGGTAAACATTATGTGGATGTGATGGGCTAGCACCGGAACTGTCAAAGCAAATGCCCCCGAAAACCTACACGACCAATTTTTACTAAACATTTTTTCAAATCACGAAAAAATACATTAACAGTACTACCGTCGCCGTAACTCAATTCTAGCGTAATAATGTTTTTTTATTTTATATTTTAGCATAAAGTATCAGTTTCACAAATAAATATTAACGGAAGCAATAGGATACAACTACTTAACATGTGTACTAATACTGATCTTGAATCAATTAATACTTCTCAAATATACTGGTGATATTTTATCTTCCAAGAAAATTTCCTATTTACATTTGCTTACGACTCTCCACGTTGCTTACTAACACTGATCCTGAGAAAGCCAACTATTTTGTTACAGTAACAACCATGTGGTTTTCATACATATTAAGAAACTTGTGCTGATTTAATCTTCTTCTTGTTAACTGGACTATGCTATGGATCTTTCATTCTATCCCTCCATATATTTTTTTCTGTGGCTGCATTTCCCCAATTTGAAATGTTGAGCTTTGTCAGGTTTTTGGCTTTGTCAATTCATCGACTTTTTGGCCTTCTTTTAAGTCACGTCAATGTTGGTTTGAATTTGAATATTTTGCCAACATTTTCGCGTTATTCATCCTTCTAAACGTTGTCTTTTTTTGTATTCGGTATCGAGTCATCCATGTCATGAGATAAATTAGCAACAGGCTCGAATAAAGCAATTGGAAAATTTGTCAGGGTAAAATTTAACCACGAATGGTATTGGAATGATAATTTCCAAAATAAATATAAGTGAACAAAAAACATATTTGACAGATACAATATTTTTCTAAATATTCTTAAAATGTGAAAATTTTTTCGCTTAACAAAACTCACTTGTAAAATATAGCATTTTATAGGCTTAAAGGAAGCGAAATTTTCCTTGTGACGGTGATTTGTCGAAATCTTGGTAACTAGGTAGAATTTGGATTGGTTTATAAATTTAGGAGTGAAATAGTAAAAAAAAATGCAATACTAGGTTTTTAATTTAACAATAATGTACAATAATTTATTAGATTTTTTGAAAATCCACGAAAATGTTACTTCTTATGAGATAGGTTCGTTTCTATATAAAAATGTATATTATTTTCGATTTTAGATTTAAAACTATTTTCGCAAAAGTGGTTGAAATGCGTTTTTTTCTGATGAATATTTTACGCGTGCTAATTAATTTCCTATTAGTAAGGCCGTAATCAATGCACGATTCGTGCCACTAGGCTGCTGAAATTTTTATGGAGGTACATTATACGTGCATTACTGGGCGTTCCCATGTTACATTTTAATACCTGGTGGTTGTGGCTCACCGCAAACCGTTAATGAACCTCGGAGTAACGAGCTAAACACTGATCTCTATATAGGGCCCAGCCCTGCTTCGGTATAGGTTAGGTTAGATTAATTCATGAACGCAGTGGTGGAGCCGATCAAAGTTGGCGAAGACAGAAAAATAAATATATCACCCTCTGCTGTTTCATAATTTATCATTTATTTAAATAGTATAACGCTTGATTATTATTATTATTTATTTTGTGACGATTTTTTCGCCCTTTTGGATATCTTGAGACTGTATATAAATTATGTAACACTATGTGTTCTTATACATAATTACATGTTAAGTACTGACGAATGAAAGAAATATACCTTGTCGTTCTCAATTTCTAAATCCTACAAATAACACTTAATTAATAGAAATTCATAGTTAATAGATAGGTAGATTTATTTCATTCACCTTACTCAACATGTAATTATACGTAAATACAAAATGTTGTAAAATTTATAGTTTGATGATTTCCGAAAGGACGAAACGATCGACATTAATAAATAAATAGTGAAAAATCAAGTTTTTTTATTATTTAAATAATTTCGTCATAACGTTCCACCAAGTAATTAATTACTAATTTTCTTTCATTTATTGATTATTTAATTACCATCTTATATACATAATTCAAATTACCCGGCGTATGACAAAAACGCACCAAAAGGTATTTTTTGTTACAGAAATTCACCAAATTAACATTACAAAGCGCATATGTTAATTAATTTGATGTAACTACTTATTCAACAATGGAATTAAATTAGGTTAGGGTAGGTTAGGTTAGGTTACTTTAGATTAGTTTAGATTTGGTGAGGTGATGTTAGGTTAGGTCAGCTAAGGTTATCTTAGGTTAGATTAGATTAGGTTAGATTAAGTTAGGTTAGGTTTGATTATATTATATAAGATTAGATTAGGTTAGGTTAGGTTATGTTAAGTTAGATTCAGGACGAAGGCCGAAGATTTGGAGGTATACCTCTGCTATATCTATTTAAAAGGTGTTACACGCATAGACCTTAAATTCTTAAATTTTAATTATGTGTATTTGCTATTTTTCTAGATGCGCTTATGAAATGTTCAAAAATCTGAAGAGCGCTTTTGTCATACAGCCCAGGTTACGTTACTTGTAACTTAATAAATCAAATTAATAACCTCTTCCAATTACAAACATTATGTACAGAAAATATTTTTCAGTAATGTTATAATAAATTATTTAGATAGTTCAATTTAAAAACTTGTGTGATTGTGATTTGAAATAATAATACCAAACTTCAGAAAGTGTTCCTGTTGTGTAAAAGATAATACATATTTCAGTATTGTAATAGAAAATGATATAGATGGGTCAATGGAACAACTTGTGTTTCGAATAAACAGAAGTTTATATTCGTAGAAAGTGAATCTTTCCAGAAGGATATGGCTGTCCCGGGAGAAGATTCCGTATCCGGTTTAAATCATTTCCCTCCCAAATGCGCGGGTCATATTTTAGTTCAGTGAATTGTCAAGTTACATATTTTTATTCGGAGTATTCGCTTTTTATTTCCATAGAGGAAGACCGATTCCCATATATACCATTTTCTCGACGCCCTAATCTCAGAGGAATTTTAAAAACTGAGTTTATACTTTCCAGCGAAAAATATATTTATGAGGCGGGCATATGTTCTCTCTGGTAAGCTTATACAGTCTCAGTAAGATATAAGAAGTTATATTTATTGCGTCAAGTCTCTAAAACTGCGTGATTTCTCTAGACGGAGGTAGTTTAACTCTGCTTCGCTCGTTTTTTTACCACAATATATGACTCCATATCAATAATCACGACATATGAACACCACCGGTTCAACTTGCAAGGTGCACCACTGGTTTCTTAATAAAAGAAGCAATCTGCGAACTAAACATGTTATTTTCGAACTATGGGGTTATAAATTGCTGAAATATTTCAAACTGTCCTGTGGTTAATGAGATTCGATGCACAAATGAAAATATATTTGTAGCTTTGATCAATAATGGGCGAAACTTAAAAGGATTATAAAGATATAGATATAACCAAGTAAGGAATACAATACAATAAAGAATACTCTGTAAAGAAAATCATTTTTGTATTATACCACGAATATGGACTTATCAATTCATTAAATATATTTTTGGCGTCCTAAAGTGCAATCAAAATAATCATACATTTTTTGCATTACGGTGCGGTAACGTAATTCGATATTTTTTAGCATTTAGAGGTTATTAAATAAAATTGTAATAATAAAGAGTACTTACAAAATCGATACCTACTTCAATTTCTCATTGAATAAAGTTTTGGAAAAATATTTTTTTTTTATTATTTTAACTAATTTTTGTTTCATTGTTTTTTAAACAATGTTGTTGTAGAGATTACAATATTTTTTTAAATCATTTTGCTTGTTGGAATTTACGATTTCATGTTAACAAGAAAATTCATATGTCTTATACAGTGTTGCCGTTTTTGTATCATTTTACGAGAATAATGGAAATTATTTTAGTACACTTGTACCTCTTTAAGACTGTACTATAGTCTATTTTTTTATAAGAACGAAGTGTGGGGAAGATGAGTGTAGTTTGACCTTGGTATTTTATCCAATCAGAAAACAAGATCTAACTGCACCTATCTTCCCCACAATTCGTTCTTATAAAAAATAAACTAAAGATTCGCTGTTCCGTTATATTCAATGTATTGGATACAAGAAAAACCATAGTTTTTACTGGTGGTAGTTATAGAAATCAAGTAAAAAAAATTAATACCTGGCGGTAACACTGGTCTTATAAATTATTATATATCTATGTACATTAGGTAGTTGTACATCGCTCGCTTTTATTAAAGTACCCCGCGTCTGGCTTCAATATAGAACCTCGCTCTGTAAAATGAAACTTACTACACTTACAATGTATATAACTTATTATCATTCTTACAATAATCGTCACTATTACAGTATTTACATAAAATGTATCACTCATAGCTTGTACCAAATATGTTTATATGTTTCATAACTCATACCGTTTTTATTAACCTTAGTTAGTTAAACTTTACTTACAGGCCTTAGTGGATGGCAATGTATGTTTATGACATAATTATTTCTAAATCTGGTAGTGGAGTATTGAGTCCAAATACAGTAAGTAATTAGATAAGCTTGAATAATCCATTGTGCATCCCTGTATTGTTATCCAGCAGCTCCAAGATATCAGTTGCATCTAGTCAGGCGGCATAATTGCGTATTGTATCTTACCTAATTACTTTACTGATACCGATGCCTTGATCCGATATCTTCGCTTCAACTCATCACAATTACATCTCCTACAATCAACTATATTCTTCCATACATGTCGTTGTGAGGTAGAAAATTCTAATCGATTCGTTATTACTCTGTAATTACACTAAGTTGAAAGTCATGGAATTGGATCGTTTTTCCAGGAATGATATATACGGAAGTTTCTGTTCATTCATATAGTATTTAATAATTGACTATAGTCGTATTATTATTTCCTAGTTTAGATATGTAAATATTCATGAAGTAAAATTAAAAAGCAGCATTAAATATAATAGCTATTTATATAAGTAAGGAAAAAAAGGTGGTTATTTAACGTATGTGAAAATTACAAAACGAGACGCTGGCGAAAAGATAAATAACCACTCAGTTTTCTTACGTGTTTTATACAATGTTTGCAATTTTCGTTTGGTTTTTTGGTTATAAACAGATAAACTCGATTATGTTTTTTGAATTAGAAAATGAAATAAGTCAATGTGAATCTATAAAATATAATAACTGTGTTATTAATATTTGTAGGAAGAATAAAAATTAAATATTCTACTTTTGTAATTGTTAATATTTCTATATAAGCAAATTTTTCGTTTTGATTTCGGTAACACTAGTAAAATATTGGAGGTAATGGCCTAACTGAAAAAGTAGAAATAATAAATAATGTAAGTAAGGGAACAAATATGGTTATTTATCGCATGCGAAAACTACAAAACGAGACGCAGGCGAGTTTTGTAAGAGCAGAAATTAAATAACCACCTAGTTTCCTTACGTGTTTTATACAATATTTTTACTACTTCCGTCTGAATAAGTAGAAAAATGTATTTGAAATGATGAATTTTTGACATTTTGATAACATTTGCAAAAGAAACAAAAAAGACAATACTAAGGACTGCTTAATTTTATGCGATACTAAATTATTAAAATTAAATTGTTGCTTATAAACATATACACGATATAAAATAAAGAGGACATTTAAGTTTTTTAATTGTAATCTACGGGTATAATATATTACAAGAACTAAATATTCTATTTTTGTATGAAATAATGGAATCAACAACTTAACTATCTATTTCTTTCATGCTGATATGTTCTGCGTTTTTTAGATTATTGTTGATGTTTTTGTAAAAGACGTTATATTATAATTGTTTCGAATAATTTCAAAATACTAAAATCCTTAAGAGTTGCCGCGTTTCATTGCGTAATGGAATACCAGGAGCAAAATATTTCGGTGATAATTAATCCGATTTACATATCTTATTTAGCCTGTTTGCTTGCCAGTGAGACGTATAATTTTCATTATAGAATTAAGACTGGAGATGAAATCAGAGCGAAATGGATCTGGCGAGTACGGCGAAGAAAGCGCGAAGCTGAAGGGGTTTCCACTTATCGGCGCAACGAGATTTATTTCTTTGATTGTTCCCGTTTTAGATGGCGGTTGTTTTAAACACGTGTTGTAGCTATCAGAGAAGAAATAAAATTTCTTTTATATTTCCAAGACACGCGACTGGGTGCTTTCTCCAAACTGCTGGACGTTTTTATTGTCAAATGGAATTACAACCTCAAATTTGAGGGTAGGAGATAATTTACGTGGATGTTTCGTGTGATAGTTCAGTTACCAGAACACTGGATTGTCTTTGATTTTGTGATAGACAATTCCCTTAAGTGTTTCTTAAGATATATGCACACCTACAACACAAATTCATTCTACATTGCTATTCCTAAAATTTTCAGAGACCTAGTAATTAATACAAATTATAATTCAGTTTATACATAAATCTAGTTAGTACATCATGCTCTATCTGGAATCTAAATTAAGTATAATTTCATGTGACCTAAACCAGAATAAGTAAAAACATTTCTAATAATTAGCTAATGTTTCTTCGAAAATGGAAGTTATATGTGCAAAAATAAAATTAATAGCGTCCTATATCGGCAGTGTTGTCAATAAATAAATCTCATTTGTTCTTATTGGCTGCACAAACTGCCGTTTCAGTGGGAAGAAGAGCAAAGAATAAATAGCTTATTGAATTGTAAACTATCGGGGTAAAAGACTTTTAGAGTTAATAAAAACTTTAGAATATACTAAAGTTTCCTAATACGATTTAAATTAATCTATACAAAGAACGTCTAAGGGTCTAACTGATATCCTTTATTTAATTAAATCCCCCAGAAAGAATAAAATTCCTCGGAGATATTCCAAGGAGGAATTCTGCATTTTGAAATAACTTCAGACAAATTCCGCGTTAGATGATACAAACTCGGACTATAATAAATTTACAATAACATAGAGGAGAGCAAAAATATATACAAAATGTATTTATGTATTACTGTGAGTCCTGAATAAATTGGAATATGTATTTATGTAAATGGGCCGTGTAGCATTTTGGATTTCTCTGTATCACGGATGCATGCGAGGCAGAGCCGAACCCGGGGGATTCCGCCGAGATTGCTTTATCAATGCGGCACAAATACGCCCTGAAAATTAATTGTTTCATTATACCAACTTATATATTTCGTTTAATACGCGGCCACCACCAACCAACACCAAATTGAAATGTACAAAACTATACAGTGAAATATTAAAATGATTACTTACTTCTAATCTCTTTCTTAAGAAATAGAAGAAAACACACTCTACGTTACAAATACGAGTATATCGTTACCGATCTGTGCCATATTATCTATGGACACTATATTCAAGCGATGGGAATATAGCTGTTGAATAAGGAAACTAATAATGCATGCCAATAGATTTCACGGATTTCGCCTATAGTTAACATCGAAAGATACAGCAACAAGATCGAAGTGCAATAGACATACTTGAAAGAAAAATTATAAGAAAAATATACATTGGAAAGTACTAAAACTATGAATTATACAAAATAAACGAGTAGCCCAATACTAGTAAGTGTCAAAATAAGTAGATCAATGGATATGGAATTTATGGAAGAAGTCAAACAAGATCTAAATAACCTTCAAATAAGCAGATAGAAGAAAAAGACAAGGAACCGAGAAACGGTTACATACACTTTTATCCCATTTATCACTTACATAGGAAGCTTCCAAGGAGGAGGAGGCCAAGTATTGGCTTAGTAATCAGAATTTAGAGATGTACATTATTGTTTTATAAGATGATGTATTGTTTCATGAGTTGTTTGGGGTTAGATGGGCTCAGCGTACATGAATGAAAAATAAAACAAGAACAATTATATTTTGTGTTACTTATTTTATAAATATCTTTAAAATTCAGCTATACAAAATGATAAAGTATAATCTAGAGCTTTATGATGAAATATCGTAACCCTGTCAAATTAAGTTGGACACCTAACTGATGTTAACCTGCTTTTAAAGAATTGTAAAAAAATTGTAATATTGTGCAGAATCACGTATTTACCATCTTGTGTTCCATTCGACTTCATCTCATGCCGAAACTTTAAAATATTATTAATGTAACATATACTGTTTGAAGCATAGCATATAAGTACTAATTTTACAGAAAGAAAAAAAAAATAGCGAAAACTGTTTAACAATATCTTCTATAATTAAACTGCATTCGATATAATAATAGAGCAATTGATAACGTGAAGTATAAAAATATATTTATTTTCTGCTTTTAATCTTTTTGGATGTAGAAAAGCTACTGTGTAACCGTTTGGGACGCTGGGTTGTGGCATGTATGTACATATGTGTTTAATTCCACTAGCCGAGCATGGGATGAAGACTTTATAACTTTAATATCGGAGGAGTAAATTATCTGGCTATTTAGCACATTATGTGCATGTGTGCTCAGGGTGTGCCCAGACCCAAGCCGTGCAGAGTACACTCGATTTTAATGACATCTGTGGCCTCACATGCACCAACCCAGCTCTTATTGATGAACACTTTATGGCGGATAAATTAAGATGTTTACGACCGTGTCATCATCATTACTACACCGTACCTTAACTTCTTTTTAATAGGATAAGCAACATATTAAATGGCCGTTGCATATTTTAACAGTAATATAATAATTTCGTAATTGCTTCCTTCGCCTTAAAAAGCAAATACAAACCAATTTTACTAATTACATTACTTACAACTTTTTAAACGAGCTTAAAAATCTGAAGCGTACATTTTTTTTATCATGTAGGGAATAATTTGGTAAATGCTTTAATCTTGATGGGTATTCATCTCCATAGCGAAAGCACTTTTAATATAATTCCTCTTATCCTTGTAATGTTGGTGGCGTATGAATAGCCGGTTCCGGTCGGCTAGGCTCATTCACATGTTTGTGTATGCAATAATCCCTGGGTGGAGGAAACAAATGCTGGCGGTATCCGTCAGGCCGATGTCCTCTCACGGCACACTAGACGCAGGGCGTAGGAGACAGAGGATTTCCTTTGAGACGCGCCTCGTCTTACCCGTGAAATCACCCTCATTTTCACTGCGCCAGGTCACAGATTATTCCCTTGCCGACCTACTGCTTCGCCATGGACGGCGAGGGTTTTTTTTTGCGGATGAAAACTACGTAGCGTAGGTCCACACCTTTATTTACTTTATCAGTGTCTCACCTTGTTATACAAATATCTACAATATCTCGAATTCCTATAATTCTGTAGGCATTTGTATCTTCTCTTGAAAAATTTAAGCCGTTCTAGATTCTCTCAAATTCCTATAAATTAGTGGACGTCTACATATACCTTTCACTTATTGTCTAGTTCTACATGTTCCTAGAGTCTAGATAATACTTTCAATTTTCTTGTTCCAGCTTTGTTTCCAATTCTGCAGGTTTCTAAATACAAAGTAAATTATGTAGTTGATTTAATTCTACATGTATTACCTTTTTGATACTAGATGTTTCTTGACATTCTGGTGCTTGTAAGATTATTATAGGTTTCATATTTTATGTTATAATAAATTACCAATGTGTAACCAAAAATTGCCGCACTGTCGGTTATTTTATATCCCACGCTACTTCTATTTAAAATTAATACATGGGAAGTCTATAGCATTTGTACTTGTACTCACGATCTCAAGTTCGAATGACATCACAGCGAGTTAGAGATGTTGTTCTCTAGCTCGCTCAGCCATCAAGCCAACAGCCATTTATACATCTTTATTTGTTCTAGAAAATGAAATAGTACTGTGACTTATTTGCAAAATCTAGATGACGCATTAAATTTATACTTCAACTTTGTTTTATTAAGATATGTCGCTACTATTTCTATATGATTATTTATCTAAATATAATTATTATCTTGCAATACTATAGAGTACAGACATACGGTAACAATAGATACACGTTCGCTATATAAAGTTACTAAATTAATAATTATTCAACAATAATATGTTCATAAGAAAAATATAGTTTTAAACTTTTAATATTATATTTATCTTTTTATTTAGTATTGACAAGTGTGACAGTGCGTAATTATAGAATTAGCCTGTCAGTTATTCCAATCATCATTTAAATAAATAATTTATTATTAAAATTTTATTTCCACTAGCTCTGATTGCATATATTTGTCAATTTGATTTGATTGACGAAGCATTGGAAATGATATCTTAATAATTCAAATCAATACCCTGATATTGAGATGTTCTTGTAGTCCCTCGAAAAGTCCTCCGCGCCGCCTATGCTCTTCCGGCGTAGTCGGGTCCCAAGTCCGGATCCTCGCGGTTCCGGTCCTTCTCGGACCGTCTTACCTCCCTTCCTCAGGATCTAAGCGGCTTATGAGCGCTGCGAAAACAAATCATGGCCTTAAATTGTAATGGACATTTAACAGAATTTTTACCTTAGCCCCCGAGTTATTTATGTGATCCGAACAGAGATTAGTTCCAACTTCCGGAAGAGCATTACAGGATAATCGATATGAAAAATGTGTTTCCCAACTTTGAAAAAACCGAAAAGCGCAATATGGAATCGCTCTATCGAATAAATTGTTTATTTTGGTTAGTTAATTTTGTTTATTTTTACAGCAGATATTTTGTTTTTATTGTGAATTATTGAACAAATGAAACAATGTTTGGAAAACATGTAATTATTCTAAATGTTTTCGCACATGTGTTTTTACTAGTTGAATATATGAATATGAATTTTATGGAAATGGAAATATTACTAATTTGCCGTTTCCAATAACATATTTTTCAAATAATTGCTCTATAATTTGCACTATACTTCAAACGAGTAATTTATATACTATTAACAAAATCTAGATATTCTTATGAATAAATAAAATACGAAGAAAAACGCAACCTCATAAATACAATATACTCTTTTTTCTGTAAAGGAAATTCCTAATTTATCATAACTACGATATAAATAATATTACATGACATCTATGCACTTAATATCTTTCAAAGAGACTACAAATTAGGTTATAATAATATGTTTTATCAAAATTTTACTATTTTTGCTTTGTCAGTTTACAGCAGATTCGAATTCTAAATATTACCTCAACAACTAGTCAATCATGCCTCCTTTGTGCCTTTTACTACATGAATTTGTGTGATTTTGGCAATAATTCCCTCGTTTTGAAATTATTGTCGAAAATATAGAAAAAAATGTATGGCTTAATGAACACTGATGAAACTTCAGAGAGTCGTCCGCTCAGCGAGATATAAGCAATTTGAAATTGGAGGCTTTTGAGGTTAACGTCAATGTCAATTTGGTTTTATCCTATTTTCCTGACATGTCATTAAATTTCGCATATATTTTTTCTTGTCTTCCTTTCCCTTAGGTATTATTTTTTCCGGTTTTATTCTAAATTTGAAATTCCTCAACAGACGAAATGGAATGCTGTAATACAATTTGTGCAGACCTGACCACCAATTCCTTCTTTTACGATTGAACATTTGTTATACATCACTGAGATATGAGATTTTAGATTTAAAACTTTATCGCAATTGTCTCAAATATACGAATATTCTTTCCAAAAAATAAAATCCCACATTGTACCATATCATAAGTGTAATACATATACATATTGTTATAGATTACAATATAAATATACATACAAGGTGACGCCTCGAACAACAGGGTTGGCATGTTTAAAACAATTATGTTTAAAACAAATGTTTAAAACATGTTTTAAACATTTCTTAAGTTTAAAACACTTTTGTTTTAAACAGATGTTTATTTGAAAAGGTGTTTAAAATAGATTCTTAAGTGTTAATTTCTATTGAGTATCGATTTAAATTTTTAGGAAAATAATTTATTTTTAATTTTGCTTTTAAAACACAAAAACTTATATTTTATTTTTTTGCTATAATTGTAATATAAATACATATATTTTTTCAATCTTCATCTTCCTGCATTTTATTTGTAATGTATGCTCTAATAATGCTAACTAATTTCGCCGCCTTTTCTGTGCCTAACCTGTTCCGTAATTTAGTATGTACTAAACCAAAAATTGAAAATAATCTTTCAATTCCTGCAGATGAAGCTACTGCCGAATGGAGTTGAATACACAAATCAAATAAGGAATTGTTAACCGAGTTCTGCAGAGCACGCCACCATGAAACCGGTGAAACACTTTCTTTATTTTGGTCGGAGAATAAATATTCTCTGAATGGTGAAGTTTGCGCCTGACATTTAATTATATAGAGCATGGCATCAGGATGGTATGAAGCTGCGTACTCTAATGCCTCTTCTAGATGTACTTGCTTTAATTTCTGGCCTCTAAATCGATGATCTAGTAAATTGGCTAGGTAATGAGCTGGAGTCATGGCCATATTCAAACGCTTTTTAAAACAGCTTATTTCAAATTCAGAGAATTCTTCACTTTCAACTTGTTGTAGATTTAACCATATTTAAGTAGCTTCGCCTATACTACACGTTTCACTTTGTACTTTGTTCAGAGAAATATTATTTTTTTTCAGTTTACGTGAATAATTTTGTACGTTTGTTTATAATTCAAGATTTTGAATTTTCGCACATATATTTCAATTGATTGCAATACGATTTTCTGTGCATACTTTTGCCAGAATATGCCAGTTCGGTGCGTGAACATCGTACAGGCGCGTAAGTTTGAGCCGTACCGTTTATGCTAGACATCTACCGAAATAATAAAAAAAATCATTTCTGAGTTTAAAACATTAAAAATATGTTTAAAATATAAAAAACATGTTTTTATGTTTTTTTTAAAAAAAACATGATTTTTGCCAACCCTGTCGAACAACCGAATATAGGGGGTTTAACATGTAAAATCAAGTTTCGAAATTTCCTGCTTCCCTAATTATTTTTGGTAAAAAAAGATTCAAATAACTAGAGAGCATAAAATTTTCCATTTGAATCAATTAGCAAAAATTATTTTATGTGCTTTGTAAGCTCAGAAATTTTGTTTTTGGTTTCAAATACAGAATTTTTTGCCCTAAAACTATTATTTGAAGCTTTTTACGTAAAATAATTAGGATAGCAGGAAATTAGGAAAATATGATTTTACATGTTAAATCCCTATGTTCAGGTGTTGGAGTTACCAGCCAGCATATTCATCATAATTTTAAAGGGGAAATAATATTTGTGAAATCTTATCTTTAATGATATATTAGGAGTTCACTACAAGACATAAAATCACTTTAATTTCCAACACTAGTAGTTTCTTTTAATAGGCAACTTTTATATATCCACTACATCTAGTAATAATCTTTATAAAAATTCTACGGCTTGTATCCGAGTGGTTCGGAACACACTAATCTGTAGATCTTTTGTGGATGATGTAAGCTGACGTGCACAACTGTAATGATAGTAAAACTGTTCACTAACCAAGTACTTTAGGTACTTGAGGCCTTGTTTCATCTAGGATTTTTTTGTCAAAGATTTATCTGTTAGGTACATTATAATGACGGAATTATTAATTCATTGTTTATGGTTACTGTATTCTTTATTTATTTTTGACATTAAATGTTTCATAAAATGTTGAAGGTTTGAGTTACTCAGTAATATTTCTTTATATTATCGGTAAATTTTTACTTCATTTTTTGTAAATATCTCCAAAAAATATTTTTCATTGTATACTGAAATGTAGCCGTATATTCTCGATCAATTTTAAATGAGAAGAGATGAAGGCAATAAGATCAAAGCAATATCAAAAGTGAAGGGCCAATTTTTGCCGATAGGTTTTGGAAAGCGCCATAAGAACATGTTATTAAACAAAGTCCGTGTTGGAGGAAGCCATTTGCATTGTTATTAACTAGTGCACAGATTTATGGTGCAATTTTGAACGACTGCAGGCATATATTGGTTTTTGTATGGCCTCCCACCGCTGGTAATATCCCAGGAAAGTAATGTAAATGTATGTAGTACGTCCTATTTCGTACGATAACACCGAACTGCTTCCTTTTCCTGAAAGCAAACACGGTTCTTGTTCCAAAAACATATCCGCCTTGTCCCACGAAATTACGCAGAGTATTTTCAATGAGAAATACGACCGACCTAACTTAAACTCCAGATATTCAAATGCAGCCAAAATATTAAAACTAAAGCAGATTTTTTCAGAAGAAATATTAAATTACTAAATGAATCCTGACCCTCAATTGTAAAAAATAAATGCAACATACTTGGTTTTTCAATATTTTTTTATTTATTGCCGATTTATTATATGAAAATAACATAAATTCTTGACAACTTACGTCAGTTTTACGATGCGATGTTATTATACTAATAATCCAAAAGGATAAAACGATTATCACTATATTTCAATTAATAAATAACTAAATGAAAATTTATATTGTATATAAATATGTAAATAAATATATATTTTTTTGTATTAATTATGGAAGTTTATAAAATTGCTCATTGAATATTGTTTGTATAAAGGTAATTTATTTAGTGAAAATAATAGTACGTGCTCTTATTGACATATATTATGAAAATGATAAATACCACATGTATTCATTAAATTAATTATTGGATTTACTATCATCTATCTAATTTTAGAACATTCATATATCATAGTGATTATCGTCATTAAAAACAACAAACATTATTTACAAACCATAAAATTTAATTTTGCGGCAAATTTTATTTAAATATAATCCATTTTAATATTATAATACAACAGTTTTCCAATTCATATTACCACAAATTCTTTTTCAGTATATAATAAATATATGATTATTTACTCTTTAATGTGTATATATGATGGTAAATATTAGTTTAATAAAAATATACAGTAGTTTTCTGAATGCTTCAATTTAATTTAAATAATGATGTTATCGCTATAGTTTTACAATTATGATAATTGCTTTAAATTAATATTTACTTAAAACATGAAAAGTTAATTAATTTTTTTCTACTAATAGTAATTACTAGTGTCCGACTGAAACACGATTTTCAGTCGAAACCGAAACCTTAACTGAATATTCGGCTCCTTTTCTAGTTTTGACCGAAAATGTAATCGAAACCGAAACTTATGTAGTTAATTTAGTTGAATTTTTATTAAACGCGGAAATATAGTGGTTTTGTAACCTTTTAAGTTATTATTGGATTATTAAACTAAATAAAAGATTTATTCCGAATTCACTTTTATAATAAAATCGCTTCTAGGAAGTCCGATTTGACAGTATAATCTTATGAGGTGCAACGTCAACGCCTTTTTTTCTTAATTCTACAATAAGTCTTTGTCTTAATTCTGTAAATTAAAATAATGGGATCTTTCCTCATCTTGAACTTTTGTGTTTTCTATAACCCTGAAAGAACGTTTTCCAAAAGCGTGAAAAATGGTTTTCCCAGATACTTCTCGCGCACGTTGTCGAGGTAACATAACAACTATGAAAAAATTGCGTACTTTATGCATTGTTATTAGAATAAAAATGTTAACATTTTTTGACAGTTGTAGAAAAAAGAACTGTGGAAACCTTTTTAGGTCGTCAAGTATTTTCAATGGGATGATATGTGAAACTGCAATGATAAAGTTGATTTTGCATGATAATTTGCATAAACAAAATTGATGAAAGAGTGTGGTAAGTTGCGTAGCTAGCGCCATCTCGGCTCTATTGATCGGCCGGCAAGCCGGCGTAAGCGATGGGGTAGGTTGTAGGTTAACCCTCCAGCTGTTGATTACTTTACGGCACAACAGTAATTGAATATGGCACATGGAGCATTATACAGATTATACTTCATTTTCATAATTGCTCTTTTGTCTCGAACAGCATTACATATTGAGCAAATCTGTCTTAATACTACACATACCAATTACACGTACACTGAAGACTAAATTATAAATCGGATACTGTTCCTTCATTGTCTTCATCATTTGTGGAACAATATTTATAGCTATTCTTTTCAGAAATAATAAAAAATAACAATTTCTAAAAATAAATTAATAAACCTGAATAATAAGTTTTTGAAATTGATAGTCCTGTTTCTATATTCTATATTCTATTTTGATCAGGTACAAAAAATATTCATCCTTTGTTACTAAGAAGAATAGGTTTTTAATGTATAGAGAAATTACGACTAAAATAAAAGTAAAGGGATTTGATTCCTTAGATCTATATTCGAATATTTTAAACATTGGTACCCTTTGCTCTTAACATAAATGTACAATTCAGAATTCATTCTC
This sequence comes from Stenolophus ochropezus, assembly GCA_035578165.1. NCBI lineage: Eukaryota > Metazoa > Arthropoda > Insecta > Coleoptera > Carabidae > Stenolophus > Stenolophus ochropezus. The sequence goes on along the minus strand of JAQOWZ010000001.1, from coordinate 13,986,667 downwards.
AGATTCTATTGCATGTTCAACTTCTTTTACAAAATCTGATTATGGTGTAAGTCGAGTGCCTACAGCGTTTTCTATTAATTTTAGTTTTTTTTTTCTCAACAGTTCAACAGTCACTGTCAGAGTATTCATTAGTCTGCACTTTATGTCATTTCGGATAATTCAAAGCTCTGGCGTTGTTCGAGAATCTAGAGGACGAAATGATCAAAACTATGAAAGTCTATTTTCTTAACTGACAAATTGTTGGATAGAAGGATGAAAATTTTGAAAGTTCACTCCTTATTGAAAGCCTAAGAGAGGCAGAAACTGGTTGGAATCGAAATAAAAAAATTTGTATACTGACTGACTTCCAAAAATGTTATCACTTCATTAAACTATAATTTAATAAACAAATGTATATAAGCAAAATACAAATTTGAGATGTTCTATTTAAAAATATATACAAGTATATTAAACTTCTTAATGTCAATGAAAATTCCTGAATTAATTTTTCTTGTGATATTTTTATTTCCACAATTCCCTATAAAGAGAAATTTCTGAAAATTTTCTGGTTCATCTTGATTTGATTGAAAAAATTGTCATTTCGTTTGGTGGCTTTTAATGTCAATAAAGCTTTGAAAGTATTGACAAAACTCGTCTTCATAATTCATTTATGTCGCTCTGATGCGTTCTTGTTTAGCGACTGGGAACATGGCTCTCAGTGAATATTTTATGGAGGATATCCTGGAAACGATGTAGGTTATCCTTTATGAAAATACAATAATGGATGTTTTTCAATTTTTCATCATGCAAATAAAAATTAGATCATATTTCGTTCATGTCAGAGCTTGTATTAGTTACTCTGAAGTTATGGAATACAAAGGAATGGAAAATGGAAGTCATATTCAATATTATTAAGCATAGTTCATTGGACACTATATCGTATTTTTCAAATTTATTATGAAACTGTTTTACCATATACAAATTCCAAAACGACGAAACGATCTTCACTTTATTTATTATAAAAATGGATAATCCAAGAAAAAGATGTATTGTTTTCATTTATAATGTATAATAATAAATTAGAATAACTTTTTTGCTGTTACTTTACTTTATTTTCATAAAAGTACAATAAGAAAGTTTAATTAAAGAAGCAGCAAAAGTGTTTGCTAAAAATTCTACTAAATTGTAGAAAGTAAATAGTTAGAGTTTAGTAATTAACCTTTTTCATTCTGTACTGAAAATCCAACAAAATACAAAACTTTCTACATTTTCGAATTGTTATTCGTGAATTTAATTTCCTAACAACTTATGTTATTAACTTTTAAAATTCCCTGGAATCCCAATTAGTTTCGTTCTAGGAAATAATAATTAATATTTAATAATACTCTAGCTTATATTTGCAGAAAAGTTTCTGCAAATTGAAACTATAAACATATTTATAACTGGTGTGAATTGGGGCATAAGCACCAAAATCGTTTGATTCAATCAAAAATATCAAAATTGTAATTCAATTGTTATTGCGAGAAAAAGGAAACTACAACAAAAGATATTTTTTAAATTCTTCGTATTCGGTTCCGTAACGGTAACAATCTGAATAATTCAAATGAATCCGTCCCATTAGGCTTGTTAACACCACATGATGTGAAGCGTATCGCCCAGCCCTATGGGCATTGCTAGCAATAAATAATTCAACTGTTCTCGATGATGTTTACCTTTCCTCTGTCATGCACAGCCACGGCCAACTACGCGAACGACGGATTCAGGTGCAACGCTTGCTTCCTGTAATACAAGCGATAATTTCCTGTGGGTTACGCGGGCAAAGGGCAGAAGGTAAAACGGAAAGTTGAATGTAGACAGGAAGGAAAAATGTAGCAGCAGCTATTTAAAAAAATATATATTTGCTGAGACCAGATTTGAAAATTCTAAAGGTAGCCTAGAACTAAGGAACGTAATTATAAAATTTTCTAACATAAGTTATATATCTGAAACCTTTCTTAAGATATTCGCATTCGATTGAGGGCATTTATATCAAAACTAAATAAGAAGTCTTTGCGGTCTCTCTCTCGTAAAACATGTGTAATTTTGATTTACTTTTAGTAACAGACATTAGTGGGATTTGAACAATTTTATTGGAAGGGTAATAAAGAAGTCTTTTTATCAACTTTACAATATTCAGTGAGTAGTAACTATGCTCGTGTTTCACTCTTATTGGAGCTCATCAGCATGGTGTAATCAGTAGCTAGTGTCCAGCTTTATTAGAAGCTGCTGCTTACTGACTTCCTATGTGATGGAGGTCCACAACGGTACATGACCTATTATTATTTAGACTGGATTTCACCAAGACTTCAGCAATTGAATTCTTTTTATAATTTTAAACTTAAACAAAACACAAAATTTAATCCACAGGCAAAAAGACTGTTACTATAATCATTGTTGTTGTTCAAACTTGAGGTGGGCAATTGCCACCCTTTGGACCTCCCAAACCCCGCCACTGGCAAAAATAAAGAAAATGGAAATATGATACATAAAAATATCATACGTGGACACCACATGACTTCCTTGCACTCTAAATTATACACATTTTTGTTGCATTTCATTTATACTTATTCCACTTGAAAGTGAGATCATTTACGGCTAATCATTCGTTTCATAACTTCGAAATGCATAATCTTTTACGCATAATTTTATTAATATGTTTATCACTATTCCTTATTGCAATACACAAAATTATTTTAATCGCTCAAAATTTTACAGAGAAAGAAATATTGTTTTCATTTACTTGACATATTTGAGGTATGCGAAAAAAAAACATTACTAGTAAAATGTCCTATTGGTACTGCCAATTACAATGAAAAAGGGAGATGCACAACTAGATGTTATTGCAGTACCATATTCAAAATTTCATAGGTACATGCGTACGTACAGATGTCACGCCGAAACTAGTCAAAATGGATTCATGGATAGTCAAAATGGATATTTCCGTTGAAAACTAAAAACAGAAACTTTTCGCGATTACAATACTTCATTTACTTTGTACAAGTAAGTTAAAATGTAAAATTTATAATTTCTTATTGTTTCATCCAAATCTATGGGGTATAAATCAAAAACTGAAATGGACTTTAGCTTTACGGTATTCGATTTTTCGTAGTTTGTTTTATAAATACCTAAATTTTTGAGTTATTTTAACGACACACACAGAAATGGGTATACTTTACATGAAAAATAGGTGTAAATATTATTTTTATAGCATAATTTATATCTTAACATTTCTGACAAAGATAAGGACAAATCATGATAAATTGTTGATTTGGAAATATATCTAGACTATTAAGTATAATAGCATTTTTTTGGCAGTCTGAAATTAGTTTTATGGCGTTGAAAAGCCGTGATTGGGTGGGCATTAGAGAGTAATTTGGACATGCATGTTAACATGTTAATATTCCTGGCGCACGGCAGTTTGAGAAGTTTCACGTGAACCTAATGGGAAATCTCCAAACACCGCGTGGCTGGCATCGTAAACAACCCGCCAGGTCCGCACCTGACAACTGCTGACGGGACAGCGAAAGTCCATCAGGATGTGGTGGGCTCGACAATGGCACATCCTACCAATTGGATGGGGGCGTCATTAATCATAAATTACTAAGATGGAGGTTAGTTTCCCTCAAGTCACTTCCAAAATCCAATAAACAGGAATGCAAATCAAAATTATTTAACACGAATTATTTAAATTTTAAAATCTTTAGGTATAACTCGAATGCCATTTCTGTCAGATATGTATATGCTGACGATATAAATACATTTTATTTTATACATTATTCATGTATATTATCCCCGAATCGAAATAAATATAAATTGGTAATGACGAAAATATTAATTTTTTATATCATATTTATTTACCTATTTATAGTGTTAATCAATAAACAATAAAATTTTGTATATTTACAAAAATTAAAATTATTTATAACCGAATTATTTCACAACCACTGTTTTTTTTTAGAAAAATCCACTCAAAAGACCCAATCAAGATCAAATAAAAACCCTAGTTATAAGATAATTGAGAATTGTAATTGCAAGTGAATATATACGAGTGTGGTTTCTTTTAAATTAAAAACTTTCATTCATAAAACAGAATATAAAATTAAAAACTATTTATATATATATATATATATATATATATATATATATATATATATATATATACACAAAACCCACAGATATCTAAATACTTAAAGAAAACCTAAAAAATCCAGAAAAAACCTTGGTGGGTTGGATTTTTTTTTATAAAACTCTGGTTTTTCTCAATGCTGATTGTACCAGATGCCGACATAATTATTTAGGTTTGATTATATTATTATTTATGTTGTGATACTACCTTATTTGTAGTGTGGGTGTATGGAAAAGTGTCGTTTTTGAATTTCATGTAAATATTGAGATTCTCGATAAAAAGATCGTTTTCCCCACCAACCAACGAACTCCCTGCAGCAAAGTTGCAAAAGCTTTGTTTGTACGCGCACGTCCTGGTAATTATGCGAGAGAATTTAAGCTCATCAGAATCAAGAACTTGCCAAGCCTATTTTAACCTGAAATCCGTAATCGACTCCCCAAATTGGATACAGTCAAATTCCTTCTAATCGCTAATTTGCTATGTTAACTCGCTTCAAAACGTACGCTGAATTACGTTCCCATTTCCAAGCCCTCCTGATTATTCTGATTATTTCCACAGATTATGTGGATTATTGCAGCAAAAATAAACCCTACTCATATGTTTCCTGCAAACAGAATAGTTGAATAGCTCTAAATAACATTCATTACAACCCCTAAATAATCCCAATTTCATTCAATATTTACTTCAAGAATTTCACAAATTTCTACATAGTTAAACTAGATTTTGTCTACAAAATTATTTGAAATTATAGTAAAATAATTATTATTGCCGGGTATGTATGTTCGGATACAAAATAATTCTGTTTATTTGCTTCAATAAATCAAAATGTTCTCTTTTTAAATCATTATATACAAATGTAACGAGTAACAGTAATATGCTTAAAATCAGGTGTGAAACAGGGATGCCTCTTTTGTTTAACTTAGCCTTGGACTACGTTCTGACTTAAGCAAAAACAGACTCCCATGGCATAAGACGGGAGTTTCAACAAAGGCCTAGAATTGGATATTTAGACTATGCAGACGATATGTTTTATAACATAAACCTTTTTTGATATTAAAAACATCCTTCAGCGAGTAATAGAAGAAGCGTCCATTAATGAAAAAAAAGACTAAAGAGATGCCTGTTGGTACCAACAACACACACAAATTCTTTATCCAGGGCAAGGGAATCGAACAGGTGTAAACATTTTGTTATCTTAGATGGCTTATATCTACTAACGGCGGCGCAGAAGAAGACGTCTCCTATAAAATTCGGAAAGCAAGACATGCATTCTTTTACATAACTTCTGATTCTCCTCCCAACTAAGAAGAAGGGTCAAAATACTAATTTTTAATACCCATAAATATTGTCAACCAACTACAGACCTTTATAAATATAATAAATTAATTTCTACGTAGGTAGAAATTGTAATAAAATTATTGTTATTGCTGGGTATATGTGATCAGATACAGAATAATTCTGTTTATTTGCCCCAATAAATCAAAACAGGTATTTTTCTTTTTAATCTTGTTGAACAAGCTCAGAGCAGCAAAAAATAAATACGATACGAGTGTATGAAATCTATACAGCACGTTTTCCAACAAATTTATTCCCGAGAAGTACATATAGAGAATATATCGACCTAAATCCATTATCCCTTAGATAGAACATCATACAAGAAGATTTACGATATATTGGTATAGAGTTTATACAGTGACCGTAAATATCAATTCGTGTGGAATTGACGGTTTGACAGAAAAATTGGACGGCTTGAAATATTCATACGTAATGTAAGTTCTAGGAAAGGAACTAACTCGGTTCGTGACTAGGGGAGCCGTGCTCTGAATTCCAACAACCAGATTCTAAATTCTAACTCCGAGGGTTAAAACTGTGCCGAATGTCTGGGGATTAGCTCGCACCTACTCTCACGGCGAATTTTGTTTTGTCTACATTCCCAGGCTTATATGGAACTTACATTTGCCCCAGTTCAAAACTCTTCGTCCCCTGAAACACACCAAAATATTCTGACCCGAATAACGAAGTTCTTCAATTAAGAATTGTAGACATAATAATTACACATCGTTGACGTCTGCGGTGCGGTAAAATAAACCGATTTTTTTTTTATTTTTAGAGGTTATCGATAATTGTAATAATAAAGAGTGCATCAAAACGCTACCTAACCATAAATGCCATATTTTTTATTTTAATTTAATTTTGTTTATTATTAAGAGTGGAATTAAATTATTGGAAAATAACTATAATTGTTCATAATAGTCGTTAGTGATTTAATAAAAAAATACTTTCATTTTTGTTTTATTTACACCCGATATCTTGTTGACAGAAAAATATATGCACTAGTAAATAATTCTTTGAAAGAAAAGTCGATGAACTGAATATAAAATATTAATCATATCAATAAAGCACTTCATGGTAATTTTATCGGAGGGAAAAGTAGAACAAAAATCTAACATAAGTTGTGAAAAATAGGCGTCATTTTTTATTTTAATGCAATATTTTTCTAACTAACGTAAACGGCACTTTACCAAAGATAAAAAAAATAGGCCGTGAATCTATAATTTATTAAACGTTTTTATACATTTTTTCTAGTTTTTCCAATTTGTAATCGTACTCATGTTTGCTTGGTTCTACAGAAGTGTAGATAATAATAAATCATATTATAAAGACTTATGCATGGATTATTAAAAGAACAGTAGGTGTTCATAATCAAGTATAGGAATTTGTATTTGTGTAGGTTTCTGCTTGTGAAACCCTTTATTGCGGTGAAAATCCTAATATGTCGTGAAAGAACCTTAACAAATAATTAATTAAAGGCATCGGAGTCAGGTGAAAGTAATATGCAAAGCTATATTAAGCGTATAAATTAATTCCATCCCACATACGTCTGAATTTAATAGCGTATTTCATTATTTCATGAACATAAATGGCTTATAATTAAAGAAACAATAATAGCAATAAAATCTGTCGTAGGTCTGAAATTTAATTTGCATGTAGGTCGGCATTTTAATCGGGGTAGAGACCATAACGCTGGAATAAAACCCTTATAACGCGTGCGCCGCATGTTGAGAATGAGTCGGGTGCTGAAGCGATCAGTATGGCGGGCAGGAAGGACTTGTGTAGCTGTACAGACCCTCCGGACTTATTTTACGCGGGGTTCCCTCACAATGCGCCACTTTACATACAAACCGCTCGCCCGTCATTCGCTTACTGTATTTGACCTTCGCACGGTTTTCATTATCTCACATTATTTCTTCTGTTTCTAATGAAAACATTGCAGCAAAATTTTTCTTTAAAGAATATCTAAAAAATATCCAAACTAATATACAGAATGTTCATTTCAAATGGTCTATCGTAGCTATATCACAGAATAGGTTTATACAGAAGCGACAGTAAGACAGAAAACGAAAATTAGAGAGAAACGGGGACTGGGCACAAATTTAAAGGACTCATTGTTTAAAATCGGAAAGTTCCCTCACATTTTAGAGAGAGATAGGGGAAGAGCACAAATTTAAAGGTCTACACAATGCTTCAAGGTCATAGAACTGGATAGTGGAACATGAAAGGTACCGACACGGAGTATCGCTTCTGTATGTAACTATTCTGTGGCTATGTCGAGAACTATAAGAGCTACGAGATCGGTTAAATTAGCAAACGATTTCTATTTTACAAGACTATTAAAATGAGCTAAACAATTTGTTTTAAACCAGTTGTTTTCAAAATATGGGGCCCAACTTTCTTATTTTAAATGAAACACAGTACATATTTTAATATATTTGGAATTTACGTAAAATTACAAACTCAGTAACATGTTTAAAGTTAATTTTTAGTTAAATAATAAAATTCCTATGTTGGCATTAATTTTGTATACTTTTACCTAAAATTAGCAGTTGCCATGAATAAATAAAAAACAAGAGTCAAATTCTGCATTCTTATCAAGCTAATTCTATATTTAAATTAAAAAATCTAATTAAAAAAACGCAAAATTTTATATTTGTTTTCTATTTATTCATGGCTACTGCTATTTTCAGGTAAATAAAAGTTAATGCCAACATATGTAAAAATACATAGAATGTTTCATTTAAAATAAGAAAATGTTTGTTTTATTTTAATAGTTTTGTAATATAGAAATTATTATTATACTCGTAGTCCTCGAGAGAGCAATGGTGGTCCATTTAAAATGAACAGTTTGTATAACTGAAAATTTTCTAATTATTTACATGTTGTTTACCTGGATGTAGTATAGGTTTTATTTGGATAATTTCACCTGGATATCGGTTTCATTCGAAAACCGGATTCATCCGGATACAATTTCATACGAAAACCGGTTTTATCTCGAAACCGGTTCCGTCCGAATATCATTTCCGTTTGGTTAGCGGTTTCATCCGGATTCCAAATTACCTTGATTAAACATTATCTGATTTTAATTAGCCAGATATCCATATATCCGGAATCCGATGACAGCTCTACTGACATGTATGAGTAGTCGGTAATGAATGGAACATTTTAAAATGTATATTTCATAATAAAAGCTTTAAGATGCATATTACGCATTAAGTGGAAAAGGTACAAACAAGCCGCACAGCGACGAGTTTGTAATTCTGCAAGTACTTTATAACTCGATTTACGTACTATTATTTTTTAAGACCATAATAATAAGACATAATTGTTTTTCGATCATACCACAGAATAGGTTTATACAGAAGCGACAGTAAGACAGAGAAACGAAAATTAAAGAGAGATGGAGAATGTGCACAAATTTAAAGGGCTCATTGTTTAAAATCGGAAAGTTTCCTCACATCTTAGAGAGAGATAGGGGAAGAGCACAAATTTAAAGATCTACACAATGCTTCAAGGTCATAGAACTGAATAGGGGCCATGAAAGATAAGGACACGGAGTGTCGCTTTTGTATCTAACTATTCTGTGATCATACCAAGATCATCTACTGCACTGAAATGATTGACACATTACTTTTAAATACTGGCTTCAGCCAACTACAGAACATTAAATTAACTATATTAAACTCGAAAAAATGTATTGAAACTAAATGCACAATTTTGTTAAATCAGAACGACGTATAATAATGATTATTTACATTACCGGTCGTAGGAGAAAAAAGAAACAAAATACTTGATTATATCACAATAATTTATTCTCGTTCGTTTAGTTTTTTCGGACATCTTCGATGCAAATGTTTTTATAATATATAACTAATCGATTTAACGAGTTACTGGACTGATAATCACTTTAATTATACAGCGAATGGTAATGTTTAAATAGATAAAATTTAATTAAAAATTGCTTTTGGATACCAATAATTAGTTTTAATTAAATGTGCTGCACATTTATATTTAATAATAAACTTTCATCAGTATTTTGTCATTATATTAATACATGTAATAAATAATTAAATAGGTCCAAATAAATTCGTTTTTAATACATATTACTACAAAATTTATATTTCAAATTTGCATATAGTAAAACAAAATAACAAATTTTAATAAACTATTTATTAGGTAATACAGTTGAGAGAATATTTATTTAATATTATACTTGCTGTATGATTTCTTTGATCTAGTTGCTGTGTTAATATTCATTAGAGCTTAATATTGGCAAGATACATATTCATGACTTGGCACTTTAATATACAGACTTAAGTTGATAAAATTTTGCGAGTCTGGCAAAATATTTAAATTTAAATTACTTTTAAGTGACAGGCATTGAACAGGCTCTTAATCGTATTGCAATTAAAATTTTTCTTTAAATACATTTTCTATTCTTCACATTTTGTGAACAATTGAATTACTTACAGTGGCTCACAAAATTATTCGTACACCTAAGTTTTATATTTAAAAAGTGAAAAATGGAGTACTTTCAAAAAAATATTGATGTATTATTGACTGGATCAGATTCTCTTATTTTCCAGAAACAAAATGCAATAGCCAATTATGAAAAAAATATTATTTTTCTTATGTTAATTAAATAAAAACAAAATGTGTATAAGAACTAGGTACACAAAATTATTCGTACACTTATGAAATCTTGCATATAACGAGTCAATATTTATATTTATAAACATGAAACATCTCTGATTGCATAATTATCATTTGTCTGAGTATTTTGTATAAGATTTTTTTTTAAAATAGTTCACAAAAATAAGAAATTATGGTAGTTGAAAGGCGAATTTGCTTGAAATTACTTTGCCAGTGTAAATCTTTAAGGGCAGTTGACAAAATTAAACGAAAATCGCACTAAATGTTGAGAACCATATAAGTAAATATAAAAATGAGAACCAGTAGAAAAATATTCACAGTGGAGGTCTTAAATTATTTTTAAGTCATCAGAATAAACTATATATTGAGCGTTAAGTGAAATCAAACCCTAAAAATCCCCTGAATAAAGTAATATTAAGAATAACTAATTTTTTTTGAGGGTCTATTGGAACATAGACTATTCAAAGAACTTTAAGAAATTTTGGTTCTGATGGTCTTATAGTAAAAAGTGGCCCCTATAATTCCAAACAAAATAAAATAAAGAGACTCGCATTTGGAAATAGTACATTAGCACGGATTGTGTTTTTGGAAATTGATAATTTTGCGGATTTGAGTGGAATGGCAAATCTTTTGATTGGAGAAATCCAAATTCTGAGCTTAATAATTGCAATTTATGTAGTACAGTGAAACACGGCGGCAGGATCATATTAGTTTGGGGATATGTAGGAGCTAGTTATGACTATATGGCCATTAAAATCAAAATGTCTTAGAGTTCTTCGAATAGTCTATGTTTCAATATATCCTCCAAATATTTCAGATATATTTTTTGTTAATTTATTCAGGAGTTTTTAGTATTTAATTTCATTCAATGCTCAAAAACTCGTTCATTTTGCTGATTAAAAATTTTCTTACGATCCCAAAGGCAAATATTTTTCAACTACTCCTCATTTTTATATTTACTTCTAATGTTCTTAACAATTGAGAACAATATTCATACAATTTTGACAACCTCCCTTAAAGATTTATACTGGCAAAGTCATTTCACATAGATTCGTCTTTCAACTACCATAATTTCTTGTTTTGCGACCCATTTTTGAAAAAACCTTTTACAAAATACTCAAACAAATTATAATTATGTAATCACAGATGTATTATACTTATAACTATTAATATTGACTCGTTATATGTAAGATTTCATAAGTGTACGAATAATTTTGTGTACCTGTTTTTTGTATGCATTTTGTTTTTATTTAATTTACATAAGAAAAATAATATTTTTTTCTTAATTGGCTATTGCATTTTATTACTGGAATATGAGAGAATATGATCCCGTCAGTAATATATCAATATTATTTTTAAAAGTACTCTATTTATCACTTTTTAAATAGAAAACTTAGGTGTACGAATAATTCTGTGAGCCACTGTATTTGCGACAATCATTATATTTATACATATATAAAACGGAATGAGTAATTAAATAAATATTTTTTAATATTAATATAAATGCAAAATACAATATTTAAATTATATGACGGATCTCTACTTGTCTAAGAAGAATTTATAACGTAAGAACATAAATGATACAATATGCAAACTATGCAGACGTTGAAACAAAAACTCAAAGAACTCAGCTTTTTGACTTCCAGTTTGCTGACAAATAATCGTATTAATCTTCACAATAAAAGTAATAGTATTATGTACAAAATAAAATTTTATTGCTGTTATTCATTAAAAGATAAACATTGTTAGATAATAATATTTTTTTCTTAAACTGACAAAAAATGTTAAAATTCTTATTGTAATAACAATCCATAAAGTAGACTATATTTTCACAGTTCTTAAGTTACCTTGACACCCTATACTAAGTTTTTTCACGCTTCTCAAAAATTGTTTTTACATGATGGTGGTGGTGGAAAACATATCTTCATTCAATTTATATAGAGAGATAAAATTGTTATAAATAATGATGTAAATTAGTTGTAGAAAATATATTGTTTGTATTTTGTGCGCGAAATGTTTATAGTGCGTTCGATTGACTTTTTGTGATATCTCACGCACTAAAAACACAAACTTCGCGCATATAATACAAATAAAACTATTAATTCATGAGTCAACGGTTTCTATTCAGGTTATATATCGTGTTGTATTTCTCTTATTCTGTAACCTTAAATACTAAGTCAACAGCGAGTTATTTAAGAATCAATATGTAGGTTTTTATCACATTCCATAAAGTGTGAAACTTGTAATTAAAATTAACCACCACATGTGTTCCTCCATTCTTAATTTCATTATTAATTATTTCCTCATGAGTACCAATTACACAAATTAAGTTTTCACATACGCGTTACGTCATAAATTATTCCGAGCAGTTCTTTTGTTTCAATTGCAGCAAACTTTGTAACAAAATTAGAAAAACCGCGGGCCATCATTTTTCTGCAAAATAGCTATTTATTCCCTGGGGAAATTCCCGCTGACGAATGGGAGTAATGAATAGTTATACAGGAGCGGTTAACAGGAATTTTATTACTAATTAAGTGTAACAGCGATGTGACCCAAGTTTTTTCTTCACCATGGCCTACTAGTTGATTGCATGATTTATTAGCTGTGGAAGATAACAGTCTTCGAATAGACGATGTTTGTTAGTTTAGATCCCGAATGAAGATAGTGGTTATTATCGTTAGTGCTTTTACTTTAATCTTTACTTATATCTAAAGATGGACAAGATTAAGGGACGTATTAAAGGTTATTTATATTCATCTTTTAAGAATTTTAATTTACTAAATGCTAATGCATCACAAGTGCATACAGGATAAACATTAAAAATAAAACAGCTTATTTGTACTTTATATTCAAATTGACAGCATTTTCCTTTTGTCGTTTTAATAAAAAGAAAATTAAACAAATTGAAATAATTTCGTATATATTTATTTTTTACTACAGAATTGAATAATTTAATACATTTCTAAAATCATCATATCAAAAAGTAAAAGTGCTAAGCTCTCTTTGTAAGAATAAATTTAATATTTCATTTACAAATGTTTACTAAAACACATGACATAACTGTTAATGACAAATATATAAAAGTTTTCATTATAGTCAGTGCATCGCGGTTACTGTTGTTGCCTGCGGTAAACGTCATAATTAAAATCTCTAGCACATAGTTTGACAATAAATCAAATACATTGATCATATTTTACTTCATAAAGAAATCGGAACAAAACATTTATATATCCAATAACAATTTTACTACATTTTGAGCCTAATCGTACAAATTATATTATATATATATATATTAAATAAATAGTAGACAAAAACATCTATTCCATTTTCCAAAGTACCGTACAAATGTGTTATATAAATCACCAATTATTACTTTATTATACATAATATAATAATTTATTGATGTGAACAATATTACTTAAAATAATTATAATAAAAATAAAAACAAAATAAAATTGTTATATTTTTGAACCTAACTTGATATAACAGTAATTGCAAATAGTAATAAAAAGAAACTAACGCAGCTAACTTGACACATAAACAATTGTTAATTTCTGTCTAAATTGCATGGCTACCGCTATTTTTGGGTGACTTAAATCATTTTTATACCTCATTTTTGAGTTTACAAGGCATCTAAATTTATTTTAGCTCTTTTATACAGATGAAAAATTTTATACTCTACATCTGTTATTTAAAGCTTTTTTATTTAAAATAAGTTTTTTTTTTGGTGGTCCTTCCATAACTCACTCATTCCTGATGTATAGAATAGTATTTCGTTCAAAATAAGAAGCTTCAATTAATAGATTTGGCTTATTTATGTAACTCATTTTTTTGCAATTGGAAAACACCGTATATCTGTACGCAATAATTTGTCACAAAAAACATTATTTTTCTTACCAGTATATGTGCACAGAGTAAGACAAATATTAATTTAAGTAAAAATATTACCTTTTAACAAGGTAGTTAAAAAGACATTAGTTCTACTAAAAACGATTGAAGTTTCACTTTATATCAACTTTTTAACATGGAATGGATTATTCAATTACGATTAAAAAAACATAATTTTGTTACTTTTAATTTGGTAATAAGGGTGCCCGGGCATTCCCAGACACCCCCCTCTTTAAAACTATAAATAACAACCATAAATAATAGGACGTTAGCATATTGCAAAATGAAACGAATGTTTGAAAAATACCAAGGAATCCTTGAAAGAATTTCAATATAGCTCATTTTGGATACTTCTTTTACGATATTGAGAGAAATTTAATTTTGATTGTGCAAAAATTACATAATCATTACGAACGGTAAGGAATTCTGACCTTAGACAATAATTGGAGTCCTTGCTTCATTCCTCTTCCAAACAATTGTTTTCGATCAGTAAAATGTCCTTACCGTTTTTAATACATTATATATACTATAAAGCGACAGTTTTATTTAATTACGGGGAGTTAATAAATTGGAAATTTTATTATAATATGCATTTAAAAGGACCAACAGGTTGGCTACGTTAGTTACTAATATTAATTTGATAAATCTTGTCCATACAATAGGTTGACAGTTTTCTATAAATAATGAGTTAAGTTAAATTCTGGTTGGATAACACTTTGTAATCGTCTACATTTGTGAAGTGAAATATGCAAATATAATGTGATAATTGAGTAATTAGTAGTCTAGTCCATAAAGTAAACATCTAGTCGTTAAAATATCTTTTCCGTACGTGCAAACGTAATCACAACACCATCTTGTGAGGTCTTCCGCTTCTGTAGTGCATTGTGGAACGAAGTACGTAGCTAATGGCTGAAATACGAGCATGTTTATAATTCAACACGTAGTTAGCGTCAATAACACGCACATGGGTTGACAAAGGCAATAAGTTAGCGACTTGTGTACCGTCAACAGGAATCCAATCCTCGACAAATATGTGGAATCGATAGAGGAAACAATATTTCGTTTTTAAATTAACAGAACTGAATTCTGTTTTGATGTTGGTAATTGGCGTACAATCAAAATTGTTAGCTATGTAGTATTTAGATCGTGCTGTGAAAGGTTTTTTGTGAGAGGAATTTTAACTGCTGAAATTTATCATCAATACCGATCATGCGAGCGTATAAATCAGGAATTGATAAAATGAAAGATATAACTATTAAGGGTTATTGCTTCAGCTACAACACCGATATAAAATATCACTGCAATTAAAACATCAAATAAAAATATTTGTTTTCATTGGAAATAGAACTAAAGTAAATATACACATCGTTTGAAACCAAAAAATAGTTTTTTTTAAGTACCGATGACGAAAAACTGTGCATTCATATATTGTAAACGAACCAGTGTTGTTTAGCGTAGACAAGCAAATAGTATTTTTCCCCAAGTAAATTAAAACATTTATAGAATTACGGTATCTTAGATTAACAATAACTGTCATTTTGATATTGATAATTTTATTTTCGTGCAAGTATTTAAAGTTAATTAAATCGAACATAAAAAATATTATTTAATCATTTGTTATTTGCTATTTCCATCCCGGTAAAGCACATAAAAATAAATTCTCAGTTGGCTTTGCGGACAAAAAGTATTTGCAAACGAAATGTAATAACTTTAGAAGTTATAGATTTCATCCGGAAATTAGTACATAAACTTACTTACTTTCATAGCAATATAACTCGAAGTTTCTGATAACATTTATTATTTACCATTGTCAACGGAATGTTATACGAAATAACAGTCCTATTAGTAAAGTAATTATGAAAAGTTATGAATTTCATATATAGTTATTTAAGCTACAAGGAATGTATGTACATTATAACTTTCAATAAGGCATGAACTGAGGTGGAGCCTGCGGAATAGTTGTATTAGGGACTTATATTCCGAGTTGCTTATTATATTTTTCGCGCAACCAGCAGCTATTAACTTCAAATAATGTGAAAGTATTTTTAAAATGTGACAGTTTAGATTTATTTATTTGCAACTTTTTTTTATTTAATTTTAACTATTGCTAGACGATCTAATTTATATAAAAATTCTGTTTTCATAATTACCCTGCTAATAGGACAGTTATTTCTATAACTTCATGTTGACAATGGTAACCAAATTACAGGTTATTAGGAAGTATTTATTTTTTATAAAATTATCTATAAAAAGTTACAATAAATCTAAACAACTATTCTCGTACGGTGACATGAACTTCGGCTCTACATGCTACATAACTATTAATATTTAATAGGTCGACGAAAATGGTTCTTATTACCCCTTGTATCTACCTATATATTTTACCACAGATATTGGTAATGACTTTATGTCGAAAAGCGCGTTTATTTTCTCTAAGTAGCGTGGAAAGAATTTGTTTGAGTGCGACTTGAACTCTGGCTTTCAGATCCTCAACCGGTCATTCTATTGAATCAATTTAAATTATTTGAAATTATGGTGGCAGCGATATGCTTCATGTGAAGATCACGTATGTTTGGAAATAATGAACAGTGATTGCTTTGTTCTTGAATTAGAGCAGATAGGGCATCCAATTATAATTTTACTAGAGCAATGTATCCCTCGTGACATTGTTGTAGGTCGGAGCAACCAGCGAGTTCTATTAGACAAATTACCTAGTTGTAGTGGTTTTAAGAGCCTGAATGCTTGTCTAGCCATTGTGCCTCAACAGTAGACTGCACCATTCTGTGTTTATGGCAGCAGGAGAACACGCTACATGTAAATCGATTAGCTAATGTATCGTCCAGCCCACTCTGATTTGTATAATTGTTTGTTTGGGCCCTGAACAAGAATCCCCATTTCCCCTGATGAACCTTCGTGTCAAATCAATATTTTCATTAATTCAATTGGGTTAAATATAGAATTTTGACTGACAGCTACAATATTAGCTTTATTTTTTAATGAGGGTACATTTTCTTAATTTTTTGAATATCTTGTTAAAATTTCGCAATAAAGTGGATATATTCATCTCGGATAAACAATGATTTTGCGACATATCCAACGTTATCAATTTTAATGACGTTTAATGTAACTATATACAATTATTACTCCAAGTCAATTAAAGTAGATGTGGTCCTAGTTATTAAATGATTCTATCCTTTTAATAAAGAACGTATAAGGGAACCTCACTACATATTTAATCGATATTCCGTCTTCTTTTGGTACTAAATGAAAAGATCCAAAGCCAAAAACCCTCGATCTTTTTATTTCTCAAAAAACGTGATTTTTTAAATTTCTATTTGTCTACTTTTTGTTTTTTTTTTTCATCCAGCGATGTATTTTACTGGCTTGGAAGAATTATCTGAAAGTAGATTCTTATATGTTTTTTGTGTCGGTGAATACGGATCTGACGTCAAAATTATAAAATACACATTGGCGAATTTAATATGGTCGACCAAATATGTATATAAATATGCTTCAATTTTCATGAAAATTTATTCAAACCTGATTTATAATTACAGAAGTGGAATTAAATGACGGATCCAATACGGACGTCCAAATATTTCAAAATGCTTCAAATGTTATATAAATAATTTATGATATTTTTTGGGTCGCTAAATATGGTTATATCAAAATTATCAGTTTTTCTATGTAGCCTTATGTTTAATTAGCAAAAAAAATGTTTAAATAGTTAGCACTTTATCATTTAAGACCGTATAAAATACAACCGAAAAAACAATCAATTATTTTCATAAAAATTAAATACTTATTTTGATATATTTGGTCTGCTATATTGGATATGCCATTTTGATTTTTATAATTTTTATGTCAGATTTCTATTCAGCGACCCAAAAAAACACAAGAACCTACTTTCAGATAACTCTTCCAAGCCATTAAAATTAATTGCTGGAAGAAATAAGCAAAATATAGACAAACTGAAAATTTCAAACTCACATATCTTGAGAAAGAAAAAGATCGAGGGTTTTTGGCTTTGGGTCATTTCATTTGGTATCTAATAAAAGAATTTGAAAAGAAATATTCCAAATTAATATCGATTGGACAGGTAGTGAGGTTTCCTTGTTAGAGCAGACGAAATTGAAATGAGAATTCTATTTGTTTCGAGACAATTTTTATTTGAAGTAGGTTGTTAACCCACTGCCTCTTTAAGGAATCTATAGCTAACAATGGGATCCGAATCAATAGGACATAACAGTAATTTTATTTGGTTTAATCCTCAGATCTCACACCTCGATCAATTCGTATCGTATTGTGCTAAACAAGTGAACCATCTTTGACTATTTATAACTTCAATTGTGTGTTAGTACATTTCACCATTTTTTGAAGTCATTAGGAACCTTACTAATCCTGAGCTAGGTGGTTTATTAAATATAAAATGTTTTTTTTTTTTTGGAAACCATTATCTGTTATAAAACTCTTTACAGCTCGTCAAGAAGACCAATGTGGTGTTAAAGCGATCGAATTTGAAAAGTAAACCTTCATTTTTTTTTAATATTTCGTTGTAATTTCCGCAGTTTTTCGTGCGTTGTGTAGGCAAGTTTCCGTGTTATAATCAAAGGTAATTCCGCAGTGCAAGCTGGTGGATGTACCGTGCACCCTCTCGTCTCATGTGAGTGTGTTTACATGCGCGGCGATAATTAGGTGCCGGGTTGAGTGCCGCAGCCCTGAGTAGGAAGATCGTGAGGGTGTCTAACAGCCACCAAGGTAAAGGGAACAGTGAGTGCACGCTCGTGTACAGCTACGGACTCAGGAGGGGTTAATGTTAACAGTACAACAGGACCTGCTACAGAACATGCAAGGAAATGGGAAACATCCCTTAGTTTGAATACAATTAGAATGTATTTCTAAATATGAAGATATTTGTAAGAATATGAAAACATGCTCTTCTAAAGGTATCCTCACACAAGAGCTTTTAAAGAAAAAGTAAAATATATGAAAAATAATCCAAAAATTAAATTCCCTAAAAATACTAGAATATTTAATATACAGTGGAACTTCTCTACCACGAATCTCAAAGGACAGAAAAGAAAAACGAATTACGAAAACTTCTAGTTGTAGAAAATATAAAAAAAATGTATGAAAATTAGTTCTTTATATTAAAGTATTCAGTAATTTTTTTTTGTATTTTACAACATCACCTGTCTTCTTTACAAAATGTTCCATAAAATTTAAGAGTTTTTAATGTTATCAGAAACATTTTCTCTGGACTCGATGAAAGTTCGTACTTTTTCAATAGAAGTTTGTTCAAATATACTACGTAAACTAACAAATTATATTTCTGAATTTAAAGAGTCTTAATTACCTTTTGCATTGTGAATACTATTCTTTATGACGCTTGCTAAATGCGGATCACTAAATAATGAACAATGCCAAAATACGATGAAATATCACTTCGACAAATTCTATTTAGGGCGATAAAAATAAATAAAAAAGGATAAGAAACATTAGTGACCATGATAAATATTCGAGGTAGGGAAATTTCAGTAAATGTAGAAAAAAATCCTGTTTTTTCGTACGAGTATATATGTTGTGATAGATACTAAAAATAAATGTAAAATAAATAATCTCTTTGAAATCAAAGGTTTTTAAATTTTTTTAATCCCACATACACAGATCTCGTGTTAATGTACGTATTATTTTTGAAATATTATTTTATCATTTATGAAATTACGACTACCTATAATTAGTTTTTTATAGTTACGAATGGATATTGCCCGTACATAAACTAATTTTATATAAAAAAATTATATTTCATAACTTTTCCGTGGGTAATAATAGGCAATCAATAAATTGTTTAAACATTATAAATATAGTTAGGAATTCAGGGTACGTTTTTGATTAATTCATTTTTGACATGACCGAAAATCGACCGCCATAGATATTCCACCCCCTACTCCCGCCCTGGTGGTCATCCCATCTGTCAGGATAATCTGTGTTGAGTTACCCTGCATCGTACACGTGTGGTAACGAGGTTCGTGTCATCCCGGCCTGCTCTCGGCAGGATCGTGATAGAGCACTGATACACCGCTGCAGGCTGGGGGAGTATGGATTTCAATTAATTGCATGGGGAGAGATTTATACCAAAGAAACAACCATTGTTTACCCGGAGCGAAATAATTGTATATATGGAGAGAATCAAGAAATAGTTGCATGTTGTTACCTGCTAAGTCTAGGGAAAATAATGAGGAAATAAAACAAAATTTGTTAGACTTGTTTTATAACTGGGATCGGAAATTGTATTTTTATCTGAAGGACATAATTTATTTACGTATCTATTTGTTTATAAATTTTTTGTATATTTATTGTCCCTATTTTAAAGTCATCTATATAGTATTTCCATCTTGTTTGTTGTTCTGCATTTTTTTGTGGACTATAATTCTGTCATCGGTATTTACACGTTCACGTCTTTCTCATAAAAATTAAAAGTTATGAGGGCCAAATGTCAATGAGGTATTTGACACACAAAATTTGTATATTTATAGACAAGAAATTAAGAGGGTAGATGATACATTTCCCTCTCAACTTAGTTTGTAATATTCAGTCTTTCTTAGTCGTGATGTATCGTTTAGTTCAGTTTAGTTTTAGTCGAGTTTAGTTTAATCTTAGTTTAGGCGACTACTATGTTTTAAAAGTACTTTAGGCCAGGGCTACCAGATCTGGAAGTAGGTGGATCAGTCCGTATGGCGTATACTGATTCTCAAAGTAATTATTTTAGACTACACCAGTTATCAATTCTGATAGTTTTTAAGAATCAGTTTAGGTATAAAAGTGTTTTAAAAATGTAAGTAAAGTTTATAGTAAGTCAAGCAAAAGTAAAGTGTGTGTGCTCCATCGTGCTTTGTTTTATTCCTGTTGGGTTCTGTCATCATCATTAATTTAGTAAGTCACTATTAACGCTTGGTATCAATTGTTCTCCACCCCCTTATACAGTATCGATAAGTAAAAGTATAAATATTATTAAAATGATTAAAAGAAATGATTTGCTACAAAGCTCCGTGAATGCTTGCCATTACCATGAGCAAGCAATTTAATATTCCGTAATAATAGAGAGAAAAATGCAATTTTAATTTAGTTAGAGTAGCGTTAATAAATAACGAGTTGCCGTGCGGAAAGCGAAGGAAAAACAAGGCGAGGTCGCATTTTTTCTGCGCGTTGCGGCAGGGAAGACGATCCGCTGACAACTCTCGTCGGGACTGTTTTATTTGTTGATTTATCTGAGGCGACAGCCTCCGAGCAGATGAAAAATATTTACGTACTTGTCATGCGAAACTGCGCGTCATACATCTCGCATTTAGCTCCGCATATTTCACCACCCTGCTTGACTCTTTCACTCACTACTAAACACTTTCAATTCACCCAATCCCCCAACCGCAAATACATCACATTTTTATAAGATACAAAATGTGTTGTTATTAATTAGATGAAGAAATTACGTAGTATGTAATGAAATGAATATAGGTACTTCACTTACGTAGAATGTATGGTGAAATAATAATTTTTATATCTTCACTTAGTTTTGAGTATTTGATTCATACATATACTTCACCATTTTTGTTTAAAATTTTAGGATATTCACAATTACAGACTGAATATTAACCAATCAAATACCGGCACTTCGGGTAAGCCTGCATGGCTTTCAGGTGCGACTAGGAGCGGGGTTTATAATTGTGAGGCAGAAACGTTGATTCTTGTTTCAGCGGGGCTCCTGGCCTTGTGTCTCTGCTCCTGTCTACGTAGTGATCTGTCTAAATACCTCCCGGGGCATACATGTCATTGTAGCTCCCAGTTGTGGCCTTACAGTAGGTCAGGAATTGGAGCTTAATTGTATTTGCTCTGATTTTTGTTCTACTGTAATTGGATCATATTATAGAGCAAACTATTGCTCTGGTTATATTCTGGTTGCAGTGGGTCAAGAATCTGATCATTCATGAGTTTGATTTGATTCTTGCCCTATTGAAACTGAATCGCATTCTTGATCAAATTGGTGCTCTGAATTGTGTTCTAGTTTCAGTGGATCAGGAATCAGAGCATTATAAGGTGTTTTGTCAGATTCTTAGCCTACTGAAACTGGTTCACATACTAGAATGAAGCCTGGTACTAGTGGATTAAGAACTAGAATAAACAACAAAAACTGCTTAGATATTTGATTCGTTGTCACCAGAGCACAAACAAAAGTATATATTGATGTCCCGGAATGTAATCTAATTTAATAAGGTCCAGAATTAGATCACCAAATATAGAAAGCTTTAATTTTTAATCACATTAAATTAGAGTGGATTCTAGATTGTATTCTAATATAATACAGATATTTAAAATAAAAATGAGCCACAATTTGTTTGTATTTTAATGTTTCAGGATGTAGTCTATTTTATTTGTACGGAAATATTGTGTGCTTTGTAGTATTGCGATAGAAACATATAGTGATATAGAGTTTTCAATATTCATGTATGTAAATAGCTGTGACTTTCGCTTTCCGTTGTGAGCGTCTTGGCGCCGTCTTTGTGTGGAACCCTTGTAGGAGAAATTCATACGGGACGATTCGGGGTTTAGTGTAATCAGATTTAGCGTCGTCGAATTAATTACTGTTAGTTGGTTTGCGTCCAGGAGACATTAACTAAAGTAAGCGAAGTCACACTCCACGAAATGAACATCAGGTCCCGTGGGAGTCGCCTAGTGTCCCTTTTATGAACTTTCCTTCATGCTGAAACAGCTAATGACGGTCTTGGAACATGCAACATGCAAATATACTTAATTGCTTCATCGGAACACCAATGCTGGCATTAGGATAATTGGAACTATTCACTAATAAACAACAATACACATCCCTTCTTCAAAACGACTACTATCATCAATTATTCTCAAACAACAACATTCATCAAATTATACTCGATGATTACGTGTCATTTAAGTTTTATAATCAAAATAGCCGTACCATACTATTACAGTAAACTTGAACTATACACATAACTACCGCCCTACATCTTCAGTAAAAATTAGTAATAAAGCTTGTTTAGAGCCACAGTGCTAAGAAAATATAGTCCTACTTCAATTAATTTACAATCATCAAATATCACCTCCATATAAAAGTTATATTTTATAATTACCTAAGTCTTAAAAGGCTTAAAAGAATACACACTAAATTTAAACTCGATAATAGGAGTTACCACATTTTGACTTTTCCTTAACAATTTGTATAGTCCTGATTTAAATAATTAATTAATTCAATGGGCAATCAATAGCTAATGAACCTAAAAATACCCTGTTTAAATTTCATACCTTTATTTCAACCCGTTCCCGAGTACCTACTCGAAGTTGTATAAAAATCTACTTTGAGGTGCACCCGACGCAGTCTTCGATTATTGCTAAAAAAATTAAGCTTGCTATGCTTATATGCAACTATTTGAAGGATTCAGTGTTGTATAATAGAAAAGTGGCAAACCATTAATAACTATACTCACCCGTAAACATCCATATTCAACTGGACTGAGAAACTGTTGTTCATATATATTTATATTATACTAAGGGTTAGTTTTAGTACAAGACTAGCAAGAGCAATCATAATTATATGTAGTGTAGTAATTAATCATAGTAGTCATTACCTAACAAAGTATCCGTTAATATTCATCCAGGGTGCCATGCGTATCTGACCTCAGCTTGTTGAGTGTTGATGAGCAAGGCGTCTGCTATAAACATGTTTCCATAACGACTGAGATATGAGTTCCGCTGTTTCGGAGTTCCTGAGCGCCGGCAGAGGCTTTGCTCCAGACGGTTTATTATGTGTGGAGTGTGCTGCACATTTGGCAAAATGGCTGCTCTTTCGCCTGCTTACTCGCCGCCCCGGGAATACAAAACTCAAAACTGGGAACAGCTCTGCTTACTTTTCAACACCTTACCTACCGGGAAATTTCAGCGATTTCGCAGTACAAAAAGATAACGACCAAGCTTCATTATATTTTCTTCAAATTATTTCTCTTATTTATATTCTTTTCGCATCCTCCAAACTTATATTGTTTAACCAAAATTAATTAAAATGTAGACAATATTGAATATACAAAAAATGTGTTTCCTACTAAGATCAATGAACACAACATTCGACATTCGAAAACAAAAAATATGTTTTATTTACTTTTTCGTTTGTAATATAATTCCCAATAGTTTGTACTCCAATAATTTGTTTTACGTTTCACATGTTTGAATTCATACTTCCATGGTTTGTTTTAATTGTTTGTTGAATTCACTGCTTATTTTTGAATATGTAATAGAAAATGTTGCTGTTTATTTTTAAGCCGCAGTTGATTATTTACTAATAAAAAACTAATAAAAATAATGCCAATGTTAGAAAATATCTTGTTCATATTGCCGAGTAATTCATACATTCAACTGTTCACGTTAACGCGATGGTATTCTTTTTATATAAATTTTTATTATTTGCTTTTACTGTTCGCCACTTATTAAAGGTTGTGATATTATTATATTATTTCTCGTCTTCTCCTGTACCAATTTTATTTATTTGGTAGTGACGGTTGATCCTGATGCTGAAATTTGAAGCTCAGATCTCATAATGCGCTTAGTTCGAGTCGCAATGCGATAACCAATTGAGCCTTCACTGTTCGTTATTTTATTCTCTCAAAAGTAAATTATATTTATATTTGAATATTTCCATTCTTTATAAGTTGGAACTTAGAGCATAAAGGAAGAAAGTAGTAAAATGTAATTCTGCACAGCAATATGAGTATTTTAGTTATTTAACTATACGGCATGTGTATTCCGTATGAGCCATAAGAGAAAATATGCAGTACATCGTATCTTGAATTTCAGCAGTATGCGCTCTCATTTCCACTGGCTGCAATTGGCGGCAGTAACGTACGTACCTCGGGGGGACATGAGAATGACAGGAATCGCTGCACCGACTAGCGAATTATTTAACGCGAGATACAGCTACAGCCGCTGTGTCTGACGCCCGACGCCTTCGATTTCCACACAACTCACCCGGAAAATCGCTTTTTCTCGCACCTCGCTACACATCCACACACTAACAAATATAAATCATAAATTAATTTTATATAAACACAAAATGCTCTACTTTCAAAAACTCATCACATACTTTTTTTTCTTTCATTACTTTAATAACTAGATATACTTTGCTTTGTGCATTTATATATAGTAATTTAAATTAATATTGAATAATATTTTTTTTTCTACTCCTGCTTTGAAAATACAATTTTCTGATTTGTTTTTCATGCTGAAAGTGACTCTTTGCAGCACTAATAAATGTTTGTTGCATTGTTGCTGCCATGGATACGCATCACAAATACAAAATTTGCAATAAATGTCAAATTATATTTTAAAAAATAATTTTTTATTTCCTTATTTTTTATCTTGCAGGAGTAGAAAAAATAGTGTGTAAAACACGTGTTGAAAATTCTTTGTCGAACACAAACGTTTGCAACCTTCGCTTCGCTCAGGCTGCAACTTTCGTTTTGGTTCGACAAATATAGACTTTCAGCACCTGATATACAAATAACTATTATCCAACACCATTAATTATAAAGCTCCAACTATAGTGTTTTTGGTTAAAACAGGTAGGCCATAATTCACTACTCGGTTAGAAATTATAACTAACTGTTGGTTCGTACCATAGTAACTACATTATAAAACCTTCTCTATACGATTTTTTTTATTATATGTATGTCATTTTAAATATAACTGTTAAAATTTTTTTTATAGTATATGTTACATCAATGATTAAAAAGTGTTGGATAAAAAGTCATTTGAGATAAATATCGCGAGACGAGAGACGAGAAGAATAATTTGTTTTAAAATTCGCGTAAATAAGGGGATTTAATTGAAATAAATATTTTAGAGTCACTGGTTTGATAGGTGTTTTTAATATTTTTCCGCCCACCGGTTATTAATAGGTTATATTACGTGCCTCGAACATACCAAAAATTGGTCATTAATAACATCCATTAATGCCCTGATTTTTATTAATGACCAATTTTTGGTGCGTTCGATACACGGAATATAGTTGCCGAAAATGCTAGATAAAATTAAAAGATATGATTTTTACAATTACTAGCTAGGTATATTCACGTAACGTACATTTAAAATTAATTTGAACCCATAATACTTGTCAAATTAAATTAAAAAAGTATTCGTGCTTCGTAGCGTTCAGTAAACTCAACGCATTCACTGAAAACAATTGACAAATTTGTTGATTTTTGATGTATCAAGGTAGGTCAGCCAAATGTCAAATGTGTTACTTACCCTAACCTAAAAAAATTATCAATGAATAAAATTGGAATTTAACAAGAAACGCTGGACGGAAAAGTATTGTAATTACCTCGGATGTTAATAAGCGATTAATGATCTCAAATATTAACGCCTTCGCTTCGCTCGAGCGTTAAAATATCTCAATCATTAATCGCTTGCATTAATATCCTTGGTCATTAAATAACTATTAATTACTTTTCATGAAAATATTATTTACATCTATTGTATTAGACTTTCAGGGAAAAGTAAAACAGAAAATGTGGGATATTTAGTCATTTTAGGATTTTTCTAGAAATTGTATTTATTGAGATACAATTCTAAAAATTATTTGAAAGAACAGGAACATGAGATATGAATTTAATATAGAAATATTTTCATTTTGTATTTTAATATTTATTTTTACTGTTAGTAGTTCTTTTACTTTTCTTTTATTGTGAACACGTGAAGTAAATTTTAATCTACATAGATGGAATATTTTTATTTATGTTCTTTTTATAATTTTCCTAGTAGTGTAGTACAAATAAATAGATTATTTTTATAACTTAATAAAGCATGTCTGTATGTTTACACAACGCTTCAGAATGAAATTTCTTTCTAAATATATCCCTCGGTTAAATTTATCCTCCATTGTGTAGAAAAATATTTGGCTAAAAATAAATCGAAAATAATTTTCCTGCCATTTGAGGTAAGGTTGGGAAGTATTTAACATTCTTACATGATTATAAGGAATGTAACGTATGAATGCAGTAGATTCGAACAGACGTGGAATGCCTGGTAGGAATTTAATTCTTCTTAAAAGGAATGCAGTGTATGCAGTTCTTTCTGCATTATAGGGATAAACACGTTGCATACGAGGGTCTTATTGTTATTTGCGAGAATATGTTAGCATATACCGGGTAAATACACATGTTTTATTACTTAACTCCAAGCAGCACTATAGGTAGTTATTTTCCAGAAATTTGTTGTGGCTAGCATATAACCCTCAAGCTACAATTTATTTTTATTATATACATTTTCAAATTTTTTCCCCAAAAATGATTGCGTGCCTAACTGATGCGTCGTAAGAAAATTGATATATCTAGATATGCTACATTTTCAAACAGAATTTATTATCTTTTATTTTTTTTAGTTTTAGTATAACCTCAAAGTTGCATCTCAAAAAACTATTTTTTAGGCGGCTGGTACATAAATTGTTGTTTTTCGTATCTGCTGGCAACCTTAAAGTATCAATTTTTATTTGACATCTGTCAAAGTCAAAATTTTTGGCCGCTAGTTTGTTCATTATTGATTTACATAGTTCATATTAATGTGATTAATTATTTTAGAATATAATAACAAATGTAAGTAAAATTTTAACTATTCCTTCACAAATATTAATGAAAAAGTAATGAATTTGCGAGTAAAAATAGCGGCCGTAAAGTAAATGCGGCCGTAAGGTAAATGCGGCCGTAAAGTAAATGCGGCCGTAAAGTAAATTTTGACAGATGTCAAAAATTGATTTTGAATGAAAATTCATAATTTCTTGTTGTAATCGCCTAAGAAATGTTGTGTGCACCTCGGCTAAAAGTTCTTTTTGGGCCTCATCTGATTTGTAGCCTCGGCTTTGCCTCGGCTGCAAACTTCGGTTTCGGCCCAAAAAGATTACATTTAGAACCTTGATACACAAATAACTATTTTAGGCGGCTGGTACATAAATTGTTGTTTTTCGTATCTGCTGGCAACCTTAAAGTATGAATTTTTATTTGACATCTGTCAAAGTCAAAATTTTTGGCCGCTAGTTTGTTCAGTATTGCTTTACATAGTTCATATTAATGTGATTAATTATTTTAGAATATAATAACAAATGTAAGTAAAATTTTAACTATTTCTTTACAAATATTAATGAAAAAGTAATGAATTTGCGAGTAAAAATAGCGGCCGTAACACAATAGTTATTTGTGTATCAAGGTTCTAAAAGTAATCTTTTTGGGCCGAAACCGAAGTTTGCAGCCGAGGCAAAGCCGAGGCTACAAATCAGATGAGGCCCAAAAAGAACTTTTAACCGAGGTGCACACAACATTTTTTAGGCGATTACAACAAGAAATTATGAATTTTCATTCAAAATCAATTTTTGACATCTGTCAAAATTTACTTTACGGCCGCATTTACTTTACGGCCGCATTTACCTTACGGCCGCATTTACTTTACGGCCGCTATTTTTACTCGGATATTCATTACTTTTTCATTAATATTTGTAAAGGAATAGTTAAAATTTTACTTACATTTGTTATTATATTCTAAAATAATTAATCACATTAATATGAACTATGTAAATCAATAATGAACAAACTAGCGGCCAAAAATTTTGACTTTGACAGATGTCAAATAAAAATTGATACTTTAAGGTTGCCAGCAGATACGAAAAACAACAATTTATGTACCAGCCGCCTAAAAATAACTATTTTATAGTGTAACTTAAAAATCAACGTTGCATTGATTTAAATCAGTGATCTAAATCATACTGACTTTTTTTTGAAAGAATCATTGAAATCACTTCTGTATGAAAATTAGGAGAAAAGGCAAGTGAACAGTGTTGCCATGTGCCAATTATTTCAGAAATTCTTATATATGTTTAACTATATCGGTAAAACGACTTTTCTGATTTAAATAAAAAAATGATTTTTTTATGCAACACTGCTAATTCGAATCCACTGCATTTAACAATTGTATTTATCGATTTTAAGAAATGTTTTCTCTATAGGTAATATGTACATTCCATAGAACAATAGGTGTAAAAAGATATGAATGAAAAAACTTTAATTTGAATTTTTCGCTCCAGAACTTTATTTTTCAAAAAATGTTTATTTTCTGTATTTATGCATATGTATACAATGCGCTCCTGCCAATTTTCAAATTGAACGCAATTAGTTCTCGAAAGTTTTGCATTTATATTTGTACCTTATAAATTTGGTTTTATGGACTAACCTTAGATAGTTAGGTTCAAAGTGACAGTGTACCAATGATTTGATTTTTATGCATTTAATTGTTTTTGATTTTTGCTCCACTTTCAACAATTTCGTAATGCAATAAACCCTCAATTAATGTATTAATTTCCTTTTCAACTTTCTACATGCGCTCCAGTTACCTGCAGATTACATTTTATTATGTATGTATTACAGCGAATCAATCGTAATAACACAACTTGTAATTACTTTTCCTATTCAAATTGAAATTAAACAACGATTAGATAACTCAAGACAAACAGCGTAGATCCAAATCGCGGGGGATGTAGCTATTGAAGGTATAATATAAACATTAACAAGCGCAAAGGTATAAATATGCATCAGAACGCGATATATTCCAAAGCAAACACCGTGTTCGCATATCTCGTCTTTTTGTTACGGGCTATTTGCATTTGTAATGGATCAGTAAATGAATCGACCCTATCGTGCCTATAACTCATATTTCTTTCCTTATAGTCCTTATACCAACTACTTGTTCATTCAGGTTAATAATTTACTTTATTATCTTGTTTTTAATAAGCACCTGTATATACGCACCCTTAATGTAATCATTCTGTAATGTCAAAAGATTTTCATCTTATAATACAAAGATATATCGTATTTAAGAACGAGTTTCAAACTTGTCATTTTATTTTCCATTTCTCATGCAATAGTCGACAATTATTATTTTTCTATTTTGCGCATTTATGTTCTTTGTAAATAAAAAATCTTAATTGATAATATTTATTTAAGTGAAGTGTAAAAATAAGTGAAATACGAATATTTGTATAATTATGTTTTATGAATGAATAGTAAATTATAAAAAGATATTTACACGATATTTATATCACCAGCTATTTATGTTTACCACTCCTATAAATTAACCCGACGGTCTTTTCTGCTTCGGTTTATATACTAGAGAAATTAAGTATGGATCATTCTATTAGCTTCGATGCGTCGTTACAGTAGAAGGGCTGTTAATGTATCTCAATCTGTCTACTTGTGTGACCTTTATTTAACTTTATATTTTCTAACAGCAATCATCAACAAAAGCTATAACTATTTTGAATATTTTTGTAACTCTACTTCTCTACATATTTTTATGTTGTTTTATTTAACGCGGTTTGAATATTTTATATTCTATTCTATTAGTTATATTTTCTTATGTATACTAAATATTCTAGGTCCAGTCTTTTAAATAAATGACTATAATTAAGTTTTTTTGTACATTGAAAAATGACCATAGATTATTAATTCGCTATTTGTTTTTTCGTAATTGTGATTGGTATTCTATAAGCAAACACGATGTTCATATATCTTCTCTTTTTCTTACAGGTGAGTCTGCTATTTGCATTTGTAATGGATCGTTAAATGCCTCGACTTCTATCTCGCCCATAAGTCATTCCTACCAACCCAAGGTAAATAATGGCTTTTAATTTATTATAATTGTGGCAATATTTGCATTTTTATTAGTGAAATTCTAGGAATTGATGAATTAGATACATATATGAAGTTGTCCGACAATAATGACTACATTCATTTCAATGATGAATTGTTTGAATTTAAATATTTTTATTTGGGATTACACTGTGATGTAAATGAATTTATCGATGACAATTTTTGCCAATATAAAAGGGGGTGTGTAATATGTGATAATAATATAATGCCACAAGATGGATTATTCAATTTTCAGTTATTTTTATCCCGATCAAATGCGTAATTGTTAGTAATCCCTCATTTTAATTTATACAATTCAATTATGGCTGGATCCACAATAATTGTACAAATATATTTTCCCCAATTGAGAAATAAAAATGTCACAGAGAAAAAATAAATTTGATGATAACTATAGCATATGAAGTGATTGAGGTGCAGTCAAAGAATATGATGTGGCCAACTGTTAAGTTCTTCCATACACTTATAGCCCGATTTAAAATTATAAATATTAAAAAGTGAAACATAACAACAACAGATGTTGGAATAATTTAAATAAAATCAGAACATATTTTTTTATCAACAACATGTAACCATGATATGACTTGGGTTTATCAAATTTTATCGATTGAAAACTGCCTTCTTCGGTGAAATGGAGTATTCCGATTTGGTGAAAATGACGTATATATGGTGAAACAATTAAAAAACTGTTATTTTTAAAGAAATACTGTTAAAATGTTCAAGTAATGTACTATTTAAAATCTGTATACAAAATGTTAAATTTTTAAAATGAAAAGAGAAAAAAATGTCATACACATTCTTACACACAAACAAAGAAATATCACCATGAAAATAGTAAAATAGTGTACTACGAGTTCAAAAAAGTACTCATTTTCCAAAAATTCATTGGGATAGTTGAACAAAAACAATACCTCTTTGTTGAGAGGTAAAAATTATAAAAAGTTGAAAAAATTAAATTACTGTAACATTGCTTGAGAGAATACAGGCAAACAAACAAAATAAAAATTCTGTTGTTCTTTCATCGTCCGTTTGTTAACAAGCATTAATTCTGAGTCTCTCATTTTCTAATTGTCTTTTTAATATAATCCAAATTAACGGGCAACGTCCAACGTCAAATGTCATCGCCTCATATGAGTCGAAAGGTCACCCCCTTTTCGATTGTGTCATATTCAAATTTTAATTGGTCCTCGAAACATATTACTGCGTATTTATGTTTCAGTATATTTATTTGACATTCGATCACAAAGGACTTTATGAAATGTAAAACGTGGGACGCTACATATCTGTTGTCAAATATGGAAATGTGGGTTAATATCTACCATATGAAATGTATTGAATCATATGCTAAATTATTAAAAACCTTGTAATGAGATTTTAATATTACATGCGTACAAATATTGACGATCTGTTATCAGAAGTACACACATTCGACATTACAGACCACAAGCATAAACATCAACTATAATATTCACTACGTACGTATTAGTTTAATGACAATTTACATTTGTGCGTTAGTTATTCACAATTGAAACAACAACATTTTAGTTATGTATTTGTTTTTGCAGGATATTTAAATTATAACAAATCCTTAAATATCTAAGAGTCTTGGGGAACACATTAAAGCTTTTTTTTACATAACAGTTTAACAAATACTTTTTTAGGATTATACAAATTATATGGCCAGCACATAACCTATTTTTTTAGTATTTATGTTTAATACAATATATACACTTACGGTGTTAATTATTTCTTTTTATAATTTTTTTCGATTAAACCTTAAACCAGAAATTATATTACATAAATATGATTTTCCAATTTAAAACTTTATGAATATACTATGCAATAATTAAAATAATTTTTTTATTCTGTAAAATATCAACGATAATAAAAATATGTAGGAAATAATAAAATAAATATTACGCTAAAGGAAATGTCGCCTTGGGGGCATAAGCCCCGATGCCCACTTATAGTTAGCGCCCAAGTCTATGATCGACTAAGTATAAATCTTTTTAAAACTTGGTTAACAGACAAAAATCTTCCTTGTCAACACCTTACCTAAATAAATAATAATAAACAATAACAGAATCATTGGCCACAGAAAAAATGCAGTACTAAGAGCAAGATAGAAAGCAACATCATAAATTCCATCTTGTAGTAAACATTATTTACAATGTATTTGGGATAATTTGAAAATCTGTTAATATTTAGCATAAAAGTGTAAAATCAAGGTATTCTGTAGAATAGCATGTTTCATTAAAAAAAATAGAACTTATGTAAAATTGGGGTTGGTTTAGAATTATTTTATTTGAAGAAAAAATAAGAATTTTTTTATTTGTGTTTAACTTTTCTATACAATATACCTACATATAGAATTTATACAGCAAATTTACTAAAGTGCAATTTATGGGCAGCAGAAAAGTATAATTTTCATTTGTAAGGAAAATATTAGAATATTTTTTCCGATCCATATAACCCGTCTTATTGCATTTCCGAGAAGATTTGTCCCCGCTATGACTAAACTTTGCAGCAAGTGAAGCGAGCACCCCTAAATTTTCAATGTCATCATCCCTATTACGTTAAACTCTATCAAATATTCACCCTCTAATATCCTCATCCCTGTAATAGCAACTTATTGTAGTCCCCGGGATCAAACCGTCTGGTGTCATAAACTGTTTTCAGGAGTTAATTTTCAGCAACATTTGGAGCTTTTTCAAGTTGCGCTGTCACTAATTATAATTCTCAGTTGACGGATAAGAAGACAGGAGAAGTTTATTTCAGTCGTAGACAGAACTGTCGCGGAACATTAACACCCCGGAAAGTGCAGAAGTGTGCATCAGCTAAGTGAGCAGCGCACGAATTTAATTTGGAAAATTTTATATTAAAGTACTTTTCGCTTGTGTTGTGTGAACTGTCACAACTTATTTTTGTTAGCCAAATGTACATGGAAATGTTTTTCCTAAAGCTACATTTACTTTTCAAAACTTCACCACATTGGATTTGGTATTCTCTTTTCTTCTGATGAGACGACATTCCTAGTAGGAACAACATCTCGAGTAAAAAAAAGATTCTAAAACTTGTCATGAGCAAGGATATTGTAGAAAACTAAGATAGTTGGTAATATTTATTACTGAAAAAGTTAGTGTATTAAGTTTACCCAAAAAATTAATGCATTGTTTAGTTTTAAAAATACGATGAATTGAACATGAACTGATTTCTATGCCAGTGATATCATTTTATTCAGAACTTGAGCAGATGTGGCATCGAACTGTATTATACACGGTTTGAACTGCTTGAATTGGAGAATTTCAGTTATAATGCTTTAATTATTGTCAGCTGATAAATTGACAAATGTTTTTCTCGTTTATAAAAATGGGAAACATTTTTTCAATTTGTAAGCTAATAATTTTTAACAAATATTGAAGGTTTATAGTTGAAACTATTCTCTATTTAATGAATAAACGAATAATTATCTTTTTGAATCACATCTTGGAAACATACGTTTATACAAATTATTATATTTCGTATAAGAAAAACCGTTGAAACATTTATTTAGCATCAAACTGATTGATTCATGAAGTACAAATAAAAATACTTTTCTTTCAATCACTCTATATGCACCCACTGCCCCTCAACACGAATCCTGGCTACGCCTATGGGAATAATATATTATAAATACGAGATATGATAAGATAGAGAATAATGAAGTTTCTGTAAGAGAAAAAGTAATTTGGTAATTCAGTATTTTGAAGAGGTAATAGAAAGGGAGGCAGATAAAACCCTGGCTTTCATTTCAATCACCTTGTGTGTGTTCCGAGGCGTCGAACCTTCGCTTGGAGATTATAATCTATCCTTAATGACTCCATCTGAGGGCACTGTCAAAGCGAATCCTACTTTGATATTAATCCCCGTAATGATTAATAGACATGGCGATGATCTGGATGTCTGGAAACAATATCAGATAGTAATATCTCGCGAGAACACGGCTCTATTTGTAAAAGTTCCGCACCTGCAGCGATGCTGCTTTGTTGCCGTCGCCATCGCCCGCGTCGATAATCAATCACTCTGTAAACATCATTTGTTCCAGCTTTGCACCACTGACGTTTAAATTTACATGGGCAAGGAACACAAACGCATCCTTAGTGCTTGGCTCCACGTTTCAATAACTCCCGACGAATCTTCCTCAAGGATTTCTCACTTTCGTGGTGTTTACCAAAACAAAAGTTAAAATACCTTAGTTTTGTATCTTTAATTCACTAACCCCAATGATAAATAAGTCATCTAAAAACGAGATTCTTTGGCAAATAATCAATTTGCAATCTATTGTAAAAATTGCAAAGTTTTCCGAGAGAACATTTTTTAAAAACATTTCAGTAAAAATGAAGTTTGTGTCAGATAATTTTACAAATTATTAAATAATACTTTTAAATAGGTTCATAATTAAAATTAAATCTCTAGCTAGAGAGCGCTTTATCATCGCTTAATGTCCGCTATAATATCCCTAGGTCATTTTAATTACGCAATAATTTTATAACAATTGCCGAAAGCACGTTACGTTGGTAATCTACAGCGTGTTTGAGGAAGTTGTCATAAAATTATAAGTTATTTATCAATGCTCGAGGGATATTCGGTTAGATTTTTTTTGCGATTTTTTTTTTTCATTTCCGTAACCTATATGTACATGGCATTTTGAAAGTAAAACAATTAAATAATTAATGTTTGGCAGATGGCAACAATTGTTATTTATTTATTAACCTCATGACATAAATGATAAGAGTCTTAGGGCTCTTTTAAGTGTAAGTGAATTCTGATTGGCTTGTGTCGAACATGTAATCAAAAATATAGGGATTCGATTGGATATTTTTTAGGCTAAAAATTTTCACTAAAATATATCACTATTCTTTTTCATCGTCAATTATTGAGCTGATAATTCTCAAGAAAATTTTATTAATTTATTTTTCATTTCAATATTAGAAATGTAATATACATTTCTTTTAAAGCGAGAAACCTAATTCATAATATTTCTATTAATTAATATAATTTCGCCGTTTTCAGTTGAGAATCTGTAGATAGAAATAATAAAAATTGTGATTCAAATTAAATTGTAAGTAAGATTCGAAGGATTCGCAATTTTAAAAATGGTATTCCCTTGTGTATTTCTTACCTCTGGCCATAATCCTAGCTAACAAACACGGCGTCGGTTGGCCGGGTTTATCTATGGCGCTAGATAAATCTCGAGGGCAAATAAATGATTATAAATGTTTGCATAACAAGTTTGTGTAGTACGTTTTCAGTATTTACCTCGTTACCTGTTTGTTCGCCTTCGTTCGCGTGTGTCATTGTCACTTTAACACCTCTGACATTTAAATATGAATTATTCAGCCTGTCAATCTGTTAACCTGCCATGCGCGGGCCCCATTTGTTCCAATTTGCGATGGAAATTCGGATTTTTCATCCTGTACAATCATCTGTACCTAGGTCGTTCACATTCGCCATCATCCTCTTAACAATGTACGCGCACTATAAAGAAAACTCTAGCGCAACTTTAATTTGAAAAATTCTCTAAATATTTCACAAAATTAAACAGATATTAAACTTTAATACTTTCTGCCTTATATTACAAACATTATTCTACGAAAGATATAAAGTTTAAATATCACAAAAATTGTATTTTCACAATGTAACAATCGTCAACTTAGAACTAAAATTTATCATTGTGTTTAATAGTTACAAAAAATATTTTAATTTGTAGATTATTTACAGATAGTAGAGGTTGACAAAATGTTTCAATAAAATGCAATTAAATTATAATTAATAAAACAACATATTAAGAAGAAAGTAAAATTAGAAAAAGCTTTGGACTAATAAATGGACTAGGAATTTTATTAACTAATGCCCAGTTGCACACAGTTACACTTATACAAATAAATGCTAATCGCAACTTTGACAGTAATGGTGAATAGTTCATTTGATATTTTATTCTGATTTGCTAATATTGTCCTTTTAAAAGCAACCGGCCATCAGTACAATAATTTTAGAACACATAACATTAGAAATTATTAATCAAAATAGAGCTTATTTCAGGACAAATATATAAAGCTATTGTTAAGAACTACAACATTAACTTGAACAATTTCAGTATTTAATAAATAAAGAAATTTAGTACAAACTTATAACGAAAATTAGAGTATATCTTATTATGAATTAAAAATATTAAAAAAATATGAGAAAAAATGGGTAGTAGATTTATTTTTATTATTAATAGATAAGCATTTAAATTTTTAGTGGTTTTGATTCATATTAATATTTTGTTGGGGTATTTTGTGTACCGTATGTTATTTTCCAAATTCCAATGCAATTTGAAATAATGGTTTTGGAAATTGAATTCCTGTAGTTAGAGAAAACCACGCGATTTGCGTTGCGTTGAAAGTATTTTTTCTTGAGCATATTCTGAAATTAACCCCCACCCAGAAGGAAATTCCAGAAAAAGAAAAAGGAAACGAAGGAAACATAGTCGACAAAATATATCCGATATGAAAGAAACAAACGTATCCGGTATGTAAATTGCAATAGACAGAAGGCGTTCACGGTAGTAGGTGAATTACCATATAAATTGTGTGTAATGCATCAGCCACTGAAAGATGAAAGGTATCCGACGTGATTGGTTTACACAAAACTAATACAACCCCGTAGATTTACCCAAACGGAGAGGAAACAAACTCGCTTCTATACATATTTCAATATTTACTACAAAACAAAGCTGGATATGTAGAACATAGAATAATAGTGTCTTCTGGCGATTATCTACTCTCTGTCAAACAGTGATCCTTTCAGACAATATGCTCCTGGAGGAAAACAGTACAATTTTTAATTAAATTTGCATTATTTATATATTTATTGATTTATTTAATTTACCCTGTTTAACAATCCTAAGTCCAATTACAGGACCGGAGACCTACAGCTTGTAGTGGGTTGTGGGTTCCGAACCACCCGGACACAGTGATATTTATTTTCGGTTACAAGTTTGTCGTCACTGGGATTTGAACCCCAGATCGTCTATACTCCCCTAAGCGAATTGAAGCGCGCTAACTAACTAAGCCACTATTACCCATAACAGAAAATTATACAATGCATCAGTGTTGGCGAACCTACGACACGTATGTCAAAGGTGACACATCAAGAGAATCTTTGCGTTTTCTTCTTCTTAATTTTTCTAAACCTTATTTTCAGCGTTAAATAATTTTATACCGATTGATGAAGATGGTAGCGTTTGTTTTAGCTTAATTTGCACGAAATACCAATCTTCAATTGAAAGCAAATACTATTTAGCAACAAAACAGACACTAACATAAAAATTATTTATTTTCCCTTCAGTAATAAATAAATACATAAAAAATATAACTGTTTTTTTACTACAATTGATAACATAACAAAAGGTATAAATTAATACAAATAACGTCAATACCGCGGTATCTGTTGTACAACAAGAAAAATATCTAGATGATTGCTAGATTCAGTTGTGGTAATAAAGAAAGAAACAATAAGTACTGGCTATTAAGTGACGACAGAAGGTGTAGCCTTTGGGGACGGAAATAGGAATATCTGAGGCATCTAAGGACATTGTTTAAGTAAGTTAGAGAAGAAAAATTCCTGGGAGTGCATGCCTGTAACAACTTCTAACTGGTTGCAAATTAAATATATGTATATTTCCTTTAAATAAAAATTATTATTTAGTGTTTGAATGAAGATATGTACCTAGTACTAAAAAATAATATTACAAAAACTGTATACCGAAATTAAATTTTCAATTTTAGACGAATTCATTATATATTTCTATTTTATATTTATTTCCTTTTAAATATTTTTAGAATGTATATGTACTTAGCATTACAGTTTAATATTTTCTTATGCCAAACATATGTCCATTAGATTCTTATTTTATTAGCCAGACAAATATATGGTTCATCTACTTTTGACATGACGTTACTATTTATAATATGACTTCTAAGAATGAATTTTAATGTTATGCTTCATAAAATTGATCGTAGAATACTTATTAGCCGTAAAATATAAAATTAATGGCCCTGGACATTCTTAACTATTTTGGACTAAAATTGGAGAAAGAAAGATCAAAACAAAAGATTTTGTTTGCAGGAAACCATGTTTTGTAAAATCATATTCATTTTAATTTTCTTGATATTTTTAAAGGATGTTTATTCCTTTTCGAGATTTTAAGTAATCCACAAATACTGCTAGAAAATTCAAAGGCCAAGTAAAATTTGTTTTCTGTAAAATTTTATTTAAATTCCATTTACGTGGGACATACT
The DNA here is from genome assembly GCA_035578165.1 of Stenolophus ochropezus. Lineage (NCBI taxonomy): Eukaryota > Metazoa > Arthropoda > Insecta > Coleoptera > Carabidae > Stenolophus > Stenolophus ochropezus. Next base: position 13,947,560 of record JAQOWZ010000001.1, on the reverse strand, counting down.
TTATTCCGCCTTTAATTTTCTAGGCAACTAGATCTATATTCATAGTCCCATCCCAAGATATTAAAAATTTTGATGTAAATAACTCATGGCTACATTGTGTGGTGTGTGAAAGAATGTTCGCTTTTCTCTATTTTCTCGTAGTTCTGGCAGTGCAGTGACAGCGCCAGTGGCGTCGGAAGTGGGTTTCCGCTTGGGAGCTTGCTCAGAAAGCTCATGCTCGTGTGGATGTTATTGTTTAATGTCGCGTGTATGAAAATAATGAGGGCGTACGAGTTAGTTTTTCTGCCAAGGGAATTGTTGTGGCTTACAGAACATTAACGCGTTTTCAGCGGCCAATATGATGCCATGACTTTACACTTCAGGATCATCTATTTCAAGAAGTAATTCATTTCTAAATTATTAGTTTTAGTAGATCTGATAATGCAGATTGACATACACAAATTATAGAAATATGTATTGTATTTAACACAGTAAAATACTATTTAAACAAAATTGGTAGTACTAACAAAAACACTTTTCATCTATGTCAAAAAGTATGAGGAAACCTTGGAACACATACTGTGTAGCTATGTATTTTAGAGAACAGACTGACTTTGAAAAGACATAATTGAGGCCAGCGAATAGAAAAACAATCTTAAGAAGATACTATAGTTTAACATTTTCTGTGACTATAATAGATGGAGCAAGATCTAAGTACTCAAAGGTTTTGTGAAAAGTTGTACTTGAATTCTAGAGGTTGTCAAACCACAGACTCTGCTTATAGTATGTTTCGAACTATTCGGTTACAGCGTTATTTTTTATTTCGATAAAAACTGGCGAAGATGGGGTTTGTAACCCTGATCTCACATTTTACGCAATTCGAGTCGGAGCGCGCTAAACAAATGAAGAATATCACAAAAGATCTTATATCTTAAGTATTATGATAATAATAATATCAATGTTAACGAGCCATTTACAGAGGTTCTAGAGTAAATAGTTACCGTTTCTAAATCTTAATGGTTACTAAAATTATATACTTTTTTTATAAACTAATATACTATACTTTCCGCTGTTGATCTTCACGTCATCAATTTCTTCTGCAAGAATTATTAAATTTTTATCTTGTTTCTTTGTCGTATATATGCTATCTACATTTAGCCAACAAGAAAAATTAAATAGAAACAGGTAACCGCGGATATTTTCAAATATTTCAAAAACTTCAAAATGTCATTAATGTCTTTCCTGTCATTTATTAAGGTGATTTTGGCATCAACCATATGCGCTTCATTGTGTGTTGGTAGTTTCGTTAGTTTATTCTGTAATTCCTTTCGTACATTTCATCCATTTATATATATGTTACATAATAATGTCAATTTTGATATTTTTCCCCCTCAAAGATTTGAATCACATTGAAACAATTGTTGACGTGGGGATCAACAGCGGAAAATAGACTATAGTAGTATTAGTATAATACGAGCAAAAAATTTAAATTAATATGACAAGAATAGAAAAAGAAACATGAGTCAAAATGAATATAATCAGTTTTCTATATTAAAGACAAATGACCAAATCTGCTGATACTGCTGATACTATACAACGATAAAAACCCGTGATCCAATTCCTGGGAATAAATGATCGCAACAACAATGCGTAGGCACAAATGAGTCCTTTGTCGCTTATAACGTATCTCGGTATCACTTGGCGTGTCACTTACCGAGTCACACGTAGCTACATCATTGCTACTTGCTACTGCCTGCAGAACCGGTCTGCCGGGTACAAGAGTAACAAGAAGATCGGTTCGTGTGCCGGTCGCGTGTGCAAGCAGGGAGGCACGCAATAAAACAACACTAACACGCTTAAGAAGATGGGCAGTGTTTACGGATATACATGAAGTCGTTAGGAAGTCTACCGTGAAAATGAAAGTTTCATTGGATTAAATTTTTGACAATCGTTTTATAAAAGGGCATTTTGTTATTAATATGGCGAATTAATTATATTATTGACTAAAAATTTAACACTGATTTCCTTAAGATAATGTCCCCAAAAAGATCTGAATTTCTTTTTCATGCAATAGCACAGAATAGTTACATACAGAAGCGATACTCCATGTCGGTTCCTTTCATGTTACCCTATTCAGTTCTATGACCTTAAAGCATTGTGTAGACCTTTAAATTTGTTCCCTTCCCCTATCTCCTTTTTTTGATTTTAAACAATGAGTCCTTTAAATTTGGTCACATTTTCCATCTCTCTCTAATTTTCGTTTCTCTGTCTTACTGTCGCTTCTGTATAAACCTATTCTGTGGCAATAGTAAGAAACAAATATTCATCACCATATCTTTCTCCAGAATATCTTCAAAAATTAACTCTACGCTTTAGACCAAAACGCCCATATTTTGATGCATGAACTATTTCTTTAAAGTATTAATTTATATTAACAAATAGTTTTTAGAACTCATAGTATTGAATAAAACAAACTTTGGTAAAAAAATTTACAGAACTAAAAGTAAAAAACTTGTTTTATTATATTAGTTTATATTTTTTGTTATCAATTAAAAATTTAATATATATTTTTCAATTGTTCAATTTATTATTTAGCGACTATCCACTTTACCTACTTTAAAACTTTATGATGGTTATATTTTGAACATCAATATGGTAAGTAATATTTAAATTACTATTGATTTAATTGTTTTAATACGTGGATAATTCAAACAGTATTGATTCGATTGTAAACACTAATTATTCTTTTCTTTATAGAGCAGGTGAACTTTTCATTATATTTGAACGATGTTCATGTAGTTCTTTTTTAAAACAATAGCCGACCATCTTTCAATTTATTACATTGTGTTTACTCAGCATTATCTCGCTTTTTATGCAAGCACAGCTCGCCATTTCATTATTCAAATACATTGAAATTGTCGCTTTAAGTGTGTTGCTGCCGCTATCCTGTAAAAGGGCGTGGAAGGAGACACTTCCATTCCCACTTTCCAAAAGCCAAATATTTTAAAGCTCAATTTAAACTGACTAAAATATTTCATTATTATGCATTGTTTTACTGCGCAGAAACGATGAATCCATAGGGAAAACGGTTTTTAAATTGACAATCAACAAAATTAAAACAAAGTCATAAAAATGTAAGTTAATATATACGAACAAGATCCAATTTTAACTTGAATGGAATGAAATGAATGAAACCTGACAAAGATTTTAATATTGGAATTTATATACTTATTTTAGAAAATGGGTTAGTGAAATTATCTCAAGATATCATGCTAAAGATATAAATAAATTACTGGAACTTCGTCTTTTTTTGTACCTTCACAATTAATTCTTAATTCTAGTACATACTTCTGTCTTGTACCCCTCTATTTTAATTACTATTTTATGTATTATCGTATATCCGTCATCCTTAGTTTTGTATCTTTGTTGTTAAATAACTAATATTTGTTTTGCATGTTAGAAATAAGTTGTATGTAGTTCATCTATTTTTATGTTCTATTTCCTGTTGTACTTTTCACATCCTTACATCTTTCAAGGTCCACTTCCCGTCCTTCCAAAAAGTCCAAGTCCAACTTTTTCAACCACCTCCGACGTGTAAATATTTCCTTCGTTTTTAGTCTCTAACGGCAATCCTAAAGTCAGTCTGTAAAGTCCCTCCGACCCGTAACCATCTCATCTAAAATCATAAACCAGCCAATAGTAATACCTATAACGGGACAGATCACCGTCAAAATAAATATATTTATATTTGACTACTACTGATGTCTTATTCAACAAACCCTGCTATTAGTAGTACACATCACTTACTTTTGTCAAAAATACGTGACACTTTTGTTTCTCTAAATTTCCTCTTAAAATCATTAAACCGACCTTTTCCATTCGACTTATTTGCTGTCATGCCTTTTTCTTGCTGGTGCGTGCTGCCTTGGTAAAGAGTTAGAATTTTGATCAAGTTTTGTTGGAGTATCTTACAAGGTAGTATCAGTGATAGAGAATTCGATTTCAGCATTTACCCAGCCAATCACATTTTTCATAAATTCATTATTCTACCATTTGGTTGTTTTTTTAATGTCCTGCCGACTTTAATATTTGGGCTTTAGTTTCTTCCACAATAGAACACCTTTCGTAGCTTATATGTATTCTAAATCTAAATCTTAAATTGGCTGACCTATCCTCTCTAATATTGAATACTCCTATATATTGGCGCAACAATATTTTTGTTGGACATTGTCTGTGTAGTTGAGTATTTCTGTATTAATTAGTCCATTGTACTTGCGCAAAATATCGAGTGCGATTCCTTAACAATTCTCCGGCTCGCTTTGTTGGAGATGTTGCGGGCGGTCGCGCAATGCGGGACATCAAAGGGCGAAATGAAACAGCCTGCCGAGATCCGTACAGCCTCAGTGTCAATATCCCAGAGCTCCGGGTCCGCAACACAAATAACAACTCCCGGCAAAGAAAAATACTTAGCTCATTGTAATGTGTTTTTATAACCGCAACGTCCTCTGTTCTCCCCGCAAATATTTGCACAAATCCGCCAACCAGCTGAATTTGATGGCTTCTATTAAATATTTCACTGTTGACATTGGTCAAGTGGGCAACCTAGTCGGCAAGCAATGAATTGAAAGATGTCAACAAGCGCTTTTGCCCCGTGATACTTAACTTAAACAATTTCTCTATTGGATTGTAATAAAGAAAACAAATTTCTTGAGCTACAGTACTTATCTAGAATATAAGCTTGTATGATTCAGAATAAGACAATAGGAGTATTATTCAAAATAGTGGAAGTATCAAGGAAAGTCTAAGAAGTTTGAGTTGGTTTGAGATGTGATGGGATGAGAAGAAAACTATTGGAAGGAGAGTAAGAAAACTGGTAGTGGAAAGAACAAGAATGAAAGTCAGGTCAAGTGAAGAGGTAGAAAAATTTTGGCGCACGAGACCTGAGAGGAAAAGGAACAAGAAAGTTTAATAAATAAGCATAAGAAACACCGAATTCTGATATAAGCGAAAATTTGAAGAAGAAGAAAAATATTTATATGATTGATAAACAACTATCGTCCAATTTTTGTACTTTTTTCGAAAAAGGATCAAATGGTTGACAGAATTGTACCTGTATTTGATAAAATTTACCTTGAGAGGTTGCTTAAAGATTGTCTCAACATGAACCCTTCTATGTTTCCGTTATTACCGATCTCAGTACTCGTATTCATGCAGCTGTGTGAAAATGTTACCAATAGCAATATTCTATTCATATTTAGCGCTCGTTAGTGGGAGGAGTTTCTTGTGCATTTGTTCGGCATCCCAAGTATAAAAGGTAAAGATCTCAAAAAATTCTAATTGTATTTAAAGTACCAAATTGTATATTTTTGTAAGAAAATTATAATTTTTATACTTGTATCAGATTAACGCTGATATATATTGCTTAGTTTTTGCTGACTAAAATATTATATACTTTTCAACAATAGACATCAGAGAAAAGAAGTATAAGTTCTATATTTTGAGGACATTGCTTTAGGTGCCAAGTATTTGGCCAGAAAGGAAAGGACTGTAGTTCTTGATATTTCGTATTTTTATACGTTATGGGAAGCGGTTCACATGAGCATATAGCTTAATAAAGGTGATGCGAATGTTTTCCATCAGTCGTTGACATCTATAAAGTATGCACATCTTGACGAAGTTGGTTGTTGCTTATCAAGTTTCCTGTACCTCTCCAGTCACTTGCAGTTCGTTGTGATTTGCGTCAACACTCGAACAGCCCAGCACTCAGGGTAACTTCAAAGGTGGCAATTACAGCTTTGTCTGGCTATTCACTCCAAGTGTGAAAACGCGACTCTCAACTACAAAGCGATTTCAAATTGGGTATTCGGTAATAACATTCCACGTGTATATTTTATCCACGTTCACCGTTTCGTGCTGAAGAATATGCTTGGCTGGGTAAATGCTGAACTTGCATTCTCTACTGCTGTTGCTACCTTGTCAGCTACTCTAACAAACTTTGCACCTGATCAAAATTTTAACACTTTACAAAACAGAAACCACAATGTAACTAATCACATATAACTTACTAATCTATATTTTATATCAATTTTTACTTATTACAATTACGGTTATGATTATAAAACATTGAGTGGCTTATTACGTATAACTTTTTCGAAAGAAAATACCACTGTATCTTAAAGATTCAGTTACTCTACAAATACAAGCAAAATTGTCATGAAACTAGCGTCTTCGATAATGGAGATTCTTTTCGTCTTTTTACCGAGAGAAATGGAAGAAATGCTTGTACATAAATATGACTTAATAAATAGTAATGAGAAAACCTGGACCAAGGTCTAGGAAACATATTTACTCATCTAGTAGTAAATCAAAAGTTATATAAATGTATGAATGTTTATATTTATCTTCCGTATGATTAAAAACAAAGTAGCTATGGAAAAACAAAAGAAAATATTAAGAGTAAATAAATTTTCATTTGTCGTTTTATGTGTGAGAAATTGGTTAAGTATTTTGGTGTATTCGGAGCGAAATAGGTTCATATATTTTAGTTTCTCTTGACTTCTCGTTAACTGTAACCCTCATCTATTTCCTTTTCTTCCAATCTTCCATATCTAATCCTTTTCCTCGCTACACACGAGGCTTTTACTTTATACTTGAAACAGAGAACACTCGGTCAATTGTGTTTTCATTTCAAATATTAAAATAATCTTGAGAGAACTTTCATATTTTCATTATCCTTTAGGAAAACATAACAATAAATTTTTCAGTTGCACTTACCTACGCTTGTCTTTATGGTTGTAGAAAGTAGAATTGAATGTATTTATTAAATTTGCATGTTATTTGCAGTTTTTTTGCCGTGAATATAAATGAAAATAACAAAATTAGCTATTTAAATTTAAATTTTAAATGTCATATAATTCAGGTCAAAAATTTTATTTCTTTCATGTGAAAATATGTTTGATATTAATTAAAAAAATGTACGTGGAAAATTTTTCATAAACAACAGCGGCATAAATAAACATCAAAGCATCAGTTCGCTTTAGTATAATTTTAATTAAATGATTGTCATAATGTACAAACCTTTCGGGTACTCGGAACATTTAGTGCTGATATGCCGTGTAATATATGACGGGAATATTCACTATAAATTACCTTTCAAACAGGTAATCAATAACGTGGAAAACAACGTTATTAATATGTACACACAAACCAAACACGCATAGTAAACATTCAAATAATAGATGCAAAGGAATATTCAAATTCATGAACAGAATTACATACTTCAAAAAATTTTCCATCTTCATACAAACTTAATTTTAAAAATTCATTATTGGACTATTTCCCTATGGGAAATATATGGTACAGAATTTAAATCGATATGACTCTATTTCAGAGCATATTTCTTGATTAAAAAATATTCCTAATAACATAAATTCCTAAAGCAACTTGAAACTTTATGTGACAGAAAATTAAGTATCGCGAATAGGAAAAATTGTATTCGGCTTGTTCCTACTAGATATTCCTGACGGTATGTGATTAGTTTGTGTATCAAGTTCATGTATGTTGCTTTACGCATGCGTGAAGTATGAATAGTTCCGGACTATATTTTTGTTGAAACAAATTGCGGACTGATTCTGAACCGTCTATGTCATTATTGTCAATTGTGATAAGTTTGTTTTACTTTTACTTTTACCTGAAAATAAATTTATAAATATAGAAGTTAAATAAGAAAACTCACTGATTCCTTTACAAACACCTCATTTTTAAACTTAAATAATATTTTGAGGTTAAATAAATTAAATTGTCAGAATTTCTGGTTCTTTTGACCGTCAGAGAACTGGTTCAGCATCCGTCAGAAATTAGTAGGAACAGCCGACTAATTGTCAGAGTTTGAAATTGAAGTTAGTTGGATAGCTTTTTTCAAACTGCGCATGTGTCGTACATTTTCGAATTGATTTGGAGGTTAGTTGGAACAAACTTATTATATCTCTCTTTATGATAATTAATAAGCATTTGGATAGGTCTAATTTTTACACAATTATTAAATATAACATCCCTGCCACACTTTCGCGCGACAATAAAATATTTTATGAACATTTCTCTAGAACAATGGGTAAATATGAAACAATTTCTTAAATGCTTAAACGCAATAATACTATGTAAACACTGTACATATTTACTCCTGTGACATTCTTTCGTTTATATGATTTTTTATATATCTTCACCGTATTATTTATTTTATTTTGTGTTATACTTACAGCGTTATTCGCAATGATATAATTTATTATATTATAGTTAATTATTTTTGAATATGCAGTATTAAAGAAATATATGCAGTGATAGAACTAAGAAACTATGCAAACTGGAAGAACGGAGACGTTCAGCAAACTAAAAAGCAGTTTTATCGAACTGCGGTTTTTAATTGATAAAGTTTCCAGAGTCTGAAAGCAGCGGTTTTCTTATTTAGTTTATTTCGTAACTACTTCTGCTGTTTGTGTCTCTGATATTTATTTCCCTTTATTTATTTTGCGTTTGTTATTACCAAAAGTACTCGTACCTCCGTTATTTCAAAACAGAATTTATTTACTTTGTATAAACATTCATTTAAAAATCTTTTAAAAGATGGAATTCATACAGCGTTTAATTCTTATGCAAATTCATAATAAAATACGAAATGTAAGTTTTAATTTTCGTTTATACTCCGCAGTTTACTGTTTACTGCAGGAGATGTCTCTGAAAAAATGTATAAAAGCTCTCGTGTATTTCCAACAAGCCGTTTTATGGGTGAAGTATTTGCGAAGAGCAGTGGCAGTGGCTGAAACTTCGTTATGACATTTTGTATCGTCGAGAGACCGTTGCCCTTTCTAGGAAGGCACTTAAATTAATCATTAAAATGTTTACGTGCTTCACTCAGGCGCCGAATATTGAAATGAATGACGGGGTTCATTAGTGTTCTATCTGCATCAAATATTCATTGTTGTTTTCAAATGCTTTTCAGTTTCAATTGATCCTTCATTTCAACACTTTTTCCTTTATTTCTCCCAAACCAATTAATAACCAAAGACAAAAACACCAACAAAAACAATTATCTATTTTTTATGCTAGGCTGGTTACTGTTTAAATAATGATGGCATGAAATTTTAAGAGTGTATTATATTGATTTTGCGGAAGAAAAATATAAATTTTCGCAATATTGGTATGAGAAATGAGTTCTAAATTTCAAATCGAATTGACCAGGAGCTGACTTTGCATGAACACCAAGTAATGGCACCCTTCATTTTTAGGTGATTTTAAGACGTATGAGCTATAACGTCACTCCTTTAGTCTTGATTTCGCGCGCAATTTAAAATAGGTATTTTAAAATTATCCGAAAATTATTTCGCCTACTAAAAAAAATTAATATTGGATTTCAGTTTTATTAAAATGATTTTTAAGGGCATGGATATGAAGGAAGATATTATATTTTGGGATAATTGAGTAAATCTGTAAACTGATGAAGATTGAAAAGTCGGGTGTTTTGGTGGAATTGATTCGAATAGCTATTAGTAGATAAGCGTATCTGGAATCCGCTTGCAGACAATGGCCCGGAATCGAGAATGTAGTCCAGAGCCGCTGGGAATCGGGGTTAGTGCCTCTTAACCCACCCCTGTCCTCCGCCCATGGTATAACCCGGTCTCACAGAGCCGAATTAAACATATTCTCAGGGGGTGCATTTGCCACTACTGTTCAATCTACCAGCTTCACAACCCTGGAAATAGAATTCTACACGAAATAAACACAACTAATGAATCGCGGAGGAATGGTTTCCGGATTCTATCGCACACAGAGCAGAAAAAATGAGATAAAAACTGCTAGCCATTATAATTCCTTATTAAAAATAGCAGTACAGAAAAGAAAAATGAAACTATGTCTTCAAATCCTAGCTATAACAAAATTAATTAAAAAAGAGTAATATGTAGATAGAATTAATTTGGTACACATTATTAGTAAAAATACAAGTTCTTAGGTTATTCACAAAAAAAAATATATTATGGTGGTGGCTTAGTCTCGCTGAGCGGAGTGTGAGGTCTGGGGTTCAAATCCCAGTAGCGACAAACCGGTAACTTGTAACTAAAAATAAATACCGCTGTATCCGAGTGGTTCGGAACTCATTATAAGCTGTGGGTTCCCAGTCCTGTTACTGGACTTCAGTCTGTTGAACAGAGTAAATTAAAATAAAAAATTATATTGCTCTGTATTTGTGGTAATTCTAAAGGGTTTTTAATAAGTCTTTGCATAATAGGGTGGAATTCCATACATGGGTTGCTATTATTTGATGTTACGATATCAATTGCATAACAAGATTAATAAAGAACTCTCTCCACTGACGTGAAAATGTTTTACATTTATTGTCATGGATGCATGTGTTATTTGACCTTCGTAACTTCGTTATTTGTAGTTGTTACGAGTTGTTATGATTATTCTTAGAAATAAAATAAACATCCCAGTATAAGATAAATAAATTACAGATCAATTTATGTTTAAATGTTGCAGATGAACATTTTCAACATTTATTGTAATAATATAAAATGTTTTAGTTTTTGGTAATTAAGATTATCGCTTAATTTCTATTCTGGATTTATGAAAAAGTATTCAAAAACAGATTAGTTTTTACAAAATATGATAAGAAGACCAGAGGATGATTTCCGCTCAGATCTAAAAAACTTATTATATTTTGTAAAAGTTTACGTCGGTCAGGGCGGGATTAAAAAAAACGCACATAAATTTCGCGATGCATCATTTTCTTTTTTATTATAATTTGTTTGTAAAGTAAATAAAAGTTATTTCTATGTTAATTGAGTGTTTGTTCTTTTTGTTTTTTTCGCGCTATTGATTGTTGTGTTGTGTCATCTAAGTCATCATCGCCATTTTATTTCATCAAGGTAAAAATCACCATAGCATCATTTTATTCCCCCTTCGTTTTTCTTGTTACTATATTTTATTAAAATAACATTTTGAATAATGTTTAATGTTTTGTTAAATTGGTTAAATAAAGTACAAGCATGCATTTTACAATGCATTTGAAAACAGCCTTTTTAAACAACCGGTATTATTCAATTAATTTCATATATTAATTGTTTTAGTAATACTATAAGGTCTGTGATATTAAAGATAATGTTAAAATGTATAATTGAATGAAGAGAGTAGCTTGTTGCTGAAGGAGTAGGAAATGATTAAAAGCTTGAATAATTAGTGTAGAAATTTGAAGGTTTTTGGAATGTTTAATGCGACTGTGGGGATTTCCGCGATAAAGCCTGCTATCTGGATGACTTAAGAGGTTCCGTGTTTTCAAGTACAAAGCTTATCTCCTGCAGAATTTTGAGCGCTGAAGAAGCGCGCGGCACATAAATTAGGCTTAAGATACGTGCAACACGTCGTCAACTGGCCCACGGACTTGCAAACTTTACCCATCTTGATAAGATGCAAGATTGGAAACTTGCTTCGCATCTGCTATTGTTATTTCCTATTGACTGATCACAAGCCGCTGCCACCAAATTTCCACTCTTTATATCTTTCGGCTATAATACAGCTATTACTATACAGAACCGATGTTGACAGTCATTTAAAACCTCATTCGGAAAAGTTTTGATCGAATGTAGCTTTTCATGATATCACCCGTTTTGTTTACTGATATTAATTACACAATAGAACTCTCAAATATCTTATTACATACCAGCTAAGAATGAACTGAATTAATATCATTGTTACCAATTAAACAAATAAAATACGGTTTGAGTGGTTCGAAGTTCGTTTTAAGTAGTAAGACCTTTGCGGAGTTTCTAGACTAATCTTTATATCATTATAATTAGCTTAATAATAATAATTTTGAACGAATCATAATAATTATCATCATCTTCACCTGACGTATCTTCCTTTACCTTACTATTTCAAGTTTTTTCCGGTCTTCCTCTTTTCCTGTTACTTTTATTTTTGGTGATATGCATCAATTTTTCACCATTGTAATGGTAAATTTTTTGAAAATGTCCCAACTATTCCTTAATTTTGTTAAATTTCGCTATTACAGATCTCTCATTTCCAATTTGTCACTTTTTGTCATCACTTTCTATTCGTAGCAGTCTTCATTTTCTTCTCCTTACACAAACCATTTCGACTGCTAATAATTTTTCATTGAATATGCACTTCTCGTTCCGGCACTTGACACTTAATAGGTTACTTTCAATTGAAATGTTATAAAAATACTATCTAATAGTTTTTCATTATAGTGAAATGAGAGTCTACCTAATTAGTCTTCTTCCTTTATTAATTCTAGTTCTTTTTAGATTAGAGCAGCAGTCGGCAACCGGCAATGGTATACTAATATTTTAGCTCAAATCAGTGTTGCCAGATTCTAGAAATATTCTTAAAATTTTAAGAAACATTAAGTAAAGCGTTTCTTGAAATTCCATCATTTGGTCATTAGTTATCCTGATTGGGTTTGTGACCTGTACAAGATCTTCCTTCTCGAAAACCTTGTTCTGTACTTCATTTATGCTGAACCTTTTCCTTTTTTCTATCGAGTAAAATCCTAGTTCTTTAATTTGTCGCTTTCTTTCTACTTCTTCAGTTGAATTATAGTGAGAAATAATTGAAAGGAAGTTAATGTTTGTATTTAATATGTTTGTATTTGTGCAGTTCATTGAAATTCCGTGCATTTTTCCGTGGATAATAGTTGGCAGATTTGATATTCCAGTCGCAAGCGGCGGTGTTGCGTCCAGGTGATTCCCAGGGGCGCGTTTGAACGTTTTATTTCCAGTTTGACGTGGCCGGACGGGCGTAGTAAATCCTCCGCGCTGGCCGGCCGTGCCTTCCTCTTTCACTTTGATTTTCTTCCCGTGGAAGGAACAATCGCTCCCGCAGCGCTCGGCTATAAATTAGCCCCGATCCAGAGTGCTTTGTAACTGATTCTCTCTGGTCAGAGTATCGATGTAAAAGTTTACGGCGGTCAGGGCGGGATTACACAAAACTGATAAAACTCCACGTGTTGTAATTCGCGGACCGGGAAGTATTTAGCAACTGCACTAACTTATACACGGGTAAAAACTCTCCACTCGCGGGAGACAGCCTACCGCAAACTTTCCAAATCCTTTCCAAATCGCTCCCCAACAACAAATTAAAATCACCCTTCTTACAGTTTTACATTTCTTACAGCATAGGTCTAGTATTTTTTGTTGATATATATTTTCTCCGATCGTAAGAAAAGTAATAAGTTTTTGACTTGTTTTTATACCGAAATATACGTTTATACGGTATGTTAAGTCTTTGATAATATATTCAAAATATATGCATCTTATTGCATAACTTCAAGGATTAAGAACGGATGAATTAAGAAAATATAACGAATTGTGTATGAGGCACAAATAAAGAACCTAAATTAGGATTTTATATACTTATACGGATAGATTTGAGAACCCACAATTTCTTACATAAAAATCATTCATTAATAACGCAATGTACTGCTACTTTAGTTTTTTAAATACTTTAAATAACCTTTCTTTCAATATTAGCTTTATTAGATTATTATGACTAAACGTATGTTCCGCAACTTAATCGTTGTAATAGTGACCACGAAATCAGTAATGAAGTAATATATATATATATATATATATATATATATATATATATATATATATATATATATAAAAGAGTGATAAAAAATGTGTTTCCACACAACTATGGGCAGCATAATTAATATACAATTTTTCTTTCATGGCTATGTTCAGGATGCACTTAGATCAGGACTAATCCATTTAAAGACAATGTATTATAGTATTACCATTTAGTAATGAGAATCCAGGGCGTTAATACATGCATTATAAACATTTCACATTCCTTGACCTGATATCGGCGTCCTCTTGTTCTCTCTCCATCAGCGTCGGGTCGGACCATTAGGACCCGCTCCCCTAAGTTGTACAAAACACACATTGTCATTCTAGTTACAACAATTGTCACAAACATGCACATGAACTCATGACATAGAAAGGAGGTGTGACAGGTAACCCCAAGTCCTAGACTTGGGCAGGTACTCCGCGAGTAATGAACGCTAATTGTATCTACACTCATTACTATATCATCACAGCAGCATGGGCCAGTCAAGCCTAGGTTACCTGGCGTGTTCACTCCCCGGGCACGGCCCGCGGGAGGAGGGACCTCCAGTACTTAGCCCAGACTCCATAATGAATGCGGCCCAGCACCTCGTGATTACCAATACCCACTGTTTGCACACATGAGTACTGTAACCACCTGCAGAGTCCCACGACTCTGCTGGAGAGACTTACAACCACGGAAGTCCTCGACTTCCTAACACACGTAGATCCTCGATCTACTAATGAATCCTCGATTCATAAACCAGCGCTGCAGACGCTCATGTGAGTCTCTCTCTCACCGTAAGTCTCTCCCTGTGGGCTCCTCACCCACATGGGTTCCATACCCATTCTGTTAGTAGGTTCGAGGGCGTCCTAGACACCCACCAGGTAGGGGAAGGTATTCTCTACGTTTGCGGCCACAAACAAACAGTACATCTTGATACATTTACACCATGCACAATAAATAACCAAACAGTGAATAATATGTTAACCATTCAGTAATTCATCCATGAGCATCAACAATACTTATAACTAGAATAACCGTGAGTTACCACTCACCTTTAATTACTTCTTTACTCATTGACATCAAGTCACAAGGCACAGTCTTGAGTTCACTTATCACTGCATGACAACCGCACTATTTGGCCCGCACTGGCTAACTAACCCTTAGGCCAGCGTATGTTTATGTTTACAGGCGCCTTTCGTTTCTTTCTCAAGTGGTTTGTATCAGTGGTTCTAAATAAGTTGGGCTAAGCCAAAATCTGCGTCTTACATTCGGCCTATCCTGATTTACTCCTCGTCCTCGAGGAGTGCGAAGTATAAAATAAATTAAATAATTAGTTATATCAATTCGAACTAAATTCATATTCCAGCTCCAAGTCCTCATCACTTTCACTGCTTTGCGACAATGATTCTGAATCTTTTGGGATAACCCAAAGTTTTAACTTGTCAACGACCACAATATTTTCGTACTTTGCCCTGAGGCTTCTGTCAGCTGGCAAGGTCACAAATCACAAACCTGTCATTCGGTAGCACTTTCGTTTCACAATAAAAGGGCCAACGTATAGTGATTATTTTTTTTTTTCTAATACATTCACTAATAATTTCAAAAACGACAAAACCATTTATTTATATTTTCTTACGGGCTCTCTCCTTTTATTACATCTTTCTTTTCGTAACATTGAGTCAAATAATAATTTTTCAGCTATTTCTTCGCATTCTTCATTAATATATCGAATACGTGGCTGATCTATTTTTTTTTTAATAGTTAATAATGAAACTGAATTTGCTCGCGGTTTATACCCAAAGAATAATTCGGTCAGTGATTTTTTTTTTTCAGCATTTTCGCTGTACTTACTATTTATAGCGAATTGTATTTTTCGTATGCATTCATTCTAATTATCACTGTCTTTACAACTTGTACGTATTTCGGTTAAAAGCATTTTATTAAATTAACATAATATATTTCATACAGTATTCTTGACAAAATACTTCAAATGCTCGCGATGTGAATGCCGAACCTCTATCTGTAATAATTCTTTTTGGTACACCGTATATTTTAGTTAATTAACTCAAATAATTATTAACGCATTTATGATCTGTAGATTCAACTGACTTAACGAATACAAATTTTGTAAATGCATCTACAACTACAATTAAATGAGTATAACTATTATCTTATTTCGGATACGGATCTATTTGATCTATTTGTAAAGTATTAAAAGGTTTTGGGTTTTTCTCGATTGGATTTAAAAAGCTTTCTTTCGTCCATACATAATAAGATACCAGATACCAAATCTTATTATATATACAAAAAATCTCGCAAAAAATATAGCATATGTATTTTTATACATAAGTTCTCATTTTTGGAAACCAATATGTGTTGCATATATTTTTTTTTTTTCTCGACCGAAAAATGACCCATTGAATACCTCACGTCGTAATTCTATAAACACGTCCTTCTTGCAATGTATAATTTTCATAAATATTTTTCTCATATACCGTTTCAGGAATTTTCGATAATGTTTCATGAATATCTCGGACTATTTATCTATTAATTGAGCTGAAAGCACCCAATCAGCAATTTCTATATCAAAAATCTGCATTTCTTCCGGTAGTTGTTCTGTGATTTCTGAATTACGGCTCGAAGTTTCTAAGTGACTGATACGCGCATCCGATCTGTAAAAAGTTGTAAAAGTATCTTCTTGCAGGTCTAACCACCAACGCGCAATTCTCGGAACTAAATCCCTTTTTAAACAAACGGTTTTTAATGCATAACAATCAGTCATAAGTTTAAAATTTATGCCAATCAAGTAAACTCGAAATATCTTTAAACTTTTTTTAAAAAAAAACAGTCGAAATAAAACGTTCAATTAATTGATCTTTAAATTTTTCAAATGTTTTTTTTTTTCTTACAATTCTGTCCACATCCATGCTTTCAATTTCTTTTATATTTTCGTGAGTGGTTACACTAGTACAGCGTATTTATTAACGAATTGTCTAAAATAATTGGTTAATCCAATAAATTGTCTAATTTGATGTACATTTTGCGGTACTGGCAATTCTTCACAACGCTAATCTATCTAGGTAGTTGATTTTAATTTAAATGCTTAAAGTTATTTTAAGTTTTAATGTTTACCCTTCAATACGCATAATGTTTTTATATTATTTACAAATTTTTAAACCTATCTTTGTTGGTATTAATATGTCGTCAAAATATGTCCTGACAATACTATTTTTATTCGGACCCAAAAATTTATCTATCTTTCTTTCAAAAAATAATAGGTGTATTGATATGTCCAAAAGATAATCGATTAAATTCATATTGGCCGGCAATTATTACAAATGCTATTCTTGGCTATTTTCTTCCGCCACTGGTATTTGGGAATACCCAGAAGTGAAATCGAGTGTTGTAAAGTACCTGCACCCTCGGAGGCGGTCAAGTTGGTCATCTACGCGCGGTAGGGGGTATCTGTCTTTTACAGTAATGATATTTAGTTTACGGAAATCGACATACAATCGTCGGTCGCTAGTTTTCTTTTTTTTTCTAATAAAACAAGGCGGCTTGATGTGAATTTGACTCTGAGATAATATCATTATCTAATAATTCTTTAATAGTGTCTCTCACTTTTTCACATTCACAAAATGACATATGATACGGTCCATATTTAATTAGTTTATTATCTTCTAATTTCAACTAGAGTTGATACCTTCGACTTCTGCTAAATTTTGAGCAAAACAGTCCCGATAACTATTTAACAATTTTTATAAATTTTGTTGTTATGTATCGTTTAAGGTAGTTGAATTTATTTATTTGTTTTCAAATGGTTTTAAATCCTCAAAATTTTACTTAATATTTGTAAATCGTTTTCAGATGAATAAGCAAGGTTGTCCTTAAGTAATAATTAAATTAGTTTCTTTTTTGATTAAATTATTTTTAGAATAGAACATTACGCGTAATTTTTATTACACATCTTGGGACATAATATTCGTGTTCTTGAATTAATCGAATACTAGTTTCAATATAAACATCCCAACATGATTAGTGAAAATTACAATTTGATTCACGCACCCGTAATATAATTAACTAAGGGTGATAGGTATTTCTTATTTTTCATCTTAATTTCAACTTGTGTAAATTTTGTAAATCTAATTTATTCAAAATATTGAGCAAAATACTTGCGGTGACTATTTCGTGATTTTAATAAATCCTTCAGCACTCAACCTCAAATTATAAATCTGTAGATGAATTTATTTCAATAATAAATATATTGATTACCATTCTCCCTAACGATTTAAACAAATGTAATGACCGTACTTCATTGAAAGTCAACTATATTTGTTTATAATTTAGATATGATCTATATATTTTTAAAAGTTGTAGATAATCGTAAAATTTATTAGATAGACTCTATTTGCAATATAAAGATTTTGAAACAACCATTCCTTTATTAATAATAGATAAACCAAAATCTTTAATAATTAGTAAAATCTCTCTTGTCCATAATAATATTGTATTTAAGGTCGCATTTTGTAGATTCGATAACGATGTGTACGAAATAAGTCCACAACGGTTTAATTTATGACTCTTTAAGGGTTGACATTTTTGTATTTATTTTTCTACACTAAAATTCAAACTAAGCTTAGACCCAAACAAACCACTTGAAACCTGACATTTTCTTTAAGTTATGGGACTTAGTGATCTCACACGTGTGGTGTGAACTGTGATGTCAATGAGTTTTTCTTAAAAATTTATGCTCATAAACGTCACCGAAAAATAATAGTTTCCAGACAGACACACAGCAAATACACAAAATAGGCGCCATCCAGGTCAGAATTGTGAAATGTATATTTTTCAAAAACAAAATATATTTAAACAAAGCCCAAACGGATTCTTATCATTTAAACAAAGTCTAAACAGATCCTGATCACTTAAACATAGGCCAGGCAGATCCTGATCCTTTAAACAAAAGCCACATAGTTCCTGATCATATAAACAAAGGCTCAACAGATTCTGATCCTTTAAACAAAAGCCACTCAGTTTCTGATCAGACAGATTCTGATCCCACTTCTGAGATAAAAGAGTGATAAAAAATGTGTTTCCACACAACTATGGGCAGCATAATTAATATACAATTTTTCTTTCATGGCTATGTTCAGGATGCACTTAGATCAGGACTAATCCATTTAAAGACAATGTATTATAGTATTACCATTTAGTAATGAGAATCCAGGGCGTTAATACATGCATTATAAACATTTCACATTCCTTGACCTGATATCGGCGTCCTCTTGTTCTCTCTCCATCAGCGTCGGGTCGGACCATTAGGACCCGCTCCCCTAAGTTGTACAAAACACACATTGTCATTCTAGTTACAACAATTGTCACAAACATGCACATGAACTCATGACATAGAAAGGAGGTGTGACAGGTAACCCCAAGTCCTAGACTTGGGCAGGTACTCCGCGAGTAATGAACGCTAATTGTATCTACACTCATTACTATATCATCACAGCAGCATGGGCCAGTCAAGCCTAGGTTACCTGGCGTGTTCACTCCCCGGGCACGGCCCGCGGGAGGAGGGACCTCCAGTACTTAGCCCAGACTCCATAATGAATGCGGCCCAGCACCTCGTGATTACCAATACCCACTGTTTGCACACATGAGTACTGTAACCACCTGCAGAGTCCCACGACTCTGCTGGAGAGACTTACAACCACGGAAGTCCTCGACTTCCTAACACACGTAGATCCTCGATCTACTAATGAATCCTCGATTCATAAACCAGCGCTGCAGACGCTCATGTGAGTCTCTCTCTCACCGTAAGTCTCTCCCTGTGGGCTCCTCACCCACATGGGTTCCATACCCATTCTGTTAGTAGGTTCGAGGGCGTCCTAGACACCCACCAGGTAGGGGAAGGTATTCTCTACGTTTGCGGCCACAAACAAACAGTACATCTTGATACATTTACACCATGCACAATAAATAACCAAACAGTGAATAATATGTTAACCATTCAGTAATTCATCCATGAGCATCAACAATACTTATAACTAGAATAACCGTGAGTTACCACTCACCTTTAATTACTTCTTTACTCATTGACATCAAGTCACAAGGCACAGTCTTGAGTTCACTTATCACTGCATGACAACCGCACTATTTGGCCCGCACTGGCTAACTAACCCTTAGGCCAGCGTATGTTTATGTTTACAGGCGCCTTTCGTTTCTTTCTCAAGTGGTTTGTATCAGTGGTTCTAAATAAGTTGGGCTAAGCCAAAATCTGCGTCTTACATATATATATATATATATATATATATATATATATAAATCTTTTATGAATTTTTGAGATATGATATATGTAATTGATTATTATCACGAAGAAGTAACAAGTAACTTAAAAACGGGTATGCTAATTTCAAATTTTGAATCATATTTGACTTATCCCTTATACATTTTAAAATGCATACTTCTAAAATAAAATAAAATATTTAGAGAGTTTCATGAAATGTAAAATTGTCATGAAATAACTGTAGTATTTGTGCTCGTTTACTTTTGAAATTTTTACACTCTTTAATAAAAGCTGTTATTAATTTGAAAATATTTGTATGCAGAGAGAAATTTAATTTCTGGGCCATTACCATTTTCTTTGAGGCATTGTGGGAAATCTGCAATAAAACTTATCTGCAGGATCAGGAGAAAAATATAATTCTTCCAGTATCTAGATATCTGACAACTGGCAGGACTGCACAGGACGAAGAATTGCATTTAAATTACAATTTAAATTAAAACACTCGCTCTAACTGCCTCGTAAAACCCGCCCGCAACTTTTCATAACTTTTTTATTGTAATTAATACTTCTGATGCGACATTTACGACTGCGTTTATATTAATTGGTTGGAATGGGAAGTGATCTCTTGTAAACATCATCATTAATGTATTACAAATTAGATGGAGACGTTATAGGTGTCGAACAGCATGTCTCATCAAGCTATTAAATTAAAAACTTTCATATTGAATTAATAATCATATATCATCTTATTTTCTATTCATATTTTATGCTGCAAAATTTCTATTTCAAAAACATTAAGTTCAAAAATAAATACTTTATATTTCCATGAGTTTGGTTTCGGTGACCTACAAATACGAAATTATGCACAACATATTCAATTTTTAATAATTTTTATATAATTTTTAGAAAAATTGTATTATGTAATTCATTTGAAAACTCTATTGTAAATAAAGTGGCGGTTATAGTATACTCGTATACTAATATCGACACATTAGTAAGTAATGTTTGACATAAGTTTCTATAGCTTCATCAAACAACAAACTTATTCCGGAATACATTACGATACATTCGGCGTACTACAAATTAATATGATCTCAATTTCTAATACGACATTTGTATGCGTTATAACGAGAGAGAATTTGTTAATTACATGTGTTTAGTAGTGACAGTTGTGTTGTAGTTGTGTTCATTACAACAGGTACTTAGTCATATTCGTAAATGGAATCGATTAACTTCGGTGCTGTTTCCAAACAAGCTGCTTTACATTTACAAATTACCTACATTTACATACTACGAAATGCTCGCTTTTTCTTCCAAATCAGATCAATGTTATAATTACAAATCCATGGCTTTGGGCTGGTAATTAAAAGTAATGCTTTTATCATAATTAAAAATTACTGCGTGGTAAGGTAATTAATTATTAAAAGGATTATAGTACAACTGATTTAATAAATAATGCAAAAATTTTAACAACATATATAAATAAAATATAATTGCATTAAAAATATTCGCAATTCTAGATACAATAAATTTTAATGAAATGTAATGTAATTAATATTTTGCCTGCATTACACAGCATTGTAAAGTCCGGAATATCATGTTAAAGCAAATATCAAAAGAATAATTACTAATAAATAATTGAAGAAAACATCTAACGAAAGAATGAATTTAAAATTTAACTATAGGTAGTAGCAATGAACAGAGCCGCAGATTTGGTTATTAAATGCTAAAATAAGACTACTATTTTATAAATTATAGTTATTTAAGCTCCAATCAAGGGAAGTATATAATATCCTTCGAGCAGGTATGAACTGAGGTGGAGCTTTTGGAGTCGAAGTTTATGTTACCGTAAGAGAATAGTTGAATTAGTTACTGACATTTCGAGTCGCCCATTATATTTATCACGCCACCAGCAGCAATTAACTTAAAAAAAAATGTTACGACTTGCGTTGCTATGGAAATAAGCTATGCTAAGGACGTGAACGTGAACAGTAGCGAGAAAAATAAGTAACTGTTTACCGAATATTCAGATTAATATAGGTTCTATCAAAGAAGGCTGTAAGGCGGTTTTGCCATATATCATACACACAAAGTATATAGTATGAAGAAAATACCCAATATTGTTTTATTTTTAAAAATAATGTTTTTTTTTAAAAAACTTTGTCTTCCTAGATCCTCTTTGAGTTCCATCTGCCTCGGAACGAGCTGGCTACAGGGCTTTAAATGAATTAATTTATATTGTGTTTTATCTTTCTTTAACAATTAAACCGTGAAATGTAGAAAATGAATGTCGGTGAATTAGGAAAACAGAAAAAAACTAATTTTTGTCACTGAGACGTTAAAATAGATTGCCCCAATTCGTTAAAGAAGAGAAAATAAGTTGGTACATAGAGCGCATACTGAAAAGTCGCAGTCACTTGACTTGTCAAATTTGAAGAAAATGCCGGCGGTAATGCTCTCAATTTAGCGTTGAAGGAAGGAGAAAAACGGTGACAGCTTGAACCCTCACAATTATATTACGTTTTAAAGATGTCCCGAGCGAGTAGTTGAGTCGGAAATAAAATAAAGTTTCCTAACCGCCCACATATTAAAATTCCGTGTCGTGATGTACACATTGCGGCGAAACAAGCGGCACAGTCCCACTTCACCGCGTCGAACACGGCCTGAATGCCGAGCAGCTACGCGATCATTTGGTTAAATTAAATGTGGACTCCAAGTGGAAATTACTTCCACAAATCCTCTTAAATTATCAGCCGCCGATTTGTGAATACCAACCAGCCGGGGGATTTCCAACAGGCCACTTTGCTTGGACACGGATACCTCTACCCTATTACCGGATCGGTCTCGGACTCTTTTCTGCAAAACACTGCCTCTTATATTCGTCATACTTTAATCGTATTTTCATATGAAAATATTTTTCAATAATATATTATATAGTTTTAAAACATGTACATTCCAAGTTTTAAAACAGAAGTTTAATATTTTGTATTTTTGTACCGTTCTCGAGATATTCATATTCAAAATTTAGAAGTCGTTTCCAATTTTTCAGAAAAGTTTTTAAATTAAATTAAAAATATGATATGTACATAAAATTGTCATGAAATTAGACATTTTTATGTAGTTTGTTAAACAAAAGTTTAGAATGCGTTTTTGATTTTTTCATCCAAGTTTACAGACATATACAGGATCTAGCAGGCAGATGTTACGTTTTTAAAATACTAACATAGATGATTTTGAGCGAATTCCATTTTTTCCAAAGATTACATATTTTTATTTAAGAAAAAAAAGTATAACCAAAAAAAGTACATTAGGTTTGAAAAATGATGATCCAAATGACAACTTTTCTTTCTCAGGAATTATTGCAGGCGAGTGAAAAAATTGTCCAGACACCTTTCAAGCAAAGCGCATGAAATTGCTCACGGTTTGGCTTTCGAAAGAGCTTCAAGAGTCCGTAGTTTTTCAATGTAAACTTGAGATTTCGGGTAGCCCCATAAGAAATAATCACATACCGTAAAGAGATGAGGCGTTGTACTACATGTAACCTTAAAAAGGTTTGATTTCATTTTTTCACTTCACCTATTACATCTACATGTAGTATTTACATAATATTGTGAATTTCGAAATAACTGAAAATAGTGATATGTTCTGCTTAATAATTGATGACTCTGTGATTCGAACCCTAAGATTTATAGGTCCTTTTTTGTTTATTTGTAATAATTATGATTGTAAATGACTTGTTTTAAGAATAAGCATCTGAAAAACCGCTTGCGTTTTCCTCGGGCAGGGTCGGGTCTTTTCGCCGCGGCGTCGATTGATTCCTCGGCGCTAATAGGCCACTCGCCTCTGCCCAGCTGCCCTGATTCCTGCTGATCGACGATCGAGGATCGTGCGTCTGTGTCCAGAATGCCTCCTCCAGATATCACTAACCGTTTAATAGATATGTTGCCCGAAATACCAGCCGAGAAAAGGGAAACAGTTAGCAGCGATCGGAAAGGAGTGGAAGAGGACTCAATGGCCATCGACTGGCCCAATGATGTACACAACGAGGACAGAAAGGGAGAAACATTAGATAGAATAATGTTTTCCTGGAGAATTAATTACGTATCCATACTTTAAATAAACAGAAGAATGATATAAGGGTTAAACATATACAGTGGTATTCTACAGTCACTGTTAAAGTTGCTTAGAGACGATCACTAGCTAGCGGTGACTGTTAGTTTTTATAGGTGATGTAATTCTAGTATTACAGAACAATGTTAGCGCTAACAGCGGTAAAATTTGACTGTAGAATACGTTTTTCTTAGAGATCACCTTTAAATTCAGTTAGAGACGATCTCTAAATTTAACAGTGACAGTAGAATACCACTGATAGTATATTGCGTCATAAGGGAAGATATAGGCATATTACATGGCGAAGATTTCTGATATACGAGTGAACTTAGTAATAGAGGGCAGCAAAAGCCGAGGGATGTAATTATGCTGTTAGATTCCCGTAGGGCACAATTTTTCCGTATCCTTGAGAAGAATCTTTTAAATAAAATAGTTAATTTTTTAATGTAAAACACAAAAGCATGTATCGCTTCCCTATTTACTGCTGAAACCATGGCAACAGGTAACAAAATACCTAATCTAAACGTCATTTAAAAAGATTTTTTGACATACAAACTCAAATTTTAAATGTCTAATTTTGGTTTAAATGATTATTTCTATAATAAATTTATGTGAAAATTTAAAAATAATTAAAATTATTATGTATTTTAACTTGAACAGTATTTTGTTGTAATCAAATTATTATAATTTTAAATTTTATCGGTAGATGGCATGTCGTATGCTTGCACCACTAAAACCCACAGTTGTTCATATCATCCCGCTTTTATTATTTACCTGCCATTTTTAACCTCAAATGAAGTAAACAATTTGTCAATTACGTACCATATGGATACGGAAAAAGATTAAACCAATTCCCTTTTCCGTAACATCCCCAATCGTCTCAATAAGCAATCATGTTTCTCCCAATTCATATACATTTATTCTTGGGCATTATGCGCTGGTTAAGAATGGGAATGTACATGAGGAAAGGCAACAAAGCCATAACATATTCATGAACATCTCGACAAGTTCCCACCGCGGTCTATCGGCTGATCGGGCTCGGTAAGGGATGCCGGACAGCAGCCGGTGACAGCCCGTTTAAATATTAACAACCCTAACCCTTCGCACCAACAAGGACCATCATCATTGCTACTGGCAATCCACTAAAAATTTATTATATTATGATTGAATTGCTAACTTGGAAACACCGCTACAAGATCCTCTGACACTTTATTTCTTAAAAACTAAGAATGCTGTTAATCGTCGACATTTTAACTAGCAACTGTGTGTTCCGATTGCAGTGTATCTTAGCTTAGGTCAATTGGCTCAGCTATTTTAACAGTTTTTTTTTTTATTTGAGAAGATTGATTGGTAAGTTTTTAATCTCTACTGAAGAATTAGGTGATGTTTTGCTGCCAATCAACAAAATTGTTATATTATTGCAATAAAATAATGTTATTTTGTTTTAAATAATAAAAAAAATATCAACAATATTGAAATAACTTTTATTTATAACAGTGTTTTAAACGTATCGTTAGAAGTTGTTATTAAATGAAAATGTAAATGATAAGGACATTATTTTCTTATTTATGTCTAGTATAGAAGGACAGTAAAGATAAAGGTAGTTCTCAAGCTGACCACTATTGAAAGGGCAAGTATGGTATGGATATATTATAAAAATATAGTTTTCAGATATTTAAGTTTTATTAAAAGTCGAGGCTACACTCCTCCATATGGCTTTCTTTATGAGGGACATCATGTGGAGCAGTGTATCCATTTGTTTTTATTATTTAATGATTAATACATAAAACTGATTGCGTACATCACAGTTTGTTGTTTATATGGTATTTTATCGATTTGAAATAAAAAAAATTGTTGGTTTTGTATTAACTATCTTAGATAAATAATAATACCGTATATGGTTGCTATAATTATATAATTGTAACGTACATAGCACCTTCATTTACGATAAAATTGCTTCTTCATCCACTTGCCATATTAATTGCAGTTCTTTTTGCTATTGAAAAATCTTAGCTCTTCTGACTTTAACCTAAGGTGAGATAAGGCGATTGAAAAAGAATGCTACTAATCGTAGGATTGGGATTTCTGTTTGAAAGAATTCCTAAGTGCCAGTTAGTAGTATTAATCAATCCAAGTACATGTACATCAAAAAGTAAAAGAAATGAAGACTTGAGGTTTATGGTATTAGATTCCCAGTGTTCGTTATTCAGTACGAATTAATAAAACAGTGCGGTGTTCAGGGCGAGTGATCGCATTTGTATTGAGTAGAATGGTGCGTGTGCTTTACAGCCCTAACGGACGGGGCGTCGGGTTTAGGGTTCGGGAGAATCTCGGCGTGCATGCCGATGAGTTAGGCCTGTGGGAGCCGTCGTGGCTCCCGCTGTAAAAACGACATTACACGGACAATTTTAATTTCGGGGCTGGAAGGGACTGAGAATTGGACCCCGAGGATTCGACAAACGGCCTCGCGCAGCCCGTTACCTACCACAAAAATGAGATTTTATATTTTTTGACGGGGTTTGTATTAAGCCCAAGACGTCGTAAATTCCCGAAGTTGTACGCTAGTGGGATAGTTCTTTTCTTTCTCTCAAGAGTTTCTTTCTTTTGCTGGGATTCTTCAGAGCTAATCTAAAAATTCCTTAAGCACCGGCGATTCCACCTTTGAGGAACAATTTCCCAGCAAGTCGCGACAAGCGTGCTGAAAAACCAAGTAGAAAACAACGTGCCTTCAACCATTCACACAAAAAATGCAATAGATTTTTAAATTTTCTAAATCATATTGAAAATCCACATTGTATTATATCATACATTTCAGCTAAAATGCAATATTTAGTAATCTGTCATGGATACTAGTTACATGTCAATGTCACATGAACTATAATATCCCTAGGACATTGATAATATTTATGAAATAATTTTATAATCCTTGCCGAAAGCATGTTGCTTGAGGTAGTAAAATTATAAGTTATTTATCGTTGATTGAGGGATATTCAGTGAGAATTTCTATTCGATTATTTTCGTTTCCAAAACGCGAATATAACATTTTGAAAGTACAACTGCAAACAATTAATGTTTGGCAGATGTCAACAATAGATTTTTACCCAGCAACCTTTTGATATATGTAAGTGTAGTATTGTTTTGACTGGCTACTTTGGCACACATGATCAAAAAGAGTTAGAGTTTCCAAATTCAAATTATAGTTTCGAGAATATTTATAAGCTAGGTACTTATTCTACTGTACCTTATTTATAAATAAGTAATGTATAATGTTAAAATCAGACAGCTTATGTTGCATTTATCTTAAATAGTACAGTGTTACATACTTAATATATAACTAATACCTTTCCATAGTAATGACTAGCTGAAACTCTTTATATTATATTGAAACAACAAATCTGCAAAACTTTTGCAAGAAGTGAATAAAATAGAGCTGAGATTTAAGATTTAAAGATAATCATGTAATCATCTCCCACAAAGGATAGCATTCCAGCAAGATTGAGTTATGGAAGCCATCATTTATAAAATAGGTTTTCATTATGGAGATATTATAAATTTATAGTTCCACTAAAAATCATCCCGCAAATATCTCCCCATATTAATACCCGCGAACACCGTGATTTAATGGCTGATTACGAAGCTTCATTTGCAGCAGGTATTATATCTAGAATTAGGTCAGACATTGTCATACATTGTTTGCATACACAAAGCGAAACATTTCCAATATATTTCATTTCAAATTCATGATTTTCAATTAAATTAATTTACAGTAAAATATCTCTGCATAAAAAATACTCATCATAAATGTTAATTGGCAAACCAAAAAAACAAAACCAAATCACCAGCTAATTATTTTTTGCAAGTCAATTATTCATACCAATTAATTAATGAAGCGTGGGATATTTAAAATATATGCATATTTTAACACCGAACAACAAAATACCTCATACAAAACTGATTGAATATATCTACCAATATAATTTTGTGCTAAGATATATATATACAAACTTTTTAAATTAGTGTTACAACAGCAAATATTTCCTGCAGAAAAAATGTTAAATTTACTTAAAAATCGTGAAGGCGCGAAGCGTATCTTCGCATCAGTAGAAAAAGAAATAAATGCAATATTTTTTGCGAGAAATTACAGATTGCACCAATTTCTCTTGTTAAGTGCGCGTAAAACTGGTGACAGTGTTAAAAATTAACTCAGCTGCGCATGGACAAATGTTCCTTCCAGCAACCTAATTTGAATGTTGTTTTTGTGTTGGTCTCGGCTTTATCAAAGACGCTATCCCGGTTGACAAGAAGAATAAGCGAACAGTTTTTCCACAGCAAGCACCAACATAAGTTAGTTTTGCCTTCGCTTTCTTCGCTAATCTTTTACTGGATGGCTACTTTTAATCATATTCTCTCCTGTTCTTTTCATAAAAACACTATTTCTAATTCACACCGTGCTAAATTACAATCATATATTCGCTTGGTGTAAGAAAATATTTGTAAAGTTCAAGCAAAGAATCGGTTTAGAAATTATTTGCAAATTATGATTCAGTCAGTCAAGTGCCAAATACAAAACCTGGTATGCCTATGGATTCTTAATACTAGATCAAGAATATGTACTTATTTATTTATTTATATTACAAGATCAAAGATCCCAATTACAATATGATAATACAAATTAAATAAAAATATAGTACAAATAGAAAGAAGAAAAACAAACAACAAAAATTTGTTAAATAAGTCACTGAATATATTCACGGTTGCTATTTACACATCAAAGTATTGAAATTGATATAAAATTGTCTTATCTTAATGCAGATTATAGTTATTATTGGTTCTCACAAAATTACATTTAAAAAGCATAGTAGACCACTGATTATATTATAGAGGTGAAGACAAGTTTTTAGTTTTTGCTACGAGTCTAAACTGAGAATTTTAAATATTAAAAAACTTTTATCGTATAACTTTACCAAAAGTAATATATTAATTTAATAAACATTTTATTCTGTGTTTATTTGTTTTGACAAGTAAATTCCTTTTATCAGTACATGCAGAAAATATGAGAGAAACTTAAAATTTACATTGTAGTTATTTGTTAAAGGAATCCAAAATTCTAAAAGGATCTTTAAATTTTCTTGTTTTTATAGGAATAGTATAAAAATGCCACGCGTTTTTCTGAAGCTATGTTGTGAATATTCGTTAATTAAATTACATTCTTTTATTTGTTATATATTTTTCAGATGCTGATTTTTTATTTCCCTTTTTTTCTTCAATTTCTGTAATTATTTATTTTCATTAATTTTTTCTAACCTGTTTAAATGGGTTTCCAATTTTTAAAAATTTGTTTTCCAATTAAACTGTTATTATTATAATTTTGTCTATAAGGGTTAACCGTATTTTTTCGCTTACATGCCCTTGTTTGAAGATACTGAATACCTGCGTTATGTTTTCTATATGACGGTTTTATTGTTTCGTATAAAGGGAAAAGACCGAGTAATTGATAATGTTGTTAATTATGATATATCGGTTTAGCGAGAGTTGGAGGATTGAGGAATCGTTGGCTGGAGTAGATCTGGATGGCGGCACTTAAAGCAGCTTGTGCTCAGAGTGCAGAAAACAGATAATGCGGTTTGCGCGCACACATCGTTCGAAGTTTGTTGGTTTCTTTATCGGCAGCAGGCGCGCCTCGTCTCTTTGTCTTGACAAGTAAAAATCCATCTGACAGGCTGTCCGCCCGCGGTAACTAGATGGCGAACCTCTTACGAAAATTACTTTCCGGAGTTGGTGTTTTCTATAAGCCGAGATTCGCTGCGTGCGCGACAACTAATGCTCGCGCGATGAAAGAGAAAAAAGGGAAATGCCACCGAGATTGCTCGCTTCACGGCCGATCGACTTCCCGCTTAATCGATAAAGTGTTTTTATGCACCTCCGATAGACCAAGTGGAAATTGTTGCGCTGGGGAGTCTCTGTGCCCATCGCGTCCGCGAAATACGACCTGTGAACGTGGGTAACTCCGCCAGATATATGGGACATCCAAATGCTGCTTTTATTTCCGCGCTCTTTAAAATCATTCCCACACACCATTCTACTCCAATTTGCTTTTATTTTAACCGCCTTCCATTCCACCACCTACTTCTTTAAAACAAACACTCTTTTTTATTTACATAATTTACACATCACCTTGATCATTCTCTCATTCTTGATTCTGTTCTCACTACTCTTACGCTTTATTATACAAAAATTTATTTTCATTTTTAATAATCATCTATTCTAATCTTACTTTTTTAAAAGAAACACAGCTCTATATTTAAGTAGACAATATTTTACCTTCATTATTCTCTCATTCGTGATTCTGTTATTGTAGTCCTGTTTGCTTATATTTTATCCACCCTGCATTCCAAAACAATTTTTTTTAAACAAGAACACTCCTAAACACGTGCTCTGACATTTCAAAAAATCCTTGGGAGCAAATTTCTTATAATGACAAAAATGAAAACATAAAAGTTGCAAGAAAAGAGAAATATTAGAGAGGAATTCTTTTCTAAATAACTACTTATGTCCGTCTAGACTACGTTAACAAGTTACATTGCATTGAGCTTTTAGCTTACGAATACAATCTAAAGTACTTGGCTCCTTTTTAAGCTACTGAAACCACAGCAAAATCTAGAACATTAGTGCTCGAGAATGTGCTCTGGTTTAAGTAGGCCAAGAACCAAACCATTCTGAATACTTGCTCTGATTTTTTGTCCACTGAACCCACAACATAATGTAAAGCTTCATTGCTCCACAATGTACTATGGTAGAGAAAATACTTTAGAATGCTATAATTATGGATCCATTGAAACCAGAGCACAATCCAGAGCAATCAAATTTGCTCCAGAATGTGCTCTGTGTTCAGTAGGCTAGGAAATAGAGCAAACGCTTTAAAATGCTCTAATTTTTTACTCATTGACACCAGAGCAAAATTCAGAGCATTCAAATCTGCTCCAGAATGCGCTCTGGTTTTGGCAGATCAAGAATTAGAGCAAACACTTCTGAATGCTCAAATTCCTGACCTACTGAAACCAGAGCAGAATACAGAGCAACTAACTCTGCTCTAGAATGTGTTCTGGTTTCAGCATGCTAAGAATTAGGGCACACGCCGAAGCGTATTCCAATTCACAGCCGGCTGAACTAGATCACCTTCAGAGCATCAAATGTCCTGGAAGGCGGTCTAGCGGGACCACCAAACAGGGAAGAGGCTCAGAGGCCCACTATCTCCCGGCGCCCCGCAGAGCAAGTCTGAGTACCAGTGTCACTGGATCCCCGGTATATCCTGACACGCGCATTATTTCCGGTCATGTATATTCCTATTGGCTGATATTCAATCTGTGATTGTGGCTGTACTAGTGCGACTTTTTAAATAAAATTTTTGATACGTAGGTACTTTCATGCGAGGAATTTACAGGTAATATTTTTAAGGGTGTATCTCGCACCCATTTTAGGGTAGTAGTCAGTGGAAAGAGCTACAATATTTTTTTAAAATAATAACAATTCATGGTTTTATGACTGATACCGCACTAAGGAAAATGTCTCCTTGGATGCATTGCCCCTATGAAATTTTTCCTTGAGGGCATGAGCGCCGATGTCTCCATGCAGTCGGCGCCCAGGCTTCTATATTTAAATAATTACCATCTCACCTTAATTATTTTGCTTCAAGCAAACTCACTTATTGTATTTAAATAATAAATATCTGAACTTGACCAGTTATCCCTCATTCTAATATCTACTAACCCTATCCTACTCTTTATTTTACTTTAATTTACTTTTATTTTTGTCGCCCTCTAGAGTAGCATCCAGTGGCGGATTCAGGATAATGTTCTAGTGGGGGCGATTTCCTTTTGAATGTATATAAAAAAAATCTTTGTGTTCATTTTGTTAATAAATTTATAAAATTTTATGTGTATTAAGTAACACACTTAATCCTGGGGGGGGGGGGGCGATCACCCCTGTCGCCCCCCCCCCCCCCGTAAAACCGCCACTGGTAGCATCTACTTCTTTAAAACAAATACAATACTATGTTGAAATGTTGAACATCTTAACTTAATTATTCTCTCATTCTTGATTCCATTTCCCTATTACTATTATGAGTACGTGAAATGAAAACAATATGAAAATGTTGCTGAATTAATTCAGAAATTACTTCATTCGTAATAAATTTATTAATTTCTTTTCGGTCTTTTAACCCTGATGAAAGGAAAAGACAATAATGACAGTGTTCGTAAATGAATCAGAAATGAGTATATTTAGTCGCCGAGGTACGACTACAGAATCATTTTATGAAAATTTAATTTAGCTGATGAATAATTCTGCTAAATGTACTTTTAATGATATGTCGCCAGCGAATAAACAAACGTGCAAATTGATAGCAACGTTCTCGTGGATTACAGACGTGTTTTCGCATTCGTTATGCATCTTCCAGTCCTTTCATTACCATCAACTATTCATCACTATTGATCATACAGGCTTTCCTATTCACTCAAATTATTTATTTTGCGTTAATTTACACATTTGCTATTGTCGAAAACCAGATAACAAAGGCTCGAAATCTCGTCACTTCAAATATAAATTAAATCTCGTATTAATTCTGTCTGCGAGAATTCCAAAAGGTTGCATAGGATAATTATACCATTTGGTTAAACGATTTTCAGTGATTCAATTTTATTTAATTATCCTAGGAAATTTAAACTGTGTTATTGTGTTTATTAATGTTTTTTATTAGAGTGAAAAATAATAAAAGGTATAATTGTGTTGGATGACAATATGTAAAATGTAGGATCAATAGAAATTTATTTATTTTCCATTAACGTCCCTTTCCAATTTTCGATAATTGTGATAATAGGACATCGGAATTGTAATTAAAGGTTGATGATTTTATTTCCAACAAATGAATTAGTTTTATTTGAGTCATTACCATTCAATTAAAGCCCGGTTAACAATTGTAGAGTAAAATTTATAATGTTCAAACAATAACAGCAAATTGCTCAAAGGCGTGGCAGTTTGACACAAATGTGAAATACCAGAACACGTCATTAAAACCAATAAATGATTGAACATGGAGTAATTCGATTTTATGGAACATAAATTAATATTAAATAGGTAGTTTCATTGTATTGTGTACCTTGTTATTAACTCCGTGGGGACTGCTCCATATTATTCGTAAGTTCACTAACTGTGACCGGGTTTTTATACTGCCTATTAAATATTCATACAAATGTTTCAAACAAACCACAACACTGCCACAAGGTAATTAACCAACAAATTACATTTATCCCTTTAACCTTATTGAAAACAATTTTTTTTTTCGAAATCTATACTAGTACACGATATTACTCCGCGAAGTTAGCTAATGTAGTGACTAAAGTAAAACATTACTTACAAACACTTACGTCAAAATTTAACTTTATAAGGACTCATCTGTAAAACCGAATTAAGCTATATTTTAATAGTAATAAATTTTTGCAGTTCATTTGAGCACTATCTAAAATAACAATCATATTATTCTATAATAACATTGGTGAATTTATTTATTATTTACCTTTGATAATAATTTATCTGATTATCAAAGGTAAACGAAAATTATAAAGCCATCCCCGTCTCAACACCTAGTTGACGTTTTATAAACACATAATGCTAGTTATTTTTTTTTATTTAATAATATATTTATTTATTATTCATAACTTCCATATGTGTAATAAAAAAATATACTTTAGTCCCTTGATACACAAATAACTAATATTTTCATTTCGAAATACGACCCGTATTACTATTTCTCTACTTCTAAAAAAATATTCTAGTTATACTTATATATACATAGGTAAAGAGTTATTGGATGATTTTTGTAATTCCAGTTATATCTGTGATACGTGTGCGCGGAATATCCGTGTTCATACAACACGATGTGAGGGGAGCCATGCATGTATGGATTAATCCATTACGGGTTATTAGTCATCGCGTTTCACAGGAAATTGTCGTTATCCACACATTTATGTACATACTTTATCAAGTTACACTCTCTAACAAGGTTTTGTAATACGAGTTATAATGTGAGGACATCCTAAAATGATGAAATCATGTCATGCCCAAATTACCACCACAAACTAGCAAATTGAGACGAATTAGCTCAATATTTTCACACATGCACTAGTTCTAAAGTAAAGAAAAATGAATATATATGTAATATTATTGCTATTACCGAAATATACTGGAAATACGTACGACCTTAATAAAAATATAAATTAAAATCTAATATTTAAATATTCTAATACCCGGTTTTATAAACGAATATTAAATCTGATGTTAACCAACATATATGTTAATTTTACAGCTTGCTAAATTATAGAATTGTTTCATAATTCATTTTCGTATAAGTTGGTAATTTAACCATATTCACAATAATTATAAAATTGCAAAACAGCTGTCATTTATATTATCAGATGAACCAAATTATTTTATTTCACACTCATGTTTTGGAAATATGTATTATAATTTAAATAACTAAATAGAATCGATACAATGTGGTTGTAGAATACTTTTTTATTAATCCTAGTAAAGGTTTTATAAACTGAAGATTGTTTTCTCTTAGATAGATCTTCAAAAAAATTTAAAAAACGGAGAACACAATTATACCGTCAATAATTAAATTAGTGCTAACAAGACTTCCTGTAGCATATTGCTGCAGTCTTTAAAACATTATTGTTGATAGTACCCCTAAAAACTCTTTGCTTCGGAATCCTTTCAATATATTCATAAATAAGTGTTCTGAATCGTCTGTGACAGAAATAATTTTATATTTAAGTAATAAATGAATATTTTTCAACAATTTGTAAACTGTATCCTTATTTTACTGCATTAATTTTTATTTTTTTAAAATTAAGTACTCCAGCTAATTTTTTAAAAATAAGTTAAATTTAGTAATAATTGCATTGAGGTTAACATTTGACAACTAAAAGCACTAAAATATCCCTGAGCCTTTTTCCCTAGAAAATTTGTGCTTGTTCCCATCAGATAATCAGTAATTTGTAAGAATCTCCATAAACATCTGGAGTAAATCATGGTGAGTTATTCTTACGACAGGTCGGGCATTTAAGCGTTTTAGAGCAGGAAGTAAGGAGCCGAGGCCATAATGTGTGTGTTATCAGGAACCATTTTGTCAAGGCGCTTTGTGTGCCTTATGTTCCGAGGTCCACGGGGATTCCCCGAGCGGCCAGCGCATAATGGCAACCGGTGTGACTTGCTGTAAAAACACACGCTGAGTAATTTATCAACCGATGAGTTTAGTATTTACTGCAGGAGATATCGCTTCAGGAACCGTATTGGTGCTTATTACTTTCAATCACAAATTTCACAAATTATCTGTTAATAATAATTATAAAATTATCGTAATAAAGTATTTGATTAATATCTGAATTCTAATGAGCAACTGGAAATTTGCAAGTCATTCGTCTTCTTCTTTTGAGTACGTTTATTGTTATCTTTTTGTTGTATCTAAGAGACGACTATTAATAGCTATTTATGTAATAAGTAAGGAAACAAAGGTGGTTATTTAAGGTATGTAAAAATTACAAAAAGAGACATAGGCGAGGTTTGTAAGAGCAAAAGTTAATTAACCACTCAGTTTCCTTACGTTTTGCATACAATATTTTTTCTACTTCCGTGTGAATAAGTACAAAAAAGTATTTGAAATTATGAATTCTTGATATTTTGATGACGTTTGCAAAATACAAAAAGGCAATACCAAGGATTGCTTAATTTTTTACGTTCTAGATTAGTACAATAAAATTGATGATTATAAACAAATAAACGATATAAAATAAAGTCGTTATTAATTTCTGTACTGTAAATTTAATAAATGTAACAAGTATATTATTAAAATTTGTACAGATAATAATATCTAAATTACCAAGCAAATGTACAATTATTCAAAATTTTATTTGTTTCAATATTCTTCTTTTTTTCTTTTATTTTTATGATGCAAAAAGGGTATTTGAGAAATTATTATACTTTCTTATAATAAATATAGTTTTTTAAATAAATACTTCTTTTTCCGAAATTTCCCGTACACTAATCTGGTTTAGACTTGGGAATTGATATTTTAAGATGT
Source organism: Stenolophus ochropezus (assembly GCA_035578165.1). NCBI lineage: Eukaryota > Metazoa > Arthropoda > Insecta > Coleoptera > Carabidae > Stenolophus > Stenolophus ochropezus. Next base: position 13,911,423 of record JAQOWZ010000001.1, on the reverse strand, counting down.
TGCTAAGTAGACGAGAAACAACAAATTTTATTACAAGAATACCAAACTTTTTCCATTTCATTACTAACCTAAAATTGTTGGATGTGAGGATTTGTCTGCAATTAGGAAAAAATCGTCGCTGAAACATACGTTTTTGTGCGTTCTTCATTAGAAGTAATAGTGTAGCTTTTAAGCTAGAAATTATTTCACTGGCCATCCTGGGGAGGTAATTAAAATCATGCTCACTTACACACTTAATTAAAGGTTGCGCTTGGAAGTACTTTTTGTTTGCGAGCTTTCTGCAACGGTGCAAACGTACAGTCGCTAAGTTAAATAGAACAAATATATTGTGAAGTTTTGTGCTCTCATTATGCACCTCTGAAATCTTGCTATTCTCGCAGTTATAAATGTTGTCACTCCTTTGAGAAGAAAATATCACACGGAATTTTCTAACTAAATAATTACACAAGACCAACAGTTACTCAGAGAATTTTTCAAATAGTAATAAAATATCAATGAGACCTCACAACTCAACAGTTGAGGGTTTGAATTCCGCAGGAATATGTATGTTTGTGTGCGCTTGAGTGTCTGTGTGTGATTTCATCTTATCCCTCTCACTCATTTGAATATGATCTTAACAGTTGAGTGGTAGCTAAAAAATATTAAACGAAATTAAAATTAGTGTTACTTAAATTTACTCTAATATAATAATTATAATAATATTGGAATTTATTGAAATGGTATTTTTACATTTAAAACGCAAAGAAGTTACTTACTTGATTTCTCATAATAACAACCTGCTACTCCATATTTCGAATTACTTTCTATAAATTTTATTATTTTTGTTTCCATGAAACTGTTTTTTAAAGCTGTCTGAAAATATTTTATGTAAAATAGTTAAGTAGAAAAAAGCGGATTATAATATTTTCTTTTAAAGTGAAGCATTACAATGCATGTGAAACTTCCCTTTTCCTACGTGGTACCCATACTGTTTTTTTTTATCAGTTTATATTCAATTATAACGAAATAAATATGATTGTATTTTTTACTTACGGAAAACAATGGACTGTATAATATACGGGACTCACCGGTCGAAAAAAATATTAACGGACTGTTTTTTTTCGTAGCGTAGCAACTACTCTAAAATGAGTAATGCACTTTCCGGTTTGAGAACACACTGCAAAGGTGACAGTTTTCGTCCGATCTTAAAAATATTACAGTATATGATCATTATAATTATCATCTTCATTATCTGTGGTACAACATTCCTAGCCAGAAGTTATTTCGTGACAAGTTTGACTTTTATTTTAGTGCTTAAGCCACAGACTCTGCAAGTCACCTACAAGTTATAGATTGGCGAAGCTGGGATTTAAACCCCAGATCTCACAGTCCACTTTGAGTTGAAGCGCACTAACCAAATCAGCTAACGAAGTTCGTAATAAACTATGTACTGTCGTACAGTATTGTAAAAATAAAACTCAACTATTTTAATGATCCATAACGAATAAAGGATGTGATTGACATTGTTTTACAATAGGACTTTATTTATTGTGTTGTTAAGTAGAAGGGAGATATTGCACGTCATGTTAACATAAAGTGCCAGTGTGAAGTGAAGTGTGGCGGGCACCCTGGTCTGCAGAGACATAAGAACGTAATCAGGGCTAATGAAATCGTAGCGAATGTAAGTGCGAGGCATTGTGCGTGTACTTACATTATATTGTCAGTCATGTGTTAATAGCAGCTGGCGTAGGGCGCATTCCACGCTTTGTTTTTAATCCTCGCGAAGAGAATAACCGGCCAAATGTTGCGCAGTGGTGCGCATTTAACGGCCTGTCTAGTCATTTCAGTAAAACACAAAAGCTCTTTGTGGTGTCAACCATTTAGGTTCAACACAAGAGCCTATTGAATTCTCATTGGACAATAAATTCAACTTCTGGTTCAAGGTGTTTTCTTTGTTGAACTTTGAGTGTTCTTGTGTTACATGGAGATATTCTCTTTTTCTCTCCTCTTGGTTTTTAGTTTGCCGGTTTTACTTGATCTTTCGACGGGATGTCTTTGTCGAAGACGTGCTAAATCCGAGGATTCACACTTAAATCTATGTTTTTTCTCTTTTCTTTTTCATGTGAGCCAGCAACCATGAACCGTGAACGTCGCGAATGCAATCACTTAATAAAATTAATCAGACGGAACAAATATTTTCCAACATTTAAAAACTTCGTTTATCAGAAAACATTTAAAAATTAACACAAGCAGAACATCTTATATTAGAAGTACTTCATTCGATATTGTTTGCCTTAAACTTGACTAATTTAATACATTTTATATTGATATTTTTAATGTTAAAAAATATATTGTTAATTTTTAAAATAAATTAATAAATATTTTATTCACCAATTCGCTGATGGGCATACTAGACATCGGTAAAAATGTACAGACGATAAAAGGTTTTATTACACATTAGGTTAAATATAACTTCTTCATTTAATTCCTTATTGTGCTTTTGTTAAACAAATTTTTGAATATGTATTGCCAAAGCAAAAAACTTTTTGTTCCTTATTGCTAAAGATGTAACTGTTTGGTCAGAAATTATTATTTTTTTAGTTTCATTACTCATTGAAAAGAAACTTTTGAAACATTAGTTGTCTTCCAATAATATTCACTTTACAATTCATTAAAAAAAAATATTTTAATGACAATTGGTAATATATGAACACATATCAATATGATTTCCTTATTTCATTGTCAATTTAACAAAATTCATATCAGTTAAGAATTTCGACCCGATCTTTTCTTATTGAAAGTTCTTGTGTTTTCTACTGATAAAGGTACGAAACATCTGAATGAATATACATGCGTATGAAGACTGTAAATATTTTTCTTGACTATCAAATTTTTGTGTTTTAAATGTTTTTTTTATTGTGGTTTATACCCTATATATGTATATTGTTTTTATTTGTTAATTAATAAAAAAACTGTATTCATATGCATTGAAAAACAAAGTTTTTTATCCACTGTATTTATATTAATTCGAGTCAAAGAAACAGTGACAAATACGTTTAGGGTTAATAGTCAATAGTTGAATGAGTGGCATTACCTTTGAAGTCAAAGATAGTAATTTTATATTTTATATTTCTATATATAGTGAATATATTGACTATTAAAATCATGTTCATATGTTCATTATTAGATACTAAACAAAATGATGAATAGAAACCGTTTACTCACACCATTTTCCTGTAAATATAAATTGTGTTTTCTATTTTCTAATAACGTTACTTGTTAATGCATCAGTACATATAAAATCCTCCGATAATGTGATATTAACTATAGCTATAAACTTCTATTCGCCTTGATATTTTCATGTCTATTAAAAATATAAATAGGCGCCGAATGAATGTAATCAGCAATATGTCTAATGATTTCTTAACGACGATCAGATGAATACATGCACTTGCATAATAAAATATTTCTTTGGAAACATGCACTATAATCTGCATATGTTGTGCATTATTGCTGTAATTTGCTTTTTCACACAAGGATTTTGTTTGCAAGTCAATAAAAAATATTTAAAATAAAATAAGCAACAAAGGAAATAATATGTAATTAAAAGTTATGTAAACATTTTGATTAGAAATGTCAAACCAGTAATTAATTATACAAAGTTATAATTTAAATATTTGTTGTAAGGAAATATTGAAAATGTTAGTTTTAAATATTTAATTATTGAACTTGCTAATAATTTTTTATCAAACAAATTCTAAGTAGAGAACCAAATTTTCATTTAATTACAAAATTGAATGTACTCATAGAAATAATTAAATTTTTTATATGACACAAATAATTAATATCATATTTACACTTAGTAAAAGTGAAATTTCCGGACTCTTGTTGTTTCTAGACTCTGCTAGCGCATCATCCAATAATGTCCACTATCGTCCAAAAATATATATGTTTATCTACTAATTACATAATAAACCATTCTCCATAAAATCTACCTTTTTGTAATGAATTTGTACATTTGAATATTAACACTATTTTGTAGTGGTTATAAATATATATCAAGATCAAAGCGGCATTCCTAGAAAATATGCAGTGTGAACATTGCAAATTGCGATTAAATATGAATAATTTAATGTTTTTATGTATACAAGCCTTTGATAATTAGTTTAAAATTGCATAAATTAATGCAGCAAATGCATTTAATTACAAAATAATAAAAGTGGTTTTACTATAATTTATTGGTTTTATCACATCAATATTAAAAGCACCCCTTGTGAAAAAAGAACGGATTGCAAAAACACCCAATTTATTTGACAAAAAATCCCCGAATAAATTTGAAGAAGCAAAAAATTAAGCTATGCAGGTATCCCGATCAGTGTACCTGGATTAAAAAATAAATCGCTCTCGGAACAAACTAAGGTCATTACTATAAAATACTGCGAGTGGCTAATCCATTATTAGGGTCTCCAAATTAAATAGGGTCCTCTTTGTTTTATTGCGAGTCGAGTCCTCCGGCACTAATGATCTTTTGATTGGGGATTCTACTCTAAATTTTACTTTTTTGCGCCCGATCTTTCATTAGAGATAATAGCTACAGGGTACACAGATAGCCTAGGATAGGAATATTAATTGCACGTGCTGTATTATGTGATATATTGTTCTATTACTCTACTTCATACGTGCTGCTTTGTTTGTAATAAGCTTTTTTATCGAACGCGGTCGATAGGGAAATTGCAGAGCAATACTAAGGCGAACATTAATATTGAAATTTTTCATTTCTTTATATTAAACTCTTAAATTATTTTTGTTTCAATTTCTATAAATTATGTTAAATGTTTGTAAACTTAATTAAAAATTGTTAAAAATCATTTTTTTTTATTTAATCACATCTTTTCTACGATTATTTTTATATTTTGTTGTTATGCATTTTAAGAATATATATTTATTTTGAAACGATGTGGTACTAAATGTATATTTACTAGTAAATACTCTTGATAGTAATGTTAAATAATTACTATTGTGACAATACATACAATAGAAAACTGTGTATAAAATATTAACAATATCATAAAATAGTAATTGAGTTCATTGAACTGTATTAATATTTAATAATGCATTATAAACCAAGATATTAAAGAAGCTTTTTAATATCTAAAGTACAGAGGATTTTAACGATCTCGTTAGAATGCTGGTATAGACCTTTCTTGATGTTTAAAAGGAAAAAACAGTAATAAATAGTGCAATATTTTTTCATAATTTGATTATCATTATCATTAGAGTAAGTGGGGGTGAGATGGACCGGTATGAGAGATGAACTTTTGGTCTTAAAAGTACATTAGACTGATATCCTCGCTGATATCTCTCATAGGGAATGTTAATTTTGTTGTTTACAGACAGTGTACATAGTCACTAGAAAATTAAAAGAGTCAACACTGAATAATCCAAGTTTCACTAAAAACAAACACTTTATATACACAATTAGTTAATTACTACTTCGGTAGTAATTATTTATTTACATACTTTATAAATATGTGCACATGTGCATAAGATTTAACGTAATCTAAAAATATGGTCGTATTGTATACAGTCATAAGTAATTTAGAGTTGCATTTAACCTCTCCTCTGAGGACAGATGGACCACCCATACTGAGGGAAGATATACCAGAGGATTTTTATAGTTAAAAAGATCAATTCCTCCAGCAAACAGGAAAAAAATCATTTGCACATAGAAAGGCAGACGATCTAGTTGCTATTCCATGAGTTCTGAAAAACTGTTGTTAAATGGTTAATCAGCGGGTGATGATATAAAAACGAAGATTATGAAAACGAATATGAGGGATACAAGGAAAATGATTTAAAAAACGATAAAGACGGATGATTGGATAAAATTTGTAATTTGTGATCACTGTTTACACGGAGCGTGTACCACATATGACAAATGACAACAACCTGTTAAACAGTTCATCTCCTCATAGCCTAGATCCGTCTCAACTATGTAGTGGAGGAGTGCTGTACTTTTAATGCTTTTTTTGTAGTTTTCAGAACATAGTTTTTCTTTTTTATGTTAAGTAAGCCTAGATTATATGTTGTTATAAATAAATTTTGTTTTTTAAATATTATTTAATGTTATGTTATAGAATTATAAATATTTTTACAAAAGTGGTCCATCTCACCTTCTAAAACCATGGAAGAGTTTTTTACTTACATTTAGTTGAAGTAGATTGTGTATGGGATGTTTAATTTACAGGGGTTATATTTATATTCTCGGACATAGCTGTATTTTTTATCTGTTTAATAGTTGGCGACGCTGAGAATCGAAGCCCAAATCTTACACCCCATTTACTTGTGAGCCAAATACAGTTACAGATACAAATTAGAAAATGCGTATCTACTAATTTTGAAATATAATAAGTTTATTAAATAATCTGTGATGATATGTTGGATTAGTTTAATAAAAAGAAAAGATGGAAATAGTGGAAGAAACGAAATGAGGTTCCTTGCAGTGTAGTCGGAGTAGTTGTAATACAATTACACCAAGATATGCTATCCTAATCCATCATCTGTAACTTCGGCACTAACTTCCCGCCGAGTTTGGAGTTATCTATACAATTACCCATCTCTAACACAATTCCATCCATATGCATGGCGTTTTGCGTGCGAGTTATTCGTTGGTTTGTAAATCGAATTAACACGGTACGAGTGCGCTACCAATTTGTGGAGAATTGTGCGTGAAACTAGTGCAGAGCGCGTGCGCCTCGTATCGCACGAGTTATGTCCTGACGTCCTGAGTCCTGATAGCGCCATGCGGGCAGCGGTGCAGGAAGCAGGATAGTGGCATGAGGGAGCCACTATAGCATTTTTGCAGACTTGGTTTTCTCTGGAATTTTACAACGATTGATGAAAATGTTTGTTTTCAAGTTATTTTTACCGTTAAAACCGTAAAATTTGTGTTGGAATATAGAACTCAAGTGCGGTGAGTTAATAAAGACAGGTAGAGGTACAATCTCAAGTCATGAACGCACTGTTATTCTCTTTGAAAATATTATTTATAACCGGTTATATGGCCATCGTCAGATCAAACAGGAAGAACTAACTAATTACAAGCTATATATTTGTTGAATGAAAAAAACTGAACTCATTATAAAGTGTAAAAGAAAATTAACATCTGAAATGGGTCAACTTCCATCTAACAATGAAGTAAATAAAATTTTCAAAGAGAACAGTGCGTTTAAGACTTAAGATTTTACCTGTACTCTACCTGTCCTTACCTTAAAATTTAAAAATACGTTTACCCGCTTGAAGTATTAAAAAAATATTGTTTTGGGTCAAAATTTTGATTTTACAAAAAATAAAAATAACAAAATACCTAAATTTCTATTTTTCTCCAACATTTGTCATTTTCTGACCTTAGCATTATCTTTTATCGAGATATTCATGTTCAAAGTTAGACCTACAATTATCATCCTTCGTATCTACTGAAAATATTACATAAGTATACCAATTTTAAAATTTTTATCTCGAAGAACAAAAAACGGTCCTCAGTGAAAAAATAAAATTTAGGCTTAGGTAATCTTTTTTCTATTTTTTCCATAATCATAAAAAAAAAACAATTTTTTGAGGTGTAACTTTGAGATCAAATATCTCTAAAAGAAAAGGAAATTATTAGAGACTGTTTGAACATTTGAAATCAACGCATTGAGATCTAATTATGAGCAACCTATTATAGCAGTAAAAATTTTGACCCATAAATTGGTATTTTTTACATATTTTAAGTATGGAGACACAATTTTCAGTTTGAAACTTAATTAGTATTATATAATAATAATAATAATATAAGGTTCCACTGTAATTGAAAAGAAGTTAGCAATGTAAGAAAATAATATTTTAATTGAAAATATATTTTTTTAATTCACACACAAATTAATCAGGTAATGATTGTGTACCAAACATCAAAACATTTAAAAATATGTATAATATTAATTATAATAATGATAGGAATCTGAATGGAAACATCTGTATTGAGTTAATTCCAAAGATGAAAGATTTATGATAGGCCAGAGTTTTGGTAGTGGTAGTGTAGGATTTTGCTGTAGCACCATCGGCCCTCACCGTGAGTTATGTGGGGTCGGTATGGAGTTCGTAAGCCAGTGCATTATTGAAAATCACCAAACTTCAGTCATCCCTGCAGGGACTAGTTCCATCACCAATCACCGGATATCCTGGCCGACTGGACGGGGCGTAATCGCAGACACGTCCGAGTTTAATACACGCTCATTAATAATGCTCATTACAATCAAGTCCCGCCATTACAGTAACTCGTCGGCGAGAACACGTATCCCCATGGACAGAGAAAGTAATTAAGGAACTTGTGTCCAGCAAAACACCGGCCCTTCTCTTTATGCTTATGCGCGAGTTATAGTCGTGATGACGACAGGGGACGAATTATCACATTCTATAACATCGCACAATTACCCACTCCTGATAACAAAAACCTAACGTATTTTTATTAAAATTAATATTACAGGCAGCGGTGGCTTACTTGATTAGCGCGCTCCGACGCGAATTGAGTGGTGTGAGGTCTGGGGTTCAAATCCCACCTTCGCCAATTTTTTTCCAAATAAAAATATCCCTTTTTCCGAGTGGTTCGAAATCCACTATAAGCTGTAGGTTCATTGCGGAGACTGTAGGCTGACAACCTATACCACTAAAATGCAACTAAAACGTGTCAAGAACCTTAGGTTTTTAAGTCAACCATACCTGAAATCTAAGTATTACAAATCGTAATTCTGCGCTCATAGGAAATTGATGTTTCTATACAACAGTAAACATAAGAATTAGTCTAATCTAGTCGGAAAATATGTTTTAGTTTGTGTACTGTTTATAATTTGTCAAAAAAATTAATGAAGCGGTAAAATTATAACGAACTTTTTATGAATACAGGCATAAATCCTTTTTTTATGGATTGGTATTTGAGATAGTTTGACATGTCAGGATATTAACAAGAGATAACTTTGGGTCCAGCTAAACACAGTTAGGGGCTAGGCCCTTTTATGAATCTGAGTGTAAGTGTTGAAACATAAATAAATAATGTACAATGTCTTTAATTAATATTTAATAATTTCAGTCTATATTTATTATCCTTATATTTACTCAAAAAATAAACGCTTTAATATATTGCTGTCAATCAACTTACATCGTAACTATAGTAAATGCATATTCTAAGTTTACTGATAAAATAAACTCCCGATATAAGAAACACACAGCACAAAACGAATATGCACATTTTAGAAATTGACCAATGTTCATTTTCTATGTTTTTTATATTCTTGCGTAGGTATTCGCTACCATTTGGTATACACCGTATTTGAAAGAGAAACTGGACGACGTAAAATTATTCAAAGAATTGAAATTATAGGAGACTTCGCCTTTTTATTGTCTAACTTCAATAAACAATAAAAAAAATTGAAGTCTCCAATAATTTCAATTTTTTAACCAATTCTAGGCTTAATAATTACAAAATTGTAAAATTATTCAGTTTAGTAGAAAATTAGCCAATTTTATATGATAAGAAGGATGCTGATTATAAAAATGAAACAGCAGACCGTGAACCTCAGAGAATGTAATCAAACTCATACGCATGACCAAACTTTGTTTTCTGTCTCTTATATTCCCAAACATAATTCTATGTTTTCTTTGCTAAACTGTTTTCTATTTCTAAGGTTCTGTAATAGTTCTAAATTTAGCTTAGTTAAATGAAGGCAAAACTTATGAACATAGCACTGCCACCAATTTTATTCTAATACTCTTTTACAATTATGTACGTTTTTTTTTATTAAATTAACCTTTGACAGCTGCAGTATCTATTTCAAATAACATCAAAACCAAAATCTTAAACATGGTAAATGAATATTTTTCTTGAAATTAAATTTAGAGGTAATATTATTTATAGTTTGAAATCTATGGATTATATCTTGAATATTGACCAATGAATGAAAAAGAGGAGAAGGAAAAAGGTAACTTATAATTATTTCGACTAAATTTAATTTAATTTGTGTTGTCGGTATGAATGACAGTGCGGTTAATTGTAGCAGTCCACTTTATATTAGCGAGTCCCAGTCGAGCTCTCGTGTCCAGTCCATCCAGTCCCTCCGGATAGTCCGTGTTGTGACAAAAGCACGTTCTGCAACTAACGAGCTCTCGTTAGGAATCGTCCATTATCTGCCAGTGGCGTGCCGTCACGAATTCTTATACCTCCCCGCTTCGTATAGTGAGGATGAGGGCACTCCTTTCCTCCCTCCTGCACGCCCAGCGACCCTCAACACCGACCGAAAAGGGACAGCGGTTTCAAAGAGGACCTTCCAATTTTAAATAATGCTATAAATACTTCCATAGAAATATATTTATAGAAATTGGTTGTCAATACCACTAAAACATCATTCTATTAGAAAATAATCGGAAATGTTTTATAATCCAAATTTTAGTAAGTACCAAAAGGGAACTTTACTTGAAGTTTTTTTTTAACTTTTCGCAGAACTCAAAAAAGATTAGCCGTAGAATATTGAATTTATTCATATGGGACTGCTATAATATAGTAAATGCTATATACCCGAAGGAGTGCAGCAAAAAATGTTTATAATTTAATAGGTCTACAAGGAAGTCATGTGGTGTCCACATCAGATTTTTTCGATTCGTGATGATTTGCATATCTCAAATTAGGATCTTCTAAAAGTTATTAAAATAATTGACTATTCCTTGTCAGGAAATAGAAGAAGAATTAAAGAAAATGAATAAACTTCTAAACATTAGCAGCGATTGACATATATACAAATGTATTAAACTGATCCGCATCTCTATCATTCACCAACTTCGGTAAAAAATATTTAAGCTAAATGTTGTGCCAAATAATGGTCTACCTCTTCGAAAATAAGATTCTATTTTGTTATGTGGTCAGTAAAATAATAGACCTCTCTCAGCGATTGACATTTACATTTTACGTATTTATTCCACCCGTCAACTTTAATACATTTTTCTTAAACTACATGTGGAAATAAGTAATGTTTTCTTATTTCTCCTGTAAAATATAATTCCATTTTGTGTCCCCAGTGGCTGTGGAAAAATGTTGAGCGTCTCTTTTCCCTGTGCAGTTGATAGTAAACATGTAGCACACATTAGTATTCCACGTCTATCTGCTGGTAAAGAGGTCTTCTGGAGTGGATGTGCACTTGCTCTGTAATTGATTCCAAAAACTTTTCTCACAATTGTTAATTTCATTGTTAGCTTGATATTTGTGTCATGTACTTGGTGTTAATTATAGCCTGTGTACAAGTATGCTTTCGGTGTAGAAAGAATCATTCGTATTCACGTATTTTGTTGTGGAATTAAATCACTACGGAATGTAATTTACACGACCGAGACAATGACACTTCAAGCAGACTAAATTAGGAGGCTTGTGAATGTGAATTGATGCTAATTGGAGATACTGTTTTTCAGGGATCGCTGAACTCTGTGCTGAAATGAACGATCAGTATTCCAGATTTTTCAAATAGGAATTGATTTATTTACTTCCTCTTCAAGGAAATTAATGTCATAACCAAATTTCTAACCTCTAAAAGATGTACTTGAGGTCCTTTTCTATTTGTAAATGTGGTGACACAGTAGAATTGTAGATACAGTTTCTAAGGAGTGGTAGACGAAACCTTTAACTAAATAAGAAATTTGATTAATATCGTAACCAAATTTCTTATAGGAATTGGAAAAGAGTTGAGAAAGAAGTGTTTAGTAAACATAATAAATATTTAAATAAGTGCTCGTAAAAACTATCTTTGGCATTGAAAAAACTTTGAGCACAATCAATCTTAATCAGTTCAAGCAAAAACTTATTTAAAAGCTGTAAAAACTTTACAAGAAAATAAAAAAGATGTTGTCTATGACACGATGTAGAAAACCTGGTCGTTTGCTGTGCAGGCTCTCGACACTGATTGAATACTGTATCAAGAAATTATGTCGATAAAAACAGCCGTAGAGCGGGCAAGGCTGTGCTGATTTGTTGTGGAGCTAACACAAAGCTGACAGCTTGGAACGCGCCCGCCAAATTGGTTTTGTTGGGATTTTTTTATTGTTCATCTGCCTCGCGCTGAACGTCGGGTTATTTACACCGAGTTTAATTGCGGATTGTTTAAACCTATACCCGCTGAATTACTTTAATTTACTTTAATTCCTACAGATATTCACTATCGCTTGCCACACACACGCAAAAAACAAATACCTCTAGTATAGTACTCCATAGAACAAAAATTTACAATCAAAGCCTGAAATAGACAAATGTATCAATCACAAGCAGACAATAGCAAACGAAAATCTATCAGGTTTCTTTATTTCAGATGAAACTGAGTTTCATTGTAGGCATTTTAGGAACACAGTAAATCCACATCATCAAAAAAAGTGTTTGTTATATATAATTTGTTATTCACTTGTAAACCATCATTTATTTGAACTGTTTATTCACCAGGGAAACTAAGCTTTACAAGTTACTAACCTGGGAAATTTTTACAAGTTAGCTGTTGCATTACTGAAAATTGTGTTTTGATATTGTTTTGACACATCATTAGTAACTGTCAGGAATAACAAATAAACATACATTATACGCAAGGTAACAGTTTTTACAGCATCAAGGAGGTGACAGGCTCGCTTACACGACTTGTCAGTCAATTCATCCTAACACAAAGCTGAAAAAACTGTTTTACCTCATTATTGTAAAGTACTACTATCATATAATAATAAAAAATGATGATAATAATAAAATATAGATAATAATCAGACAGACAGTCAGTTGATACAGTTTATTTCTAAGTCGACGTTTCGATTTCACAGAAATGTACTTCAGGGCGAGAAATGATCTTCAAATAACAAATACATGTTGAAGACCATTTCTCGCCCTGAAGGAGATTTCTGTGAAATCGAAACGTCGGCTAACAAATAAATAGTATCAACTGTCTGATTATTCTCCTTATTCCATCCCACAACAGTCGATCATTAAATTCCTTCCAATAATAATAATCTTTATTGTATTTAAACTTTTTCAAGTTATTACAATGTGAAAATGTTTATGGGGATGAAGATACTTGTACTAGTTATTACTTCATTATATTTTTTACATTGATACCCATAGTCGATAGAGATAGGATAGATATCCCTAGCCTAATCTGGGATTCGAACTCTGAACAATAGCAGCCATCAATACTTGATTTGATTAACATTTGGCGATCTTGACATTTTTATCCTAAATCTCACACTTTTACTGAATTAGTTTTTCTATGGTGAGTTTTGATGAGCGATCATGTTTTCTGGGACATATCTGTAATTGTGTTATTGTGTTTGAAGTCTGAAGTATATATCAACGATTTAGATAGTTGCGTTCGTAGAAATAATGACATTGGAAACAGAAGCAGACAATTTGGCGTATTTGGAGATGAGGGCATTTCAAATTCAAATGTGTTATTTTCTTAACAGAGCATTATTCAGCCCTTTGTATCCAGCAGCAAATTTCAATAAGATATTCCGGAGGAAGGCTCCATCTCCAATTTCCAGAATCGAAAATACATCAATATCAATTTCTGCTCAAACAAAGAAATCAGTGAATAGGATATTCAAAAAAGAATCAATTGACCATATTCCTGTATTGGCAACTTGTTCCTTTGAATCCTCGGGGATCTGTACCTTATAGGAAAGGGACAAAAGACGCATAATTAAAATATTTCGGCTCTGTTTGTTCCTCGCATAACAATAAAACGAAAGTTTCCGAAGATCCCTGCTCGTAAAGTTAATGACGTGAAAGATTTCATTGCAGCCGCGATCAAATCATATGAAATGCCATAATGGGGCAATTCCTGGTTATTAAACGACCGCTATTTAGGATGATTGCTGGCCGTGGAGATTGTACGGATGTGGCCCAAACACTTTTTGTTTATGGCGCGACTTTTTGCTACGTGTTTTGTACTAATAAACTCTGCAAACTTTGCAACCGGACTAGGGCTTTATGTTTATCACCAAATCGTAAAATGCATACTAACTACTCGCATACATCTAATCAGACTATCATACCGGTTTTGTTACGTTTACTTCTCTCTATTATAAACCCTGCATTTAAATTCCATTGTCTATTGACCTAATTGACTTTGTATATTGTGTACAAGCACATAGAACCAACAGTCAATATCTCTACCTACATATATTACATTATAATTACTATTGCATATATTCAAACGTATAAACATATTAACAAAACAAATAAACCATTTGTTACTGTACTATAATGTTCCAGATCTGTGAAATATGGTGGAGGTGCCTTCAATAAAAATGTATTTTGAACTGTAAAGATTTCAATTATTTATAAATAAAATAAACAATTGTAATTTTTAGTAAATGTATTGTGAAAAAAGCAATGAAATGGTTTAAAATTTTCATTATTTCATTTTAATATTATGGAAAATGAATAAAATAAAAGACGGAAAAATTTAAACATATGAATAATTTTAATTTAATTTTATGATATATTATTATGAATACAATTATTTAAAAAATTTCAAATTAAACTGTTATAAAAATTTTAATTGCACAATACAAAATATTCTCATTGACAACAATATAAAAATATTTGGAATTTGAAAAATTAATATTTATTCTACAATACGAATTGTATTGCACATTGAAATTAATTAAAATAAATAAATAGAGCGTAATTAATTCAATTATTGGGCGTTCCATTGAAAACAAATGAAAATAAACGTTTGCAGAGCACACTGAAAATTCAAAACTCGTGACTCTTTATTGAACCCTCGGTGTGTGATCCTGTAGACTACTCCGTGTTCGAGCAAGCTCGAACAAGCGTGTAAACTAAGTGCCTGGAGACGCCCTTTTGTCCCATGATGAGTCTGTTGGGTAAAAACATGATAACAATATAAAGAATGAGACTGAAAAGATTTTACGTCACATGGATTGTAAATAACTTTGCATCACAATGAAAGCTATACTGGAGATGACGCTTGAAAAAATTGATGAAATCCTTCTTGTGCAAAACAACAAAGACGTTGTGCAGATGCCAAACGCCTTCAATATTAATCTCTCAAATTGCAGTCGCCTGACAATGAGATCTTATTTTCATTTATAAATGACGACCGCGATACTTTCAATACGATTCACTCACTACACAATACAACGGAAAATCTTACTCTACATAAATGGTAAACATTTTTTCGCTTTACTTCTACTGTAACTATGTTTTTAATCCATTGTTTTTTACAAAACATGTAGGTGCTCTATAACACTTATTATATTTATCACGGTCAGAGGGACTGTTTACCGATTCTGTTACAAATTATTTATCGGTAATTTATATAGAACATTACATACCCAATGGGGAATCGGTAATCTGTTGACTTCACTGTTAACGTAAGCATAACTTACTTCCATAACAACATAAGTCGTTTCTGTTGTCAACGGAGTGTTAACGTCAGTAACTTATTGAAATGATATTCATTTAGCATCAATCTGAGTACCAGCAGAAACTGCTGCCATTTTTTAAAAGTATCAGGTGTCCACATCAACCCATAACTGTAAATGCAGTCGCTAAAATTTCAATAGAATTCATTCGGTCGCATGTTCCCATGTTCGCTTCGCCCATGTGCAAACAGATCTATCAAAAAGCACTCGAGGCATGCCTCAAGAATCCCTTTTCTGAAGCAGATGGTGCAGCGAGAGAAAAATCGATAAACGCCGTAAGCATTATAAAAACAGCACAGTCGTACATACACATTGATGAAGTTTGAGGCAGGAGAATTTTTGCCTCTGCACTTCCATAGTGGCGATTCGGACATGAACTTCGTCTCCACAAGCTCCGCCTCAGATCATATCTCCTTCAATATAAGGATGTAGATTCTTGTAGCTTAAATAACTATTGAATAATTCCAAATTTTATTTTCGCTCTGCGTAGATTGTGCAAAAAGTGTTTTACGGGCTTCGTAAAATTCTGTTAGGAATTTGATTTTTGATGATGATGACAATCATGAAACAAAATGTCACAAATTCCAACGCAAGGATGCATTTAAAGCGCGGAACCACCAATTACTGTAAATTAAAAACCAGACATAAATCAAATATCAAATCGTTGCGGCGAGAGAAATAATACAAAAGGACATTAATCAAAAATAGTGCTGAGTTTGGACAGCCCGGCAGTGCGAAATGAAAGAACACGCGACATATAATAAAAACACAGCAGCCGCAGCCGCATCGGGACACCAGAGGGCACAATTGCTCCTCATCTGCGGAAAAGAGAATTGATGAAGTAGGATAAGTAAAAACCGAAGAACAGATTATTAGAATCGTATTCGCTGTACTACATCCACAGAAAGAAATGGAACAATAGATGATGAGTAAAATTAAAAGTAAAAAAAGGAGTTGAATTTGTAGTCGACCTTTGTTATAATATATTTAATAAACGTCACAAATTTGCAATTGGTTTATGTACATTTATTTATTAAAATAAAATGACAATCGTATCGTCCTTTCAATTTTACGTATATTAAAATTATTAAAACATAAAATACAGAACTTTTTCTTGAAAAACATAACGTTATCCCGGAATTTCGATTCCAGTTTCTACAAAAATAAATTTCGATTTTTAAAGTTTTCATGTATGTTGTTTGGATATGTAAAATACAAGTATTATAGTTATTAGTATACCTAGGATTGTTATGAGTGTCATAACCGCCGAAGATGTCATTTGACTACTGAGCTCGTAAAGCGAGAATTTTAAAACATCTAAGTACGGTTCATAACATCCGTGGTTTGTTCAATAGTATACCAGTTATTGTTATTAATAAATATTATTGTATACAATTTTCTTGTCAATAAGGTATTCGTGGTCAAATCTGCATTGGGTTGATATGAAGCCAGGGTAACCGTAATATTATCTAATTGTCCTATGTTATTTTGACAAGACAATATGGTAATAATATTACCGTACAGATATCCTGAAATTGTTAATTAAAATACAATTAATTAGTTCCGCATCTAGCTAATTTAAAAATTTAATTTTTGTAATTCAAAAGAAACGTCATAAGATTCCTTTGTATTTATATTTTTTAGTTAGAAAAGCGGTACATTCGTACAAAAGGTATTCTAGTTTAATTTAATTATCAGAGTGTGATTGAATGTTTGTGTAGTTTCGCAGCTAGAGAACTATCTGATAGATTGTGAGAAACCTCAGATCTTCCAAGTTGAAATAAAAAGCAGTGAAGAAAATGGATGAATCCGTTCTTCCCGGAATTAACAGCTCAGAGTCCTGATCATGTTGAACAAGTTTAGGTCAACTTCCCTAGTTTCTTTTTATGCTCATCTGTCTTCCAGCTAAACTGATTTGTTTGGACAAACTACTGTTGGTTGTTTTTAAAAGTTTTAAATGTGTTTTTCGCAACTGGCGGCGAATTGTTTCGATTTATTTTTTACTCCACACCTACAGGAATTTCACTTCATTTATCATTCGCTCTTTTTGTTTTCCTTTTACATTATTATCGCGTTTTCAGCGCACTTGACAAATATTTAATGGCGTTTTAATTTCATCAAATCTTCAACCTATTTTTCATTTTGCACAGGAATTTTTAATTACTTTTAACATCTTTTACGGTCATTATTCCTATCGCTACATATTTTAAATTAAAACAGTCAGCATCATTGGCTTCTGTATACCCTATACTTATTTTAACCGTCGTACTAGTGACAAAGGATATATACTTAGATTTCGTCCGTGATCTAATAGATAGAATGGTCAACTGTACTCCTAAAGTTAAATTATTTTATCGCATGAATATATAATTATTGACATCTACAATTTAGCAGATTGGTATACCTAGCAACGGGTATGCCATAAAATTTGTTAAAGATATTTTAAAGCAATGTACATTTTCTTATTCAGAAAAAAGTAAAAACCAGTGAAATATTTTTTGCTCAAGTCTGAATTGTTGGTTTTCAAAATATCCAATTTAAAAAAGGGTACTGTCATTTAAGTTTTTAATAACTTGAGCACAATGAAAATTTCATAAAGTTCCTGTCATGTAAGTAAAGAAAAAAGTAAGAAAGTATGTAGGGGATAGAAAGAAAATTGGGTAAATTTCATTATAGCGGTTTCGTCTTTATTTCGTTAGGAACGTATATTCTCCAGAAGAGAAGCTAAAGCAAGAGCGATATTGAATAAACTCCAGAGGTTAACAATAGACATGTCGGATCTTTTGTTAAAATGACCAATCAAAAATTTATCCATCTCTTATTTACTCGGCCACGAAATAAACAATTTTTAATAACGTTCATTTATTTTCAACATTATTTCAAAGTATTTATTTGCTACTATTAATAATTAGTAAACAATTAATTACCAATTTTGCATTACAAATTAATATATTCAGCAATGGCAACAGCTGTGAAATAATGACAGAATTAGATTTGACGTTAAATAATTACTAATTTGAAATAAAACCCTCTATTCTGAAACAAATCCCATACAATAAATAATTTGAATCAATCTCTGTAATAAAATTTTTGAATAAAAATCTTGTAATGAAGGAATTACAATTTGCATGGTGTAATAAAATAAAACTACATTAATTTCTTTTGTTTTCTTGTGGTCATTATTTACCAGCCTTGGGTCAGTTAATTGAAAACTTGAAAATCTTTAATATCCTCCCGTTTTCCTTCATAACAACTGGATTGCATGGAAGTCCTTGCATTACGAAATGAAGTTTGCAGAAATGCCTGCAATTTTACATAATTTTCTCATTAATCTCTTTCTTTCTTTGCAGGTAAGCAAAACAACTGGCTTGTAATTAAGTAGGTATAGAGGAAAGAATTACAGACTTAACGGAAAAGGTATGTCGTATTACATCTACAAAATCATTTACTTGTCAAAACGGAAGGGATTCATTAACATTAAACAGACATAATACTTATTTATTTGAATTGTAGATTGGGTTTGATTACTTACTGCATTGTAACTAATAAAATATTTAAATTATAATGTGTACTATTTTCGTAAAGTTTTTTGTATAAACCAAAGATTTCGTAAATTTGACATATAAAAATTTGAGCAATGTAAATGGTGCAGTTAAAGCAGCAATATTAATTTGAAAGGGGAGCTACTTTAAAAATTGAAACGCGTTTTATTTTGGCGTCTGTTTCATATTTCTTTAAGTAGGGCATAAAGAAAGCAGTTTCCTTTTAGATGTTTACAGTTCTGAATAAGAAATAAGTATTTGAATTTCGTGCCCGAGCGAACAACGCGGACTTTTGGCGAAGGTTATGACAACTATTTTAATTCGACACTGAACCATTGTCCTTATGATTTGATTCATAAATCCCGGGTTTAATTTTCCAAATGGCTAGAATAAAACCGTTGTAGGGAAGGCTTGTCGGTGCAACGTAATGTTATAAAAGTTGGTGGGTTGTCGGTCCAGCGGGTTAAATGTAAAACTTTAACATTCCGCCAATAAAAAGCGGGATTCTCCTCTCGGCCACTTACAATGCGAATACGGCCATTCTCTCCCGGCACTTCTGAAGGCTTATCCACGGAAATATATGCCCGTCATTTACGAAGTAAATGGACGCAGCGTGCCACTGCCCAAATTCTTTAACTAAATTGAACAATTTCATTCTCTCGGCGCTACATGTGAAGATTAGCGCATAATTACAAAACTTTCTTCATGTCACACGGTCCATTATGAATTTCAATATCATAAACATTAGAAACACACCGAAACTGCCACTTTTTGCACGGAAAATCTCAAACGTGAGGGTTAAAAATTTAAAGGAAAATTTCAAAGTGTATCCGCACAGAAAAATATCTAAAGTCATATGTACTTCCATTTATACCAAAAGTAGGATTTTATCAAAAATATTAATATCCTTATATAAATATATATGTTTAATTTTTTTATATTTTCATTATACATGTCTCCCATGCTGGATTTTAGATGCAAGTGTAACTTTTTACGATTATACATATCATTTCAAAACTGATTACACTAAATTATGAAATTATGAAAATTACTATAAAAAAATGACATCCTGAATCGAAAGTAAAATAAAAAATAGTAACTTCCGCCTAAATCATTCACATTAAGTTTTAATTTTTTTAGTATGATTCTTCTCGATCCACTATTGTGAATGTATGAAATAATTAAAAATTGATTTAATAAATTATCATGTCTAAATTTCTGAATCTTTTAGTACAAGTAAATCAACTTTTGACATTATTTTTGGACATTTGATCTTGCATCCGAAATGGGGAAGTTTAGTTATTTTTTTTATTTTATTAAGATTGTTTTTAAAGTGGTATTCCATAATATGTTTAACTCAAAGATATCTATTTCACAAAAAATGATATTTTCTAAAAAATGACGTCACAGAAGTTCGCGGGGAAGAAGAACAGTGCACGTTGGGTTTCCACGGCAACAAGAAGTTTTGCCTCAACTAACGACCTACGTTAAAAATATAATGAATTATAAATAAATAGGAACATAATTTTAACTTTCAATAACATTTTAGATTATAATTATTCATATATTTACGATTAAATAATATTTCTCATGTAGTTTTAATCACACTAAACTTTCCAATTGACAGTTGTTTAATTAAATAATGTACTTCACAAATTTATGTCCTAACTTGATTCATGAAAAAGTGTCTAAAACATATTAGATTTTATAATATATGGTAAGGAGTGAAGACGGTGATTTCCTTTCATTCATCTAAAATGTACTATATTTCGTAAGAGTCGGTCCGCAACGTCTGAAGAAGTCAATCGCACGTTTATCAGGGTAATCTGATCGCGGTGTGATCATTCAAACGGGTTGATCACAGAAGGTTAGTCCATGAGCCGTTTAATTCTTTTTTAGATTATTCGCAATGTTGTAGTTTTGCTTTCATGCCAATTGTTATGTCAATATAAAAATAAATTTAGATTTATCGTTAGTTAATGTTTGTGTGTGTTCGTCAAAGAAAAGTCAGTCATATAGTATTGTGTTGTGCATCACCGATATAGTCAAGGTTATCATCGCATCATCATTTGTAATCTCTCTTCTCAGTTACGCTAAGGAAGTTAAAATAAATAAAATGTTTTAAAATTAATTAGAGATGTTAATTTGCATTGAAAACGAGTGAAGGATGTTATAAGTGCGTAGATGCACGATATATTGTTATTGTGAAGTATTTAATAACCGAAATTCCGGAGCAACTTTGATTGTTGAGGAGTAGCGTAGCCTTTATGAAGCCGTCGCCGGTCGGGGTTAAGTTTGATGGCACTTAATGTAGAATATAACGCATTTACGAAGCAATTGAACTAATCTGCTTGGTATTTCCACGAGGAATTAGAATTGTAATTGCATTGTTTATGTCGTATCTCGCATACCTAACAATCGCCTTTCAGCTGAGTAATTGAGGTAACCGAATAGGCTTCAGCGCATTGTATTTCGCTTTTATCTACGTAATCTCTACGTGGGAACCTCGCACACGCATTGTCAAACACAGATTATATTTACAACAGAAGAATATCCTTCCACACACACTTCATTACCTATTTCAGGAATATCATTGCCAAAGATAAATTTGCTCAGATAAAACATTAAACCGTGCCTCAAACATTAAACCATGTATTTTTACCATATCTAATTTTACATGTGGTTTACAGTGGTGATCAAAATCATTATATATGGTTTATAATTCCTAGATAGAAAAGGGCATCAAGTATCAACGATACTTGTTTCGTGGCAAGGTTTAGTTTCATTTTAATGGAATAGGATATCAGCTCAAAGACTTTGTAGGGGATTGCTGTATAGTGGATATCGAACCACTCAGGCATAGTTGGTGACTTGATATTCGAATTCCTTACTTACACTCTGCTCACTTAATGTCGATCGTAAGTAATATTACTCCCAGAAGAAATTACTTAAAAATAACTTAGAATTATAAAAAATCAAAATATAAACATATAAAATAAACTCTACGTCTTCAGTGTATTGCAGTGATGCCGAATCTTTGAGCTCTGGAACACAGGGGGATAAACATTGGTTGAAGGTAGTAAATAATAATAATAATAATAATAATAATAATAATAATAATAATAACATTTGGTAGTGCTTAACATCCTCTAGTACTCCTAACTACACCTATGAGTTTAATCTCATGAAAGTAGCGTTTTCATAAACTTAAATTCAGTCGGTTTCATATTATTTGTCAACGAAAATAATGTCTCAAAAATTTACGTAGAAAAAAAGTGATGACTGTATATAAACGATATATGTCACCCAATATGTCTTGGTGTGAAACTTTTCACATGCGTGTCCTAGGTTTGCCAATACAATTGTCTGAAATAATTACTGATTGATATATTTCAGATTTCAGGCATGTCCTAGCGTCGAAAAGAGATGTAGAACAAAAGTAGTGATCTAGTAACTGAAGGCGCTTTTCATAGTCAAAGTCAAGGCAAAGTAAATTGTGACCGTACTTGTAAACATAGTCATTGTCGGTGTATATTGTGGAAAGAATTGTCATAATTGCTGTCGCATGTGATCATATATGTAAGCTTTAAAGCAAAAGTTATTAAAAGCTCATTACTCACTAGAGTAAAAAATGAAACAGCGAAGTTGGGCGCGGGCCGTGATGATTAAGTGCAAGTGACGCAGTTGCTGCTGAAAAATAGCACGCGAACTCTCCCCCCTGCCCTAATTATTCAATTTCAGATTTATTAATCTACCTAAATAAATTTGCAAATAAACGAGTTCAGCTCTGATATATACCAGCCCTTTATTCCAAGATGCCACGGCTGTTTACATTTGTTTACATTCCAAACGGCTCCAACAATGTTCTCCAGGGAGCACTAATAAAATGTAAAGCGAATTGCTATTTATTTAGGAATACCCTTATATTTTATACAATATTTAAATTAGGTTATCATTCTGGAATATAAAATCATATTCCTAAAATTAACTGTTTACATTTTTACCTTCCACCTGTTTACAAATACGCGTACAACTTTCAGAGTTGACCTATACAAATATTTATTAGGAATATGAAATTTTGATGTATGAATTTGGTCTGAAAACTGAATTAAATATTGGGAAAAATTTGTAAAATGAATGTTGACTTCATATAAGAATGTCAAATTAATATACAAAGCACAAGAAATTAGAACAATAGAACAAACAATATTTTTTTATTACAAATCACAAAAATTAATAAATTTTCACCCGTAATCAATTTCAGAACATTTTTCTTTTTTAAATAGGTGAAATTTTTAACAAAATTATTAAATTAAACCACAATGATACTGAAAAAACGAAAGAGATCGAAAGTTAAACTTAATGTTGCCGTCTAGATCTAGACTTTCTTGTGTTATCTTTTCTAAATTATGAAGACAAGACTTTCTTATTCTTGATTAAAACGAGAAAATTCTAGATTTTTTTCAAGACTGTAGATTAAGTAAAAAATATTAATTCTGTTGTTCCATCCGAGCTAAAACAGTGGCTTTAAAATAGATAAAAGAGGGCTGCCGAGGAATTATCTGTCAGATAATTTAAAGCGTATGTGCAGATGTATGTAGAGTCTTGAAACAATCTAGTGTCTGGATATCTAGACTAGTCTTTTTAATCTAGACGTAGATTTAGTTAAGTCTTATCTTGCAATTTCTAGAAAACACAAGATTTTGCAAAGTCTTGTCACAGGATAAGTTGTCTAGACGGCAACTCTAATTAAATTACAATATATGAATTTTATTTCTCTTATTCATTCTTTCCCTTCTAATAAAGGGATTAACGAACACTGAAGTCATGAAAATATTAAAAATATAATAACAAAAGGTAAAAAGTAGTACACTTACTGTCTGTATTACTTTTTTTTATTTAACTAATAAATAAAATATTTCAACCTAGGTAGAATCAAACTTAAAATAAAAAGCGATCATTCTACTAACTAGACCACGAACCTCATAAAAGATAATAATAGTTGTAAATGGATCTCATTTACTATAATTATTATCGTTCTTGATACTTATAAGAAAAATAATAATAAAAAATAATATCGATTGGAATCGAAGTATAGACTCATAAAGTAAATTGTTAATGTTGCAGTTATTTCGGAAGAAAAAGAAGTTTTCGTGCACTGTTTGTATTATTGATAAAGCAGCTAATAGTATACAGGGTGTTGGTAAGTAGGTCCATCACGCCCATATACCGGGTGTATGAGAAGCCGAGTGCGGTTTCCGGCAACGAGTGGCGCGAGTGTGTCGGCCGCTACGTAATTTGTACAATTACGGTAAATGAGGCATTTGGTCCAGTGGCTAAGGGTTACCGCGGTCAAAGGCCACTACATGTGATGCCATTTGCACGGCCTATTTCTTGCTTTCATATTAGCGCTTTCCGAATCTCTGGCTTGACTTTCTTTCGGCCACCTGACATTGCGCCTCGTTTGCTTTTATTTCGGACACCATCGTGCCATTTACATCGGGAAACTTTATTCTTTCTCTTTTCTACGTTTTCTATAATGCTAAAACCTACCACCACACATTTCAATAAAAAGAGTTTAAGTTTAACAAAAAGAGAACAATTCCATAAAATGACTTGAAAAACAAAATTCCAATGTTCTAATTTAAATTTTACAACCACTGCAAATAAATCTATCATTATAATGCCTTTCGATGTATTTTATATATATTAAATTATATATAACTACAATATAAAAGTGGAATTTTCATTTTTATTTATTTTATTTGGAAGAGAAAAAATATCCAAAAATTTAATAACTTAATACTTACCAACATAATTTCATTTTCATATTAATTTTTCAATAAATTGATTCGTTGAGGCATCTTTTTTGCTTCCCCCATAAATCAAACCATTAATTTTAATATCGAAAGATAAACAAGTTTAAAAAATTATAAAGGCGAAAAAAGAACAGCTTGTGATATCTTCGTTTTCTTGCATGATAAGGAAAAATCTTAAATGAAATTAATGAATTGCGTTATGAAATTATTTTCTTACTGTGTTCTTTCAATTTTTTAGATCACGTTATGTGACTACCAGTATTAATAGTTTCCAAAACCTACGGTACAAAAAAGATAAAAACGATTGGAATTTATTTTCTTAATTAAAAATGACCAAAAATTTTGTCGAGACAATATCCAGTAGCAAATAAAATGTGCGAAGAAAAATAATCAGTATTTTTTATTCCTGAAATGAAGCAGAAATTAAAGGAAATTTTCCCAATGAATGAATTCCATTCTTTGAATCGTAAAAGTTGCGTTTTTTACAACTTTACAACAACAATATTGCCCGGCTTCAGTATAAAATTTCAATGTTCAGTAGATACTGTAGAAGTAATATTCCCCGTAATACAATCGGCAAAGTTAAAGCAAAAAAATCTATCTACAAAGAAGCACTTCAAATATTGAATAAAGTTCAACGAAACTTAGATGAATATTTATTTAAAGTCTATGAGCTCGCTGAATAATGGATTCAAGTATCATAAAGATTTCTTCTTTGTAATGCACCTGCCATAGTAGCTATTATATTTCGTTTACCAGATGAAAGAATATAGTGTAATAGTTTATAATTACTGACAAAAGACACTTGTGTTAATTAAATTGAAAGCCTGTATTTTCTTTCACAGAAAACAATGTAATTTGATTCTTCCATTATTATTGCAGTAAGTACACCGATCTACTTACAGAAAATAAATTGTTTCTTCATTGTAAACCATTATTTACGAACGCAATGCATTTCAATTAACCTCTAAGTAGAACAAACTTTTCTATTTTTATTTACAGAAATTATTATCTTTAGAACACTCATTGTGTATAATAATAAATGAATAACATTTTAAAATTACAATTTATGATATTAACGTTAAATTTATAAAATGAAATCACTTTAAAATGGATATCACATGCTATTAGAACTAAATTGAATGTACTAGATATAATAAATTACTAAAAATTACTTCTTTAAGTAAAAGCATTTTATATTATATATTTCAGCTTATGAAAAAATTAATAAGAATCGTTCATGTAGTTTATTTGGTATAATCAATTATATAGTTAGAGCTACTTTTCTTAGTGTCTATCTATGTAGGTATGTTATGAATGAAATAGATGAACTGTATTGTATTTTAAAATATGAGCAGAAGATTTACGTGGCGAATGTAATATGTAAAAGATGAGCTTTTTGTGTAAAGAAGTTTGTAAGAAAGTCTGGAAGAATGCGAATGTTTGCATCGAGAAGTATTAAGTTTGAAAAATGATGCACCCCGTGCATGGCTTCTCAAACTGAAATCATAATCATCAACACAAACAATCCGTCGCTCTGAGAGTTGACATTTCAGACAAAAAGACTGTTCTTGATTTCGTAAATTACGACTGGAGGAAAAAGCAAGCTGTGACAGCAAAATTTGGCGATAGCCCAGTATTTCCTAAATACATAAAAAAACATCCCGAGAAAAACTAGAAAGAAAAAATCTAAAAACCACGATGCATCATATCCGGGCTGGGGTTGACAAGGGTGGGGGTGGTTGGTGATTAATGAAGTCGCCACCAGAGCGGCGCTGGCGTCGTCGGCCAGTTCCTTGATTACGACTAAATACGACGACTGTTTTGTTCTATTGCAAGGATTGATGCAATTTTAATTGAGTTTGCAAGATGCTGTGGGTAATGCAATGCAGATCCGTTGAATATATAGTCTTTAACACTTCCCAATAAATATACCAAACGGGTAAACGTCGAATCCTATGCACCCATCTTATCAATATTCAACTGCCACAAATTTCGCTCAGATATTTTAATGTTATTTTTTTCTGAAATGCAGTCGTATGCAACATCATATTACCGCCTAGGCCAACAATGACTTAGGGCGCCAAATTTTAGGGGACATCAAATATTTATAATTTAATTTTTTTTTAATAAATTAATAAATAAATATTATATTTATAATACAGAAAAAATATATGACTTGAAAGTTGTTTCCTCCGGGTGATGCCTCCTTCTAATTAATAATTATTTTGAATATTTAAATTTACACCTGCTGTTGGTCAGTTTGTAACAACATGGCTTTCGCAATTCAAAAGAAACCGAATGTCGGAAGAATAACTTTTGGGTCTCGTCCTTTTCCTTTGCATCAGGATAAGCAGTTGGTACTGAAGAAAGTTTTGACCTAATTCGCATCGACGAAAAGCTATTGCCTAAATTTTATGGGATAATTATTTTCTAATATAATGATTTTGTGGTGTTTAATAAATTTTGTGCTTAACATTATTATATATTTTATTATTTATGATTACTTCAAAACAGGTAATTCGTCTTTCTTTAAAAGTGTTTCTGGATTCGCTAATGCCATAGAATTCGAACCCATAACATCTGGATGTTGACAACTGATCATTAGTCGTTAGTCCAACATTCGAAAAAATTGAAGAAAGTAAAATATGATTTTAAGAATCCAAAAGACTTTTTGTATTTCTGAATGGATTTTCACTATCTTTGGTCAGTATTTAAATAATTTTCATTGTACATATATCGAAACATGCATATATGAAAGTCTGTTTATAATTACGCTATTCAAGCACAATTTATTGTCGCTCATATATGAAACTATTATACTACATTAAACTGTAATGTACACAATATTAGGTACACTATTCAGAATATATGTAGACCATGTAGAAGAGAACGTATTAAATTCATATATGTATTTACATAAATTAATTAAGCCTGTATATTACATTCATATTATTAAAAAGGTTTTTGTTTGGTCGCTTTAATATTAAATATTTAAAAGATGAATACTGAAATACAGATTCCAATTTACTATTTATATAAAATTTATGAAAACGAATTTATTTATGTACCATAATTTTAATAATTAAACTACCATGAATGCTCTTATTTGACTGAAGTTTAATAATATAATTGTATTTTTTAATTAAGAACTTTTATATATGTTTTATAAATTAAAATGTTGAGAGAGTAATTTGTTTTAAGCTTTTATTTTTTATAAAACTGGGTCACCGAATAAACATTGTTGTTACACTTTTGTTTACTTGAGGGAATATTAAATATATATATTTAATTTGCATTTATTAATTTTGTTGTCATTAGAAGGGTATATTGCAAACAGAATTCGAAATTTGGTAATTATTTTTTGCTTTATTTATGCATCTTGTCATCAAACGATAATTATAACAATCAATGCTTTCTTTAATTTTATTTGTATAACATTAAAAACTAAAAATATAGTAATTTTCTGTTGTTTCAATTTACTACATTTTTATCAAACATGGGAAATATACATATACGTATCGTAACTTTTTTTTTGTAATTTTTAACGCCATTCCATTGTCAATTTATTATTTCTGTATCATTTCCCCCAACGAATGTATTTCCCTTTCTTTATTAATTATATACAATCAATCAAAAAAATTTGCATCATTGTATCAAATTCATATTTCTCATCTTCTATATATGGTTTCCTTTCTGTTTTTGACACTGTCAAATTGCTTGTATTAATTCTGACATTCGAATTTAAAACTTTTCGTTATGATTAATATCAATCTAATCTTTAAGTGACATCTGAAGCCATTATTTAAATATTTGTGTATAAATCATGATTGGTAAATATTTATTTATTGGTGTGAAGATGAAACAATAGTTAGTATTTAATTATAGGGGAACTAACAAGACAAGTATTATATCTTGTTTCTTTCCCTGAAAGAACTCATTGGGGATAGACATTTAATTGAGAGATGAAACAGGACACGAGCTGGTCAGTGTAAGATAAATCTAATAGTAACGAAATTATTTGCTTTTAATAGAAGGAATTGTGTTTATCGTGATTTAATTTGAAGATGTACAATTGAATTCAATTTGTGCGATTGATTTATATTGATTATTAGAAGAAAAATTGGTTTACTGTCAAGTGACTTACGTACAATGTACACTCTATTTCCCGCAGTTGATCCTCACGTCATTAATTTCTTTTGCAAGAATTATTAATCTTTTATCTTGCGTCGTATTCGCTATCTCATTATCGTACGTGTTACGGAGGCTATCTGCGTCTAATCAACGACAAAAATTAAATAGAAACAGTAGTGTATCATCGGTAATGGATATTTTAAAATATTTAAAAAAAATTGAGTATGTCATTCATGTTATTAATGTCATTTATGAAGGAGATTTTGGCGTTGGCCATTTGTGCTTCACTGTATTGGTAGTTCGTTACCATAATCTATAACTCTTTTTTATGTTTTTTTTTTTACATTTATTCACTTCGGAAGTCACGTTTTTACCAGACAAGATGATTGTCATCAATCCCCGTTCCCTCCAACGTTAGAAGCACATGACTACGATTGATGACTTGAGGGTCAACTGCGAGACTTGAACTATATGTAGTCTATAGCTTCAATATGGATAGAATATGCAATAAAATTTTGTTCTTATTTTAGTGTTTATTTATATTTAATACTTTATTGAATTAGTAAACTTAAACTTCATTTTTATGATATTGTATCAAGCTTTTATTTTCAAAGGACTCATCACAACCTCTTCTAAAATCGTTTACGAAATACACAACAATATTGTATATCAAGGTTTGACAGTAGGCGTTTGCAAATCGAAGCTAGATTGTTTGTTTGTTCACTATCGAACAGTAATTTTACCCAGTTTGCTTTGATTTACGCAACAATATAGTAGTTCATGAAAACATCAAAAGGTAATTATAATGGAAGTTATAATGTTAGCGACATAAACGTGTTTTATTTAAAACGTTTACCAACTGTTGCAAATGTTAACTTTCTGTCTATAAGTTCAGACCGGTCATAAACAAATCTTATTGTAATCTTCAGACTGACTTTGTATAGTACAGAAGGTGTTAGGATTTATCAGGAATCATACAGCGTTATGAAACAATTCCTAAAAGTTATTTAATAGAGAATTATTCATCATTGCCAACAGTGCCTAAAAACCAGGGTTGGCCTGATTTAAATCATTTGATTTAAATCATGATTTAAATTACGATTTAAATTAACTGATTTTTTGAATAAGGATCATTTATTTTTATCAAAGATAAAAAAAATACAAATTATAACAAAAATTTTATTATTTGCTACAAAACTATTAATAATAACCAAAATATGTTCTATATATAATAATATCATAAAATTAAATGATATTTTATCACATTATTTGTCATGTAACAGAATAAAAATGTAAGTTTTAGAAGTATATCTAAAAATAAAAATTCTTTGTTACTTCTCCTAATTTTATTTAAATGAATTGTTTTGATCTTATTATAGATTTTGTTTTCGTTTATGAAATGAAATATTTATATTGTTTTTTAAAAAATTAAACAGTTCAGTAACAATTAGATATCTTTAAAAAATAAAAAAATCAAAAAATCATGATTTATTTGATATTTTAAAAAAATCTATGATTTTTGATTTTTTTAAATAAATTATGATTTTTTCCAACTCTGCTAAAAACATAATTGTATTCAACTTTCTGTCAATAAATTCAGGCCGATCGTCAACAAATTTTCTTTTAATCTTCAGACTATATAGTTCAGGCTATTAAGATCTATTAATTCTTCATCGTCGTCAATAATGGCTGAAAACCTAATTGTATCTCTCGCAATAGAAATAAAGTTGTTAGTTGCTATCCTGATCTGTGAAACAATTCCTGAAACCTAGTTCCACCCCGTGGCGCGTTGACTAGAGCCCATAAACAATAGCGATATTGTTTGCCGGTTGGGTGCGCTCGCGCTGGGATTTATCGCGATCTGGAGCGGAGAGCGGAGTAGCCGCTGGTGCTGCCACGGGCACCGCACGCGCGAGTTACGGCCCTACGTTATGGGAATCATAACCCGCCATGCGTGAATGACCCACGAGGAGGATCGCCTGATAATACAACACTTCTTCGCGTTGTTGTTACGAGGCCATGGCTCATTAGCTCGCCGATCATTAGGGATGAAAGGAGACTCTGCCGATAGATTTGTGCACGATGGGAAGGTACCTTTTAGGGAATTTTATAAATATTTTGCTGAAAACCCTTTCTCTCCAATATCAAAAACCTCCTTATACACATATAAAAAATACAATTACTGAAAAACAAATGGTGGCATATTTTATTATAACCTTTCAAAGGATAAGTGGAGCCGAATAAATTGTTTTGGATTTAAGAACATGTAGGTGCATTCTCTTTTCTGTCGATATTCTTTCGAAGTGTCTCGTAAACTAGAAGGAATATTTGTCAAATTACCTCGAGCCAATTCAAAGATTAGACTATTAGACATGACTTGTCTAAGGTGACGAACCA
Organism: Stenolophus ochropezus; assembly: GCA_035578165.1. Lineage (NCBI taxonomy): Eukaryota > Metazoa > Arthropoda > Insecta > Coleoptera > Carabidae > Stenolophus > Stenolophus ochropezus. The sequence goes on along the minus strand of JAQOWZ010000001.1, from coordinate 13,880,054 downwards.
TTTAACATAGTTAAAAATACAGTTTCATTTACGAACTAACCAAATGACAAGGATAAATCTGAGGTTGCTATTATTTCTTGATATTTTAATAAACTTTATATATTGCTCGCTGAATCTTATTTTTATCGACGCCAGAATCAGATCGTTGGTATTTTTCTGGTTACGTCTGAGTTGACCTTTCAACTTATTTTAAGTTAATAGACGTTGCTTGCTGAATTCTTTTCTTTCAGTGAGAGTATAGAATAACCGCCTTTCTTATTAGGTCCTGTATGGCAATCTGTCTGTATAAGAATTAAAATAGACAGTTCCGTAAGGGAATCAAGAAAACTAATGAGCCAAAGATTTCTTTGTCAAGATTATATTCTCTGTACATCTCAGGAAACTACTTTTTTGTTAAAAAAATAATAAACATTTTATAATGCTCGCTGAAAGATAGATAGTTTCATAAGCTAAGTAAGATACCAAATGATCCAAAGGCTGGTTTAGATTGTAATTAGATCAGGTACATCAAAAAGTCGACAGAAAAGTATTCAGTTTTTCAGAGACCAAAAGCTTTATTTACTCTGTCTTTTCCGTCTATCTCCTAATTCCTGAATTCATTTGTTTAGCTAAAAAACTGTGATTAATTTATTTGTAAAAGGACTTTGGGCATTAATTTCTGGATGGTTTGTTCATATATGTTCAAGATTCTAGTAGCACCAACACCAAGTTTTGACCGATTGTGCTCATGGTAGAAGAATGGCGGTTAAATATAGTAATTAATATTTTTTCTGTTTTCACGTTCGCATATTTGCGAAGCCATTTGGCATGAGTAGAAGAGGTGGAGGTTTTTCCGTTTAGCAGCAAAACAAGGCGAGATTTATATAATCCTATATGAATTTCCTCATTGTGCGAACTCACGGACATTTCCCTTATGATTTCGATTTGTCAAGGCTCGCGTGCGGTTATGAGTTGCGCGTAACTCGCCAGTGAATTTATAGGCGGTGTTTACAAACTAAAACACGACTTGTTATTTAGGTTTTGTTGGGGCGGGAACATAAAAAGCGATGGGTCGACGCCAGTGCGGAATTTTATTAGGCACACGCGTTCAGATGAGAAATACCCGCGCCGTATTTACAACTCGCGGCGACGAAACGCGGAATTCATTTCGCTCTGCGTGCACACGCCCAAATTATCTTTTATAACATCGATTTGTTATATTCTTTCCTTTCGTGCGCCTTCTCTAAACCGTTTCACTCTTATTGTGCTTTTATTGCGTATTTCTATTATTTATTTTATTAAAATACACAATATTTCTCTTTATTTGCCTCAGATCTAGAACAGATAAACTCTGTGTACTTATAACCCCATTGTTATCAAAAGAAAGTCTAGCTAAATTCGTTTCATTGTGTTCCATTGTGTTGCCTTGTTCAGCACATCAATACATACTTCACATTTTCTATTTGGCTATACTTACTACTTATTTAGCAAGGTCAATATTATAATAATTTTTCTTTTAAGGTAGTTGCCACTCAAATAAATTAACATTGACTTTTTGATGAAACTTAGAATACAAGTTCTTAAACAGCAAACTCGGAAAGCAAAACGACGCATTTTTGTCGCTACCACAAATACAGTTGTTTCTTAAAGTAGTTGCTAGCAGTGCCGGATTAAACCATGTGGAGGCCCTTAGGCAATCGAAATCTCGGAGCCCCCTCCCCTAATAAGTTTATGATTTTACTATCTAACAATTTTAATAAAATAATTTACAAAAAAATAACATACTTTACGTTAAAAAATTAATATAATATACCTATACTCACTAGTGGAATATAAAAGTATGAAAGAAAATGTGTACTTTACAGTTTTAAATAAGATATTAAAAAAAATAATAAAAATTATTTGGAGAGTGTATCAGTAATATTCAGGGCTGTGCCTAGGCAATTTTGCGCCCGAGGCAAATGCTGTTATTTGCGCAGCAAGCGCCAACTTCTTCTCAACAACAATAATGACAATATAAAACATACTAATATACATACCTATATTTAGGTTTTTATATGCATACATTACAGTGTAAGCAATAGCTGTGGCAATAGTAAGGAACGACAGATCGACATAAATTCAAAACTAGATTACCCAAGTAAAACTCAAATTCGCTATCACACAAAATCATTCTACAGGTTTCTCTGGCAGGAGAAAAAAATGATTCACGGAAAATGAAATGTCTATTATTTAATTCTACTAAATACTAACCGATATCTTTGTTGGTGGCTGCCTATTTAATACTTTATTATCATGATAACATCTACTATTCTCTACATAATACGTCGATTCTAGGAAATTTCATTAATTAAGGGAACGGCACAATTTATACAAAGGCAAAAGCTACCGCAGTTCGGCGTACTGTATGAGTTAAAACAATCTAGACTTATAGTTAATAATAAAATAACAAATTTAGTTCATTTTCAATTTTTTTTTGCATCTTACATCGATTTCAAAATCAAATCAATATTATTTTAATCTAATATAGAGGAGCGCGGGGCCCCTAAAAAACACGGGGCCCGTAGGCAATTGCTTACTCTGCCTAATGGGTAATCCGGCACTGGTTGCTAGTCAAATACAATTAACATTGACTTTTTGATTAATCTTAGAATACAAGTTCTGTAGCTATTAAATACAGCGTATATAAATTTTTAAATTACTGCACTGCCCTTAACCAGAGATATTTGCGAAACTAAAACGAGGCAATTATAACATGTTTTCTTACGAGAAAATGTACTTCCGTTAACCTAAATTAACTTTTTCAAACATAAATAATATTTAAAAAAGTTTGTTGATTTTTGTGTGAATAGTAAATACATCAGATATTGATTGTAATTATAGTATTTTTTAAATATTGTGTTTCAGTACTAATTACGACAAAGAAAAGAAAAGAAAATTGGCAGGGCTTATTGCCGCCCATGAGTGAGATATAAGAATAGTAAAAAGTATTCCATTACAATTTATTTTATATTACTATTTTATTTTTATATTTATTATTTATTATTATTTATCTCTATGCATAGAATTTATACGTCTACGTAAGTCAAACGAAACTCGAATTATTAATGTTTTGACTAACGTATTAGGGTAGCAATTACTTTAAGCACCAACAGCGGTGGCTCAATTCAATTTTTTCTATGAATTAAACTAAAAAGTTATTTCTGTTATTAGTTACTGTAAAATTTTTAATGATAATACATATTTAAACTAATGAAAAACTAAAACTATGTTTATGATAAAAAAGGCTATTTGCTGGAATATTTTGCTACCACCGGTTTATTTAGAATTCCGAGTGCATTAAACCCCAAAGTCCCCTGCGATAAAATCTGTGTAACTTCCAGGAAAAAATAATGTATGTAAATATTTGATCATTCAATAAAACAACACTCAAATGTAAAAATTAAAATGCGCAAAAAGTAGTGCACAGTGAGTATTAATAATGAACTTTTTGAATATTTACTGCACTCTACCAACAAATTGTGATATTTGCATGAACAATGTATGTAGTATGTACGAACATCCATAACAATGATATGCAACATTAAATGCGTTTACATTCTGTACGAGTAACTAGATCGTAGTAATATTTTGAAATACGTGTTTTCAGCCTTCTAACTCTATTTTCACTGCATTGTTTGCTGTTAGGCAGACATTGATGTTTGAATTTCGCTTTGCTGATCAATTATTATTGACAGCACGGAAATATCACCTTTGTGTTGCAAATACGAAAATTGAAAGTTTAATAATAACGATAAACGAAATATTAACAACTAAGTTACTTCATCGCTTCATCAGTTTTTACTTAATTTCTGTTTCAAAATACTCGTACTGTTAACATTTAAATAAGCAATTTGAGAATAAATACATACATATCATTCTTTTGCGATGAAAAATAAGTACTTCCATATTTCATTAATTTTCTCTCTGTTTGTTTTGTTGTTGTTTTCACAAACAAACATAACAGTATTAGTGCCCAATTAAAATCCCTATCAAATTTTCATTAGGTTTACTAAACTTGGTTATAATGTACTACGGATATTACTATAGCAATTAATTTCGAATTACTGTTATTCTTCTACTTAGAACTAAATGATTTACTATTGTGAAGCCGAGGTAATGTTGATTTGGGCTTTTGAGTTACACGTATTTTGTTAAAACAATTTTACAGATAAAAATTGAAAGTTTAGGAAATATGGGTAAATAAAAATTTTTGGCTGGTGTTCCGAGGTCATTTTTATAATAAAATCGCTTTTAGGAAGCCTGATTTTATATTCTTATCTTATAAGGCCAAACATCACTTTTAACAAAAGCACTCATAATTGTGAACTCGGAATACGGGTCTATGTTTTTAAGCAAGTTATAATTCCTTTGTTAAGATGGTACTTAATAATACTGCTGGTTTTTCACCAACTATCGTGGCGAAAGATTGATTACATATTTAAAATTTTTCCTCCATATTTTTCATCTTCTTTTTTCATTTTCTGTGTGCCAAAGCAAATATAAAAATAAAAATAATAGTTCATTGCGCTTCACAAAGTCACTTAAAAATATACTATATCATATTAGTTTTGATAAGACATTTGACTGATGAATGTATTCATAAAAGTTTGTCAGTAAGTATAAATTAATTGTTAATCTGAAATAGTTCAGTCATTTGACAGCTAATTAATACAATATAAATTAATATTATTATAATTAACATGATAAAATATGGTTTAAGTAACCAATATTATGAACCATTGATAATACAATTATTTAAAGATTGTTTTTAGATGTTAATGTCAAACAGAAAGATAAAATAAAATAAAATATACGTATGTAATAGACAACATAGTAGGTATTATATATTAATGACATAAAATATACCAATAATATATTACACCTTCTCACATGTAACCATTTTAAGAAAATATATTTTATACACTTTTAGGTGCAAAACGTCAAAATTTTATATGTAAAATTGATTCAACAAAACATATACCTCAAAGGCGCAAATCATCATTATTGATAAATAGTTTACTCTTCCACTTCGTTGTAAGCGACGCGTAAGTTTTACTTTGCATTTCTGTATTGGTCGTTTTGCGGCGGGTTTGATGGGGAAGGTATTGTTCGAACGCAGGGATGAGTAGATATTACAAAACCAACAACCCACATGTACGTCGGATGTTTTGAGAGGATAAGGCCCCGTAATCAATAACAATTAGTTGGTACGATAGCCGAGTCGTAAATCAGACATGGGGCCGAGTGTAAATCAAGCAGGCGTGTTGCGAATCGGTGACAGGATTATCTAATAACCGCGTAGGTCGCGCGAGCCGTGTAAACTGCCCGTTCAAATTAAACGGATGACTATAAATTCCCGCGCGGAAGAGGACGCCTGTCTTCCGCATTGTCCGGCGCCTAATTTCGGGCTTAGCGGCATTCCCACTAGATAAATCTTGTTTATTAAGACATCGGTTCTATGCGTTACCTGTGTTATCCATTGCCATTGCCGTTGCCTACCAGTATAAATGCATTACAAAGGACCCACTGCAAGCTTGAATTACTGGACTTTACCAACTTCCCCTTTTGTCTACGTTTCTATCAAATTGATGCTTTATCCAAAACCGAACCCTTTATGCCCAGAAAATGAAAATATTCTATTTCACATGACCACCTACTACTTTTATACCTATGAAAAATAAAGAAATGATAGGTTTTATGATTTGTTATAGTTCAACTCTTTAAGCTCAAATCAGAAAACTGAAAATATTTTACTGGGTATCCCGCGATTTAATAGCCAAGGAGTATATTCTTACGTAATTTTAATTTGATTATTTCACACACGTCATTTTCATCCAATGAGAATGCTTTATTTGATGGTCATATGTAGTTTTTCAGTGAAGGAGTAATATAATAAGAGCCATGAATTTATTGGAAAAATTTATGAATAGTTGTTACGTAGTAACAGACAAACTAGAAAAATGACATTTAGATGATTTAAGAGTCATTTTTGCTCAAGTTGTCGTTACTTCGCAGAAATTATATGTAAATTATAATTACTTGATCGTTTCTCGAATGACAACAAATCAAACATAAAATTTTTGATATCAACAAAATGTAGCCACGACTATGATATCTAATTTATTCATTGAAAAAGTACGTACGGTCATTAAATAAAGCATTCTGATTGGGTGAAAAGGACGTATGTGAAATAATCAAGAAAACATACTCCGAGCTATGAATTCATTTGGTAAAAATTACTCATAATTCCTGCGAAATAACGACAACAAATAATGACTCTTAAATTACACTAGTTTCGCTGGAGCGATCTAAATGCCATTTTTGACATTCGTTTGTCTGTGACTGTGAGTAGTGGGACATTCTATATTTCATATGACCAGCCACTATTTTTGTTTTGTAAGCCTTTACTTTTTTAAACAGTTTTATGATCATTGCAAAACAGTAATTCAGTTTGCTAAATGGTTCTGTGACTGACAAGGTTCCAACTATACGAAATGTAAATTCAAAAATAGCTGGCAACCCTTGTGACTGAGGCTAGAAGAGGCTGCGACCGTGGAAATGAGAGCATTTGTCTTGTGTAACGCAGCACTATAATTAACCCCGTGTGTGCGACGCCGAGCGTCGCCGCGAATTCGTTTGTGTTGCGTGCCGCGATGCCGTAATTGGATCGGTAATTACTATGCAAAACCTTCTCGCTCCCGACGGACCCGGGCCTCTACCCTACATCCATCAAATAACACCGAATCAAAACTATTATCTCCAACGACATCTACCAATCCCGCAACGTATTTTCCACTTCGCTAGAAACACTTGCGAGAATGAAATGATCATGTGGTCTCCTCATTCTCAAAATTGGATGAATTTTTTGAAAATTGTCTTCACTGATGTCAAAACAAATGGTTATACAAATGCAAGTTAAATTTTAATATTTTATTTAATAATCTCTAGAACTTAAAAATTAGATATTTAAAAAAAATCACAACCAAATAATTTCAACTCTCCATTTTAAATTCTACTTTGTAGCTCAGCTTAAACAGTTTGCTCTATTGTTGGCCGTATTTATTTGGGATTTTTAAAGTAACCTTTAAGTATAGTTTTGTTTACTTGGTACTATTTAAGTAACCCGGAACAGTTCCCGAATTGATCCAACTGCCTCAGCTATATTGGAGGGTTGGTAGATTCAACTCAGGTTCAACCCCTTTCTTCTTTATTTCAACTTGTATTCCTTGTTTCCCATGATAGGCATGACAGCACGGCGGTTTGTTTTATAAGTCATTTTTATATTCAAAGGTAGATATAGCATACAAAATGAAATAAACAACTCAAGGTTTGACGTTTATTTTGACATAACAAAAATATGACATTATTTTAAATTTACTTCTGGATCAGTTCATGGGGTTCAGGGTTCAATTAGCAAATAAATAGGACCGTTGTTAAACTGTTTTTGGTAATTTTTTTTTTTATAAAATTGGTACTTCTAAATATTGCGCAGAACGGTAAATATCAAATTGATATATTTTTTTTGTTTGTTGTTTTTAATACAATTTGGAATTATTATGAATACAAAAACTAAAATTAATAAAGCTAATTTCATACCTCCGTACTCCATTCCCAAATTAAGTATAATTCGAACACTTCTAATTTGAAGTAGAAATTGCAAATTGAAAGAGGTATTAAAAAATACTAAATACGTGCTTCTGAACGCAGCTTACAAAACAACAATTTAGCGTAATATACCACAAATTGGATTAAAGGAAAAATGTTAACATCTTATGGGACAAAGACCTTGTGAAATTCAGATTAAAGATCTACCGAAAGACCCACAGATACTTAGTACAATTATAAGAAATTTCTTATTTATTGTTGTATTAGTATAATTTTAATAGACCTTAGCTAGTTTACTTCATAATATTTTTGTTAGGAAAACGTCTAGAGACTAAATAATTTTCATATATTTTAATAAATAAATGCAAATTAGTATTGTTCAATATTGTTGCCAAAATTTTGCACCTTATATAAATTTTAAAAAGAAATCACCTTTGGTATAGGGTCTAACACATTTTGTGAAATTTATCGTCAGCTTCAAACACTTTTTTTTGTTATCACAAATGATTTATGTATTATCGAATTGTTCAAATATTAAGATAATTGTTTCAAGTCATTGTGTAAAAGAGTACAATGTGGCTAAAGTTTTATTGTTTGTAGCAAAGAATCAATTTCCGTGAAAGAAAAACCGGCTGGATTCTTGGAAAGTAACAATTTTTATCTGCAAACTTTCTCTATCAAAGATTACGTACGAAACGACCAATAAGGAATGAAAAATTAATATTCTAGAAAAGTAATTTTATCTTACGCCTTTGAGCAAGTCTAGAATGAATATGTTATTAAAGTTGAAATTGATGTGCGCATTCCCTGGAGAAAAAATCTTGGCGGGGTTGGTGGCCGCTCTCTCGCGCTCAATCAGAAGTGATGAGGCGTGCAGTTCGATTCGACTCCAATTAACTTCCTCCCTCACTCGGACATGAGCCTGATTAGAAAGAATTGCAAAAACAAAGTCGTCCCTGAGCTGGAAAGTGGGTACTGCATAGTGGATCCATTTCCAATCACGCCCGGAACTATGGAACTAATTTCCAGATATTACCGGAAAAAGTTAATGGAGATTTACGCTACTCATGCAATTGCGAGAATAAATTGTTCTCTTGTTACCACTTTTTCCTAGTTTGGACGTGATCTGAAATGGCTAGTACAATACATTCATTCATTATCAATAGTAGTATTCTTTTTCTCATCCGTTTATCTCATCGCACATGTGTGCTGAGCTGAGATTTTTAAGTAGCAAACGACAAAGGGGTAGGTTACCATAATTGAATTTTATTGAAAAAAATACTGAATTACAGAAAGATAAATTAAAAATACAAATTTTGAAACGTTGTTTTGAAATTATTTGTTCTTAAATAAAATTAAAAGTTACTATTTTGTTAATACTACAAAAAAATAACAATATTTAAAAATTCTATATTGAAACAATTTTGTTTACTGACAACAAAACATAATTCAAAACTCACTTAGCATCGGCAGGAAGGGAACAAATCTCACTTTATTTCAGCTTAGTTGTGACAAAAATAACGGTTAATATAGGCTGTAGTTATTTGAGACTTTTTAAGAAACCTAGTAGGGTAATTCCATTTACTTGGTATGTTTGAACTAAATCAGAATAGATCTCGAATTGGTCCACACTCACCTAGTTATTTTGCTGGGTTGGTGAGTTGAATCCTTTTTCTACGTATGTTTACATTACTGTCTCTTTTTATTTCGGTCTTATATCTTTTATAGGTTAAATAAAATAAGTAACTTTACCAAATATCTTAAATTTACCGGTGAAAATTTTCCCCAACTGTAAAATTTGATTGTTTGTTTGGTACCAAGCCGGGTATGTTTAGGATCAGTTTAGGGTTATATTCAAATTTCCCAAATAAATACGGCCAACAATGACTCTACTTAGCTAAGCTAAGATGTGCTGAGACTAATATTCAAGTATCTTGAATTCAATTTTTTATCACTTCAGAATAAAATGAGATAATTGCTAATTTTTATCTTTTTTAAAAAAACGTTTTTGTTTCATATTAATAATTTAATTTGGAAAAAATATAATGTGCAACAAGTAAGTTTCGGCATGAGAAAAAACAATTTCTGGAATCAAATGAGTTTTGCATGAAGATGGTAAAATAATTATAACAAAAATACATATAAGAACAAAAAATGATGATGAATATTTGAAACTTTGTTCCGTTCAGAAATGTTATGCGTAGCACAAGAGAAGATAAGAATTTGTTAAAGTACTGAAATGAGTAATGTATTAGGAGAAATAATAAATCTACTAGAAAAATTGCAAATTTGGAACAAAATTTGTAATGTATTTGCCCGAACCATGCGAATGTCAAATTAGTGAGTTGTTTTCATTATTTAATAACAAAATAGTTGAGAAATAAATCTCTCCTATGACATATTTTGGAAAAGCATGTCATATAACGGGATATGGCGTGACAATATGTATTTATGCGTTTACAAAACATCAAAACAAACTATTTAGGGTTTAAATTAGCTATTTTAAAAATTATTTATCGCAGCCAGCCTTTTCAATGTTTGGCGATGCAATATTTCACAAATATGTTCTATGCGCGTATATTATTTAAGCAACGTGACAAACAAAACACGCTGGATGCGATATGGGTTGAAATTGTTTTTTAATTGTGAGTTTTCAAACACGCAATCTTTTTATCATTTCCTCCCTGGCGAATCGTAGACACAAATCGCTATAAAACAACGTTTATTATTTAGTAATGCACACATTTAAATCGGTTCCTAAAGGATATTACGAGCACGCAAGCTCGTTAGCTTGTTTGTTTCTATATTTTGGACTTTGACATCCCATAAAATTTTCATATCACCACATTAGAATAAATAACTTTTTGTATAATCAAAAGATTTCACGAAGAAAATTAACTTGTAGATTTATAATAGAAAAGTATTATCATACATATATTTAATATACAAAAATTATTGTTATATTTCATGTTATTAGAATTAAAATCCCTAGAAATGTACTAAAATTTACATAAATTTAATCAAATTTAACAATCATGCACGCTAACCTGAAATATATTTCATGAAGGCAGCAGTTTAGAAAAATATAAAAATTTAATTCAACTTCACGGAGTTGTATTTCAAAAACTAGTTGAAATAATTTAAATAAGTTTAAAAGTAGAATAATAGTAATAAGATATGTAAAATATTAGAATATACTATTTTCAATTTATTTGTAATTCATGTAGGTAATTTTAACTGTAAAGAATTGAAACTTTACTGCATATTCATATTGATATCAATTTTGACATGTCGATAATTTCGATACAAAGATTATAAATTTTCAAATCGCCCTTCGATATATTTTCTGTTTTTCGAGATATCTAAGTTTAAATATAGACTTCTATTGGCCTAAAATTACATGGATGGTTATCGAGCGTAGATTTTAAATTTTTAAATACAAGTTTGATATATTCAATCATTCTCGAAATATTGCCATATTCAAATTTTGTTGTGATCCAGGTTTTCGTATATTAGGCATACATATGATGTTGCTCTAAAGTATCATTGTTCTTTATCCAAGTTCAAGAAAACGAATATCGAAATCTAAAAAAAAAACAGACTTTTGCTTGCCGACATTCCAATGACTGTAGTTTCCTTTACATATAATCCAATTTTTGTCTAATTTGAAGAGGAGGCATAAAAGTGGGAAAACGATTCATAGAAAATTATAAAACCGATAAATAAGAATTTTTTATATTGTGCCATAACTAATATTAATGTATATATTATGAAAATCGTAATTTAGAATTAATAATTTTGTAATAAAATATGTAAACTAGAAGGTACACTTGTATTTACCCGAATGTGGCTTTATTGAAATTGAATTCATGGGTTTATTACAACCAGGCTTTTGCATAACAAATGCTCATCTTTTATTACTGTTCTGGTTATGAGATACAATTCGCAAAATTCGAATCAATATCGTACAGTGAACTAGAAAACCACTATCCATTGTCTGTATTCATCCTATAATCAATTATCGAATTCAAATTCCGAGCCTATTATCCCACTACCTTCCAACAGCCCAGTTCGAAAATTACTCCAACAAAACATTCCCCAATACTTGCAAAAACAATAAACAATCAATAATCTTCACTAGGCATTGAAGTGGCGGCCAACGGCGGACTATTAAGTATTCCCTGGTGGAATCTGGACTTAATTCCTCTGCTATCCTGCAGGATATACCCTGCAGGATAAATCCTACAATATGTTTTGTCTTTCGTGTTCTCTTCTTGGATTTTGTCTAGCAGATAGAGATTGATCTATTGCTTAGCTGAACTGCAATGAAATCGAGGAAATTATTTTTAAATATAAATAATAATTTATGGTACAAGTGTGTTACATTACAGATAAGTCACGTGGGAAAAGTTTAGCTCACGAGGCCGTTAGGCCGAGTGTGGTATTTTTTCAAGTGACTTAGGTAATTAACACACGTGTGCCATACAACATTTTATCCAACACACTTTAATCATTGATATAAAATACATATAAGATTTTTGAGAGATGGAATTTCGAAATTAGAAACAAAATAGTGTAGAAAAGGTTTTATAACGTAGTTACCATGATACGAACCAAAAAACAGTGAGTTAATATATTTAGCTCACTAGTGACTTACGACCTACTTTATTTATCTATAAACAGCATACTTTTATCATTATAAATACACTGTGTTGGATATTTTTTTTTTAGTATGGTTAGAACTCGGGTTCTCATACCCATAGACCAACTTCTGTAATATGTATCAACTTAATTGATCTAGGATTTAATAACATATATATCTATCTCTCGGCATCGTTCCCTCGACCTTGTGCAGGCGATAGAGATTGATCAAGAGCTTATTTGAAAGCTGAAGGCCGCCTGAAAATGAAAACTGAAGGATTGGAAAGAAGGAATATCATGCGAGATGGACAATTGGGTTATTGTTTCTCAAGCTTTGGCTGAGTGACGTTTTTCTCCAAGTGAACTGACGGAGGGACTTATTGGCGACAATTGCTTTGAAGAAGGTCCAGAGAAATATCATTTTTCTTTCCTCCTGTAAGATGTAAGAATACTTCACTATTGAAGGAGGACAGCAACAAAAAACATTGAATTCCTTTCTAAAAATAACAAACAAAACACGTCCAAAATACAAAATAAAAAATAACTCGTAAAAGGTGGAATATGGAAAAAAATATTTAAAATAAAATGGATATAAATTTCTAATAATTAGAAAAATAATGTTTTTGTACAACTATTAAGACATTTGCTTATTGTAGGTTTGTTATTGTTATGGATACATAGTATATTGTAAATACATTTTCATTTTCCACGGTAATCATAGACAATGTTACAGTATAAATTAATCTCACAGTTCTTTCAAAATTCGTAATGTGTAATTTTTGTTTTGTAGCTACTTGCTAAGACGAAATGAAATGAAGACATCTTTATTATTAAAATATAAATGAATTAGGAAATAATATCGTGGTCGTAAAAAAAGTGTAGTGCACAACTCGCTTAGAATGTCCATTTCGTACTGGTATGATTTGAAAACTGTCATACTCTTATGAAATAAGTATCATTCCATGCTTGGTCTACAATATACAATTCTGTGATCGCATTCTTTGAAAAAAAAACATTGTAGGCGATCTCGTCTGCTTTGGACTACGTAACAAGTACAATAGCTGATATCTCAGGAAATTTTATCTTCAACTTTAGTTGGAGTTGTTTCCTATGGCAACCTTATGACATTTCTTGATTGACGAAATTTCACCGCTGTAAGTGTGAATTTCCACCCATAGTTTTTAAAAGGGACCTTCAGATTTTAGTTGGTTCTTTTTATTGTACTGTGAATGATGTAAGTGTGAATTGTCGCTCATAGTTCTTAAAAGGGACCTTCAGATTTCAGTGGGTTCTTTTTATTGTACTGTGAAGTTTTTTATTTTTTCTTTGCATTAATTGTTGTTTAATTAAAGAATAATGTTGAACTTATTCGAGATCTTTAAATATTTTATTTTTTCAAATCATTATGAAAGTGCTGTACGTACCCTGACTTCCTGGCTTTGAGAGGAAATCAAAAATGCAAATCCTTTTTGCGAGGCTAATGAATAGTCCTGGCCGATCCCGAATCACAGATCCCTTATCATCATCCTAATGTTGAAATAACAGGTTTGGAGCAATTAACACATGCGTTTAATCGATAGCTGCGGGAGGATGACGCCGCAAGGACTGCTAATGAAAATGTTGAAGCGAAATTGCACGCGACACAAACTAAATTACATGTGTGGCGCAATGTGGCGACATGTCTCCACCCGGAGCCGTGTTTGCGGAGCAAAGTATCATTACCACTGTCAGTTTCTTTGTTTTCCACCGCCTAATGAAATTGTTTACCCGCTTCGGGCCAACCTAATCACTCCATTCAAATTTCTCTTGTTTTGTTTATTGCGATATTAAATTACCTTTCCTGGAATGGTGCGATTGATTGTTTTTACATTGCGGAAATAGAAAATGATACCTACATAGTATACTTTGTAATTTATATTTTTAAGTGACAGTAATACGAATATGATAACTTATATTTTCTGGACAATGACCTGTTTGCGTACTACACGTATGACAAATGATGGTACACAACATTTCTTCAGGGCTGGTTTGTGAATGTCCTGATAAACGTCTGGTAGGTATCTGTTAATTAATCTTAATGGTAACCACGAAATTCGGTTTTTTAATATCTTGTTAGCGTTACCTGTCTTAGGTAGACAGGAGGATAAACTAAAAAGTACTTTGTGCTTCTGATAAAATTTTACCAGTAGGATAAATTTACGATGTTAATCCGAATGTAACGTATGCAGTAAAGTTTGTCAAATATTTGACAGTTTGACAAAGTGGATGAATTAGCAGATTTTATTAATATGACATATGTACAGGAGACCTCGCACAGACATCGACCAAATGAATTTAATTTCTGAAATAACTGAAGTGAAGAATTCTGCATCTACAATTATCACAAGACTGTATTGTAAATTTACTTAAAAAGTAAAAACATGTGTTTAAAATTACAGTTGTTTACATAAGAATATAGCAAATATAAATAAAAATTACTCGTTTTACCAACTTCACAGTTGCCTATTAAAATTTGACTTGTTACTTACCAGCCAGATAAATTCATAGTGAAATGGTACATTGTGCAACTAGTGCGCGAATTTCCCACGACGTGTGACTGTTTCGGCACGAGACGAAGTCGAGATCTGGAATCACTCTAGGTGGGAAATAAGTGATTCTGCAAGAGTGGTGTTCAATACTTTTTCTACGACCATACTGCTAAAAGTTACAAAACAAAAATACATTCACGAAAGCTTTTTTGACATAAAAAAAAAATTACGCAAATAAGCTCACAAAGAGTACCTTCACACATGCGCAATACTGACAAATACTGTGAGAAATTATTTCTTACACTTTAACCAACTATTGTAGGAAATATGCAACTTTCAAACGATTAAAAAACGGTGTTTACAAAGATAAATTGTACAATAAGTTATATAAAAAATGTTACTTATCGTTTCGTGATTAAGCAGTTAATTTTATTTGAATTAAAGGTAATGTTATTGCAAATAAAAAGGGCAACTGGTGTGTTAAACAATGCAATTGCTCGTAATTCGGTATTGACAAAAAGTCGTTTGAAAAAATGTAATTTATCCTGGTGCAGGTCAATTAAGCCTGGCTTTAATTCTGGAGTGGCATCTGGTCGGTTTGATGGATTTGCCGCGACACTGCGTCCGCTTTACCCACGGGAGACTTGTAATACACTCCGCTCATCTCTGCTTCTTTTATGTTCTCCAATTTGTGCACCCGTCAATGAAATTGCCTCCGTTTCGTTTGTGGTCAGCGCCAGATTCTGTTGTTACTCATTCTCGCAGATTGCATATGCAAATAACAATGACTTTTCAATCACATTGTTGTTGGATACATCTAGGATTTATAGTCAATCTTGGACAGCAGTGGATTTGCATATCGGCACCGAGGGTATAAAATTTACTTTTTTCAATAGAAGTTCTCACGTTCTTACAAAAAATATTTTTCTCGGTTTCTATGTCTTATTGCATACTTTGTCATGTTTTGAATCGATTTCTTATTTTGTAATAAAAATAATCGTTTAATAAAAATATTTCGTTGATATAATAACTATTTATGGTACAAGTGTGTTACGTTACAAATAAGTCACGACGCCATTAGTCCCGGTGGGGTATTTTTGTCAAGTAATCTAGATAATTAACACACGTGTGCCATAGAACATTTTATCCAACATCTTTGACAGTTGACATTTCAAAATGAAATTTAATAAAAAACAGTGCAGAGAAGGTTTTATAAAGTAGTTATTCTGATACGAACCAACAAACAGTGAGTTAATTTCTAACCCGCTATTGAGTTACAAATAAAATACATTTATTTGACGTTTGATTAAACAAAAAAAAATGTTTTTTTTTGTAAAGAGGGCATCTGAACACTAGTGCCTATGATCGTACGTAAATCCGCCACTGATCTCATATGAGAATCACTGGATGTTAACTGCATTTGAAAATCTTATCGAATTTATAGTATTACTCAATATTTTTCCTGCCTAGGATCAATTCGTATAACAAATACATGGGCAGTAAAATAATTATCACATAAATGTACATCAAAATAACTTTTTATTGATGATGAGTGATCATATAGAAATCATTGAATTTAATATGAAGAGCTTATTCGAATTAGTTTAATTCCGCGTCCCGCTCATTGTCTGTTTGCGGTTAATCTCCCATTATTATAAAAACGTCCCACAACATTCTATGTTGTGTGGGTGTCCGATATTGATTTTCCTACATATTTGTTACATGAATTTAATTTCGAGCAGAAATTTTTGTTATATTCCATAATCACATTAGCAAATACATCAATAGTAACAAGCAAATCCACTTTCACCCTCTCTTATATTAAAAAATCATCAAAAAACAACCGTACAAGAGTCTCGACGCACAAAAAATCGAACCAGTCAATGCGAATGCGAAAATAATCCACGCATGTTAATCCTACATGGACAGGCTGGAAATAATTTCCAGGGGATTAGTCGGCACAGATAGTCTCTAGGAACAGGAGCTGAACCAGGGGTGTCCAAACGGGGCATAAAAACCCAAACAAAACATTCAAGGAAAATAAACACTAATGCATTTGGTTGAATATTTATTATTAGGAAGTTGATAAACTATTAAATAAATCCCGAGTTCGAGTACCGCAAGTTAAATTCTTTAGGATCTATTTGCCATATAAAAGTCATCCTTTTGGTGCACTCTACGACAGGGGAAATGGTAAAGAGGCGACTTATAATAAACGTCATTTGCGTTATAAATATAAAATTACTGAAATCTTTTACAAGACAGCAATCAATAAAAGAAAATCATACAGTAAAATAAAAATATCTTACTCAAGATATGACTTTTTAACCAAGGAGTTCAGTTCAAATCACACCATACACCATGCTAGTTGTGTTATATTTGTTCCATGTCAATTCTTTACACATTTTAGTAATTATATAATCTGTGGTAGTTTCCAAATCAATTGAACCTAGCGATATTATATCTAGTTAATAGTTACAGATGGTAAGAATCTAACCAGAAAATCCAGAACTCCAAACTCCAAATTTTATATTTCACTTAGTTCTAATGAAACACTCTGACCAAATGAACCACTATTGTCATTATATTTTAGTGGTCTTATATTCTCTGTAGGAAATAGATTGTGGTAGATTCTGAACCACTCGAAATTTTATTTGGTTAATAATTAGCAACGATAGGAATCGAATCCGGGAACGCCACAACTCCAGATTTCGGGCGTTAACTAAATGAACCGCTATTGTCAAATTCTTAACAATTTTTTTTCAACACTGTTACTATATGGTGGCAGCACGTTCTCCATCCTTATGCAATATAAATGACAAGTATATTCCGTTGTTGGCAGCGCATATAAATGAAAATAATATGTTCATTTCCGCCCCGAAGTCTTCTGGCGTGTTAATTAGATCAGCAGCGTGTGTGAACACGCCGAAATGAATTCTTATTCCTGGGGGATCCGGTGCAGCAACAACCACCTCCCTCGGGAACCACGCGTTGCTCCCTTCATCAGGGAGATGCACTGCGCTGCCATCTACCCGGCTGGAGAGTAATTACATTGTGACGCACTCGGGCTGTAATGGACCCACTGCCACTGCATTACTCCCCACAACATATTTTTACCTCCCCATATGTTGATGGATAGAGATATTAAAATATATTTCAGAAATAGGGTAAACTTCAGTAAAAGGTCTTCTGCAGTCTATTTTTATAAACCCTCTGTCTACATTATAGGTTCATATTAGGCTAGATAAGGGTATTTTTTTAAATGTTATCGGCGCAGATGTCCGTTTCTAGTTAGAATAGAATATTTTTAAATTTGTATAAACCCCCTGTCTGTATACTAGGTTCAGGTTAGACAAGACCTCCTGTACTGAAGTTTTACCAAATAATATTCTTATGTACGTATGAGTAGCTGCAGCAATCAAATTTTATTTATGGTCGATGTTTTCACCTCTGGTTAAAGTGCCGTTTGCCTTATATGTTGTTTAATAGAAAAATATCGCAAAACTGGCGTAAGTTGTCAAAAATATACGTTATTTACTATTTTGATACAATTATTTTCTATTAATCAATGGTAAAGGTAACCGGCACTTAACCAGAGGTGAAAAAACTGGCCCTTAACCTTAGTAACACATATATAATACTCGTACAAATAGGTTGGTTAATTCCTAGTTGCCGTCATAAAATAAATAAATATATATTTTCCTCATAAAATACAAATAATAAGGAGATTTAAAAAGTACAGATATTTATTTTTATTTTTTTAATCCAACAATTATTTTTGTACTTTATCGACAAATATTTTTTTGTATTGCAAAGCAAATAAGGAATTTTAATATAAAACTCACTGATACAATAATAGATATTATTGTGGATTTAAATCTAAATAATATATTTTATTTTTTGGTAAAGATAAAAATTTGTTTTATAGACAATTCAAATAGAAGCGCTTTTATCTGAATAAATATTTTTTTGCTAATGTAAATATCAAAATTTATACAGTAGTTAATTTATTTTTTGCTACAATTATCTAGCTAAAGTATTCCATTACAAAAGTTATTTATTTTGTTTTCAAATGTTTTATTTTATATATCCAATTTAATACACTGGAATTTAAATTAATGTTTAACTGCCGCTTAACTAGGTATATGGCCATATACAGTCGAATGAGGATGATAAGATGGAATTAAAGTCGAGTAACAGTTCAACTGAATAGCTGAATAACGAATATTTGTTTAAATATTAATCGTAGTGTTGTCTAGACAAAACAGGACAAAGCTTTGCCAAATCCTGTCTCGTCTAGATTGAAAAGTCTTAACTACATATCAAAACTGTTTGTTGTTTTACAAGATAAGACTTTTGCCAGTCTTGTCTTGATATTCTATACAAAATAACCCAAAGTCTAGACATTTTTGATCTAGACGACAACACTAATTAACATAATATTCGGCTTTACCGACCGCAAAATAACTGCATTGTACTTTCATATTTTGTATTAGCGAATATTCGGTACTATAACAAAATATTCGGCCGAATACCGATTAGTGAATATGGCTGAATTAGTCTCTATTAAAGACACTCATACGCACATCTATATTTTCGCTGGATTCGAATCTGCTACTTCTTAATTGCAGCACCAAAGATATTAGCATTTTATTAAATTCAGTATTGTATATTTTGTATATTGTGATGATAATGCTACTATAAGTAGAGACATATTTAGAAACAACTATAGTATATTTTCCCGAAGCACCCTTATTTTGAGACTAATTCCTCATTATTCATCATAATGAAAATCCGAACACTATAATCCAATCCCATCGGAGTCAATGATGCAGGACGTGCAATCACTCGGCGCCATCTGCCGGCAGATTGGCAGGGCAGGGTGTAGGTAAGCAGCAGGCAGCTATCCTGCTAATAATCCCCATGCAAGATGAATTATAGCTCATGCGATGACTCATAGCGGATCTGTTATCGGGGACGTGTGACGGAATAAATGGAGACAGCTTCATGATGCACTGGACCAGTTCCGGAAAGCCGGAGGAATGATGATGGTTATGAAGTAAAAAGCGAGATTTTTTTGAAAATCATAAATATTTTTTACTCATTAATATTTAGTTTATAGATTTACAAGCTGGTCTTATCTAGACATACAATATGTATCATATTTTAAAAACAATTATTAATTTTTATAATATAATAAAAGGCATATATTTATCAACATTTAACGACAAATGAGAGAAAGGTACACAACGATTTTTCGCTTGCAAAAATTTACCTTCATTTTATCCGCTATAAAATTTACGAATAGTTCTTGTGTAGGAAGAGGGAACTGTATATCAAAAAGTAAGAATAATTTTTGTCCCGAGTTGTCTTTATTTCGTAGGAATTATTAGTAAATCTTACCCATTAAATTCATAGCTCGAATTATATATGCTTGATTATTTCACGAATATTAACAATTCAAACATGAAGATGAAGATCCTACTGTGGTTTTATCAATTTTACTGCCATCTTCCTTCAAATGAATCATTCTGATTGGGTGAAAATGACATGAGTGTAATAATCTTAACAAAAAATAGACTGTAGAAGTTAATGGATAAATACAAAATTTTATTTCGACTACTTGTTCTATATTCAAAATGATATGAACTAATGATACATTTATTACAAACTTACATTAAAAATGACAAATGAATAATAATATATATGTAAAGCAAGAGTGATTTTACTTTTTAAGTTGTTCTAATTTAACAGCAATAAAATTCAAGTAAAACTTATTATTAAAGAAGTATTTCATTACTTAAGGATTTGTGTAATAGCTAGTAACATATCCTAGGATACTTTCAAGTATCATAACCGTCGCAGATGCCAATTGAATTCCGAGCTCGGAGAGTGAGGATTTTAAGAGATCTAAGGCCTGGTATGATTCATAACACACGTGGTTTATTCAATAGTTTACCGGTTTAATAAATATAATAAATCTTGTGAATAACCTTTTTGTGATCCAGCCTGTGTCGGTTGATATGATTCGACAATTGTTTTATATTATTTTTACAATTCTGTATGGTAAATATTAATTATCATACTGGTTTTCCAACTTACATGGTATAAAATTATAACTTGTTAATATGCTTACTTTTGTCTATTTAAACAATAGCTTATTATCTCGAAACCGGTAAAATACATTAAAATAAAGTAAATCTGAAATGATGATTAGGAGTTTAATTTAAATATAATTCAAGTCAAAAACAAAGTATTATTTTTTCTAGAATTTAATGAAGCTTTTTATTGTTAGAAGTGCAGGGTACAATATAAAATATAAAAGGCACAATTCCTCCTAGAAAGAAACTATCTAAATTTTTTAAAAGTTTCAAGTGACAAGTACATAAATCCACTGTAAATTTCACAACTTCTGTACTTCCTTAATTTCTTTGTGAGTTATGGTTCTGCACAAATTGTTCCTTTGTAATCATTCTCCTTTTTAACAATTCTTTTTTCTTTCAGGTAAGTCCTACTATCACTCCAGTGCATTATACAAGGATTAATCAAGGTAACAAGAAGCGCAGCTTTGTTATTAATTCAATCCATATTTCCGGCGATGTTTTAAACCCGGGTATAATTGGTCACTTGACGATGGGAGGTTTTTGTCTTGTTTATAATAATTAATTTTATACTTGCTCTCATTATAAGCTGTGAAGAATTAAGATTAATGATATTTTCATTCTATTCTACTTTTTTAAATAGAAAATTAATTGTCTTTAAAAAGAATATTAAATGATGTACAGAAGATGAACGTATTTAGCTTAATATCCGATATTAATTTAAAACTTTTCTACTTTTTTCTCGTTCATATTTTCTGGAATAAATATACATACATATATGCTAATTGTTTTACGTTTATAATTAATTTAGCAGTAACACAAAAATACATTTTTCTAAAAAGTAACCTATATTTTTTTCCATTTTTTCTGATGTTATCCATTTAAAAAATATAACGTAACAACGTTTTTTCCGGGAAAAATGCAATTAAAAATTTATTACTGTCCTTTAACATTAGAAGGCCAACCATAAAGACAGAATACAAAATAAAAGCTTTTCCTTAGTTACAAATTTCGTTTAGTACTACGCAGATATTTAAATGTTTCAAATGTTAGATTACTTGATTCTAAACTTAAATTAGTGAATCTACGACTTAATGTTAATTATTATTGGTCCATAATGTCTTAGAAAAATACTTGTACAATTCGAGTGGAATGAATTTCATCCGTAAGGGATATGAGCATTTGTTGACGAACAAATAATGACAAATGTATGATGTTAGGCTCGTTACAATCTAAATTGTGATCGCTTGTGATTCTAAAATCCCAGGATCGAATTCCTAGTATTTAAAATCTCAGAAACTAATTTGCGAAGTGTTGTTTGAAGCAATATTAGATATCAACATCTGTAATATAGGTCAGTTGGGGTTTCGTGGTTAAGGGATACCCATCTTAAAATGGTCTGATTGTTTTGGTAAACTCCGTGCGCGTTAATTAGAAGATATATTCAATGCAGTCTTAGCGAGCTATCCAAATATTTTGAGAGGATCACTTGCTGGAAGTTGTGAATGGAAATTTGATTAAACTGGTGAGTTGAAATTCTAATCTCATAGGTAGACCGCTGCCAGTAATATTCATAATCCGTAACAAACACTACAAAATGAGAAAATCAAGTTGCTGGATTCATGCTTCATAAATCACCACCTCGGAAATTGAAACGATCCACTCAACATACAAGCAGTCTGGATCAATGAGCAAGGTTTGCCTTTAATGAAAAACAGGTCAGGGATCGAATCTCTCACCTTGAAAACATTTCAATTTATCAAAAATGATGTGATAATGTTTTTCATTTTATTTAAAAATAAGGAAACGCTAAGTTCTGATCAATTGTCTATCACAAAAGTATAGTATTTTACTTATTCTTAGTAGCTATAATATTCCTAGGTCATTGATAATAATGATCATTAATTATATTGGCAGTTATTACCTATAAGCAACGTACTATAGGAAGTGATAAAATTATATTTTTTTTATCAATTTCGAGGGATATTAAGTGAGATATTTTTTGAGAATTCCATAAGCTAAATATGTCAGGATAAATGAGATGGAATAAAACCTCAAGTTTTAAACGAACTATTCTCTTCTAAAATTTTTATTTTTAAAGTGTTCCTCCATCTCATCTTTCGTTGTTTACTAACGCATGGGTTTCATCCTTCAATACTAAATATGTAATTTTAATAGTAAAACAGTAAAATAATTAATGTTTGTTTGATGTCACCAATTGTGTGTACCTCATGACATAACTGACAAGAATCTTAGGATTATTTTCAGAGTAACTGTATTTTGATTGGTTAGTTTCGCACACATGGTCAATAGATGGATTCGATTGGATTTTTTTAGGCTAAAAAAAAATATGACAGCCGAAAGCACATTGCTTGGTAACCTGCTACCTACAAGCAAGGTACTTGAGGAATTTGATCGAGGGAGATTCGATGAGAAATTTATTTGCGATATTTTTTCATTTCTATAACCTAAATATGACCTTTTGAATATGAAACAATTAAGTAATTAATGTTTGACAAATGTCAACAATTGTTATTTACCTAACAACCTCATGACATAAGTAACAAGTGTCCAGAAATATAAGCATACGATTGGATATTTTTTAAAGTAAAACATTTTGAGTGACTACGTTGGAACACGTGATTAGAAATACTGGGATCCGATTCGATTGGATATTTTTTAATCTAAAAAATTTCACTAGAATTGTTTGTTGCTATCCCTATTGATTCAAAATTCAAATTCGGGATGATAGAATCACTAACACCTTTCACAGTAAATTGTGGTTATCTATAAACTAATTTCTTTTGCGTTTCGGAATGAGTGGTGAATTATCTAAACAAATATCGTGAAAAGAACGTGCCAGCCGGCTTGTAAAAATCAAGCGCCATATTTCTCTGAGAGTGCTTACAGTACCGTCATGTAGTGCCGGCGACCAGCAGCTGTGTTGCCAAATGGTGCCCGGAGTTCTCTGGAGCCTGGAGCAGAAAGGTTTCCTTTCCAGGCCCGGACGATTTATAGCTGACGTGTCAAAGTTAAATAATTGGTATTGAAGATAAGCGCAAGAGAGAAAAAGAACACGCTAAGAACACAGCTCCTGAACAAAGCGAATCAGCAAATGAAATATTTTTCGTATGAATGTACTAAAAGCAATAGTGTAACCAGAGATTACCGAATAAGAATTTATGGAGGACATTTATTGCACTAAGAACTATTCCGCAGAACTATCTCATTGGGGTTTTAATTTCGCGAATTTTAATACTTCCCGGAGCCATAAACCGCGGAATTAAAATTTATTGAAAATATGATATATTCAGAAAGTTTCCCACGTAGCACATTTATAACAACAAGATCTTTATTATTTTTTCTGTTTCGGTTTTATATTTATAATGGCATATTCTCGTATACTTATTGATGCTACAGTATATTTTTTATAAGAACAAATACCCCAATATTATCTAATAAAAAAACAAGATCAAATCTTTTCCACATTTTGTTTTTATAAAAGTAGACTATAGAGTACGTTTCATTGTAAATGATTTTTTATGACAACGAAAAAATATCACTGTTACCAACCTAAGTATTCTACCAAAAAAATCTTTTAAACAAAATATACACTGGATATAGAAAGTAATTCATACTCGTGCTGCAATAACTTTTACCTTTTATATATGCACATTCCGCAAATACATTAATGAAAAAAATAATGAAATATTTTACGTACAATATTTATTATTTGTTTATCGTGTAGCCCAAATCAAAAAAGAAATTAAAATTATTACATTGTAAACATAACACCGAAGGCAATATTGCAAATCCTTTTTACTCTGGCATCGTAGTTGTATTTGGTAGAATGTCGTGTAAATCCATTTGTCCATGAGTCCAGCAAGCAATTTACTGTGACAACGAGATCTACATTACATAGATTATTTAGCCACCAATTTTGCTAGTTCATCTAATGTTTCTTTTGGTTCCGCATGTCAAGTGAACTAGCTCCGCATTTATAAAAAATGCTAAATTATTTAGACACATTTTGCAGCACACAATATTTTTGATACAAATTTATTCTTATTAAAATAATAAAGAAATGTTACCGACAACATATCTATCATCTATGTATGAAATAATGAATTGTAGATTTTTATTTATTTGTGCAGTGCTATATTTTTTGTTAGATCTGTGGTAACTTTATTTGTAATGCATTAGTATTTTGTCTTGATGGTATCTTGTGTTGATATTGAAATGAGCAAGCAATCGCGAGAATTGCCTTTTCCATATGTAATTTCTCACTCTTCATCACGCAAGCATTGCATTCTTGATGATGATGTTTTGTGGCCTACATCAAGTTCTTTTGTTTTCCAAACTGTCAGATGTAACTGTTAATTAATAATGAATGTATGAAAAATGACCGCGCGTTTCCTCACAACGAAAAATTAATTTGGTTAATTACATAGCGTTGGTGGATAAGTGGTTCATTAGCTTTATTGGAAACATGATTAGAACAAAACAATATGCGCTAACTGCTACGTACGATATCGATTTCCTATTTATACTCCGCCATAGTTCATACACTCCGGATAATTCTATGACATACGATATTCATTATACAGACACAATAATATGTTTACTCTAATCATATTCAAAAATAATCAGTCCATATTACATGTACATAATACCCATTGTTATAAATTTTATAACTTTTATTTGTATGTGGAATAATTTTTATATGAGAAATGATCCGTAAAAAATTGGTTAAGCGAGCAGTTATTCCGTATTTAAAACCAATTTCAATGTTTTGTATAAAAAAATTCAATCATATAAATGTTTATATCGGATTACAAATTGAATTTAAAATGTTGTATTTTCATGAAAAATAATATCACAAAATT
The DNA here is from genome assembly GCA_035578165.1 of Stenolophus ochropezus. Taxonomy (NCBI): domain Eukaryota; kingdom Metazoa; phylum Arthropoda; class Insecta; order Coleoptera; family Carabidae; genus Stenolophus; species Stenolophus ochropezus. The sequence continues at coordinate 13,854,272 of JAQOWZ010000001.1, read as the reverse complement.
CATACATAAAATGTATTTTATAAATAGCCATTTACATACACAAATATTTTTTGTAAAATATATTGGCTAAATATTTGCAACATGTATTTTTACCCAGAATAATACAAAAAAAAGTCACTTACTGGAGTTGGGCACTAGAATTGTAAAATGTTTTTTTACATGATCTTTCTTTTTTTACCTATTTATAGTGTTTGTTTTCCATGTCAATAAATTGCTTTTACTGGTTACCAGATGTAACAATACGGTAAGTATTCGCTACCGTATTCTAAACATTAGTGCATTTATTTAATGCTATGAAAATTATTTGTTTCGCACAAACACAACCACAAATAACAAGACTGAAAAAATGTAAAATGGAACGAATGTTTGAAAAATACCATAAAAACATGATTTCGTTTTACATGAATCAATTTTGATACACCTCATTTTGGTTAAGTTAAATATTGAGAGTGTAAGCATTACGGACGGTAAGAAATACCGATCTAAGACAATGATTGTCTTCGATCGGTAAAATGTCCTTACCGTTCTTAATACTTAATATACTATTACAACGTTTTTCATACATCACGCTCTGTTGCAGTAATGGGTACTCCTTCCATTATGTTGAAAATTCGTCTACATATATAAAAAAGTCCATAGCATCGAAATATGATCAATAGAAAAGTGATTATTCTCTACTTTTTGCTTTGTACCCCTAAATCTAGAAAAGAAAAAAAATGGATGAAGAATTAATACTTGCCTAATAATTCATTAATTTTAGGGTTAGAAAATAAACAGTATAGTAACACCATATTAGTTTATTTCACAATTATTTTCTATACTTCTGAAAAAGGTCGAAGGAATTTGAATGTGTAACGAAAGAGGACTCTATACAAGATTTTTGGTTATTAACCTTTAAAACCAATTATTATGTTTAATAACACAACTGACTATGAAAAATCTTTTAGAGAAGCAATTATTTCATAAAATCCACTAATAAATCATATTAAATAACTGCTACTCCAACTATTTTTTCTTAAGTACTAACTATCCAGATGAATCAAATAAATTCTGTAATAAAAATTGTAGGTCATAGGTATAGTTTTACAATTTGGAGTTTCTTGTTTCCGACAATTGAATTTGTGGTAAATTCGTGGCTATCCCGCTATGCAGGTCCAGGGGCAATAATTCTTAATTCATTTCTTAGCCGGTTGCGGACCCTGATAAGAGAATCCGGCTCTATCTTTCCATCCACTACATCATTTATCTGATCCGGCCCGGCCGCACTTGGCAAGTGTAGCCGGTGGTTTTGGACCGTTGTTTGCACTAACTGATGCGATCTGTTTGAAGCTGTTACCGTTGTTTGTTATGTTTGCTCAGTGATTAGTGCGACAAGCCCGAGACCCAACACCACCACTGCGGATTTTTCTGAGGAGAAGTTCGTTGCTCTGAAGTAAATAACAGACTGCAAAGCAAATACTGAATTAAACACCGCTGTGGCGACTGCAAGCTGTAATTGAGGAAATTTCAACTAACTTATCATTAGCTAACTGCCAATAAGGAATTTTTGTAGCAGGGTTTACCTACTTAAACACAAACATCGATTTCATGTCAATACATTCAGTTTTTCTTCTTTTTCTTTTCATACCAAGAAATTACTTAAACTTTGCTTTTTTAAAATTATTTCATACTTCCTTACTCAAAGACTGTTTTGAATCCTACAAATATGATCTTTTTTACTTTCTCAAATGCAGATAGGATGAAACTTATTTTTATTTGGTTAATAGTTGGTATTTCAGGGATTTGAACAAATTTTGTAGTTATTAACAGACTTAGGTTTGTTGGGTATGAGTATCATAACTGCCGAAGATGTAAGTTCATGGAACAAGGATTTTCAAAAATGTAATTAATTTTTATTAATAAATATTATTATATATAATTTTCTTATTAATAACGTTTTCGTGATTAAATCTGTATGGAATTGATATGACGCCAAGGTTACATCTATATTGCCTTATGCAATTGCGACAAGTCAATATGGTAGTAATATTACCGGACAGATACTATTATAACTTATTTATCAGCTTACTTTTTTATATGTAAACAAAGATTTAATATCCTGAAACCGGTAAAGAAATTAAATTGATTTTAGATTATTATTACATTTCAGTTTTCAAAACTTGAAAATAAGTTTCAAAATTTTCATATCATATCTTATCTATATCATTAAAATGTAGTAGAAAATTGAAGATATAATTCTTTAAAATTATATATTAAAAACTTTCGTTTTAGTAGTTTTACGTTGGATTCCATATTATCCATTGGGAATGTGAAACAATAAAAATAAATAAGTTATACGTTATTATGAATGAAGAAAGACAGGTGGCTATGCTTTTTAAAAATTGACAACGTCGAAAGATAATATCAAAGCCTTTATTGAATATGTACGATGACTCCTTGCCATAAATAAGTTAAAGTTTATCCGTTAGTCGATCACATAAAGTGAATTCTTGGAAGACATTACAATTCAACATCCCGTCAATACCGTCAGCAATTACTTTAAAGCTGTCACTTATCAAATAAAGCTTGGCAAGCGGTTTAAAATTAGGCAAAATTTTAATTTCACTGGTGTCTATCGTTTCGGTGGAGTGGAGTCTATTATATCGAAAACAAAGTAATGTTGGTAGGGCTTCGTCGTGAAATGCTGCCAATTTTAATTCCACCCTGTCAGCCGAACAGATAATTGCTTTCGTGTCAGCATAGCCCGAGGCCCGGCTTCAATAACGGAGAGCCAATACCGCGATCGAGGAGCCGGACGCGGATAAAAAACCCACTTCTACTTCTACTGTCGAAGGAGGAATGCAAGAGTTGCAATGCAGCTTTTCATTACCATACTCACTTGTAGCGCCAATATTACATTTCATACGGTTTTCACTGACTTATCCACTATTCTGTATCTTTTATTACATCCCGCTATTATAAATTAACGAGCAGCGGTGGCTCACTAGATTATTGCACTCCTCTCATATAACTTAAGGTTTAACAACGCAATAATTAACAATGCTCTATGTATTAAATATGTAATTTTTAATAATAAGTAATTTTACCTTAGGTAAATGAAAAAAAAAATCCTGTGGTTCAATTTCATTTACTCTTTCAACTGCATTTGAGGGGCGCCAAAAATTTTACTCGCACGAGGGCGGCCGAAAGTACAGTATCGGGCCTGGTGAGATCCATTACCATACTCACTTGTAGCGCCAATATTACATTTCATACGGTTTTCAGTGTCTTATCCACTATTGTGTGTCTTTTATTACATCCCGCTATTATAAATTAACAAGCAGCGGTGACTCACTAAGTTATTATACTCCTACTCGAACAAATGGACTGTGAGATCCATTACCATACTCACTTGTAGCGCCAATATTACATTTCATACGGTTTTCACTGACTTATCCACTATTGTGTGTCTTTTATTACATCCCGCTATTATAAATTAACAAGCAGCGTTGGCTCACTAAGTTATTGCACTCCTACTCGAACGAATGGATTGTGAGATCCATTACTATACTCACTTGTAGCGCCATTATTACATTTCATACGGTTTTCACTGACTTATCCACTATTTCTAGATTCATAAAAAAATCCGATGTGTCTTTTATTACATCCCGCTATAATAAATTAACGGGCAGTGGTGAGTCACTAGGTTATTGCGCTCATACTTGTAAGATTGGAATGTAAGATTGCATTGGCTTTTTTTGACAACATACCACTAAAATGCAAGTAACATTGTGTGGAATCAGAAAAAATGACGAAGTATATATTTAATTTCCTTTATTATTATTAAATATTAAAAGTAGATAATTTGTACAACACTATCCAATACTACTTTTTTTTGTATTCATTTCCTTTTATAACTTCACACTCCAGAACCGACCGTTACTCAAAATATATATTAATTTGTACGAATTGTAAACTGTCACTTCCAAGAGGAGGATATTTACCAAAAGTTGATCAACTGGCGTCATTGATGTCAAAAGCTCAAATATGGAGTTTCGATAAAATCTGTTATAACTATGGAAGCTTCTTGACTGAGGAACTTGATTAGAACATGACCCAAGTGAGATCGAAATCGGAGCGACGTTGATTAAATTTTTAATAAATTGACTGCAACTCAATGTTTGTTTTATTATCCTAAAAATCTGTTTTTCCAAATTTGCACTTCAGTTATCTGGACGATCTACACAACACTGAATTATATTTTATTTTGATAATAAATTAAATATAAATAAAAATTGTGACTCATGAAAATCATCGTAAACATGTAAAATATCTAGACTAAAGCATAATTTATAGTTTTTTACAAATATTTTTTTAATTTTATGTCGGAAACGGTTATTAAAATTTTACTGCAATGGCAAAACAAAGGATTTAATTTTGAGATAACATTTATTTGGATGCTTTTCAAATTGTTTATTTATTCATACGAGTGATATTTCATCATGACATTGAATTATTTATTGGATTGCAGTGGGCATGATAAATTACTGCTGTGAAATAAATGGCATTAAAATTTTTAAGAGAAATTTTTATAGATAAATAGTCAAATATAAAATTAATAACCTATAACGTTCAAGCGTCCAAAATATTGACATTCCCGGGTAAATATCGTAAAAAACTAACGACCGAAATTGAAAATACCAAGCGGGCAAATATCGAGCGATGAATTATTGTTATGGAAAAATTCATATTCAGATGCAGACATAAATTAAAATCCATTACGCGATTTTCGAATGGGTATCATCAGCACTGATCCCGCGATTGCACGGAAAAAAGTAAATAAAGCGGCTCTTGGCGTGAATTATGGCCTTGGTCCTCGCGATAGCCTCGGCGGATTTGCAAACAATAATCCCACATTATATTCTTTGCTATTGCACGGCTACTTCACAGTCACTCTATCAAATTGCACTCTGTTCTAATTTTAACTGCATTATCAAACTATTCCATTTTAATTACTAATCCACTTTTAACAACAAAGCTTAAAATTCATTTTCAATTCAAATTCAAACACTGAAATTATACCAGCATTAATTTGATATTTCTTTGGTATACCATTTTTAAGATAAATAAATTAATAAATTTCATGCTTTACAACTTTTTTTTTTGAAATACTTAATTTATGCTACGCACATTTTGGCTCAAATATTATTTAAATCATCTATTTTTGTAAAACACGATTGTTGGAGATCTCATACTGTTGCTTTCAATTATATGTTTCAGGCCCCCAAATTTAAGGAGCCCACATTATTATTTTCTATTGAAGATTTTTTTAATTAATAAAAAATAACGAACACTAAACAAAACAACTGATAACAGAATGTAGTTGGGTGATTCAATTTTACTTTGAAATCAATATAACTTTAATCTCACAAACAAATAATTGTATTAGTAATAATATTAATAATTGTTTACAAAAATGGGTACCTATTAAATTATATGAACAAAGTTCAGAACATGTGCTTTGCTTATTAGAAGCATGATTAAGGGCCGGTTTTTTTTACATCTGGTTATAGTGATATCTGATTACTAATTTATTGGTTTAAAGGGAGAGAAATTGAAAAATAAATATATTGAGGCTGTGAAAGAATCAGTTGATTTTTTTCTTATTTTAGATTCTTTTCGAAACCTTATAGTCATTTGACCATCAATTATATATTCCATTCAAACTGTTAAGAATTTTTTTATGTGTTTTATATTTATCTATCTTATAAAGAGAAATAGGTTACCTACTAAAATGTTTATATGTATGAATAATATATCATGAGCTATATTTCAGAGTACCACGTATCTGTAATATTAATTTTAGTATGTGTGTAAAATGCCATAACTGAAAGAAAATGGCGCCGACTGCCATCTTGGCTTACAGAGCCTTGGGAAGGCATAAATATCCTTAGCGGCTGATAACGTTTTATGGTCACTTGCATTATGCAAAACTACGCGTTTTAATCTACCTGCACTCATTAATGTTGCAGATTAGTTCCAAACTCGCCTAGAATTGGATTAATTAGCATTTTTACTCCCGCGTTAATATCACATTATATTTTATTGCTCGATATATTCACAGATAGCAATGAAGTTCTTACGCTTAATAGCCCTAAGGAGATACCATTCAGAATTTTAATTAAAAATAAGGATGAACTAAGATTTTTCAGGAATCACTTAGCGTTAATACAAACGGAACATCTTTTAAATAATAAACACAAATAAAAAAATAATACAACTTCCTATTAGAAAAATATAAAAACTTATAAAAAAAAATTAAAATTATATTCTAAAAAGCACTTACTATTATAACTACATAGATTAAAAACGCGAAAAATGTTAAATTAACATTAAATCATATAAATATCATACAAATATATTAGCGTTCATATAATAAGAAAAATAAAAGTATTGAATAGATATTTAGATATTTTATTTCAATTCAGTACATTATTTTCGTTGAAATATTAATAATATTTTTACATAAAATTTATTGAATTCAAACATTTTTCTTGAATAAAGATGAATAATTCATTGCATTTATAGAATGTGTAAAACATTTTGAAACAGTGTTATATTTAATTCTAATACTTTATTACTCAGTCAGAACCAGAGCTGGATTCATGTATTTTAGGGCCTGAAGCGGTTATATATGTATTTAACACTTATCTGAACCTAAAAATCTTTCTATTTTTTTCCTCATAAACATACTTTAATATAAAACATAATGAATATGTTCCTATGTTTCGAACTATACGGACTAACTAAGAAAAACATTTCTAGGCACTTTATTATCGTCAGTGATTTTAACTATAGTATTCATACGCATACATTACGCTAATGATATATGTAAACCTATGTTCTTTTCTTTTTGAAACCTGGAACGATGTTTTGCTATTTTCAGGAAGATGAAAGATAGAGAATTATAAATGAAAATCTATTATAAACAGCATATATTTAAATTATATTGTTCTGTTTAATATATAAATAGTATATCGTTTTTATTCGAGTTTAACATGCGGTTTATAAATTTTAAAAAATACAGTGAAATTCGCAAATAATGTTCTTCAAGGGACTTAAAAATACATTTTCATCGTTTTAAACAATAAGCAACTTGTGGTTATAAACGACTCGGTTATAAATTAATTTCACTGAATATGATTAAAAGGTGATATTGAGTCTGAAACACGCTAAATTCATGAATCATGATCTGATATTTTTCTGGCTGGAATAATGATTCGATCTATACACAGAAGTTGTGTTCTGTTGGTAAATAATTTTTATTGCTGGTAGATGTATATGTGGCGTAATTCTCCCATCTTTGTTGTAAAAGTAAAAATCCGTGGCGTGTTTGAGTTGGCAGCATGCAACACCGCAGAAGCTCAAACAGAGGGAGCAGCGAAGGGGTGACACCCCGTTTGATCTGTCCAACTTGGCTTTGAAGTGTCGGTCGAGCTGTTTTCTTTCGCCCGCGGCGATTAGACTTCTTACTCTTATTGCGAATCAGCACAAAGGGTCACGCTGCCCTACCGCCCCCAGCGTGCTACGCCACTGGGATAAATATTACTAGGCGCTTTTAACTTAAATTACATTTTGTATGTCTTGTCGTTTCGTTCTCTTTTGTTGTAATTTCCGCTTAAATATTGCTTTCTGCCATTATGAAAAGTGACTAAATAAATATAACATCATAGGATTTGACTTCTCCACTAGATTACAACTTTTCCATTGTTTTCTTTCGAGAAATAGTTCCATAACTATAATATATGTTCCAACCCTTCCAAAAATCATGATAATTTTATAGGATTAATAAGCACCATAGTGTAATAATATGGAATTCTTTCCTTAATGTTATTTCAGCATTTGAGCCATTTCAAGCCTGAGAGTTCGGACAATTGATTTGTATCCAGTATTCATGATAGTTTAGTTTTAAGTACTTCATAAATTTATTGAGAATTGACATTTTTGAATTCAGAGAAAGTCTTTAAACCAGATTAAAAAATGGTAAACACGAAAGAGGATGAATTGTGCTCATCCGTCTAAGATTTGCCATTTTTGAGATAATGAATTCTGACACAAGTAAAGTTATGAGCTCTGAACGTGGTTGATCATTTTGAATGTTTAACCCGTTTGGTAAACAGTATCGTTTATAGTTTTTTTCATAATGTTAATGTCTAGTAATAAATTTGTAAATTATTAAACGTTAGGTTTGAAAATATTCTGTGTTCATTCCAGTGTTTTTGCATCCTGCATATATGGATATGCGACACTGAGGAAGTTATCGGCTAAAAATTATCGAAAATAAATTTCACAGACGTCATAACACGGGAACGCCAAGTTCCCGGATGAATCTGGGAACCAAGTTGACTCAAAAAATTTGTACAATATTTTTGTAAGAAATGCAACAAATCAATAATTAGTTTTTTTAATCAAATAACAAAATTTAATGAAAAATAAACATTTACAGCCAGATTCACAAAATAGGATTAGCTGAAAATTGGTTTAAATATGTCGAATTTAACTTGAATTTGACATATTTAAACCTGTTTAAGAGCTAATCCTATTTGGTGAATCTGGCTATTATATTTCATTAATTGAATTAAAGTTTTCCGATAGCGGATTAAATGTACTGATATTAATAAAATATCATTAAAAAATATCAGTAGTATCAAAACATCCCACTTGGTGTCATCATCGTCATCAAGGTAATTCATCGCATTATCGTGTCATTCAACTCACTCCTCACCTTTTGATATCCAATTTTATTACTATCTATTTTTTTAAATAAATTTGTTGTTTGCTATTGCTATTTATGGAGCAAAATAAAAGAGGATCTGTGAATTCCAGCAAAATGCTTGTGTTGTGGGAGAGATGGAGAACAAACCTTAGAACAATGGCTCCGCCATACGTCATAGAAACAAGCGCCAGTTGATTACAGCGAGAAGAGCTCGGGGCGAGGGAGGCTGTGCCTCTTCATCCCAAAATTAATACATATAAATTTACATTACGTCTTCATGAGCGCCAAGTTTTTTACGGCCCAGACTTCATACGGAGTTAAGAAGCTTTGTGTACCGCAATACTTCCCTAAATCTTTATTCATGCAAGATTTTAATTAAGCCTACAGCGAAAAATCTTGCACTCCAATTTCCTACGCGCTCTCACAGCGAAATTCATCAAAAACATTTAAATAAATAATCATTTCACCATGTTTTAAGCTTCTTTCGCTCTCATTTTATTTAGTATACTTATTTTTTTATTAATAAACTGAATTTTTGAATAAATAAATAAAACAATAGCATTATTAAAATTTTTGATAAATTCTTGACGTCTTGACATATAGGCCGTATTTAGGACTTTTTAAGTTCTTAACCGAGTCGTTTAATTCTGTTTACTTAGTACATTTGAGTAACTCAGAACAGATCTTAAACTAATCCAACTTACCCAACTATTTTGCTAGGTTAGCTAATTGAACATTTTTTTCTATATTTTTGTAACTGTCAGGGATGATATATTTTGTGGGTAAAATAAAGAAAATTTGCTATTGTTTATCTCGTGTTATTCACTCTTTATCAATGAAAATAACTCATTGTACCTATATTAATATTGTGTCTATTAAATGCAGATGTGGATACAGTGGTGGCTTAAGGTGGAAGCCATTTAGGCACTAGTTTAGGGAACCTGTTTTATTAGAGCGCCCAAAAATTATAAACTAAAGATATAAACATATAAGTAAACAAAGAAAATCAATATCTGTATTATTTAATTTTTGAGCGCTTAAATGTTAGTTTTGTGTAAATAAATTATAATTATGTGCCACCTCACTTACTTCTGATACGCTACCAACTATCTTAGTAACTACGAAACAAATAGATATTTATATAAGTGCAATTTTTACATACCGCATCTAAAGTGCTGAGAAGTAATGATTGTTATGGTTAGGTATTAGGCGCATTACAAACAATTCTGAATTTTTTTGAATTTTGAAATAGAATAGAATAGGTATGAAAGAATTAATACTGAAGTATTTTTAAATTTGTAATAAAATTCAAACATATCTATTATTTTTTGTGTTTTATTTGATAGAATCTTGTTTTGTATCAGAAAAATAAACTGCCTGGATCAGAAAAAATATGTTGATTTTGTAATATTTCTGCACTAAATGTAGTTGATATCTTTTTTGAGTACCATATTTTTGATAAATAAAAACGTAACAATTAAATTTATCGCTTAAAATTTTCACTAACTGTAAAATTTCATTGTTGGTACCAACACGAAAAAGTTATAGAACAGTTTTTTGGAGTTGTATTCAAATATACTAAATAAATACGGCCCTAATTTCTTTATCTAATAAATCAATTACATTAACAAGTGAGCCACTTCCACCCAGTATATAAAATATAAAAAAAATCATTCCCCTTAATATTTATACCCGTACATCCCCAAAATGCTATGTAGGCCTACTGTCAACAACATTTCCCAGCGCATCCCATTTCTGACAGCAAACATTGGCGGCGGGAGATAGCACTTTAGTTCTTGAGACGCGCCGTTGTCTTCCTGCTGCAGAGGGTGCAGCAGCCACAGTTGATGGGGAGTGTTACCAGATGTAACTAGGGGAGAACTAATGTCGCGGGGAAACTTTAAATTGCATAGCATCTATAACATTTTTTCCAGAGGTAATAATCTACCGTTCAACGGTTTCTAAGAACAACGGGGGAAGAAAGACTTCACTTAGCTTTACTCTGATTCTTAATATTTGATTTCACAAAATTAGAATTTAAATTAGTAATAAGGGATACTAAAAACTTACACCGGATAAAATTTTATTTGTAAGGGTAGATGTTTTAATGCCAAATTTGCTCTGTATATTTATGACAATATTATTTTTGCATCACAGTGATTCTGTGATATTAAAAACTTAAAAACGTTGCAACTGTTTCAAAATCAAAATTTACTTGCGTCTTATTCGTATTAATGACTGTTATGAGCCAAATTATGACTGGCTGTCAAGGAAAATCACATAAGCATTTTTATTCACTAAGCTTTATATATTTAAGGGTTAAAAATTTGTGATTTTTTACGTTATTGAGCAACGTGTAAATGAAAACACGAAGTCTGGTCCTACGAGAATAGTGTAACAAACATTTGCAACAAATTCAGAAATTATTGGATTAGAACACCCAACAGACATTTCAAACATGTAATAATTAAAATAGTTGAAATATTAGTAGCAAATAAACAACTAGCATTAAATTGGAAAACTTTTAACTCAACTACGAACTACAGTCGATTGAAACATATTTTCCACGAACAAATGAATTTTACGTTAACTTGTTTTTGTCGAACTTTTTGATTATTTAAAAACGAACAGAATTTTTAATTAGATGCTACTTTATTTTTTTGGAAATTTAATTTAAAACTTTCAATAGATAATTATTATATGGCCAAAGGGTTTCCAATTTAATTAAAAAGAGAAATTTAAATATAAAGTAAACAAAATACTTTGTTTCTCTTCATTAACAAACTTCGATAATTTTATCTTGACATTTAATTATATTCTTCGGATAGAAATATCAAATTTACTTTGCATATAAAATATTAATTCTAGTTGACGATGTAAAATTTTATCATACACTCGCGTATGAAATATTAAAAGCTATTTTAGCTTTTTTACTAGGTTCTTGAATTTTTCAAGCTGCTCTCTCCCATGTTCAGCATTCATGTTTACCGATACATAATTTATTGACTAGGTTAAACATTTCATATTAAAAAGATGTGTCGTAAATATCGCATAATTTTATCGTCAGCCACAAAATACTTTCATGAAGTTCTAGTTTTTCAATTTTGTCGTAAATTTACATTTCGATGATACTTTGTATCCAGTCTTCAATAAAGTATTATTTATACAGAAAGATTTTATTCTGTACTTATTAAATCTACTATATATTTTATTACTTCCAAAATATCAAAATTTTATTGGAGCAAATATATTAATTTAAAATTGTTTTTGGGAGATATTTCCCGTCTAGACTGTAATTTTGATTTTTTGAGGATAATTTTACGTTGGAATGACTTGAAAATCATAAGAAAGTTGGTGTTGGTAAAACAATGGAATCCAGTGTTGACTGCAGATCCGGCTACGTCTTGTAATTGAAATTGAAGACAAACAAGGAAAATAGTAAGATAAACACAAGAAGAGCGATGCCTCTTCAAAGCTTCGCATAAATTGGAAACCGAAGGAAGAAGTGCAGTATTTCACGCAGGACGACCGGATATATTGACGGGAAAATACACCAAGGTGAATAAGAAATTTCATCAGTTATCCGACAAGCAGATTTATTCACAACATAGAATCGCGATCTGCTTTCATTTATTTCGACATTTACAAAAATTTAATTAAAATCCCTATGCATTTATTATTTGTGCAAATCTGGCATATCTAAATTAATTAATTAGACAGTGCTCTTAAAATTTACAAAAAAAAAAAGAAAAAATATATCATCTGCCTCACCTCAATACCTTTTAACAACGAAGAATTACCCCAACAACTACAAGCAAATACTTGCTTATACATATTTTTTGTTACAAAAGCGCATCAAAATAAACCAGTGTCCGTATTATTGAAATGTTCATATATTAATAAATTTAATGTAACTATTTATTCAATGATGGAATAAAATAAGATTAGGTCAGGTTAGGCTAGGTTAGATTAGATAACTTTAGGTTTGGTTAGTTTAGGTTAAGTTAGGTTAGTTTAGATTACTTTACGTTTGGTGAGGTTATGTTTGATTCGATTAGATTAGGTTTGATTAGATTATGTTAAGTCAGGTTATGTTATGTGAGATTAGTTTATATTGGGTTAGGTTAGATTCGGGACGAAAAAGGAAGACTTGGAGGCTTATCTCTGCGAGTATCTCGATTTTAAAAGTACTATCCGCGAACAGAACGAATTCGCTCGTATTTTGATATAATCAGATGCACACATACGCAAACACACTAAATTCCTAAATTTTACTAGTGCGTTTTTCCTGTTTTTTCTGGTGCGCTTATGGAATGTTTAAAAATCTGAACGGTGCGCTTTTGTCATGCAGATTGTTCACATGGGAGATAAATACAACAATCAAAAGAAGACAGACAGTTTTAAAAATTAAAAACTCTATTGGCTTGTTGAAAGCATATCAAAATTACTAGCACGTTGTAAAATAAACTCACAATTATTTCCATATTTTAAAATTTGAACATAATAAATAATTAATACCAATTCACTCCACCCTTGTGGGAACGAAAATTATTTGCATAATCCAGTTAATAATTTAGCAGAAATACGAGTAAGAGCAATGAAAAATTCATTATATTATTTCTGATTCCTTAATGGATTGTTTATGATTTTGTATTATACACCGACTATATTTAAGTATATCGATGTCAGCGGTTATATTCTTTGTCTTTCCAATTTCTTGTAGGACTTTTTGTCGTAAAAATGTTAAGTGTAAAAGCACGTCGTTGAGACAAAACCGTTGCAAGAAGCAGGGCTGATGGTCCGGGCACCTGCACTTGAAAAGTCAGCGACCACGAAGATTAGATTGCGAGCGAGATTGAAGAGGATCGGAGGCCAAGTCGCGTGCTCGCAGCCACGCACAAATTGAGTTATGTCTCGGGATGAAACGGTGAAAGCACAAAAAGCCAGGTAAATGAACACGCCAGCCCGGAATGTTTATCCCGCGTATTCCGCTCTGAAGGTCCGACGCTTACACACGCATTTGCCACTCGCGTCGCCTCAAATGCTTCATAAACGACCAGGTGGGGAAGAATCACTCCGCAAACATCTACAAGGAAACATAACATACATTTAAATTACCACATATCCGATATTCATAATGGTGATGACTCATTGACAAAAATCAAAACAAAAAACAAGTTCTCAGTAATTAATAGTTTTCTGGAAATATGATAGATAGATAGAAAGAGAATTGGCACTTATTGGAATATAAACACAGTAAAATTAATGTAGCTCACTTGATTCATACTTCATTTTTTAACGATACACATTACAAGAAATATTTAGTCGATTGAGTAGGTACCTTCATTATGCACATTTCATTTTATTTCTTGTCTCTTCTCTCTTCCCGAGTTGTTTGACCAATGCTGTTCCTACGCCTAACTCATCTACAAAGTAATATGTACTGATGGTTTGTCTTGAAAGGTATTTGAAACTATGTAAGAGATAAATTAAGGATTCCCCCTTTTCTATGCTGTCTACATCTACGATCTTCTTCTACAATTCAATATTTATTCTCGTTTTCTTGATTGCCACATTTAAGTTTGAGTAATAACTTTTTATTTCTTTTATTTTGATATATTTTTTTGTTACCTGATTCATTTTTTTTTTCTTGTCTTGTTTATATATTTTCATAATAAAACTCAAGTAATGTACTTGATTATTTCATTATTTATAGTTCATCGTTATAGACAGTTGTCGGATAATATCCAAAACCAACAAAAACTGTGAAATAACAAATTAAATTTCTTGTAAGGCCAATGGTTGTTCAATTGGTTATTGCATTTTAACTCAATTTGATTATTACCAAATAAAAATATTTGACCCTGTTCCATTTTGGGATGTTGTGCTAGCAATGATCAACTCATCAAATAAAAATAATCGAGTTTGGCAACTTTGAAAGCGATCCTGTGCTTGGATTTTTAAACTAACTCTTCCATAATCCGTCTTTACACTATCAAAGCTTCCGGCGATGTTTACCTTGAGAAAAAATTCTCCGTGCGATTGTGTGCTGATCCCAGGTGTGTGCACAGCGTAACGTCGTGACGCCCGCGTAACCAGAACATCAATAGCGAGCAGAGTGACGCCAAACACGCCGGCTGGAATTCTTCTAAGCAAATCATCCTATACGAGATCCCGCCCGGTCACATTCCTTTGTCATTCCAACGGGAGGTGTAATCTGATTGAGGAAAATGGGAACGGGAATGGGAATGGATGGCGGAAGGGAGGTGCAAACGGATGAAATTATACTTTCCCAGTCCAAGGCATTTACTGCCTTCATCATTATTAGCAGCAGGGGTGTTGGATGAGTGATGTGATCAGAAAATTTGTTTTTTTAATTAATAATAATTTATATGTTCTTCAAACCCACCGATATTATAAGGTGGCAGATAAGGTATAAATGGATGAAAAGAAAGAAAACTACTGGAATTCAGTCAATGGATATTGTGAGAGTCTTGTTATTATTTCATCCATATTAATATATAATATAGCAACGAATTGAAGATAAGTAAAAATTGTCACCCTGACTCCATTAAAATATCACCAAAATATACTCAAATGTATTAAAAAGGTGTAATAGTTTTTAGCTGCAAGGAACTGGCGCTAAAGCCATATTTTCGTACATATTTTGATCAACCATTAATAGAAGGTACCTCCTTTGCGTATTTTATCAAAAGGTAATTCCTAATTCATATGGGGAGAATATATTAGTTCGAAATTAAAATTTAAGAAATATGAAAATGCAAGAAACTCTTTGTTTTTTGAATCAGTGCCGTTTTGAACTTCGTTGATTTGAGTAGGTATAACTACTATAACCCTGAACTGTACATGACCACTGTTAGGCGAGACAAGAGTCTACACCGGTTGCAGTATGTAATGTTTAATATGTTAAAACGATATATACGTTGCCGTCTCCTTTAACTTATTTGTTAGATTAGGTGCGCGAGAATGACTGACAGGTCCATTTATATTTGATAATAACAGAATCTAACGACTTATGTTGCTAGTTAGTAACTCATACTTACGCCAACGTTAGTTGTAAAAATAGATATAAAATATGGGAATGATCTAAAAATTAAATTTTCAATATAACAGAAGATATTTATTAAACAAAGGGTTCAGGAAGTGGAATATTAAAAGCAGCCTCTTCCAAATGGTTCTGTATAAATCCGTTTAAATTTCCAGCATTAGAAATAATGATATTACCAATGTCGAAAGTTAATCTGATTTAATAAATCATTCCAATTCCTTGTTATTTCCAGAATCGTAATTTAATGCAGTAAGTAGATTATCATCAAACTGCAAATATCATATTACGTTATGAATAATGTAAGAATATATATTCAAGCGGAATCCATACATTTATCAAAGAGCATCCTCGTGAGATAGTTTTTAATATAGCAAAGCGTATGGGAGGGAAAATATTTTCGTTTCAGGTTGGTGGAGTAGTGAAAACATGTGATAAAGTTCTATTTGAAAAGTAGCTATGCAAAGTTTGTATGGAGTTGGGAGTTCCATGTGTCTGTCTCCATATGTTAGATGCACGGAGACATACTTTAGAACTTAAATACTGCTGGGTTCAAAACGCACACTTGTTGAAAGATATTTTCTTCGCTTTTTATATCAGTTTACTTCTACAGAAAACATATTCTACCATATATTTACTAATTTTAGAAGGAAATTTTGTCTTTGTAAGTGCCCACCTTTTTCACGTATATAAGATTAGTGATTGAAGATTGATTTGTGTGTATGGCAATGTATAGCAGAATGAAATCAGGGTAATAGTAATCCCAGTAGGTGTGTAATTGAGACTGTCTGCTATCTAACTGCGCATATATTTACTGGCGTCAAGGACGAGCCTGCCTAGTGCATGCAGCACTACTGATATGCATATGATCCATGAGACATGACATAGTCAACTGTGATAATTAGTTAATTGCTGTTGCATTTGCCAGCTAAGATATCACAAATATTATCTTTACATTACGGATGTTGATGGCCTAAATGGAAAGACAATATGTAACCAGTTATAGATAACGAAGTTGCACGGATTATAGCACTATCAAAAATACTAAAACTTTAGAATTTATGCTTCAAATAATTTGATATCACTAACATTGGTACACACATTTTATCATGAATGCTGCTTTTAAAATGAGATAGAATCTACATTGAAAAAGTTAAAATCAAATATTTTTTTAATTATTATAATCTACTTTTTCCATTATAATAATATATTATTTCCTTTTATTCATCATATAACAGGAATATGTACTTTAAATTTAATTAGTGGTACGAGTAGAACTACTCAAGAGAAACAATATTCATTAGTAACTTTTATCCGAAATGTCTTTTTTCATATACATATAACCCATTATAGAATAACGAGCCTTTTAGATTATTAGATATTTAAATAATTATTTGATCCAGTAGCGAAAACAATGATGTAATTTTTTTTGCCAAATTTTAAGTAGGTATCATTCCCAGCTATTGTTCTAATTCTAGCTTTATTTTTTAGTTGTAGGAGTATGTAAACTCCATACTTTTTAAAATTAAAACTTGATTAGGTTTTAACCTGTTAGCTATCACAAAACCAATATCAAGTTTACGTCTCCGAAAATGTAAAGAAAATTGGTATTGCATATTATAAATAAATATTAATAATATCCAAAGCCGAATTTAAAATGGATTGAGCTGTTTTGTATATAGAAACTGTGAAAAGAAAAACAAACAGAATAAAAATAAACAAAGACCACGATCACTTACAAATTAACATCGTGTTCAAAAGGGATATTTTAATACCCACATTCAAGAAATGAAATAAAATAAAAACGAAAAATTAAAACATAGCAAGAAACACCAAATCTGTACTGCAATTAAATCAAAACTAAAACTTAAAATTAAGACAGTATCTGGGAATGAGGCTAAAGTTTTCAAGGTTTTTAAATTTAATTTTCATAATACCAAATAAACAGATTAATAATTATTATGAAAGTTATAATAAGTAAAAATTCCTGCTTTTGCGAATAGCGAGTAAATATATATTGGGCTTGCGTAGGATCAATCAATTTTGAAACGTGACACTTTATAGGTAAAAGTTTATAATAAAACTTTAAAGAATTTTAACATGAATTCTAGGTTACACGAAAAAGTTACTAATATATTTCGTCGAGATATATTACTAGTTCTATTTAATGAACTTATTTCTGGGACAGTCTGTATAATAAGAATACAAATTAAAGGGCCGTTTTTTTACTATTAGGTTTAATAGAAAAGGATCACATCCACATAGTTTATAACCAATTTCCTAATAGGGTGGTTGGAAGAAATTTGAATTCGGAAATCTATATTATATATGGATACATTTATCTATTTAAACATTATTTGTGAAAACAAAATGGTAATAATCTCTATAAATTAAAAGTTATTAATGAATGAAAAATGTGTAAATTTTCAAATAAATCACGTGACTTAAAGTGTCCCCCACTATTTGCTGATGTCATTGGTCATGGTGTCGCAGTGCACCAACAATTGAACAGCTTCACTGGTTGGCGAACATGCGCAGTTTAAGAACCATGACCAATGACGTCATAGGAGTGGGGGGTAGATATAAGCAAGAAATTTTGGCGCGATTATTTTTTCTCTAATTTTTCGAAAACTATAACGAAAAAATTTTTTTTTCTTTATTTCCTGTGTTTAAATTACAAACTCTTTCTAATAAAATAATTTTTTAAAAATGTGCAACCACCCTATTGTATATCTATTTAAACAGCGATTTACTTTTAGGATTAGAAGCTTTTGTGATATCTGATCCAACCGAAACTATGAATAAGTAGTTATGAAGGTAATAGAATATCTTGCAGTGTATTCCGTTCGTAGCCAGTGGCCAGAGTCTGAAATATTTACAAATAATTATCCCGGAGCTATCTCCTGCAGCAGGAGCGTGCTCGGTCGACTGCTCCTGCGATTACTGCAGCCTGCGTAGTCCTGGCTTGTAATGCAGAATAGTGGAGATAACGCGTATATATAATTTCCCTGTTTATCTACGGCCACTTATTATACTCCGCCTGCATGTAATTTAATACGACTAAACAACTTGGAGCGAGAGTTTATAGTTGCTAGCTATATTAAATTAATGGAGATTTGTACGTCTTCCTTTTAATTGGTTGCCTGCAATTACTTGATTTTGCACTGCTTTTAAATTTATTACCCTTAACGTCACCTGCAACTAAATTCATTTGCATTACTTATTATTGGTAATTTTAGATGAGCAACAGATATCGGCACTTTTCTACTATTCTATAAGTATATTTTGGCAATGGAGATTTACACCATTTTTTTTATAATTTCATTTAACAGTAGGAAGGAAACTAAGATTATTGGTGAAAATCGGATGAAATTGTTTATATTAATAATCGCGTTATAGACCTCAAAATTTGAAATAATCAAGGTGATGTCATGAATATGTTTTTCTATGACAAACTGTTTTCTTCGTGGACCAAAATGTTTTTAATCCTACATGCCATTTCTAAATTATATTTATAAAATTAAATTAATTCTATGTAAGTCTCTTATTTAAAATTTCACATGTATTTAAATGTTTAAATTTAAAAATGAAATTTATATTCAAATAAAAATTGTTTGAGAATAATAGTGGCGTTAGTGATACAAATAACAGATAAACATGTAATTCATGCATTAATCTCAAGAATAATAAAAATTAATTTATAAGACACAACTACTACTGATAACATTTTAAAAGTGCACAATTGAAGTTTACTGTGAATTAAATCCACGCCATTTACGTTCTTCAAGATCATTTGTCATTATTTTATTTCTTTATTAATATTCATTATTATGCATATTCTTTCTATATTTTCAACTAATATCTCTCAGTTGGATTGAGCTGGAATACCCTATTCTAAAAAAAAATCTTTAGTTATCTCTAAAATAAGAATGGTGTTTGTGGTGCACAGCCTACGCCAACTACAATGCCCAGAAACATTTTTATAGTATAAATAAATTATTTGTGATATCTGTGATAAAACAGATCTGGCTTCCTATAACTGTGGCAATGGTATTAACTTTTTTAATTTAATTTTTATTTTAGTAATTGAAATAACGGTAATGAAATGTTATGACCGCAGGGAAATTTTTGATTTTCCCCACACATGTGAAGTATGTTGCACATTTGAATTAATTAGATTAAAATGGATAAATATACCACCAAATGATTAGCCGTGTATTATAAATACTAATGCTGAAAACGCACGGAAAATGTATTCATAATCGTAATTTAATCAAATTAAAATCATTTTTACATTAGCATATTGTTTAGTTTGTATTACTCGTTTTCAATTTATATTCATATATTATTTAATTAGATCATTAACGGGATACATACACATGTTTCATGAATAATAACTTTTGACAATTATTCATCCGTTGTTCAATTATTCTCTATATTTAAAATTAATATTATTTACTAATCGAATTAAACTATTCATCAGTATGTATCTTTCAATCAGATGTCAACATCAAATTTCAATACCTATCTACAGTTTATATTCACAGTCTATTGAAACAAAATTTTGTTTTCCCTTTGAAAAAGCTGTAACAAAAAATTCTATTTATCTATAAAATTACACCATAGTCGTGTATGAGGAAATGAAATTCTTGCTCGTTGGTTACTAAAATTATTTTAATTAGTTATTATTTATTTTTAGAAAATGTGGAATTTTGTCTATTTTATTTTTATAACAACTGAACAAAACAAATAGGTATAAGAAAAAGAATTTTAAACAGAAACAACTAATTCTTGTCAATTAACTTAGATTTGATCTGAAATATAATTTTTCTACGATCTCTAACATATTTGCTTGTTGTATGTTTTTCATTGTTACTGATGTATAGTATTTTGTTAACCCATTTTCATTTTCCACGGTAACCACCGGTAACGTTAAGGAATAAATTCATATGTCACAGTTCTGTTAAATATCGTATTATTTAATTTTTGTTTTGTAGCTAGTTGGTAGGAAGTAGTGAAATGAAGACACCTTTGTTTTGAAAATATATATGAATTAGGAAATAATATCGTGGTCATAGAAAAATATAGTGTACAACTCGTTTGTAATGTCCATTTCATACAAACTGTACTATTATCAATCTGAATTTCAATTCAACTGAGTCTTTCTGAAATCTGGAATGTAATAATAAATACGGAAAAGTATAGTGCCTCTAATTTCGTGTTAAAACAAATTTTGTTGGTGACTTTACTGAATCAAGCTAGTGAAATATGAGTCCAAATTTTAATTTTTATATAAGATATTAGACAAAAAAATGTCGCATTTTTTAAAAATTGATTAATTATAAATTACGAAATAATAAATACTGAAAATTTGAAAAAGGGATATTGAAACGCCAGCGTGGTATTAGGATCGTGAGAGAAGAAAGATAGAAAGAGACAGTCAGTCAGACAGTAAAATATGTAATTTCTTCATCGTGGGTAAGATATTAGTAATGAAACGAGTAGATTTGTAATCACAGTAGTGTTTGATTTGTTCGCAGCAGCAGTAACACCGTAATGCAATATGAACGATTTGTATGTGTAATGTTTGATGTGTGATCGATTGTAGAGCCATTGAAGGGGGAGTATTGTTGTGTTCTTTGTTCAGGCGCCGCAAGCCGGGCTGTAACTGAAACCAAGAGCGATACAGCTCCTGCAATGAAATTTAGTGTGCGAGTGCGGCTTGTTACGTCTTTATTTGATTGTCGAACTAATGCATGTAATGCTGCATTGAGTTCCATGCCGTCTAACTTAATGTGATGAATCACTTCAACAGAATACAATTTGATCAACGCTAGCTCAGAATTGTTGCGTTTATGGTGAGTGGAATGTGTACCTATCTCTTACCATTCGCTCGAACAAGAATTACTACTGTTTTACTTACACTTAAGTTTTTACTGAGCCTTATAAATTTAATATTATTCTACCAACATACTGTATTATCCTATGGTATAATATTCGTAAATAGAAAGGGGTCTGAAATATTTGAGGTACTTAATTCACGAGATATACTGGTACGTTAATAGATTTCATCTTCTGCAAATGATCCTTATAGTGGATTCAGAATTACTCGGAAGCAGCGGTATCTTTATTTTCTTTATAGTTACCTATACTTGGATATTTTTTTCTTCTTTTTCTTATAACTATGTTCAAGTACAAAGTTGTGAAATTTTCATATAGTGTTCTCATGTTCTTGAAAAACCACTGAACCCTTATACCCGACAAGAAGTAACAGATTCGAACAATGAATTACATAAGAAGGTATATCTGTGTTCACAAAGAATTTTTAAGGTGCAGATTTTTTTATTAAATATAAAAGAAATCGCGAAGATTGAATTGATTTGAAATTTAGTATATTTTTGTAAAAAAAAAAATAGAATCGAATGGTGAGTTGTACATCCGCTAATTTGGACCAAAAAGTACAGCCAAATTTGAAGAGAGAATATTTCAAGAACGAAAAGAAATTCGTGGTTTAAAAAAATGGAATTTATCTAAATTCATCTATAACTCACGGTTAAAATTACGTAAATTTTCAATTTTCAAATTTACTTAGTATTTATGGTAAACTAATGCTGACTCCAATTTTTCAAACAGAGTTATAGGTCCGTCTTCCGAACTTACTTTTATAATAAAATCGGTTTTAGGAACGTTGATTTTATATTATAATCAAAACCAAACGTCACTTTAAAAAAAAACATTCATAAAAATAAGCTCGGAATACGGGCCATTGTTATCTCATGCAATTTTTGAAATTGATTAATTATTCCTACCGTCAAAAATATTACTACTTTCTGAATTGTATGTACCTATGCGTACAGTATATTGTTTAATTGTTTATAACAATTTAACTAACTGACTGGGGAAGCATATTTTCCTTGAAGATCATTGTAACATGCATCTGTAATTTGTTAGCGCAAAGCTACAATCCAAATCCCGAATCTCAAATCATTTCTAATTTTTCCCTACGAGTCACCAACATCTCCTCTTCCGATGGCTTTCCCGCGCGAAGTCCTGGATCTTAAGTGGAAGAGTAAGAGGAGTTATCAGCAACCTCAACATCTCCATTCGCAGCACATGGCACATGGTAACGCGACTGTAGATAATAAACATTGGGTGTAATGCGAAGCCTAACGCGGCCACTCACATGAACGCTAGATTAAGGCCTCATCATCGCCACAAGGTGTAATCAACCGACATTCCGCACTCTACACCTCACTAACCCTCCGACGGAGGACAAGGAACTCTCCTCAAGAACAGTAGATTATTATGAAATAATCTACTAACGAAAAATATTGCCCTTGTCTTCATCTTTACAAGAATCTGAATTACGTATTTTACATTAATTTATATTACCTAATATAATCATCGAAATTGTAGCATTATTTTTTTTTATATTATATTCGACCGAAATCATTGATTTGACAGTCAATATCAATAAAACTGTATTTATCAATGTCTACAAAATTTTGAAAAAAAATCTGTTTCATTTTTAATACTAGATTTTATTTTACTAATAAGGATTCCATGATACAAAATTGTAAGAGAAATTTAAAGAAAAAGCAATGTATTTTATAAAAAGGACTACTAAAACTTAAAACCTTGCGTACTGTCATCGTGAAAAAAGATTTACAAGTAGGTATTCCTATTTTTCTCTCGCTATGTATAATACATTATTATATTATATAAATATTAGTTGTATATTTTCTAACACAGCTGTTAAATTTCCCAAATTGCTTTGCATATGTGTATTGCTAGTCTATGCAGTTTTAAGGCATTCAGAGAAAAATATTTTTTAGGCGGCCACTACAGAAAATTATTCATTTCTATTTAATACACCATCTGTCAAAAGGAACAATTGCCCACGACTTACGCGTAGGTGACGGAAATAAATATTCTCGTCTTGACCAAAATCAATCATATTTAAGCAAAATTATTGCCATTCCGTTCAAAGCCAATTAACAAACCATAAGTGGATATTCTCTCGTCTCATTATTGTTGCTATGGTTACCACTATTGATTGTTTGATAATAAACCGATTGTTTGTGTGATAATTATTAAAATATGTGTTAAATACATTAGTTTTTCATGTGGTCTTCTAAAAAATATAGTGTGCAACTCGTCAATAGAAGCTCATATCCATGCTCATATAAAATTGTGTCCCTTGCCTACGTCTCGTGCCGCGAAAATTATACTTGTATGGATATTAATGCTTTTCTGTACTCGATACACAATGTACTGCTTTCTACAACTGTCAAATAAGCATGACATTTCTTCAATGTTTTCGATAAGCAATATATGTCTTTTATAAGCAACACTCATGTTTCCCCAGTGCGAAATAGCATTGCCGCTGTATCATATTTGAAGTTCTCAGCTATGTTTCGAGCTTCAATCTTCCTTCTTGCGTAGACAATATAACGTTTTGCACCCTTGGTAAATAAATAACTATTATATAACTGATATTATAAAATTTTATTTCTAATTTGGTTTTTTGTAATCGTAAATATGTATTCTAGCTAATCATTTAATTTAAAAAAAAACAGTAGTTTGCAGAATATACGAATATTAAAGAAATTATTAGAGTCTTACAGAAGTATATTTGTAGTATGTATATAAAATATATGAACGTATATAATTTTTTTTATGGTAATGAGGAAATTTCCGTCCTTTGCGGTTTAATAAGCAGCGAGTAAACTCGTCCTTCCTAATGTCCTTTGGTTCGGTTTAGACTCTAGTGCTTAACTCTCCCTAACAAGTGATAACCTGCTAACGTCTTGCAAGTTGTTCCGGCTTCACCGCTAGGGTGAAGTCCTTGTAGTTCGTTTGTGAAATGTCCTGGAAATTGGGTGCTTGAGGCCTACAAGCAAAAAGGATCTCATGGCGAATTGATTACTTTATAAATAATAACAAAACATCAATAACGCATTACAATGTTTTATCAAGTGCAATTTATAAATTATTAACCATTACAATAAATTTGCAAACTAATTTGCATGAACCACAAATATAAAATTTCATTTTCCATTATTTCAGACAATTTAAATGAACGGCGTTTTATAAAAATAATAATGATATTTGTTTTTGATAATGGATGATTTTATATATGAAATGTCATATAATCGGAAATATTTGGTATTCTGTTGGGATGTTGAATATTTAACCTGTGTGATATATTGAGTCGGGAATGAAATTTGAACATATAGTAGACCTGGATAGCTAACCGCAAACCAAAATAGTCTGCAACATGAAATACAACCACTGGCATTCCTCGGTCAATTTAACCTAACTTCACTTCGAATTTCAACAGCGCGAATCGCGGTTTCTCAATGACACTGTAAAAGGACTCTAAAAGAACACAACAAGGAAAGAAATCCATGTTCTGTAGGTTATCTTTTGTTCGTATGAAATATACGTGCAGCAGACTTTAAACTTTTATTCTCTCAGTATTAATTAGGGGTGGGCGATATTGAGAAAAATATCGAAAATATCGATATTACAAAAAATATCGATATATTCGATATATCGAAGATTGAATATATCGAATATATCGATTAATTGGATTATCGATATATCGAATTATCGGTATATCGAAATTTCGAATTATCGACATATCGAATAACTGGCATATCGAATTATCTATATATCGAATTATCGATATAGGTATCTATAGATATTGATATATCGAGTTTTCGATACCTACATTGGATTGTCGATATATCGAATTACTCTTTCGACCGTGATGTAGATGACGTTTGGAACGAATGATAACCAAAAATCACAATATCTGCTGTTTCTAGCATAGCGCATATATTGGGTACGTCGGTTATTAGGTCGCTCAAAGCACCATCTTCTTCGCAGTCAAAATAGACTATAATAGATACCTATTATATTTCCTTACGTATTTTGTTAGTTGGTCAAAATATTGTAGATCATAGCTCGTAATTTAAAGTTGTAGCTTGTTAAGAAAGATCAAGGTATAATAGAGGAATTATTTGAGAAAGAAGATATAGATGAAAACCAGTTTTCCGCCATTTTCTCATAAACTATGGGAAATTTTATGATAACAAGGACACCGTTAAATCGCCCCTCACAATAAATTCCATTTAACCGAAGTCGTAGCTCTAATAGTTTCCGAGATCCTAATGGTGGCCGATGAAATCTGGATAGACTGTATAATTATTCAATACCTATATCGTATTTATCGAATATAAGATATATCGAAGTATCGAATTATCGAATATACGATATATCTAATTATCGAGTATGCGATATATCGAATTATCGAATATGCGATATATCGAATTATCGATATTGTCGCATTATCGATATATTGATATATCGAATTATCGATATATCGATATTTATTTATTTTAAATATCGTTATTCGATATATCGACTATTCGATAAAGTAATCGATATATCAAAAAGAATTCCCAGCCCTAGTATTAATATTATAATTTTTTAATTAGTTATTTTAAGTCCAAAACAATAAATACATGCTTAACGCGCACTTCGATCTGCGCGGAGTTTGATATCTGAGGTATACGATAATATCGCCTGTGCTTGAGTGATAAGGCAAAAAAAATGCCAAAAAAATTCAAATATTGGCGCTTAACAGCGAAAGAGATCACAAAGAAAGCAGAAGAAACGGAAGTCCCAGAAATAAATTTCTTCTAGGATTTCTAATAAAATATTAAAATATTTTATTAGAAATCATGTTGATTCTGCGGGATTCAAACTAGGAACACCTGAACCTTAATAACTAGCCCAATGGTAAAATAAATAAATTATTTATAATGAGATTTGAAAATTATTATTTTTTTATGATCTAATAAAAATAATTATAGGAAAATGAAAAAACGGTACTGGGATGCAAACCAATTTATTTAAAAATTTAAGTCGGATCCGAATCCGGTCAAAGTAAATTAAAATTTTTAAATAAATTTCACTGAATGCCAGAACCGTTTTTTTTTCTACAAGTTCCTTGTTCAAAAAGCTTCCCTTAAATAAATATTTGTCAATAAAAATTATTATTGATGTAAAATTTATGTTAAGCGACTGGAGATTGAATATTTAAGCAAGATGCATCTAGTCAATCCTTGCAAGAATAAAAATTTGTTAACAGTCGTCAATTAGGTATCTTCAAATTTTATTATCGTTAAAATTTAAAATTATTCATATATGACGGGTTTTATTTATTTAATGTATGTTAAATATATAATATGACAATATTTGTAAATAGTCTAAGTATATGTACATATAAGAATACAAAATTGTTACAATACTTATTTTCACAGTTTGCCCTGATGATGCTACAATTGGTAGCGAAACGTTGGTCTTAGAGTATAATTTTTTTCAGTTGCTTGCAATCCTACAAGTTTCTTCTCTCAACAAAATTATTATTAATTTTGCAAATAAGGACTTAAGTCCTTTCCTTCACAGCATTATTTAAACTATTTAAACATTTCGTTTCCATATGATATTATCAATTTAACAAATTGTTAAGAAGTTAAGTAGAATTTAGCGCCCTGAGCCAAATTATATTCAGCACAATAAATGGAATCCGCCTTAAGCTGTCAATATTGACATGAATATTCTATTTGTTCACTTATTTATAACAATTCGTAATGATAAAGTAATGGGAAATTAAAGTTTACAAGTAGGATATCACTTCTTTATGCAACACGTTTACAATATCCTGGCCTGTAGTACCATCATTAACATCATCACCTATCCGCATTGATTCGAGACTGTGTTCGTATATTATAGCAAGCTGAACCACTTGTATGTTGAGTACACTAATAGCATGCAAATTAGATATTATTTAGGAAGCCATTATCCGAAGCTAAGCGGAGGAGTAGTTAGCGAGTTGTTATGAGAACTTCTGCATGGCGCGTGTATTGATTCGCCCAGGTTCGAATCGTGCAAAAAGTTAAGTGTGGGAGTTACTGGCCGGACATTAGGATGAGGGCTTCATTTTTATAATTACTACACATGTAGGTTAATGAAACACTTCGGAATAATAAACATTGCAATATATGTAATTAAAGAAAAATATTGTTATTTGTTTGTTATTTTTCTATACTGAAATATTTTATTGTTTTAGGTAAGAAATTGTTTCTCTTCTCTTCCCAACCTGTATGGAATCAGCTAAACAGTGAGATATAAATATAATCTGTATATTTTTATTTTACACATTTTATATAATAATAAAATTATATATTTTGTAAATTATTCCAATGTTTAAACAAACGATACAACATCATGTTTTATTAGTCAAAATATCATAAACAAAATTATTAAAACAATACATGTCAAATAAAATAAGTATTGAAAGTTAAAATAAATAAAATACGGATCTTTATATAATAAATATAAATGTGATCATTATTAATTACAATATAAATTGTACAAGTCCAATAAGCATAACGTAAATACCATCAAATATATCAAAATTAATTATAATGTAATGTAATTTATATTGCATTTAACGTTTGCTAAATAATAGGAACACAAATGTAAGCGATAGTTGAATATATGATTCGAATATGCGTGTTAATTGATGTGCATTACATAAAAATGCTTTTACAATATATTTGTATTTTATCGCTACGTCCATGCACAGGTTATTTTTTGTTTTTTCCAAAACAAAATATTGCACTTGATAGCTGAAAAATTAAAAATAATATTTGCAATTATTTGTTTGTTTTGGACGTCAATGATTAACCGTTTTATTGTTCATTCAAAAGTTTTAATTAGTAAATTATATCTCTCGAATAATGCTGTTTTCAGCGCATAGGTTTTTAGCAAAAAATGAATTAACCCTTTTATCCTTTTTATCACAGTACTATTTATATCGTTGCCTCGAAATGTTTCGGTGAAAACTAATAATGTTTTCATTAAATTGAATGTTACCAGCAAAAAAAAATAAATGTTTTCAATCAGTTTGAAAAATCTAGTTTCTTAACTTCATTAATTGACAGAAAGTTTATATTTGCAAATTTAAAATATTTACAGACCTTTTCTGTTGGTAATCCTTTGCATAGTAAGTTAGTTTAATACGTCTTGAGGACCAGAAAACAACTTAATACCATGTAGCACTTCTTTTTTTTCTTACACAACAGAACAACATAATAAAATAAAACAAACATATTACGAATACTGAAAATTTAGACACTTTACCTAACCGCAATGAAATTTGTAAAGTTGGTTACCAACATTAGAACAAAGGGCAAACATTTTATTTTGACATATAAAACCTGAAATCTGATGTATCTAAATTATTTAAAGTTAAAAATATTTCAAAAGAATGTTGATTAATTTTATTCTGGTAGTTATTCTAACGCCTTAAGGGTCATCTTCTTTCAATATGTGTAGGATAAAATATAATATACGTTTATGTCATTGTCATTATAACTGTCATGACAACAGACAACAGTCTTTTCATGTTCTGATAATGATACATAATGTTTACTAATAATTTGCAAATACCTAATTTAATTTCACACCTTGTTATAAAAATGCTTTATGAATTTTCCTTATCTACAAAAACAGTTGATAAGAAGTTTTCATCTTATTCAAAAATATTAACAAGCAAAGGTAAAAACACTTTTATAACTAATAATTGAGCTGTTTACTTCACCGTACACGTAGAAGGCGTATTGATATATTTGTTTCTCTATTTCTATCGATCAGCTTGTTGCCTATTTATGTCTATTTATGGTCATTTACGTCAAAGTAATTATTATATTAATTATTATTTATAGACTGCTATGCCGACTAAGAACACTTGGTCTATATCAGCACCTAATGATCATCTGTCTACATTGCCCAGATATTTTAGTTGATAAAATCATTAATGACCGTAACTGTAACATAAATAATTACAAAATTATTCATTTCTGGAAGAAATCTGCCGTTAAAGGCGTCAGTCCCGCCTCTAGTTTTTCCAACATCAACTTTTTGCTAAAGCCGTCGCGACAAGGTGATTATTTTATATCCGTTTGTCTGATCAAAGTTCTTATCAAAGCGCCACTATAGCATAATAACGTGGGTTTATGGAATAGTTGCGGAATATTGAAAGAAAATTGCGCTGCTAGAGAAATTGTGAAGTAAATGGCTGCAATTTCCGCAATGGACGACTTTTTCTACTTTCGTTAGAGGTTCCAGAATAGTTTACGTTGTATAAATTGTTCTTTGTGTGGGTAAAATACTATATTTTACCTCATTTACATCACAAACAAGAATTACACAATGAAAAATTTGTTCTGCACATAATTAAATACACATTGCTACAACAAATTTCATTTCCTCTCGTGTAGTAGAATAGGAAAGTTTACAAAACATATGTTTAAAAAAAATATAATTGAAAGAAAATTAGTATCTGTTACTTGAGAGACTGTAAACTGTAGGTTCTCGGTGAAACATTTTTTTTTAATAAAATATGTAAAATCTTGATTCAAATTTCGGCTATGAGATCTTCTGATGATGTGGTAAGCGAAATGTCAATTTTTGAAGTCAAAATTTTGGCCTCGACGTCATGTAACTTCGCCAGTGATGAAAAAACTGTTAGTTGTACAGGGCATTGGTTATTTTCATATTCGTATAGCTAAACTATGTTTATAAACAAATTTGTATGTAGATGAGTGAAAAAAAATATTATTAGGCATAAATGAAGTTTATTTTTATAACAAAAACAAGAACATGCCATAACATTTTAACACTGCCATGTTATAAGAAATACGGACGCGCGATTGTCTTTTTAAAATCAGGCAATCAAAGACTATTGATATGACATCGAAAAAAAATTTAATCCCATATGGTTAGCGAACGAAATATATTTAAATGAAATATTTTCACAAATACTTTCCTTTAAAACATTTTTTATGTTTGAATTTACTCTTTTTGTAGATCGACCATATTATTAATAATTGACAAGAGCTGTTAAAATTTATGATGTTTAATACAATGCGAATGCCAAAGTCTGCTGAAGATATCCAGCCTTATTGTTTTTCGGTTGATCCGATTCGCTGGGTGCAAATGCTGCTCCACTACAGCGCTATTCTATCAGCAAGTTAAAAACTCGCCTGCTGGGGTGATTAATCACCGGAGAACAAGTCCCCGGCGTTAGTATGATCAGATGATTGAATCACAAGCCTTGTCTCGTCACTCCGACACGAGCCGAGATGACCCTACGACGTGTAATGTCTGCCCTGATACACGTCATGTACATGGACGTCTAGCCAACATGGCGCAAAGAATGGTACGGAGGGATGGGATTATAATTGTCCATGACGTGTATTAGTTATTCATGGAGGCGTTGGCGCACATATGGTACTGAAATTGAAATCCAAATGATACATTTTTAATAATAATAAACCTTTCTGATATCTCCAGACTAAATAATATTGTATCATGCTTGCTTTGGGGATGATCATTTTGTATTTTTATTTTTATAGTAGAACATTCCAAATGTTATGATAGGTAATGGACAGATTTATGGCGAAGGATGAATTCATTGCGCGTTCGAGTTTGTTTTCGGAGATGTATTTGTCCGTTTCGTTACATGATGGCCCTCGGTGGACATTAATAGATAGAGAATGATAACTTCTGGATTTTTACTATTAAAAGAGAGCAGAGGCGTAGCTGCGGGGCCGGATCCCGTAGATATTTAGAGCAAAAAACAGAAACAACATCCATTTGGTGATATTTTTAAAGTATAGAAGTTTTTAACAAGACATGGATGTCATTATAAATCAGTTCAAATATAGAACAGCCAGTTTACAATAATAGTAAATAATTGTAAAATATTATCTAGTGAAATTCTACATAATGCAAGTGACAGCGATTTACACGAAATGACTGAAAATCTGTGTATTATTTAATCATTTATGAAGATGATATATCAGATAAGCTTTCACAAACTGTTTAGTTTTAGTCGGTGTTTCGCAGATGAAAAAAATCCGTAAAGGATTTATTAAAATTTATTGTAGTACCTACGTAATAATTCATGTAGCAGTAGTTTCACGGAAATTATATCCTTTTACTATTTATTTTTAACTATACCAATTACAGTTCTATCTGTAAAACGGTCCTTTTCGAAACCAAAAATAAATTAAACATATTTAAGAAATTCTGTGGGCCCTGAATCGTTATAATCTTTATATATCTATCCCTAGAAAATAACATAGCTACATCTCTGGATCTATCGTAGAATATTAGTATGTCTGCTAATGCCAAATTCCGTAAATTTAGTTTTAAGGATTATTATACCATTTAATAATAACAATATTTGTAGTAATATGAATGTATTAGAATTTAGTATATTACATGAATATTATATGTTATAATATTCAAAATAATCAATTTCATTTCTTATTTCACCGTTTGACCCTAAATAACTAAAAGTGAGGGCAGGCACCCCGCCAAATAGTTAGAACCTGGACCCGAAGAGGTGTTGCTACGGCACTGAATGAGATTCGAGAGTTCGGAATCTCTCTCACTTCTTGCAACAAACGACTGTTGCGGACGTCTTGATTGAATGTCAGACACACCTTGGTATTTCGTACTGAAATAAGCGAATAGTTGTATTGAGTGTAAAAGCTGTCTCATCGTGGTGTGCATTTTAAATAGTTTAATCTAAGATAATGTTCATATAGTAAACATAAACGTTTTAGTTTAATTGAATTATATGGATATTATTGATCGACGTTGATTACGTATTAAAACTTATTTAATTTTGTAATTGTTAGAATATCTAGCTTGATACAGCCCAGCATAGAACTTATAATACTTCGTAAATGGAAGGGGCTTGAAGAGAGACAGTCTGTGGTTAGCATAGTGCAACAAAGACAGAGAGAAAACCACGTGACTTGTGGCAAGAAACGTGTTATCTTCAGTCATTACGCTGTCGAATTTTAAAATATTTTGCTTAATCTCTCTTAAATAGTTTATATCGACAGATATTATTGTTAGGTATATTTAGCAACTTAGTTTATAAAAATTACTATTGCCAAAATTTAGTTTGAGATTAAAATCTTTTCGAAAATTTATCTTTCCAAGGAAATCGTTCTCTAAACTATATTTAACAATTTATTAGTCCAGCACAATTTCTCATAAATTGTTTATATTGAGAATTATTATTGTTTGGTATATTTAGCAACTTGATTTATAAAAATTACAATTGCCAAAATATAGTTCCAGATTAAAACCTATTCGAAAATCTATCTTTTAATCTAAATCGTTCGCTAAACATTATTTGACCATTTATTACTCCAACACAATCTCTTCTAAATAGTTTATTTCTACAATTATTGTTGTTAGGTATAGTTGTCAACTTCATTTATTTTATTTTCGAAGCATTTTTACATATGTTCTTTCGCGTTCATGCGCTAGCTTCGTTTGGAAATTTCGAAAAGTTGCATTTTCTCGTGAATGATAATGGTAATTAATTTTTGCTTGTAGTAATTAATTAGTACTAAATAATAACAAAAAATTACTCTTTTTTTGGTGGTGTGCTAGCTTCACTGAGAAGCTGGCACAGCCACTATTTTTTTTTTAAACGGCAAGGGTAATAATTTTATTTTTGGGGCGATTAATTAGTTATTAATTAATACTAAATAATAGGATAGTTTTTTTTAATTGTGCCAATATGGCAATGGAAGATCAGTAGAAACAACATCCAAGTTCATTACTGGAGTAATTTATAAGTAATTAATTATCAATTAATTAGTAAATATGTAGTAATTAATTAGTAATAAATTTGTAATCAATGAATATTAAGGAATTCGTTATATTTACTTTTTTTTGGGTTATGCTAGCTTAAAGGTTAAGCTGGCACAACCCCATTTATTTTTTAAAAAATAACAGTAATAAATTATTTTTTTTGTAATTAATTAGTAATTAATGAGTACTAAATATTCTTATATTTTTTTTTTTTTTGTTGTGCTGCAATGGTTTTGCTGGCTTTAACGTATTTGACGAACAGCCTTAATGCTTTCTTGCCACAAGTCACGTGGTACAAATCATCTATCCCTCTCCCACCGCAAAACTTTATATGTAACTATCTCTCTCTTATGTTAGCCACACCATTCACTGTGTACAGCTATTCGTATAGCTCCATCCATGTATATTTATTAAATCAATGCAGCCCAGCCCCTGTCTTTGTGACATGGTAGCATAACGCGTAGATAAAACTCTTTTGTTTATTGTTTTAGTATCAATACATTGCACAAATTTGAGCGCGTCTGTTATCATTATTAATAATTCCATAGTCTGCTGCTATCAAGGCAAACTAAAGTGATATTGGTGGCACCGACTACCATTACTCTTGTCTTTTATAAAAGTTTTACAGAGCAATATAATTAGTGAATTACTTTTGAGGCTAGTATACCGGGTGTCCCAGCTCGACCGACACATGGGAGTTTTACATGGGAAATCAGTTAATTATGAATAGTATCTCCCCAGTGCAAGATATTAACTTGAAATTTTGTATACTTATCGGAGTATATTAATTCTATGGATAACACCTATTTGAAATATGTAATTTCGTCTGCAGGGCGAGATTTATTAAATTATAAAATCTAACATTTTCGTTCAAAATCAGTCAGCCATGGAAATAAAAGAAAATATCTATGTGACAGTTCTGACAGTTAATGAGATGCCATTGTAGATATTTATATTTCTGTTATATTGGTATATTATTTAACAAAAAGAAACTAAATTCAACTTAAATAATATTAAAATACAGGGAATAAGAATTAAAATCAGTGATACTTCACTAAACTGTCAGATAAATATTTTCTTTTATTTCCATGGCTGTCTGATTTTGAACGAAAATATTAGATTTTAAATTTAATAAATCTCGCCCGGCAGACGAAATTGCATATTTCAAATAAATGTGATCCATAGAATTAATATTCTCCGATAAGTATACAAAATTTCAAGTTAATATGTTGCACTGGGGAGATACTATTCATAATTAACTGATTTCCCATGTAAAACTCCCATGTGTCGGTCGAGCTGGGACACCCGGTATATGTCAGATACCAGATTTCGTCTTAGAATCTGGTGATGTCTGAAAGCACGAAACGATCGTCATTACATTTTAACAAATAAATAATAAATGAGTAATTAGAAAAAAGAGTAAAAATATCATTGTAACAATTGGTTTAAAAATGAAGTTCTGAAATTCTAGGGCAAAAGCTCATGCTCGATTCTAAACTTGTAAAAAAGTCGACGATGATTAATATCTCAGAGAGTAGTTGTCGCGAAGTTGGCGTGATATACCGGAATATATTTTTTATTTTTGTTAAAACAAAAATAATTAAGCACTAAAATTTATTTTTCCAGCACTGAAGTTGCGTGCATGAAAAGTTGCATAGAAGCCATTACTTTTGCTGAAAACCAGGGTAAAATATTGCCAATAAACAATGTGCATTCCATGCCTATAATTATTATACTTACATTATTTGATTCCTATCTCACGCAGGTGTAAAAAATTTATATAGTGCAATAAAACACGCCATTCGCTACGGTCGCTCTAATAGGCATTGTAATTAAATTACTTGCGAGAAACGTACAAAACATATGTTGCTATTGTTCCCGTTTTATTGGAATACATTTCCAGTTTAAATTGAAATGTAAAAACTCCAACAGCACAACAAAAAACATGAAATATTTTAATATAAATTGAAAACAAAAACAATGTAACAGTTCTCATACGCCACGCGAGTTTATTTCAATATATTCAAGGCAACAAATATTATTTTATTCTTAAAAAAACAAACGAAATAATTAGTTTATATTCCATAAAAGCACAGCCCCATTTAGACAGGTACTAAATAAAAACTTTCCAACAGGAAGAAAAATTTTTAAAGTTTTGTATGAACTAAAATAGTTTATGGAAGTAATTCTAAACTTTCTGGCCATACAGTAAAAACTCTGCAAACTCGTGTTCCTCAAAATTCCACCATTTTTAAACTACGTAATTGAAATTTTAAATAATGTTTTTATCTTTTCACACAATAACTTTTATATGGAACAAAAACTACCGTCAATAAAAATTCCGCTCTTGTTCCGACGTAAAATTCTGCAATTAGAATTGTATTCACGGGTGAAATGTTTTCGTATGAAATAAAATCGTAAATAAGCAGAGTAGGTACTACCGGAAATATTATTACAAGAAGTATTTAAAATTTTAATATGTATTTTAATATCCTTAAACTAAATATTTACGCTACATGAATTATATTTAGTTTTATGACTCAGATTTCAAAATTTGTTGAAGTTGCAAACTGCAGGTGATAAAGAAAAACAAGGGATAAGATTATTCTTAAACTACAATTTAAAAAATATTTCCCCTAATGTTTATCGTATGCTCAACTAGTAAAGTGTTATTTGTTATTAATGGAGCATGTGACCAAATTTTGATTTTTACGTAGATAATACTAGACAAGTAGTATTGAACGGTAAGGACAACGATCAAAGACAATTTTTTGGCTGCTCATGCTCATACTATTTTTTTGCACAATTAAAATTAAATTTCCCTCAATAAAGTGTATTAAAATTCATTCATGGAAAGCTAAAGTCCGTTTCCATTGTATTTTCCAAACATTCATTTCATTATGTAATATGTCAGAGTCCTGTCATTTACGGTTGTGTTTTTTGTAAGAAAAAATTTAGAAATGAATACCATTATTTATCAATAATTGTAGTACTAGTAAAGGCACTTTTAGTTTTAGTAACAATAAATGAATTTTCTAAATCATTTCTGTACAACCAGAAAAACAACCTACTTTCTTGGAAACTCAATCTATAAATCTTTTCTATTGGAAGCATAAGACACAGTCTACCTGTCTTCTTTCACGTTTCTATCATGTTTTCATCATAATCCCTTCTCCAAAACATTACATTGTTAATAACTAGATTACCTATTGTAAAGTAATGCAAATTATTTATTATTTTCGTGAACAACTATAGCTTTTTATATTTTATGTTTTATATAGTGAAATTCAATTATGGTCACACACCACATTGGAACTCGAAACGTTCTCATTTTGATAATACAACAACCATACAAGGATAAATTATTTTATTATTCCCAAACTACAAAATATATCATCTAATGTTTATCGCCTGCTCAACTACTAAAGTATTTTTTATTATTTATTTTTTCCGCTTAACACATCATAGTGATAGCAAAATAATAAAGGGTGCAATCTGTGCGAAAGCTGTCCTAATAATAATAGAAGTGAGCGGAGCAAAAAAATGTCGGAGGCGATGGGTGGTAAGTTGGTCTTGTGCCGCATTGCAGAGCCATCGTTTCCGCTTTAATCCTCGACAGGGTGCAGCCCGGCAGGTCAGGCTAATGACAGCAGTTTGTCGCGGCGAGCATGTTTGTCCTCCGCTGTTTATGCTTTGTATTCCGCCGCCAGCGCCATTTTTCCCCGGATTATGAAGCGAAATATTGTGGTCAATGCAATTACGTTAGATTGCGGAGAATTTATGCCATTGTTCTCGTCTAAATTCGCAATTAACATGCCATTTAATCCCGTCTCAGTTTCTCTAATGAAAAATTATACCAGCCACCGTCCTTCTGCATACGAATTTCTTTATGAATACTAGTTTTTTCCGCGGTTATAAATATTTACGAGCGCAGTCAGGAATTAATACAAAAAACAACCCCGTGTTCGTTAAACTCTGAATACATTATTGCCAGAAATAAAACAACGCACTACAATGCTTTCCTATTGCACAGTGCACTAATTTTTACTATAAATTTTGCATGAAAATCCTGCTATTACAATTTGGAAAGAAAGAAAACCCTAGTTTATGATAATAAATATATGATACTGTTGTTAAATCAAACAAATATTAAATTACCAGTGGCATGTAATGATATTTTGTGATGGGAGTGCATTCATTCTAGGATGAGTATGTGTAATGTAATAAGCATTAAAATATTGTTTCTCATAAATTTATCATATAAAAAAAACAATTAATTTGTAAGTTTATCATCATACGTAGAATCCAAATATATCTTATCTTTGTCAATCGTAACAAAAATTAGATGGCTAATAAAATAATTCATTTTGTGGGAACATTCATACATACATTACATATAATCATTTAAATTTTTCATATATAGAATATGACTTACACATTCTTGTTATATATTTCTTATTTTTTGTGACAAATTAATCTTAAGTGTTGGCCTCATAGCTTTAATAATTTAATATTTTAAAGAAATAACGCGTCTACTGAATGAAAATTTCAATAAATTTGTAGTAGCATTGTTTTTACTGTTGTAATTTAAAAAAAAATTAATTATTGTTAATTTATTAATACAAACTCATTATAATTTTCCTAGTAGTCTGAGATTTATGTTAAAAAAATCTGGATTTTTCGAGATTATTGTCCTCAGTTAGTCCTTTTTTTTGACATTTCTAAGTCTCAAGTATCCAAGTTGCCAACTTTTTTCTTGATAAATTTTACTTGCATTTAAACTTGTAGGTATATACTACAGATTAATGAATCCCAAACCACTCGGATAAAACGTTATTTTTTTTTTGTTTTTGTTTAGTTGACGACATTTGATCCTGACATTGCTCATATATTAATTTAATCGCACCAGTCCTTTTTGATTGTATACAATTTTGTTTTAGATAAACAATTGAAGAGTGATTAATTAATTAGATGACTTTTTACTGATGACATAATTGCCTTATCGTAGACGTAGACACGTAGACTATACTCGTATAGTGAGTCCCGGTCATTAAACTATCTAAGACCTAGTGTAGAATCAATAGCATCCCGTGCATTCATCCCTGCGCGGTGTTTTTATTGGGACTAACAAGTATTCATGCGACGAATGTGAAACATAACACCCGCGTTGGACAGGGACAATACAAGCCGTGTAATCCACCAATTATTGTCCGTGTAGCAGGCGAGACAGATACTGGTTTTTGTAACCCGCTTCGTCATTGTGTGGAAGTTTTATTCATCGAATAGATCAAAAGGATGTTTTTCTTAGTGTTTTATAAAAAATCTGGGATGGGAATTCAAATCTTTCCGAGAACACTGCTTGCTTTTTTGGATAAATATCACAACTTTATTATATTTCACAAACATTAATTGTAATTAATACTTACACGAGTATAACATGAATAATGTAGCAAAACCAACATTAACTAGTTTGATAAAAAGAAATGTAATAAATTTATCATGAATAAACTATGGGCGGAACCACTTTCTTAACCTCAGAATATTGGAAAACGATTATTTAAATTATCTAAATTTCTTTTTCTTACATTTCTTGTCAAAATATCTTATTATTACAGACTAACGACTCATTAGTATTTTACACTCCAAAGGTAAAACAATACTTTTGAAGGTAAAAACAGAAATATGTCAAGAATTGATATTATCTATAAAATATCATTTTCCATGAATTTTTTATGCATAGCAACAAACTAATGATTTTGCTGAGAAGCAAAAAAAAGTCCTTAAAATAAGTTTCTCCGACATAATCAAATAAGTCATGTGGTATTTGGTAATACAACTTTCAAAGACAACGCAAAATGAAATATTATTATCATTTTGACAATAATTAACTGTTAAATTGAGTAGTAACACCTGCTAATTTACTTGGTAGCAGTAATTAATCGGATTAACGGAATTTTATCATAAGTAATATAATAAAGCCATAAATTTATTGAAAAAGTTTACGAATACTTGTTGACAAAAGAATGTCAAAAATGACATTCAGAACACGACAGCGAAGCTGAAATGACTTAAGAATCATTTTTGACCAGAGTTGTCGATACTTTGTAGGAATATGACTAAATTTTACCGAAACAAAATTTTTGATATCAACAAAATGTAACCATGACTATGATACTGTGGTTTTATAAAATTTCTTCACTGAAAAACTACCTACGACCTACGGCCATTAACAGAAACATTATCATTCGGTTAAAAAGGCGTGTGAAAAAAAAGTATAATACTGTTCACATATGAGGTACTATAGATCACATAGCCGTGCTGGTTAATAAGTTTTACTTGCAAGGAACCCAAAGCTTGCTTTTAAGAGATTTCGAACCACTCTTGGACACAGCAGAATTTTTTTGCTATGATTTATTGCCCAGATTTCATATATTACTTAGTTTGGATCGTAATAAATTTATGATAAAATTGAAAATTAGAAATATCGATTGAAAATTACTCGATAAAAAAACTATAGAAGATTATGATCGTACATGGTTTTTTTCATTAATTTAAAAAAATGAACGATGAAAATCTTGCCAAGCATAACATTTGTAAAAAAAACTATTATTCATTAGCATGTTTCAACTTTGTTTAGTTATAATAGATGAACGGTCGTTCAATAATAAAAATAAATAATAACATCCTCTCAAGGAATGTAGAATACAAAATAAGTAAAAAAAATGTAGTAATGCCATGTATTATGTTGAGAAAGGTGCATAAATGAAGAGAAAATTAATATGTCAATTGTTGTTAAGAGGTTAAGTATTACTTCTTCACCTATTCATACCTCAATCAATCATATCATACAGTAATTACTTATTTGCAAAAAGGTGCGTATACAATAAATCATTCTTATAACTACTGCTCCTTTTGAGGCCGATTAGCATTAGCACGTATTCTGCACAGCCATTTTCTTGCCGGAACCAGATACAAGTTAATCAGCATTCTGTGGCACTGAGAGTGTGGTAGGTGCTAGTAGTTATTTCTCATGCATGTACACACATGCCAGCAAGCAGGAATGTGTTTAATGTGGCTCCTCTACCAACAGATGGCAGCTGGGATAACCTTTCCTAACCTAACTATTCATTATGGCGAAACAGGAGAAAATAGCTGTCATAGATTTTTATAGAATTGTGTAATTATTGTAGCTGATAAAATTTCCTTAGTAAAAGAGTAGCATATTAATAACATTTTCATGACGTAAATAATAACACAATAGGTGAAAGAAAATAATTAGTTATGCATTCATTTATCGAGTACAAGGATATGACAAACCGTTGTCTAGACGGGAATTTTACGTAACAGGGATTCGTTCAGTTTATTTAATAGTTATTTATGTATTAAGGGCATAATAAAAAGATTATAGCACAAAGGAATGTTAAAAGCTTGACGCGAAGTACATACATCGTTTTATTTCATTATGACATTTGAAATAAAAAGAAAATGTAGGTATACATTGCATGCTATGGTTTCTTTATAGATAATTGGCATTGCTAGATTGTTTGTTCTTAAACAAATTTAATATAATCGAAGTGTCACTATCACTGTCAAATATATGTAGACCGTCACTTACTGATTATACTGGCGAAATATTAATGGAATTGAATGCTGCAGAAACCAAGTAGGTGTCTACAAATGCAAAACATATATGTATGGAATGGAATTTGAAAAGTTCTGTGAATGCTAAATCCTTACTAAAATTTATTCTATTGTTTGACACTGATTTTAATTTGTTTGAGTAGCTTAGCAACTTCATACGCTCTCGGGCGATAAAAGCCAAATTACGCCCGCATTTGAAGGCGTATAAGCAAAATTATGATTCCAAAATAAAATAAATTTACTTATTTATTTATGAATATTGAACATATTACAAAAAAAAATTTTTGATTGAGCTAGTGCACACGTACAAAATTGTTTAAATATTTTCAATTATATTGTAGTATTTCATTTGTCAATTAAAATTTATTTGCATTTGATTGAAATATTATACTGTAATATTGATGTTGACGTTATTAAAAATATTTATCTGTATTATTATAGATACCTATGTATTTTGTATGTATTTATGAAAATGGTTTGTTATTCCATTGAAAAGTAAATTAAATATTAAAATATTGAACTTAATGCTGTTATTTTCCTAAGAATGTAAGTGTAAATATTAAGAAAAGTAATAGAATTTTCATTTGTCTACTAATAGTAGAAAATACAATACGAGAAGCGTAAACATAATTGTTATTGCGTTTTAAAAAAAACTGTATTATAAAAGAGAGAATACCTCAAGAAATAATTAAATAAAAGTGAAGAATTCATCGGGTACAAAGCTTGGAAAACATTTTAATGATGTTTAAGAAAATAATTCTCAAGTTACTTAATTAAATACCAACATTGTTTCCAATTACCTTCAATTTTTTATTTTCAATTTTGTTTTTCTGAAGTTTTCACTGTTCCAATACACCAAGAAATAATAAAACAAAAAAGATGCGAATGCCGCGTAATTAAATAACTACAGCGAACTCATCATCTGCAAACAACGCTCTACTTCATTAACCAACTGCAAAAAGAAAACGCCACCTTTATTTGGACGTTGGTTATGGATTTTTATACAATATTATTAGG
This sequence comes from Stenolophus ochropezus, assembly GCA_035578165.1. Taxonomy (NCBI): domain Eukaryota; kingdom Metazoa; phylum Arthropoda; class Insecta; order Coleoptera; family Carabidae; genus Stenolophus; species Stenolophus ochropezus. The sequence goes on along the minus strand of JAQOWZ010000001.1, from coordinate 13,812,033 downwards.
TATTGTAAATGTAGACAGTTCTTTAGAGTTGTTTTTATATTCGATAAGAATGAGCAGTAATTTTTAACCAGTAGTATAACAATACGGAATGTTTTCCATATGTTACAGTGGACCTGAGCGTTTGAACACTTGATCGACATGAGTTAATGGCAGTGGCGGAACTATAGGTGGGCCAGGGTGGGCCGGTGCCCACCTTTAAAAGTGTTGACCCACCCTCGTGCCCACCCGTAAACAATGCAGGCATCAGTAAAATATATAATACCATTAGTACAGTAATTTTTCTAATAATTTGTACACAGAAAAAGACGGCGTAATCTGTGTCTTGAAATATTTAATTGGTATTATTGTGTCTGCACGGTGGTAGTGCTTGTATAACCAAAGAATTGCGCTAAGGACTAAGCCGATTGATGAGGCCGCTCTTTTACAAAAAAAAACTTGTGATAGTCATTGCCGCGAACTTTTACAAAGCACGCCGATTTGATTTATAATTGATGTCAACTGACCGTCTTCATATCTGCCACTACATCTACAATAGATCAGTGTACATGTAGTTTTCGTGTCTTTCAGAACATGCAGTTTATGTGAATTTTGATGATTAGTGCTAGTTAAAATGAGTAAAAGTAACATTAAAGATTATTTCGCGCCAACTTCAAAAAAATTTAAACCTGTCGTTCAGTTTCCATGACACCTACTGAAAATTCCTTGAATATTGTAAAAATTATTTATTATTTTTTAAATATATAAGGGCATTTGGCCAATTTTTTTTTGCCTCATTGGATACAGTTTTTATTTCTAAACAAATACATATCTCACAGTTTGTTCTAAATTAATAGGTAATAAAGACATATTGAAAAATGAAAAAAGTAACATTGAATTTCCTATGTTCAGAAATTAAAGTAGACACTCGGTATATAACAATGGCACGGCCCACCAAGATTTTCCGGTGCCCACCGCGTGGCCCACCTAACATTTTCCCTCTAGTTCCGCCACTGGTTAATGGTGCCCGCTCAGCCCTCAAGAACATCTCATATTTTGTATGAATCGCATCCCATCGTCTCTAGCGTACAGATGAAGCACGTCGTTATGTCAGAACAATGAGCTCTGATCGCGATAACAATGGTGAAAATTAGTTTGATCTACAAATGTTTACTTTCGGTTTTGTAAATGAAGTTTAGAAATCAGATCTTTTAGATCCATTGTGAACAAAAATTATATAATGAGCATTACTCATTGCCGATGACTCATCGCGGGCGACCTGTCTGGTCAGGTAGTCTTACTGAATAGGTGAAGTTAGACAAGAGCAACGACGCTGTATTTTAGAAATTTTAGGGAGTCCAGAAGACTCTAGAAGGTTCCAGATTAATTACTCGCTGACATAAAAGTGTCACGGCTGGAAAAATTGAGCAGAGTGAAATACAGACGAGACCAAGTAATACTAATCTTTAGTTTAATTTGTGTTATTTTCATTTAAATCAGAATGTTTGTTATTTTTGTCGTTATTTAATAAACTTATAATATAAATCGAGTTTTGTGACTTTTTACACTTCATCCTCATAAATAAATGTTACAATATTTTATATTTCGTTGCCTCACAATGAGGTAATTATAATTAATATTATCCTTTATTTCGGCATATGTAAACGAATCAGCCATTTACTCACCTGTGGGTTTGTGTGTTTTTTTGAGTGCAAGTGAAACTGTAAATATGGATACGTGTATGAATTTTCGGCGCAAACTTGTGTCCTGTATAACTCACCCCTACAGCAAGAGTATCTGCGACTACCACCGCGCCATTTCGGAAACATTTCATCACGGCAGCATCGTAAACTAGACGTGGAAATCACGGTGCGTGTATAATGGGCTTTTTTAATGTTGATAGTCGCATATACTTGCCGTAGCGCCGTTTGCCATTCAATGGCGAGTGAGTGATTTTTTGTTTCCCGAATTCAATTCTACGTGTTCGACGCTGTATGTTTGCGAGATAAATTGTTAATATGGAATTCATGTAGCAATTCGCCCGGTAGAGGCGTTGGTATTAGCACCGACGCATTGCTATGCGATTGGAAATGTTACGCCACTACTTTTTTGTTATTATTTGCATTCGTTCCATATTTTATTTGTGATACTATAAATTTATTTTGACGTGCTAAACTGAAAATTTGTTGAAATTGCTTTCATGGAGCTCAGGGCTATATTTTTCACATATACACAAGATTATTTCGTGTAACATAAAACCAATAATTGTCTTTATTGATTTATAAATATTTGCCGAAACTGCGTACATTCCAAACCGGTCATTCATTTCCCAAACTCAATCTAGATTATGATCTAGTTCTTTACCTAACTATACTACTTCATCATGTACCTTTAGCTGTTTTTAAAAAAATCACTTGTAATTGTAAACAATCGATAATATCAGAAATCATCAACAGAAAATATTTATAATATGTTATACATTAGCCTTTTTTGTGTTATTTTGTGCATTTATTTTTAGTAACTAAAAATAATTACTAGTCATGGGAGGTGACAGTTTTCAGATATATTTCATACAATGGCGATTCATCAGGGAAGTCAGTGCCTCGCCATATAAAATGAGTAGAGGATAATTTGTGCATTGTATATTTAAATTTTAATCTTCTTATTTTAAATTTAGCGCACATATGCCCTCAAGATCAAATTTTTACATTCCCACTGTTGTCCTATCCTATACTGTCGAATAAGGCATTCGTAAGCTCAGCGTAGTTCCAACTATAGAAGTGCAGAGGCAAAAATTATCCTGCCTCAAACTTCAAAAAGGGGTGTTTTGAGGCATGTCTAAAGTGCTTTCTGAATGGTTTTGAAATTTTGGCCGTTGCATTTGCAGTATTACAATTATTTAAATGTAGTGTATGTAAGTGGGTGGACGTGGACACCGGTTCTTCTGATAGGCAAATAAAAAATGACGTTCTGATAAATGAATGTTAAGTCAATCAGTTTATTTCAGTACTTACCGCCGGCCTCACCAAAATTTCAGTTCACGAGCCGCAACTAATTTTATACCAATTTGATTGGATTGAGATGTTACTTTCAGCCGCAAGCAAGTAAAGCCCGGTATTTGGAATAAAAAATCACATTTTCAATTAAATATTTGCTAGATGACTTGAATTTTGAATATGTAGAACAACTTCCTACCTAATGATTTTCAATATATCGTTGGTTATACATTGAGATATTGTATTTGTTCCCACATGGTAATTTCATATGTGGTTAAATAGGGATGAAAACCACATGAAAATTTATAGTTTCGTTGACTATTCTAGTGCATCAATAAAATATATCACGATTGGATCATTGTAAAATCTCTATGATGGTTCCTAGATATCGTGCTAATATTTGAACGTGTGCAGCTTTAAAAGAACCCACCCCAAATTCAATCTCCACGTGAGTGACATCACTGGGAGAATTACGCCATGTGCATATTAAATCACAGGAGTAAGTCTTGCTCCTTGAAGTGCCATGTAGAGCACACATCCCTGTGTGCGGGAGAGAGATAGCGCGAGCACCGTCGTGGAACAGATAAGGAGTTAACGAGAGACGGGTTTTGATAGAGGAACGCTACTGAGACACAGGAATAAGAGAAAAAATAAAACGGCCGTTGCTTTTAATGAGATCGCGTAAGTGGACTAGGGATGCGACAGGATTGGACTCAGGACGGTTTCACAATCAACAAATTCTTTATTGCAATCAGTGGCGTAGCTAGAACTCTTTTTAAAGACGCTATAATTGCGGTGAGTATCTGCAAAAATTTGAAAACTAAAAAAATAGAACATTGGTGTATCCAAAACTAAAAGTATTTGTAAGACAAATAAACATATTTTATTCTTTTCCGTCAAATGTGATAAGCACACATTTTATCTATAGGTGATTAAAGAGAATTAAATTAAATCTGAGGAATTTTGCTAACCATTTAAATAGTTTCAAAATTTTCAAAAATGTTTTAAAACCGAGCAATAAATACTAAAAATGTTATATTCTAATGTTTATTTCTGTACTAACTGTTACTTCATACTGTGTACACTCTCCTTCACTCTCAACAGAGTGCCCATACTCCGGGTTGTGATACTTTATATCTGCGGGTAATTAATCTGCAACCTTCTGGAGTCTTCCGGACTCTATAAAATTCCCGAACAATAACGGCATCACTCTTATCTCCCTTGACCCAAGCAACGAGACTACCTTATCAGACAGGTTGTGATGAGTCATCGCCTGTGAGTCATGCTCGTTAACAAATAAAATACTAGTCAAAATAATAGTATCTGCTATTACAGTATTTTAATATTTTAAACAAGAATTCAATAGGTAGTATCAATATTTCATTGGTAATGATATAGAATTTTTTTGCATGTAACATTAAATAATACACTTTTAATACATAATAATATGTTAATATAAATTTATTGTTTTAGTCAACAAAGATATATTATCTATTTTCATACATTTCTAATAATAATGATCGCGTAGAAGAATTACAATTACTTAATTAAATTTTTCAAAACTAAATTAGTATTAAAAATATTTTGAGGTAAATAAGCACTAAAGCACTATTAACTAGAGATTCAATGTTTGTTTTTTGTACTTTACGTGTAGTTCCTAATCTCTAGCTTGGGTGTAAGTGTACATAGGTGTGTAATTAAAACATAATCCTGAGCAGAGAAAGAATCCCATGCAGTAATCTGTCGCGGGGAACATAATTAAATCCTTCCCTGTTAGTGTTTTATTGCTGCGTGGGTCGAGTGTTATCGCCGTGGAAAAACGCCACTACACAACTAATCTAAATCCGCTTTAATTCGCCACCATCTCCTACTTCATTTAAGGTTATTGTTCCAGCTCTAAAAACATCGGAATGTTTCACTCAAACTCTACACTGCATTTGTTACATGAATATAACCAAATTCAAATAATAAAATATGTATTCATTTTCCTAAAAATGAAATATCATAAACATTAATTCCGATTTACAGACGGATAAATTTTTAGTTCAAATGTCATGTGTAAAAATGAACTTTGTTAGTTTTTAATCTACATTCGCTTAAAAATATATGAACTGAATATCTTTGTTATTAATTCACTGTAATCACTGTTTTATTAAAAAAAATGCGGATAAACCAAGTGAAAAACTGTAGTTATTTGTCATTTTTTTAACAAAAGCATCCATAGTACTATTAAAAAATTAAAGCTGTTAAATTATATTATTATAGATACCTATAATAGTTTGGCATATCACTATTATAAAGAGTAAGTATAATAAATTTTTTAATAAAAACAGTACACTTCAAACTTATAAGTAATAAGCGATTTGGTTTTAGTTAACAATAATTCAGTAATAAAAAGAAACCAACCAATAATTTCTACACATTTGTTTTTTAAATTACATTGACCATTATTTTGTTGTTTCTTATAGTTTTATGATGTCCAAAATTGATTTAAATAGTAAGGATATTGTATAAATAACAAAAAATCAAATAAAAAAAATTGATGCGGACACCATATGACTTCCTTGCATGCTTATTAAATTATATACATTTTTGCTGCATTCATTTAACTTATTTCATTTAAAAGTGGCATACGATCCTCCAAACAGTCCCACATATAAAATTTTAACCTTTTACGACAAATTATTTTTGAGTTATGGGAAAAATTCATAATTGTTTTTGAATTATGCAAAAAAAAGGAAAACACTACGAGCAAAGTTCCCATTTGGCACTGCTGATTGCAATAAAAAAAGGAGGCGTCATGCCTAAACTAGTCAAAATGAATTTAGGGTTAGTCAAAATGGATATTTTCGTTGAAATCTGAAAACTGAAATTTTTCTCAATTACATTACTTCCTTTACTACAAGAAAGAAAAAAAACGTTCGAATAAATTGCCCTTTTGGCATTGCCGATTGCAATAAAAAAGGGAGGTGTGCAACTTGATATTATACCAGTCTCATATAGAAAATGTCATCATTCCTCGGCTAATCCTTTTTGAGTTATGCGAGATACATGAACATACAGACTTTACGCTGAAACTAGTCAAAATGAATTCAGCGATGGTCAAAACGGATGTTTCCGTTGAAATCTGAAAACCATTTTTTTGCCATTATAATACTTCCTTTACTTCGTACAAGGAAAAGAGTGGTGTTTAAACTTTAGTTAAATGAGTTTATAATATGTTAGGAAGAATATAATGATAATATATAAGATGAATGTATGTAGGTTATGTAGGGATGTCAGAGTAGCTCATTAGACTAGGAGTTCCTCCTGCACTGCTGTAAGGCTGCAGTGCGGCTTCGGTTATCCCCGTGCAATTTGCGTATTTCAAAACTTTCTGTTTTCGTTACCTACTTCGCAGTTTTATAATTTTATATTATTAGTTCCATGGGAAATTTGAGTTTGAAATAAAAGGCCAGGCAAAGTTTGCTTTGCTGTAATTTGCAGTTAATCTCCTTATATATTCTGCTAATAGACAAAAAGATGTTCTTTGTATTAAACTTTGCTTCAAACTCATATTTAAACGACCGCGTTTTTTATCCCTAATTTCTTTGCTCTTCATATTATCTGAATACTAAGTGCCTTGTTTTTTATCAAACATTATCTAGTATACCTCTCGGGAATAATATAAAACGGATTTTATTCTACAGAATTAACAGAAATGTTTTAGTTTTAAACATTTTTTTACCTATCGAGTTATTATTTAGATTTTTAATTTTCGACAAAATATTACAAACCAATTCAAAACTAGGATACTTATTTATATTAAAAATTTATTATTTTATTTCTTTCTGACGAGAAACATCAATTTATTTTCTTCTTTCATGTTGGGTGTCTGTAATAATGTAATATGAAGCCAATGAAATGTCCTATTAATTCTCCTAGTATAATTTATGGGCTAGAGGACATCTAGAATCTATGTATAATAGATTCCCCGTGGCTCTATTTCAATCCTGACATAATTTTTCACTCTTTTTGTGTCCATAAATCTTAGTGAATATGCAAGTTTTTATCGGATCATCATTTACTTTGTCCACAAATTCCTTTTATCAATATACTATTAATCATATGTCGCTGTCTGCAGGCTATATTGTTAATAACATTATCATGTCAATCGAAGTAACACATTATATGATTAGCAAATGGAACCAGTGCGGGACTTCAGAGATTTTAAACAGAAACCCAGAAAATTCTTTTTATTATAATTAAAAATTTTCTATTATCTGAACTCATGAAAGTTCCAGCAAAAATCTTCAAATTTCATAACAGAGTAGTTCATAAAGAGGAAAATAGTGCAAAAAGGAAATTAGAGTTATGTTAGTTATAATGTCACGTGACGTCATCTGCACTGAGTCAAAGCGAGGATTGCCGGAGTGACAGCAGACGCTCATTACTGCTACGACATTCCTGCATCCTGCAGAATGCAGGATCCCGGATGCAATTTGCGTATTTCAAAACTTAACATTTCCTTAGCCTACTCTGCCAGATTTTATTTCCTAAGCACACTAGGTCTGTTTTCTCGTTAATTCCTACAGTTATTTATGAATTCAAAATAAAAAAATACTTATTATAAGCGACTGAGTTTGCTAGCCGAGGCAAACAAATAAACAAGGATATAAAAAGGAATTTTTCCTGAAATCCATATTAAATTTTCTGACACGACTTCTAATCTAGAAGTAAATAGGTACCTAGGTAATTTATAATTTGTTATATGACAATGAAAGAAAACAATTTCATAATTACGGTGTCCTAGATCTACAAGTTGACATAAAAGAATATTTACTTAATTACTCTTTGTTAGTCCATTCCAGAAAAGCACTTAAAGATATAGATAAAATTCTAATAGATGAATGATATTTATTTTTAAAATCATTAAAAATACTTTTTTTATATAAAAACTTATATTATTACATTGTTACTGCAATAAAAAAATTCTAATTTTCGCAATATTTTTACAACAAATTATATCAGTTTGTACGAACGTCAAATGACGTGCGTTTTAAATGATCATTTAAATTTTTATAGCTAAGGAAAGTATAAAGATTATATATAAAAATATCTGAAAATCATGTCACTTCCCTATTTTGCTTTACAGATGAAAATGATAACCTTAATATTTTTTTTAATAAATTTAGAATGAAATATAAATTAATGTCTGTAAGAAACACATTATCTTGAACAAAGAAAAAGCGCAGAAACAAATGGAAGGTAATGCATTGTCCACATTAGTTGTTTGGAGAAAATGGTGGGCGATTTTCGTACAAGCATTTTCGGAGTTAAATACATGAAGAAGTCTTGCGAGAGTTAACAAGAGTTAGGAAAAGTAGTTGGTGTTAATGTTTTTATTGTGGACAATAACGTGGATGGCCTGAGACCATCTAAGTGCAATTAGAGTTGCGGAGTGTCTTGTTGGAGAGCAGTTGGTCGATAGCCGGGAATGTGATTAACTCCGGGGAAACACAAGTTCAGGTGCAGGCAGCGTGACCAAGTAAACTCTTCAATCTAACATTGATGGCCATTTTTCTTCCTGCTCTTCCGTTTTTACTATCGTGTAATTAAATTAGCCATAGACCAAGATGGATGTAAATAGCGGGATAAGGGGCAATTTCACTAAAAGGAACCGTTAGACAGATCGCACGAATATAAAAGTTTACCGTGGATTTATTTATCTTAAAGGTTTAGGGCCTAACTGTAGGCGCATTTCCGCGTGTCTCATAAAGCCACTCTCCTTCTCCTGCTGGCACATCCTTCCTGCTGCTCCTGCTAGTTTGTTACTGTCGCGCAACGGCCGTTTCTACCCTGCAACTTCACTTATCACCCCCTTGTGGAAAAAAACTTTCGTTTTTATAATAATGAGAAATTTGTTTTTCTGGCACACTTTCTTTTATCCTCAAATACCTAATAAACTTATTGACGCCCACCAGAAAACAAACTCCATAAATTCTCATCCCCAAAACGAAATAAATTTATCTCTTTTATCCGCAAGTGATGCTTCCGCTTTATAAAACGAAAGAAGAAACCCAATACTTATTTCAAACTACATTTCATTAAAGACTAGATATCAATTTAAAATTAATAACAATAAAAAAAATTAATATGTCAAATATGTCCGCTGATTTGTAGTGCATACAAGTACAGTACAATTTCTTAAGTATTAATAACCTAATTGTCATCATCATCATCTGTTTCACTATAATCCTAGACGAAGGAAGGGCTCTATCATACAAGTTTTACTTGCATTTTAGTTGAGTTGATAACATGTCTTTTCTTTCTGCAAGGGACCTTTAGCTCCGCTCATTTCGAGTTGTAACGAGTCACCACTGTTTATAATAATCTAATTCATATGTGTAATTTTTGTAATAAAGTAATTACATCTCTTTACACTTTATCCTAATGTTAATATTGCAACGAGCAGGATTTTCTGCCGAAGACTCATCGCGGGCGACCTTTCTGGACATATAGTCTCACTAAGTTATAAACTTGTAATATAGATATTCGTGTTTTGTGACTTTTTACACTTCAGCCATATAAATAAACGTTACAATATCATATCATTATAATGTCTCTATCTACCAAATACTCTATGAAGTGCCTTGTGCTCACTTCATTAATATACATACTAGTAAGACAAAAAATAGTTATTTTTTATACAAGACGATAAAATAATATTTTATCGACAAGCGGAAAGCGTTAATTCACGAGCGATACAATCGCGAGTGAATTATTTTTCGCGAGTCGATAATTTAATTTTATCGTCGTGTATAAAATTCTATTTTTTTCTATAGCAGGTTTTGAAGAGAAAAGAATTAGAAAAATTAAATTATTATTTAAGAACAATTTTAAAATGTCAGTAGTGTGCGTTGTTATGGAAATGTACTTCTAATAAACAAAAGTTAAAGTACTTTATCTACCCTTGCTGTTAAAGTGTTACTTTATCTACCCTTGCGGTTAAAGTGCTACTTTATCCACTATTTTGAGTTGATAAAATTGCACTTTAACATCTGCTATAGAAAAAAGTAATATATTATTTCATTTATCTAAGTTTCGAGTAACGTAAAATTGTTTGAAACATTTATGATATATTTCTTTAGTTGGTGGACAAATTTGTGTAAATTTATTGTTGTGTTATGTAAAATGCAATAATGGAGCTGGCATACATTATAATAAAGCGAAAAGTGTAGATTATTTATTACGCACAACTTGTTTTAATCACTTAAGTTTGCACATAGCTCTGACTGAGGTATGCGGCCAGAAATTCGGAGTCGGTGCCTTCTTCCCTTCCCTGTTTGTTAAAATAATAAATTTTGGCAAAGGAGGTAGCCACACGTAGGCACGGACATAAATTTTACCGTTTCATTTGCCAACCACTAAGTTGGAAATGCCACACTGGGAAATTTGCACATGTAGAGCCGTTCTATACTAATAAAAAAGGGCGTGTATATTACATCCACAATACCCAGAGGCCAAAGCTCTAAGCATAAACCGAACTGTGTTAAGACATTAATAGAATACGAATTATAGGACGAAATATATGTAACAAATATAAAAAAATAATTATATTTTTAGGACAATTAAATGAACTTGTATTTATAGAATTGTATTTGGATTGTTCAGAATTTTCTTTGAAAAGTATTATCAGGTACTATTACTACTATAGGACATAATAAACGTCTATTTTAAATTTTTGCTAAATATTTCTATTTCTGTTAAAATTTTACTCGGGTTTTCCTATTAGTAAATAACATTTACTTTTAATTTTTTATTTAGGATAAATTTACTTTATTAAATTGATTAAGAGAAAAACATCTGAGTTTCTTTAAGCTAAATGGTATTGGAAGAACTATTTCAGCATTTTATCCTGAAAGAAACAAGTAGTTTTTAGATCCGTCCACTTTGTCAGAGTGTGAGAGATGTTGTTTTTGTGCAGCAAATTACCTCATTACAAACATGGTTTTTAAATGAAATGAAAAGCTAGATAGCTCCGTACGATTAAAGTCCGTAAATTGCGCTCTTAGGCATTAGACCTCGCAACCACTCGTTTGAGTGAAGTTCCTCGGAAAGCTTTCATTGCATGCCATTCTTAATGACATGAAAATTTAAGGTACGGAAAGAGACTGTACAATTAATGTACATGCCACTGTCTCCTTAACCTAATTCTTGCTTTGATTTATGGAACTTCATTACCGCGGTGACAACTGAGTATGCATTTTCTCATTGCATTATGCATTTTTGCGATTTAATTTACTCTTTATGGTAATGACGATTGCAATAATTTCTCAGAATTTTACATGATTGATATTCAATGAAATATAATTTCTGATTTGAATTATCGGTAAGACTAAACTTTCACAAATCAAGATCAACTCGTTTTTTATGTTTCATTCATGAATTCCAATTTGGAAAGGTCAACTTTACAACGTAATTAATACCCAATAAAAAAAATTCCAGGAAAAGAGTAGCAGAATAAATAACATTTTTTCCAAATATATTAGACATCGCTTATTACCTGTTACAGTAGATCCTGGATATAACAATCTAATGCTAGTGAACAAATGCCCGTTAGAGCCGAAAGTCCGTTATATAAAAATAGGATGTTTTTAAAATTTTATATATTTAACCGGACATTTCGTGGTTTATGTCCGAAGTCCATTGTATCGAAGTACTTCCGTTCTGGATTTATTAATCTGCTTAATAGTTTACATGGGTAATCATATATTTATACCTTAAAGACGTGTACTACTATATCAGGTGTAGTTTCTCAAATATTTTAGTTAAATAATTAGATATTAGTCATAAATAGTACCACCTACAAATTGATTATTTACTTCCCTGTGGAAGATCTAGATAGCGATAGCAACATATGTAGATATAGAGTGCGCTGTTAGATTTATGCAACATCTAAATTATGAATCTAAATTAATCCACTAATTTATAAAATTAAAATTGGTAGCTACCGTTTATGTAGATAATTATACCTAAGAATCAACCAACAATAGAGCATCCGTTGCACATGCATAGTAATAACATTTGTTCAATTTTGTAGGTTGACATATCTAAACTAAGGTTAGTCTGTACAAGAATTGAATATCAATAATTTCAATGCAATGCGCATGCGTCAACTAAGAAATTAAACTAAGAAGTTGAAAATAGCCAACTCTTTAGTTCAGTTTTTTTTTAATTCTTTATTTAGATATATAAACATTTACATTAATAGTTATTTTTTATACAAGACGATAAAATAATATTTTATCGACAAGCGGAAAGTGTTAATTCACGAGCGATATAATCGCGAGTGAATTATTTTTCGCGAGTCGATAATTTAATTTTATCGTCGTGTATAAAATTTTATTTTTTTCTATAGCAGGTTTTGAGGAGAAAAGAATTAGAAAATAGTTATTTTTTATACAAGACGATAAAATAATATTTTATCGACAAGCGGAAAGTGTTAATTCACGAGCGATATAATTCGCGAGTCGATAATTTAATTTTATCGTCGTGTATAAAATTCTATTTTTTTTATAGCAGGTTTTGAAGAGAAAAGAATTAGAAAAATTAAATTATAATTTAAGAACAATTTTAAAATGTCAGTAGTGTACGTTGTTATGGAAATGTACTTCTAATAAACAAAAGTTAAAGTACTTTATCTACCCTTGCTGTTAAAGTGTTACTTTATCTACCCTTGCGGTTAAAGTGCTACTTTTTTTCAATGTTTTGAATTGAGTTTCCTAATTTAATTTCTTAGTTTAGTTGTCTATATAAATCCAACATTGTCAACATATTTTAGTGGTACCAGTTAAGTATGTTATTTAGATCAATGCACATAATTCATAAATAGTATTGAGTAAAGTATAACTAATGTTTGCTGACTTAGTACTTGTCTAAATAGTACATATAGAGTAAGGTAATGGTTGAACAGAAGGAAGAAGAAAGCAAGAAGAGAAGTAGATAGGTAGAGAGTAATGGTAGACGGCGGTGGTGGACAGAAGTGTCACCGATTAGATAAGTATACGATTCTATTGTAAACAATCAATCAATATACTAATTTATACTTTTATACAAATTTGAATATTTGCTTAATTCAATACAACTTCTAGTACTTGTTCCGTCTTCTGTCTGACAAAGAAACCGTTTTAAATATTTTGTATTGTCTACCTTTCTCGAAGAGTGGGTTATAAGTCTCTTCGAAAGAAGGGTTACAAATTGATAGCAGCAATATTATAGTAGCATTCGAAAATTTGAACAAGAAATAAAACCTCCGATTCGTTTATTTTGAGTCTAAGTCGCTAACTAGACGCCATTCTTGTTATTTTATGTTGTTTTTATTTTAGATGTTTGCAAGGCTGAACAGTAAAAGGAATAGGAAATCCGATAAATTCTTGGAGAAACAAAATGAACTATTTATTTTGTTTGAAATGAATTTAATTTATTCGAATGTTATTGGCGTTTTTATTTATCCGTATTTAGAAGCAAAACAAAGTTGGCGCTTTGTAAAAGGATTTGAGCAAAAATTCGCTTAAAAGGGAATAAAATGTCATAGAGTTGGCAAAAAGAGAAGCGAGATAATCCTTGGTAACATAAGATTTCAAACACACCCGTACAAATCGTATTAATTCCTGCTGAGCGTTTTAATCTCCACATCCGTTTTGCATTTCAAAGCGTCGGGAGAAACCAGATATTTAATCTGAAACACTTCTCGAACATGTCGGATTCCTTGGTCTTTAATTAAACAACACAAGGACAATTCGTCCGGATGGCCAAGGGTTGCTATCCTCGCAGGAATCCGGCCTGCTTGTCCGGGAGGCCGACTGGACGAAGGATCAACGTTTGTGGCGGTGCCCGACATGACGCATAAGCCAACCACTGACGAAGGATCGCGCCGCTTACCAAATATTCCCATTTTCATAAACACAAACATTCATTCCATTCGTTTATTTTTCATTTATTAAATGCATATGGATTATTAGTTCCAATACTCATTTATCTCATCTCAATCATATTCTGAGCGATGTCTATTATTCTTTTCATAAATACTTGTTAGAATAAAAACAATAAACTGTGTCGATGTATATATGTTACAAATATGTATTTTAAATTTTCCAAGTTCCAATTATTTGACAATTTGTATTTACTAAAAAATAAATGCTGTTACCATAACTCTAAAATGGTGATTTGGTAACTAAGAAATATATTTGTCTGCACACTGTACAGTAATATTACTACCATATTGACTTGTCAAAATAACATGAAACAAAATTACTGTAACTGTAAGGTATGTTAAAAGCTATTGTCCAATAGGTTCCCAAGACTGTTTTGTTTACAATTATTGTTCGGTAAATGCTTTCGAACATTCTTTACCAATTTCCTAATTGTAGTTAGGATTGCGGTTTTCATTATTCAAACCACCGTACTAAAACTTTAACGATGGGATACGTAACCAAATTTTGATTGTTACATTTATGATACTAGACAAAAATATATCTTTATTCGTAGTTTACGAGAAAAAATATTAAACATTTGTGGAAGGAATGTTGTGACGTCTGCGTGGTACAATAGTGAAGGAAGAGAGATAGAGTGGGAGCGAAAGAAGCATTCTTCTTGTCTTTTTCCACGATCCTACCATGCTTATTCACATATCTCTTCTCCAAAACATTTAATTGCTAATAACTATGTTATTGCAATGTGTCCAACAGGTTCCCAAGACTGCTTTGTTTACAATTATTGTTCGGTAAATGTTTTCGAGCATTCTTTAGCAATTTCCTAATTGTAGTTAGGATTGCGGTTTTCATTATTATACCACCGTACTAAAACTTTAACGATGGGGATTGTGACCAAATTTTGATATTTACATGTATAATACACTAGACAAAAAATACCCGTATTTTTTAAATCGATTCATTATTCATAATTTACAAGAAAACATTTGGGGGAAGGGATGTTGTGACATCAGCGTGGTACAATAGAGAAAGAAGAGAGATAGACTAGGAGCGAAAGAAGCGTTCTACTTGTCTTTTTCCACGATCCTACTATGCTCACTTCACATATCCCTTTTCCAAATCACTAAATTGCTAATAACAATATAATAGCAATGTTTAGTTTTTATTATTATAATAAGAAGTTATAGAGATTATTTTTCTATTATTACTTAAATTAAATTTGAACGACTATGTATCAGATAATATTTTTCAATACCAGAATTTATTTTTCATCCAACTTTAAATTAGTAATGAGTAGTATGTGGCCGGCGGCGTCCTTCGTCATGCGAACAGTGACAAGTATTTTCGTTTGGTTCCGGGCATGGCTGGAGCCGCAGCATTCAATTCCGCGATCCGGGAATGCAAATTAACCGGAGGCCATCACAAGCGCGGCAGTGTCTGAGCAGTGATTAATCTACAGCGGGATTACTTACTCCCGACACTGCCGCTGACGTACGGCCCGGCACATCGGCTAGTAAGACTCTCGGCTTCACACACAGCCTGCTAGCAGGAAATACTACAATATCCAACGAGAAAGCCAGCAGAGATGGTTTTTACTTAAAGGAAATAAGGGTTCCCATTGCTGAGAATATTAGTACCCGGGACAGTATAGGTAGTTGTTATAAAATTATCTATATACATATTATATTTTTTTTCTATGACCAATCATGTAGATAGTTATTGTAGTACAACTAAAGGTCGTTTTAGAGTAGCCTATAAATTGTACAAGATCTTATACCATTTTTGATACAATTTAAATTGGCTAGTATCAAACAGCAAATTGCTGAAATAATGTATACGATCGTAAATGTGTTGAAAAACAGAACACTTTCTATTTTTATACAATGTCAGCTAATTTTGCTGTGACCATGCGCATAAATAAATTTTGTGATCTCACGCGTTTCTAAAATTTATTTGTTTTTATTGTATGTAGTGGGGTTATAGACAACTTGGTGTTAGTTGTAAGTATTGCAACTTTAAATGTAAATGAGTTTAGGGTTAATTTTGCTTATCACACGGACATATTCAAGGAAAGTGTACAGAATTAGAGCCAATATATTGTTCAATAAATTGCATTAGTATCATACAAAACTTCGTCAAAATCTAACAATTGTTGGTACAGGATATTGTATCAATTCTTATACTATTTATTATCCCATATGTAGGCTAGTCTAGAAAAGCCTTTACCAGTACAAATAAGAATTAGTTATAGTTAATTTAAAACATTACAACTAACGAAGAATTAAACAAGAAATATTTTACGTAGTATTGTTTTATTGGGTTTCAATTTATTATTTAGAAGTTGACAATTGTTTTTATAGTTGGTGCTATTTACCAGTGATGTATCAGTTATTTCAATGCACTGTGTGATCGTGCTGTAGTCGAAAACAGTCAAATAATGGTCGTAGAAAAAGTATAGTACATAATTCGAGTTGTATAGCAGTTACGCACTGGGGAATTAAAAACTCGCCGCTTCGGTCTTGTGTAACTTTTCCACTTAGGGCGTAACTTGCATCTTACAACTCCTAATACGTTATGTACTATTTCTATATATTATGTTCGTTAGTTTATCTGTATTGTTTTCCAGGATTTCTTCTATTGTTGGGGGTATGTTGTGTTCTCTGTGCTGTGTATTTTGCGAATACTGTAAGGACATGTTATACATATATTTGTATGTTACATGTGTCACAATTTTCTGAATTTGTTTTCTCCATTAGGTATTTCTGGGTGAATTTGTTTGTTCGATTCGGAGTTTTGTTATTTCAGTTTCGTCGGTTTTTAACATTTGTCCATTTTATGATGGTATCTTGTTTTATTTTTCTGAATTTATTTTCAGGAATCCTTGTACATATGTTATTCCATTGTTTGTTTTTTGTTGTCACTGTTTTCAGGAGATCTTAGACTGGTAAAGCTATGAATGTTAGTTCTTCGTTCATATCTTATTTTGCTGTCTGACCTGCGTTTTCGTTTTCATTATTGCGTACATATGACAGTACTCATGTTAGACATATGTATTATAATTGTATACCCGAAAAGTATTAAACTGTTTTAATGATTCCTATAACTACAAACTTCCAAACGAGACCATTAGGTAAACCTAGCTAGATGAAGGAAAGTACAAAGGAATAGTAATATTGAAATTAAAATAAATAATATTTTTCAAATAAGGTACATATAGAATCTTAGAAAAGTTGAAGATTTCGACTACTAACCCTTTTCAAAATTTCTGTTTCTCTAACCAAATATTATTAATGAATGTGGCGGTGTGTTTTATGTTGGTAGTATTTATTAAATTCGTTTCAATAAGCATATCAGTGTTTTCCGTAAGAATCCGTTGATTCTCCCTAAAATTGGATATGGATAGACGCGCACGTATTTGGAGAAATGGGCCCGAGTAAACAAATATAGAAATTTGGTAAATAAATAGGCTGGAATTCGTCGTTTCGTTTAGTTCTAGCCAGAGGCCCGGGAGATACGAAAAAATCCTTTATACAATTTTCTTGTTCTAAATTCACGGAACGTAGGAAGCTACACGTAGATTTAAATCACATTTGAGCAGAAAATAAAATCCATACTGCTTCCTTATTTACTCAACGTTATTCCTTTCGTTTCCAATCCGTATAGCGTTTCGTTCATTTCCCTTGCAGAATCCATCTAAAGTGATCGCGGTGGATGCTTGCCATTGCTTTCCGTTTACGCGTCGAAGAAGCAACGAATTTTTAAAAGAGAATTTCAAAGAATGCTATACAAAATGTATTAACGCCGTGAAATATATAATTTTAAGTATAGCCATTGAATTGCCAGGAAATTACAAATTACAGCCCAAGAGAAAACCGTCAGAAAAAATATACGTCATGTAATACCACCCCGTTCAAATTTAAAATGTAATCTCGAATTTTCATGCAACAAAAAGTTTACAAGGGTGGTGACATTTTAACACATTTTTTATTCAGATTTGAGGCTACTATAAAGACTCTATGACTAAAAATAAGAGCAACTGTGCAAAAATAGAAAAATATTTACGGAGACTACAATAGATATTTATTATATAAGGGGTAAAAGTAACAGATTTTAGCGCATGGTGTGACATTTGGATCCCGACGCGCAGCGGATCAATCACACAGAGCGCTAAACTCTGTTATTTACCCCGTATATAATAAAATATTTTTTTCTATAACCATTGTGAAATATTAAAAAAATTAAGTTCAATAAGAAAAGAGAAACATGTTTTTCAAATTAATTTTAAAATAGTAGGTTGTTACTGGTTCTAATTTTATCGCATTTGTCAACTTGTTGTCTTGGTTACAAAGTATTTCTATCTCAAGGGATAGAAATACTAATACTTCTGTCCCTTGAGATAAAATGTGATGTTTCTGCAACTGACAGGAGGTATGAAATGTCATCATTTCATATAGGTTATAGAAAAAAAATATTTTTGATAACGAAATATAATCTAGATAAGTGATTTTTCACACAACCTCAAGATTTCTTTTAAGTAAGAAGGTTACTTCACTACATGCCAAATCGATATTAATTTGGTATAGCTTTTTTGGACTTTTTTGGTACCAAATAAAAGTCCCAAAGCCAAATATCCCAAAAAGAAACACATAAGAACCTACATTTAGATAATTCGTCTGAGCCGTCGTTCAAAGAGTGAAATAAGCAAAATAATAAAAAACCGAAAATTTCATAATTACATATCGTAAGAATAAAAATAAAACGAAGTTTTTTGGTATTTGAATCTTTCGGAAAAAATCCAAAATAATTTCGATCTTGCTTGCGGTGACGTTCCCTTTTAAGGGTAAAAATATGAGTTGAAGAAAGGAAAAATATGGGGTAGATGAAGTGTGCTATGTTTGAGAAAGATTTAGGAGGTAATAGTGATATCGATAGAGGATTGCACTCCGAAGTTGAATGAATTTTAGGCAAGTTGGCACTGCAGAGGCGAGACCTCGTTGGAAGTGCATGTTGGTGGAGAATGTCTTTATCACGCAGGTTTTATATTGCTTTTTACGGCTGCTGTTCGCAGATTTACGTTTAACTTTGACTTAACTTCTTGAACGGTTTTTTATCGGCACCGCAAAGTAAATCGCTAAAGTTTCGGTGCCGGACCGCGGGGCCGTATTGACAACCCACACAAGACAAGACAAAAGAATGCGGCGACCCGAAAACAATGGACGCCAAGTGAAACACACGACGAGCGTTTCGCATTCTTACAGGAGGTACAGTTGTACAGACGCTTTCAAACAATTCAAATAGAGATTTACTACTTTACAGACGTTCAGCAAATGTGATTCAATTAATTTATAATTGACAAAGTTCACGCTGTACCCAATCGCTTGTACTGTTATTAAACCGTAGTTATCGATTCTAACAATGCGAACTACAGCCAGTGACAGGGGCGCATTAAGGTGTGGCAAATACCAAACTATTCTATCACTTCAACATCTATTCTCGAGACATACCTTTCCCAAACTGATAACATTATAGTAACCAGATTTTGCTTGAAATTAAAAAGATGTTTGCAAAAATATGGACGTGCAGATACCTGACAAATTCTTCAAATGTGTCGTTGTTAGAGAACAGAATTTTCTTTTAAATATACGTTACCGAATATATACTAAAAACTTTAAGTCATTAAGAATATTTATAATTTCAGTTGCGGAATGTTCTGAAAATTACAAATCCGGGTGTTGATTCAAGGTGCAAAAAAACTAGTTGCTCACAGGGAAGTTCATTCGGCAGTGTAAAATCTCAGCTGGAAAGGAGGTTAACAGCGTTTAATTAAAACGGAAAATAATAAAAATAAAGAGAAGCTATTGAAGAGAAATGATGTCAGATTAACATCTTTTATTAGAATACCAATCAAAGGAAAAAGGTACAATTGAAAATTCTAAACTGGATGGGCCGGGGCAGCAGGGAAAGAGTTCAAAGACGTCATCGCCTGAATAATTAATTAATACTCGTTCACGAAAATACGCCTACCCTGATTAAAAAAAGACCTGCGAAAAACGAGCACGAGAAAAAAGCAAAACAAAAACGAACAAAAAAGAAGAAATGAAGGGACATAAAACACAAAGCTGCGAGCATTGTCAGCGATCCTTTATATATGTCAGGCTCACGGGTCGCATTGTAAAATACCATCGCTATTAAATATAGAACGCTGCAGCATTCGGCAAACAATGTACACGTCAGAATCAATCATGGATTTAAATAAATGCTGCCTGCACAATCGCTTCTAATAACGCCATATATATCCCGCCAGCCAAATATGCTAAATTTCTACTATTTACTCCACGCGCTCCCTCCATCCATTAACTGACCTAATTATTGTGCTAATGCACGAAATTCTCTTGATGGATGTGCCCGACTTGATTCGCTCATCGTCGTCTCATAAACACGCTCGCAATCAATAAAGTATCATCGTTAATTCCTTGTTTGTTGCATTTCAACTTTCTATATATCAAACAAATTTACAGTAGTCTATATTAAACATTACAATGTCATTCCCAATCATCTAAATAGATTAAAAGATACATAATATTCGTATAAATTTACAACCGTATGTTTCAGAACCATGAGGAATATTATTAATTTAATGTAATGTTCTCTTTGTGTATTGGTATAATAGAGAATATAACTCCCAATATCTAGAGACTAGAATGTATAGTGAACTATAACAACCAAATTTAATATTTATTGTCAATAGTCTAATATTAATAGTTTTGTTTGTATAATAACCAAATGTTAGTAGGACACAAACGAGATTGGGCGTTCAGATTAATTCAGAATTCGATTAAGAGACATTTAATATATATGCTTATATTTCAATGTACTCGTAATATCATATTGGTATATTCAATAACAACTTGTGATCGCTTAGTTACAAAGAGAAATTTGAAACTAGTACCTATAGTATTAGAGGCTTCATTCCTCCTAGGAATATAGAAGAATGAGAAGATTGTTGTTGGAGTGAAAATGAGTTTTCGCCGGTTTTCAGTTAATTTACGTATAGAGTGTGCATGACGCTATTAAGAGAGCAAACGCTATGAACACTTTTAAAGGGGTAGATTAAGAGTTATTTACATGGCAGTTAGCGCCTGAAGATTGTCTCGCCCTCAGGTAGTAAGTGGTAAGTACCGGCACTTAATATCGGAAACAGCGTCCAGTACACAGCGTAACACTTTTAATGAAACTCGTAACTTTTAATCTGAAAAACTAACATTTATTAAAGTTAAAACGTGTATTAGAGTGAATTGTGTTCATTTCTTTCGCCCTGCGCGCAAACTGGGGGTTAATGAGGCGAGCGCAGTCCGGGTCGAGGGAGTGACCCGCGAAAGGCGTCGTGCATCGCTTGACCTCGGGGTCAGAGCTCATAAATTGACAAAACCATAACAGGGACGGGCGCTAGCCGTCTCGGCACTGCGCCAGGACAGTCAATGCCGACGCTTCGAACAGTTAAATTAGTGCCATGTGGAAAGCCCCTGCAATCTGCTATGGATTCTACTCCTATTTCACCAAACTACATTATACAGAACTAAACTATCCACTAGATTATTCATCATCATTTGCACCACATTCCTAAGACCTCATGTTCCGCAAATTCTTGTTATACAGGATGGGACAAAGAAACCTTCCTAATTTTGAAAGCAAATTATAAAAAAAAACTAGTAGACAATTAAATCACTTAGTTTTAAAAATAATTTCTTGCAAGGGGATATCGTTATTGTCAATATAGTGCCGCAGGCGGTTTTCTAAAATTTTGCATAGCTCTGTAAAGCATTTCTTTTCATAAGAGAACTATTTCCAAATGGATTGCATCTTCAGGGTTTGCAGGGTTTTGGGACGATGTTTAAACACTTTAGTCTTTTGATGCCCCCACAAGAAATAGTCACTCGGTATTATATCCGACGAACGTAGGACCTCAAAATGTCGCCTCCTTTAATGTTCAGTTGGCCTGAGAACTTCTTCTTCAGCCATTAAATTTCGAGCTGTGTAGGCTGTGGTTCAATCCTGTTGGAACCAGACATTTCCTGCATTACATTCTTCAAGAGCTGGCGCAAAAACTCTCGGATCATGGTGACATACCGAACAAAATTCATAAATATTCATAAATAAATAAGGATCAATTCTTCGATGTTCGAGAGATCCTTTAACGCCCATTTCTTTTCATAGACACACTTTCAGTTTCTTTGACGTTGTCAATCCTTAACAGAACAGATTTTTGGTCGACAACTAAGCCCCTAAGGGGAATTTGGCAGTGAGTGTGAAATGCATGCTGATGCTCAGTTAAGATTTAGTAGTTTTTCGAAAAGAAGTTTCGACGGAAAAAGTGCAGTACTTTTTGGATCACGCCATAAGTACGATTGATGGGAAATTATAAAGATAACTTCCCGGGTATATGCTCCTTTTGCGACTACCCTCAACCTTCTACGATATATCCTCCCTTCACAATTACCTACTGAAAGTAGGGAGGTTACTGTGCCCCACCCTGTACTTGTCTATTTTCATTCTAATAAAGACATTTCAATATTTAAACCCATGTAACAATCTCGCTTGGTGGCATTTGATTTTTGTATTTTTTGTTTGCAATTGTTGAACTCTCCAGATACTGGGTAACGGGCAGATTTATGGAGAAGGACGCATTCATTGCATTTTTAGATAAGTATATGTCCGTTTCCGTCACTTGATGATGCCCTTGGTGGACGGCAATAATTTTGATATTTTTAAAATATATATTTTTTTTAGAAAAGCCGGGTAAATAGGCAGTGAGATCTATTGCATTTTTTTTTATTAAATGTGATTCCAGAGTTCGAATCTCTCTCCTGTTGCGATCATCTACTGTTGTGGTTGTCTTTAGTAAGTGTACACACAGCTTAGCATTTCTTAGTGAAATTATTAAATAATTGTTTTACTATGTGCAAGGCTCTCTCATCATCTCTTTTTGGCATATATTGTAAATAATTTTAATTATTGTATTCTTCGTGAATCCGACTTATTGTGGATCGCTGTAAAATCGATGTGTGCAAGTGTGTTCATACAGAACAAATTCGGATGAACGGATTTTATTAATCTTCATATTTAAGGTTGTAACATCACTGGCACGAGTTGTTCAATTTTTGATTGAAGTTGCTGAAAAATATGTAACATGGTTAATTTATTATTATTTTTTGTATGAATTTTGCATTATATTCTCAAATTTAAATAAAATGTTTAATCGTTGGATTTGACTGAAACTGAAATGTGCTTCAATAGTGAGTGCACAATAACAATAATAAGGATATTTCTCTGTTGTGAAATGCTATCAAATTGAGAACAATGTGGTATTTATAACGGGTAAATAAAATATAAATTTAATTTTGATTTCAATCAGAATTAATGAGATATCATATAGACGGTTAAAAGCATTGTTGAAACTATTTGCATTTAATGATGAAACAACACAAGTAAATAAATTAATTATTGGAATTATTTTGGTAATTCTATATTAATATTAGCTTTAAATTAAAGTCGACCTTTTTACATCAATATATTTCTTTGAATATTCAACAATCTTAATTTGAATTTTAAATATTTTTAGAATCTGTATATCATTATTTTAATTGATCATCAAAATGAGTTCTTTCATAAAATATTTTGTTGATTTTGCTACTGAAAAAGAAAATTTTAAATTTTATTCTTCACATGTAAAAGTAAGTCCAACTAGGGTTGCCATGCATCTTCCCTTTGAGAAGATAAATATTTTTTTCAATTCAAAAATATGAATGGGTTAAAACATACAGTAAAAGAATGTATATACACTTTAAAACAAGTGTCTTACGCAGTCATTTGAAAGACTCTTTTAAAATATGAAAAATTGGAATATGGAATTTGCCACATTTACCAATATACCACACGTCTGTTATATGTATTTGGTCTATAAATGTTCAGTATATGGTCCATATGTATGACCAATATATCCTGGATAGATAAAAGAAAAATAATATGAGAAATAATATAGTGGGGAATTATATTTATATACTACATTCATGGAATGGTTGTAAGATGTTTAGGTGGGTCAACATATTTGTAACGTCTAGTGGGTCAACTAGTTGTCAGTCCGACCCTGTAGTCCTCCATTGCTTTGTTTGGTCCTTTAGTCGTCCTTTTAATAATAACATCCTTCTTATTTGTATAAATATTTTAAAATTAATTTTATTGTTTTATTCACGTTATCAGTTTCATTTTAAAAAATGGCGGACCATGGTTTATATATACCTTTTTTTCTGCATTTTGTGTAATGAATATGAAATGGAGGGATAAAAGAAATAGGGCTCAAATTAGTTTTATTCGTGCAGAATTACTAATCTATGTAAATTTTGACATGACTTGTTCTGGTAAATAAAGCCTTTCTAGTACCTTCTAAAATCAAACGAAAATATAAGTTTAAGAAGTTCTTAATTGTAAGAAGTTAAATTCATATAACTACATTGAGATTTCTGTCTGTAGTACAAGTAATGAATAATGTAATGTAGCGATTAAGGAATAGTTTGACATTTAGCTCTCCTGATGATCTTTTCATTTTTTGTCTGTTAAATGTCCTTCTTTTTCAATATAGTTGGCAACCTTATTTCTAACCATTCCACTTTTGGTGTTCAGTTTAATGAGTGGCTATTCCATTTCTATTCTTCGTACAAGTGTTTGCGTTTGAACGAATTGAATCCGTATTGTGCGGAGACATGGCCGTTGAGGTCCACGTGTGTTTGGGCTGGAATCAGGTCCTAATTGTGCCGGCGGCATGGCGACAGTCCGACCTGTGAGTTCTGTGGCGCTGGCAGGACAGATCTGCAAATAGCGACAGGGCTTCAAAGCCGACGGCAGGACGAGCAATCACAGATAGATTACTGATAGCCGTGAACGCCTCAAAGGGACGCTCCCCGTGAAATATAATTGGTCACACAGTCTGGATACTTTGACGCACAACGAATTGTTGGGATAATTGGCGATTCATACAATTATCTACATCCAAAAATACTACCCCATTATCATTTCATAAATACGTAACGAAATGATAAACTTGATAAAGATAAATCACTATTTCAGATTGTTTCAATTATTGTGGTGTTTGCTGGACAACAATGATTTAATTAATTTTAAACCATTGATTCCATACTCTAACCAGAAATAAAAACAATTCATTTTAATTATAAAGTGATAATTTTAGAGAACGTAAAACCATAATCAGAGACTATTTGAACATGAAAAATATTGGGATTCATGTACATATTCTGCGGACATCACTATTCGTAGCAAAAATTCAATATTGTTATTATACAAATCTTTAGTGCGTTTTATTATTTGGAATCCTGTTTACAATGCAAATATTCATAAGTTAAAATCGATTCAAATAAAGTTTGTGCAAATGAAAATTATAAATTCAATCTCTATCATGGCTATTACATATACAATTTTAATGCATTTAACTTAAAAAGATTTCTTCATCTTCGATGTTACTATAGCCTACTCGAGCCCTAACCTATTCAATATTCTGCCACCAAACGTCCCGATTTTGAGACACATTCTTCCAACTTCTTACTTTTAGTATTTCCTCGGTATTCTTTCAACAAAGAAGAAATATTGTTGTGTTTTTAAAATTGATACTAATACATGTATTATGTATAGCTGCAACATTGTAGTTACTGTTTGTTGTACGTATTAAAAAACAGTTTTACATTCTGAAATGTAACACAAATAACTATAAAAACTTGTCACTCAACGAAATTATAGAACTTTGCGAAAATAACTTTCAGCAACTTCATTTTTTCTTTTTAACATTAAGTCAATTTAGAAATGCATTTTATATCGCCTCAATAGTTCTTAATTCTTATTCCATACATACGAGTAATCCGTAATTGCTTTATCTATTGATTTGATAAACATAGATAAAGACATAAAATCACCAAAATGTACAATATATCAGATCTGGTACACACAGCAAATGATAGTAATCCATGAGCTATATATTAATGTTCTTTTTGGTATCTTCAGAATAGTAAACATTTTCTCGCGGGTAACTTGATGACCGCTCAACTAATGCAGTAGCACAACATGAGCTGTCAATGTCTAGTCGAAGCTGATGATGGATTCAGCCACTCGCAGTTTTGTTTTTCGTGACTGGCAAGGTGATTATTATTGTATTGTTGCTGCATTTTCTCCCGGATTGTTCAAGCTCGATTGTTTACATGATGGAATTTAATTAGAGCGTTACGCGTGTTCACGGGGTGAATAACCAGTGAATAACTTACACAATACTCTGAATCAAGCTGCGGGATTACAGGCATTTTTCTCTAGATTACATGACATTATCAGGAAGAATATATGCAGGGCTGACCCAAATTTGAAATTATTTCCTTATTTGTAATAAATATGAATTTTCTTCCCGTAAATAGTATGTGAATTTTTATTTTTTATTAGGCATAGTACCCAATAAAAGCAACTTACTACCACGTAATACCATTCAAGAAACTTTTTTTAATGACCGATTTGGCAAAAAGGTTAATTCAAATAAATGACGGTTTACAAGTTAGTAATAAATAATAGTATTAATAAGTATAGGTAAAACAGTTTTTACTGGAGATATTAGGAAAAGTCTGACGAGCCGTTTAAGGAAACCTATCACTTCCTTCAAGACGTACACATTGTTACCTTGCCTATATTGTGCAGTAGTTTATATGTGATTCACTTTTAAATAAAATTAAAATTTTAACCAAATTCTATCAGTTACTTCTTTGTTAAAACAATAACAAATCACAATTTTCAACAATGTAAACAATGCAACGAAATTGGGATCTAACTTGTAAAAGGTTAGTAACTTGCAAACGTTAGTTTCCTTAGTGAATAAACAGTTCAAATAAACGAAGGTTTACAATTGAGTAACAACAAGAAATATTCTTTCATCGTACATGTCCATCATTTTTGTTTTTTGAAGAGGTAAAATTATCAATTATCTGAGGTGGATAGAAGGTTATTGGCAAGCGCGGTGGAATGAAGAGAGGATTATTAATAACCGAAATGTTTTGGCATCTCCGCGAAGGCTGGAGTAATTGAGGCTGCATCAGCAGAGAACAGGAACACGTCAATAGGCCATTATATAATAATGTTCCCGGCACATCGGCCTGCATTCATCAGTGACAGACAGGGGAAACTCATTATGGAACTTTACACTCAAAAAGCTCATTACTCAAATACGGAATAAAACCGGAAAACCACTGCTTTTCAATTACATCACGGGCAAACGGGAACAAACATGTTAGGGTACATATTGCACAATATGGTTACGCTATTTAACTCATTTCGATCAATTTCTCAAATGAACAATACAGCTATATACATAACAATAATAATAATATTTATTTATGCTTGCAAATTGGCATTTACAGTTTAATTATATTAGATAGTGATACACATCATATACTAGCCATCCTCTTCTTAACAACTTCATCAGAACTTCTTTTTTTATTTCCCTCCAAACTTCCCTGAGTGATGTCCTTAGATGCTTCTATTACGAATATTTTATTGATGAATTAAATAACTTGTTGGTAATTATTATTTCCTTTATAATGATATAAGTTTCCTAATTTAATTAGTGGTATTATACGGAGGGATTTACAATTATTTCAGTATTTCTCTAGACTTCAGAGCGATCGCACAATGCTCTAGTGCAAATAGTTTTGAGGTGAGTTGAGTTACCGTGTATAAATTGTAAGTGGAGTTACCGTGTATGGATTGCGAGTTTAGTTACCGTGTATGGATTGTGAGTTGAGTTACCCTGTATGGATGTGAATGAGTTACCATGGATGATATGAGATGAGTTAGTATGATATAGTGTATTGAGTCGAATATGGCGTTATGGTAGTATGTTGAGGTATTGAGGATGTGTGATGCAGACCTTGGTTGGCTGCCGACGGAGCGAAAAGCAGCTTTGGGCTGTAGTGAATTTTAGCCAGACTGCCAACGATGCAGCGAGCAGCTTTGGGCTGTAGTGGCCCTGACCAGGCTGCCCACGAGATACGTTTGTGTGTGAGAGTGCGCGAGTGTTTGGATAATTCCTCACTGAGCTTTGTGCTTAGTTATTTTACATTTTCTAAGGTCAAAGACAAGTAAAAATTAGGAGCAATTAGGTCCCTAACTGCATTATAGTTTGTAATTGATTATATTGTAATATTTAGGGGTTTAATTAAATAGGTTCAAAATAACTACAATCTACTATTTTTTCAATCAACAGTTTTCCATCATTTTTCATTGTTTATAACACTTCAGAGATTCATTTTGCCTTCCGCACAGCTTACCTCTTCTCTCGTTAACAATCATCTGCATCCTGATGTTTTTCTTTTCGTCAAGTAGATAACGAGGTATTGAAGTTATTTGTATTAGTTTATATCTGTAATTATGTTCCAATTTATCTGATACAGTTCGTAGTATACTTGTATCTTATACAGGTGTTTCTATATCTCTACACGAAACTGAGATACATAATATGATATATTGACTTGTTACGGTTTATTTTTGCAATCTGCAATTTATTTAAAATCTAAATCATTTTATTTCCTTATTATCATTTTTGTTCGCAATTTATGGAACTCTTAGGCATTGCTGGTTGCTTATTGTCAGGAATATTAATTTTTATATTTTTATACATTTGGGCATGTGCAAGTTTGAGCTAACTCGCAGATTTGAGCGAAGTGATTCATTCTGTTCGTTGATCGTCGCTGTAGTCATATCTCAGTGTCTAGTTATTATTTATCATATTGTTTAGTTTATTGTTGGATAAATTTTAACGTGCCCGTTATTTGGGGATTATAACTGAGGAAAGTACTGGGGAAATATTTGTTCCCGCGGAAAATTGTTCCGGATTTATTGCACTGCGATCATTGAAAAACAACTTAGCCGCCCACCATCTCAGGTATTTACTTTTATTGTTGATTAGCCCAGTTGTAGTATCTATAAAGTATTTTGGTAATAATATTTTGATCATTGTTAATTTACAACCAGTAAAAGTAACTTTTAACTTAATCATCGACCTGGCAATGCTAATTGAGTTCTCCTTTCAGGCTTTTATTTTATTGTATTTACTTTTTCTACCACTATCGATATTACTTCGATCTCGATCCGATTTATTGGATGCTTATGGTTGGATTGGGTTGTTGAGCCCTTATTTTTGGTGGATACACATCTTGGTGGAGGATTTTTGGGGAGAATTGGATGACTGGTACCTCGTGTTTCAAGCGGAAATTGTTCGACGCCATTTTGGAACTCGTCACACACTACGTCACTACCGCACACTACGTCACTCCGACGTCATCAGCTCTCCAAACACATGCAGATAAGCTCTATTTTGATTTTTTTTTCGTGTTGTTATTTTTAAATATTTTTTGGATTGATTTTTGAATGTTATGTTATTTAATTACATTTATTTACGCTTATGTTATTATTTTGTATGTACTAGCTCACGCGAGTCTCAGAATTTTTTATGAGAGATACTCATTTAGGGATTGTTTCGGTTTAGGAAGGGTTAGGACTGAATTTAACTTATTTCGACGCTTGTTACGCTCGCATTACCCTGATTGGTCGACCAACCACCCGTATTGCGCCTATTTTTGCGTATTATATTTAAAGTCTAAGCTATTTAAACATCCGAAGTCCTCGCTCGTTCGTGCGCCACGCATCCCCTATTTGGTACAGTTTATTCACTTATTAGTATTACCTTTCGTTTATATCTCGCATGAGTTATATAATTCATTCAGAAAATTTGTTAATATAAAGAATTTCGATTTCAAACTTTATTTACATAATGTAATACTACAAATATTTAATATATCCTACATTTCAATTTCAAACGGAGCTTTATTTGTTTTTTTTTTGAGTTACCTACTATTATCTTGATTATCCTTCTCAGATTCGTATTTTCGTGGTTGTATACTAGGTTTCCTTTTTTGACAACAACCACGTGGCGCCCTATTATAATTTATACTATTTCATTATTTGAACCACCCCCTTCTCCACTGTCTAAAAGCTGGCGGCCGCATTCACTGTCATCTTGGATGCGTAAGAGCTACATTAATACACGACTGTGTGGTGCGCGTAGCAAATTTGGCGCCCAACGTGGGGCCCTTGCGTCAAAAAAAAAATAATAGAAGAGGGCCTTGTTTATTTCATTGTTGTGACCATTATTGTGACCATTATCGTCACTATTGTTGCGTGGCGTGGGGTGGCCATTGTTGCCATTATTATTATATCCATTGTTGCCAGTATTTTGACACCACGGTTAATATTATTATTGTGGACATTGTTAACATTTTATTATAATTCTTTTGTTGTTGCTTTGGTAGAGGAGACGTCTCTCTTCGCACTGCTCTCGCTAGCATAGTGGTATAGTTTTTTTTGTTACTATCGCGGAGAAGGTCTAGCATTGTCGTTTTCTTGTGGCATATTTCTATTGTGTCATTATTGGGGTAGTTTTTATTTCCTTTATTATCCAATTGTTTTTTTTTGTTATTGATTGGGGATGGAGTCCAAATTAGAAATTAACAGGTTAAGTAAGACCGAGCTGAGTTACGAATTGAAAATTCGAGGTGTTAGTGATGATAGTGATGTCTCGTCGATGCGGAAGTCATTGCGGTATCTACTTCGGTTAGAGAAAGACTCAAAACGTACATTGCCAGACTATCCTTTTACCTTTGAGGAGGATCATGAGGCATTAGAACAACAAATCGTTGAGATTAAAAATCTAATAGATTCGTTTAGCGGGACAAAATTCTCATCCGAATATAATAAGTTGATTACAAAAATTACGCATTCGTTAGGTCGAGCCAATCGGTGTGTAAGTAAGACTGCTGATGAGAAGAAGAAGAAATCCGAGCAATTTTCTCAGCTAGTCACGTTACAGTCTAAACTTAAAACCAAGGTTAGGAGTTTGAAACATTCGGCAACACTGTTGAGCAGTACTATATTGGAACAATCCATCTCGGGCGAATTAGCTGTTGTTTCGGATACTTCGACAGTCGAGTCTGATTCCGATATGGAAATTGAATCACCACGTATGGTACTCAAGTCAACCCCCGTGTCTCAATGGGACTTAAAATTCTCCGGGGATACCAAACACATGTCGGTCAATGCATTCTTAGAGCGAGTGGAAGAGCTTCGTCTGGCACGCAACGTATCGAGAGTACAATTATTGCGTACTGCCGTTGACTTGTTCAAGGGCACTGCACTTATCTGGTACCGGGCAAACCGTGAATTATTTAGGACATGGGCTGAACTTGTTGTTGCACTTCGGGATGAGTTCCAACCGGTTGATTACGAAGATAAATTACTTGACGAAATCAAACATCGGACTCAAGGGCCTAACGAGAGTATCGGAATTTACATCGCGGTCATGTCTTCTCTTTTTAGTAGACTTAAGGATAAGCTTTCAGAAGATGTTCGTGTGAATATATTATTGAAGAACATCGCTCCGTTCTACCAAACGCAGCTCGGTTTAGTAGATGTCAAAACTGTCTCCGAATTACTGAGGTTATGTCGACGATTAGAAGCCCGTAAAGTCTCTGTAGAAGCTTATGTTCCACCTCCGCGCCGTAGTCAGGCATATGAACCTGATTTAGCTTACGTTTATACTGATGGTCCACAGGCTTCTCAGCACAAATGTTATAATGTTGAAACGAGTGTTGCGGATCCTTCTAAGTCTCCTTCATTAGTTCAACCTCGCCAATCGTGCTGGAATTGCGGTAAGGCGGGTCATTTGTCCTCGCGTTGTCGTCAGCCTCGTAAGAAGCATTGTTTCCGGTGCGGCAAACCGGATGTTACCTGCCGAGACTGCCCTTCGTGTAGTGTCGCGGGAAACGGTCGTCGGATGCAGCGGTAAACCGGCCGTTGCATCGTTCTAGTGTGGAATCGGTATCTGTTAATTATGTTTTGGATTTCATTTTGTCGCATGCTAAGGACGACGAACGCCCTTATCTACAAGTTTATATTTTCGAAAAATGTTTTTTGGGTTTGTTAGATTCTGGTGCAACTTGCACTATTATGGGGAATCCGGGGTGGATTATGTTGCAAAATTTAAATTTATCGCTGAAGGAATCAGCATCGTTTTGTACGGTCGCGAATGGTCAGCGTTGTGCCTGTATCGGGAGTATTTCGGTGCCGATACGGTTGAGAGACCAAGTTAAAGTTATAGACATTCTTATTGTTCCCGAGTTATCGCATGGCTTAATTCTCGGTACGAATTTTTGGAAGACCATGGGTGTAGTTCCAGATCTCCGCCGAGGAGAATGGAAATTTTCTGGTTCGCCTGAAGTTTCAGTTGATGCTATCAGTTCGCGCAGTTGCCTTACACTTGATCAGGAACGACTGCTGAGCTCGCTTATCGACCGAATATTCAAGGACGTAGACGAGAGTGTTATCGGATGTACCTCGCGAGTCGAACATGAAATAGTTACCGACAGCGAACCAATCAAGCAGAGGTACTATCCTATCTCGCCCGCAATGCAAAAGCATGTGGATAAGGAACTTGAGCTTATGTTAACTCAAGGTATCATTGAAAGGTCGCAGAGTCCTTGGTCGTCGCCTATTCTGCTTGTGCCAAAAAAAGACGGGACTTTCCGGTTTTGCGTTGATTACCGCAAGCTGAATAAGGTTAGCCGTCGTGACGCTTACCCGTTGCCATATGTGTCGGATACTTTGGACAAGTTGCGAGATGCTAGGTACCTAACGTCACTCGACATAAAATCGGCCTATTGGCAAATACCGGTTGCGGAAAATTCGAGACAATATACCGCCTTTACAGTTCCGAATCGCGGTCTTTACCAATTTAAACGTATGCCGTTTGGTCTTCATAATGCTCCCGCGACGTGGCAGCGTTTTATAGATAGAGTCATCGGCGTCGACTTGGAACCGCATGTCTTCGTTTACCTCGACGACATCATTATTGTCACTCAAGACTTCGACAAACATTTAGAAATCCTTGAGGAAGTGTTAGTCCGTTTGACGAAAGCTGGCTTGACCCTGGGACGAGAGAAGTGCCAGTTCTGCCGGGATGAATTGAAATATTTAGGCTACGTTGTTAATCGTCAAGGTTTGCACGTAGATCCCGATAAGGTTCGGGCTATTATTGAGATTCCGACACCTCGAAACGTATCGGAAGTACGTAGAGTAGTAGGCATGGCATCGTGGTACCGACGTTTCGTACCCCATTTTTCGTCCGTGATTTCACCATTAACCAATTTGCTTCGCAAGAGTGTAAAATTCGATTGGGATCAATCTTGTTCGGACGCTTGGTCAAAACTTAAAAGTCACTTGGTTTCGTCTCCTATTCTTTCGTGCCCAGACTTTCAAAAAGAATTCACGCTACAAACTGACGCGTCTAATTACGGTTTGGGTGCTGTATTGTCGCAGCAACATGATGACGGAGAAAAGGTCATATGTTATCTCTCTCGCTCTCTCACTCGTCAAGAACAAAAATTTTCTACGACCGAAAAAGAACTTTTAGCCCTTCTGTGGTCTGTCGAAAAACTCCGCCCGTATTTGGAAGGAACTCGCTTTACAGCCATTACCGACCACTATTCGCTCTTGTGGCTTAACAATCTTCAGAACCCTTCCGGACGTCTTGCGCGCTGGTCTGTGAGATTACAGCAGTACGACTTTAACATCGTACACCGGAAAGGGAAGGAACACGTAGTTCCTGACGCCCTGTCTCGTGCCGTCCCTGTCGTCGCTGATGTTAGTGTGGCCAAAGTTAACGATAAGTGGTACAATAAACTTTTAGAATCTGTTTCGCGTGATCCGGTACGTTACCCTGCTTTTCGTATAACTAACGGTGTACTGTACAAATTTGTAAAACATAAGTGGCCAGGTTTGGTCAACGAATGCGATCATTGGAAGAGAGTCATACCGAAAGATGAACGTGCGAAATGTATGATGCTGTGTCACGATATACCGACCAGTGGTCATCTTGGTGTCTTTAAAACTTTTCATCGTGCCGCCCAATCATATTATTGGCCGAAGATGAAGGCCGATATAGCGTCTTATGTACGAAGATGTGTAGTCTGCATTAAAGCAAAACCCAGTCAAAAAGCCCCCACAGGTCAAATGGGTGGCCATTCATTTATCTCTCGTCCATGGGAAGTTATTAGTACCGACTTAATCGGTCCCTTGCCGACTTCTTCTCAAGGAAATTCGTTTATTCTCGTTGTGACTGATTGTTTCAGTAAATTTACCGTTTGTTTTCCCCTTCGTAAAGGCACTGCCCCTAATATTGTCCGTCGTATGGAGAACGACGTCTTTTTACTATTCGGTGTACCTCGTGTTATCATTATGGATAATGGTAAGCAATTTCGATCGAAGGAATTCCTCAAATTATGCTCCACGTATAAAGTTAAACCTGCGTTTACTTCATTTTATCACCCCCAGGCAAACCCTACCGAACGAGTCAATAGGGTGTTGAAAACAATGCTCACTTCTTATGTAGCCGACTCGCAGAGATCCTGGGATAAAATCCTCCCTCAAATTTCTTGTGCACTCCGCACTGCGGTTCATGAAGCTACCGGACATAGCCCCTACTTCATTAATTTTGGGCGGGAGATGTTGTTGTCAGGTGATTGTCATAGGGTCCGATTGGACAGCCCTGAAACTGACACTTCCGATGGAAAGAAACTAGCCGACCGCTCTCATCATTTTACGAAGCTGTATGAGGATGTCCAATCACGCTTACAGAAGGCTTATACCAAGTCTAAAACTCGATATGATCTTCGTCGCCGTGTAGTCAATTATTCTCCTAATCAGCTTGTATGGCGAAAAAATTTTGTTCTGTCGGATGCCACGAAATATTTTTCGGCTAAATTAGCAGACAAGTACGTAGGTCCCTTTATGATACATAAGAAGGTAGCGCAAGATAATTATCAGCTGAAGAGCTTAGAAGGTGAAATACTCACTGGCACTTGGAGCAGCCAACACCTTAAGGAACATCCCGAAATCGACCCTGGTTAGAAATCATTAAAGAGTATTCTATCGGTCCCGTACTTTGTTCTGACCCTCGCATTAGATACGGCTTACGATCTATTGTTCTTTGGATATTTCCGTTTTCTTTCTTTTGTATCTCTCTCGTATCACTGGGAGCCATCTTCGGTGGTGAAGAGAATTGTCGGTTACATTCCTTATCAATTCCGAATAGGAAATTTTAGTTGCCACGAAAATTTCCTCGACAGGTAAGAGGGGGAATTGTTACGGTTTATTTTTGCAATCTGCAATTTATTTAAAATCTAAATCATTTTATTTCCTTATTATCATTTTTGTTCGCAATTTATGGAACTCTTAGGCATTGCTGGTTGCTTATTGTCAGGAATATTAATTTTTATATTTTTATACATTTGGGCATGTGCAAGTTTGAGCTAACTCGCAGATTTGAGCGAAGTGATTCATTCTGTTCGTTGATCGTCGCTGTAGTCATATCTCAGTGTCTAGTTATTATTTATCATATTGTTTAGTTTATTGTTGGATAAATTTTAACGTGCCCGTTATTTGGGGATTATAACTGAGGAAAGTACTGGGGAAATATTTGTTCCCGCGGAAAATTGTTCCGGATTTATTGCACTGCGATCATTGAAAAACAACTTAGCCGCCCACCATCTCAGGTATTTACTTTTATTGTTGATTAGCCCAGTTGTAGTATCTATAAAGTATTTTGGTAATAATATTTTGATCATTGTTAATTTACAACCAGTAAAAGTAACTTTTAACTTAATCATCGACCTGGCAATGCTAATTGAGTTCTCCTTTCAGGCTTTTATTTTATTGTATTTACTTTTTCTACCACTATCGATATTACTTCGATCTCGATCCGATTTATTGGATGCTTATGGTTGGATTGGGTTGTTGAGCCCTTATTTTTGGTGGATACACATCTTGGTGGAGGATTTTTGGGGAGAATTGGATGACTGGTACCTCGTGTTTCAAGCGGAAATTGTTCGACGCCATTTTGGAACTCGTCACACACTACGTCACTACCGCACACTACGTCACTCCGACGTCATCAGCTCTCCAAACACATGCAGATAAGCTCTATTTTGATTTTTTTTTCGTGTTGTTATTTTTAAATATTTTTTGGATTGATTTTTGAATGTTATGTTATTTAATTACATTTATTTACGCTTATGTTATTATTTTGTATGTACTAGCTCACGCGAGTCTCAGAATTTTTTATGAGAGATACTCATTTAGGGATTGTTTCGGTTTAGGAAGGGTTAGGACTGAATTTAACTTATTTCGACGCTTGTTACGCTCGCATTACCCTGATTGGTCGACCAACCACCCGTATTGCGCCTATTTTTGCGTATTATATTTAAAGTCTAAGCTATTTAAACATCCGAAGTCCTCGCTCGTTCGTGCGCCACGCATCCCCTATTTGGTACAGTTTATTCACTTATTAGTATTACCTTTCGTTTATATCTCGCATGAGTTATATAATTCATTCAGAAAATTTGTTAATATAAAGAATTTCGATTTCAAACTTTATTTACATAATGTAATACTACAAATATTTAATATATCCTACATTTCAATTTCAAACGGAGCTTTATTTGTTTTTTTTTTGAGTTACCTACTATTATCTTGATTATCCTTCTCAGATTCGTATTTTCGTGGTTGTATACTAGGTTTCCTTTTTTGACAACAACCACGTGGCGCCCTATTATAATTTATACTATTTCATTATTTGAACCACCCCCTTCTCCACTGTCTAAAAGCTGGCGGCCGCATTCACTGTCATCTTGGATGCGTAAGAGCTACATTAATACACGACTGTGTGGTGCGCGTAGCAGACTTTTTTTTTAATTCGCAAAAATAAGGGTGTTTCATTCCTAGCAAACATTTCTAGTGCCACTGGTATTAGATTTAGATTTAGATTTGAGGTGGAGGGTGGATAAACTCCACGTGCACTGAGGCCTCGCATATGGGCCCATTGTACTGCCTCCAGGTGCACAGCTCCCTAGCTATCTTGAAGCCATTCTACGCTACGGAAGAAGGCTAACAAGTTGGCAGGTGGGGTTGTGCTGAGTGTTGCCTCGGAAGGCCACATATCCCCAAGCATGGAACCTCTTTTTAATGATAAAGTGGGGCATTCCTGAAGAATGTGCTCCACTGTTTCATCATCCATATCACATCCTCTGCAAAGTGAGGTGTTTGAGATTTTTATACGATGCATGTGCTTGTTGAAACGACCATGCCCTGTAAATACTTCAATAAGGAGTTTGAGATTGTTCCTCGAAAACCTTATTAGGTAATTAGCCAGCTTGAAAGTCGGCTTAAAGATAAAAGATTTCGTCTGTTTGCAGTTAGATCTAGTGTTCCAACTAGCTGAAAATTTGTCGAAAGTAATGGTTCGAATGATGTTATGAAGAGTCGATTTACTTAGCGGCAAGATGGGCTCGGGCCCACAAGGTGGGGTAGATGAGCCTTGCTTTGCTAAATAGTCGGCACGAATGTTACCTTCATTGTCACTATGTCCTTTTACCCATATGAGTTCAAGAGTATTATCTTGGCATACGTTTGACAGGGCGGTGTGACAGAGTTCAGTTAAACCTGAGGTAAATTTAAAACCATTCAGGCTTTGAAGAGCTGCTCTACTGTCAGATGCTATCCTTATATGCTTATTTAGAACGTTGTGTTCTTTAATCAGCAATGCACTATGCAGGATCCCCAGCATTTCTGCTTGGAAGACAGTAGCATATTTGCCTAGTGGAATACTGACGTCCAGGTTCATTTGTTCAGAGAAAATGCCTGAACCGGAGCCTTTCCCATTTTTGGAACCGTCAGTGGAAATTAGAATGTCGGGATTTGATGATATCTGACAGTCTAGTATAATCCGATAGGGTTTATCAAAGTATAATTTTGGAGCAATGCAGTCAGTGTTCATTTGCAGAAGAGGAGCACTTTGAGCTGCTTCTTTGAAAATAGAACAATGCCTGCAACTTGGTCCTATTTTGGGCCAGTGGCCTAATTGTGAGAGGCGTAGGACTGCTTTCAGCGCGACTTCCTCTATGTGAAGGTTTAGAGGAGGAAGGCATAGAAGGACTTCCATTGCCGCTGTTGGTGTGGTGCGCATTGCACCGGTTATGGCTAGACATGCCAATCTTTGTACATGTTCTAGTTTTGATATTGCTACGGATTGTTTGATTCTGGGCCACCAGACAAGAGCTCCGTAGGTGATCATTGGCCTGATTATGGATACGTATAACCATAAAGCGAGTTTTGGAGTTAGACCCCAGGTTTTACCTAAGATCCGTCGACACTGCCAGAATGCTATGCAGGCTTTTTCAACTTTGTAGTTTAAATGTAGACTCCAGTTAAGTTTGCTGTCAATTATGACTCCCAGATATTTGACGTTACTGGACAAACTTAGAGACTGATTGAATATTTTTGGCATTGTGAGAGTGCCAATTTTCCGCTTTCTTGTGAAAAGAACCATTTCAGTTTTGGCAGGATTTACCGAAAGAGAGTGATCTTTGCACCAGTTTTCAATGAGTTTGAGAGCAGCGCTTGCTAGATTTGCAAGGATGTTCTCAAATTTTCCGTTTAGCAGGACAGTGATGTCGTCTGCATATCCAATAGAGTGATATCCATTGTTGTTGAGGAGTAGCAGAAGATTGTTTACTAATATCGCCCAAAGAAGGGGTGACAGAACACCACCTTGGGGACAGCCTCTTGTAACATAGCCTCTTATGGTTGTTTCTCCAGAGGAGAATTCGATCGCCCTATGTTCTAGCATGAACTTTATCCACCTGATAAGAGGAGATTCTACTTCATGGAACTCTAGAGCATGGACTATAGAGTTGAAGGTAGCTTTGTCGAAAGCGCCTTCTATATCTATGAAAATACCCAGGGAGGAATTGTTGTGTTCCAAAGAGTTTTCGATCCTGCTAACCACAGCATGAAGAGCAGTTTCGGTCGATTTTCCCTGAATATAAGCATGTTGGTTGGGGTGCAGCGGATTTTGAACCAGTGCAGTTTCCCTTATGTATCTATCACAAAGTCTTTCCAGAGTTTTAAGAAGAACTGAGGTAAGGCTTATTGGGCGATATGATTTAGGTATTGAGTAGTCTACGCGTCCGGGTTTGGGAATGTAAACTACTTTAACTTCCCTCCATCCTATAGGGACATATGCGAGGGTAATGCAAGCTCTAAAGATCCAAACCAGGTGAGGTGTTAATTGCTTGCAGCCCCATTGAAGAAGGGCTGCAACAATACCATCTGGACCTGGTGATTTATAAGGCTTTAGGGAGTTTATTGCCCAGGTTGTGCGTGTCTCATCAATGATTACCTTAGAGAGCTCGAGCGCCTCCTCTGAAAAGGAGTGATCGTTGTCCTTCCAGGTACATCTTTCAGAGATCACACAGCCGGGGAAATGCCACTGGTATAATAGAATATTAATGATTTATAATTATGTAATAAATGATATAAAAGTATAAACACTGCCTACAAATAATCATTTATTAATTAGTTATTATGTAGCTGTCTAATAACTTATTAATAACGTAATTAAATGTACTCTTAAACCAGTGGCACTAAAACTCTTCGCTAGAAATGAAAAACCTTATTTTTGTATATTATACATGTTTTTCTTCTCTTCCTACATTTCATGCAAAGTGCTTAATTGTAAATAGAGCTATAACAAATTTTTGATTGAGAATTCCATTTCCAGTTCGCTGAATATTATTCATATGGTAAAATATTTTCGTTGTTAGAATTCGGATCAATTGTGATTGTTATGTTCAAAAATAACTCGAACGCAAATTGTCACCAAAATAATCATCGGTAGCGTTTGAACAACACTTAGCGTTCCCGCTAATAATAACAGCAATAACGAACACAGTGTGTGTTCTCTGCACCGATGTTTTCATATCCGGCATCACGGCTTGCGTCGCGACTCTGCCAAGTGGAAATGCTCTACATTAATCGGTCTTATTTTCGCTAGGGTGCGAGCATGCATCGAACATGCTATTTCAATTAGATTTACTACCTGCCGTATGAGAGGCTGGAGACAGATGTTCGAGAGGATTTAATTATGATGAAATGGTAAAGCTCCTTCTACATTATGAGAAAGATGTCTGAATTATATTTTCATTTTAATATTACTTTTTACGCTTACATGATTTATTTATTTTCTTACTATATTTTAATTTTTTAGTTGCTCTTTCATCTGCCATTTATACAAAAATCAGTACCATGTTAACTGTTTTTGGTGTAGCGTGAAAAATATTACTTTAAATTTTCGTTCAATCATTGCTATGTAATTTCTTCTAATTTCTAAAAACCCTATTATATCCTAATTTTATGTTATCCAAAGTATTCTCTAAGTAAATTATTCCGTCTTCATCTTTAAGAGTTCTGGTAAGGGGTGTTGGTCTTAGACCTTCTAAGTGACCAATTGTGTTGAGGATCTTTTTTGAGGATTTGGTCTTTGTTTCCAGCGGTGACCAGCCGTGTTGGTAGTTTAGTAATTTAATTTCGTTGTGCTTTTTATATTCTTTTCTATTCCTGGTTTTGGTCGTGTGTGCAAGTACAGTTGTAGTCCATTTCTTTTACTTGTCCCAAATACCTAGGATAACAATAACAACACTTAATTGTACTTTAATAATGAGTGTCGCCTGAATAGTCTCTGCAAAGAACCTGCAGTTTAAAGTGAGTTTTGAAACACTCGGATACATCGGTATTGTTAGGCATTGTGATTTTATTGTTTTAGACTCAGAGTTTGTGTCGCACCGAATTCCATTTATTTCTTATATTAAAGTAGCCACTGTGCTCTACTCTCCACGTCTTTTATAATGTTCAGCAGGCAATGCCTTTAAAATACTCTCTGGTACAAATACATCATTTTATAAAATAAGTTCTAGTAAAACTTTTTATATAACATGTATTTTAATTATAAATTTCTTTAAATAATCTTTATTTAAAAAAAGTACTTAAAGTAATTTGTTTGTAGAAAAAAATAAAACAGTAAATGGTTATTAAAACTGTGAATATCGATCGCAAATCCTTCCTTCATTCTTGTCTATTTTTAATCTGCGAAAAATTCTCTGGCATCTTCATAGAGTTGTTTCCTTAATCGTATTAAAAGTTAATAAACTAGAGATCAGTAGCAATCGATAAAAACATGTAATCCCTTGCGAACTAGCACAAGTGTCCCCAATACCCAATTGTTGTGAACAATTCCCACGGGAGCGAGCGATCCCTGAGCAGTCCATTCCCGTCCACGGATACAGCCGCTGAAATATATCCCAGCATTGTTGCTCACCCGTAATCCGGGACATGCTTCACCGGTGCCAAACCGATTTACATACGCGCCGTAATACCCCGCGATAAGAAATAGATGGGTTTGTATCGGAAGATGTTCCACTAAGATTTATGCTCAGACGGTAATGACCATATATTTTCAAACATCCTTTCTTATTCTTTGAAAACTATCAAAACAATTACATAACCTTTATAAAGCCTCCTAAAGCATACCATTACCGATATCTATGATAAAGAATGTTTTAATTTTCTTATATTGATCTAAATTATGAATATATTAAAAAAATAAATTTGTAGGAAAAATATATGATACAGTTGATACATTTTTCGTTGTCTAAAAGACCACCACTCCTAATACCCAACAATGGGTAAGAGAAACAACCTCAGAGACCAATCAGTTCCTATTGTCAAATAACTTAAGTGTGTTAATTTCCACCCAATAAATTATTATCTGAAAGAGAAAAAAAAATGGTGGATGCGCTTTCAACTTGGAATGCTAATATCTCAAAAAAGGTTCAAGATATTGAATTTCAGTTGCAAACTTGTAATCTCTGAATAACAATTTGCGAATTTTCATTAAACTTGGAATCAAAATTTTTTTCGACTCTTTTTTTCGG
This sequence comes from Stenolophus ochropezus, assembly GCA_035578165.1. Lineage (NCBI taxonomy): Eukaryota > Metazoa > Arthropoda > Insecta > Coleoptera > Carabidae > Stenolophus > Stenolophus ochropezus. Next base: position 13,770,114 of record JAQOWZ010000001.1, on the reverse strand, counting down.
TAAAGTAAAGTAAAACCACCTATCCTTTTTGTATAAATAAGTAAGAGATACAACCTCAACAACTTTACCTTTTCATTTCTCTTACAGAAAAACATAAATATACCAATTCCATCAATATTTTTTTTTTATTTTTCTGTATTTTTAGCCATTTATAAGGATTCTCAGAGTTTCTTTTGTAAAAACTTTACCAACTGAGTTAGAATTTGGTATAGGTACGTATATAAAATTTTTCGTAGAAGCGAATGCCGTACAATGCAAAGTCGTTTTCCATTTTTGGTCCAGAGACCATTGGGTCATTAAGGTCCCAACTTTAAATAGAAAGTGATATCGAACTTCAGTAAATGTTTGGATGTACGTGTCGGAATCTATCGAAATTGATGTGTAACCCAATTTTTGTGGTTTATCACATTTTTTAGGTGTAACGTTCATTTTTATAAAAAAATGGAAAGTAACATCAATATGAACTCACACAAAAAAATCTGTATTGTACGGTTAAATTATATGAATTATATAAATTATTTTAATCTGCCAGGATTTAAATTTTATGCGGATATTTAACTAATTTTTAAATCTCTAGGTTCATTATATTATATTTATAAATTTTCAATATTTTATTTAGCCTTATATCTTTTGAAAATTAATATGAAATTACAATAATGTGAGCATATGAGAATACCTAATAATATATGGAAGAGAAAAAAGCTAGATATTCCAGTGCAAAAAGAAAAGTTTTTGAAAGCATTTGCGATACACGTTCAATATTTCAATACTTGGTATATGAAAATAATAGCACAATCAGTGAACCAATAAATAACAAACAAACAAAAGCAGAAGATAGCGACGAAACGATCGCAGGAATTACAGGTAGCGAACATTTTTAAAAAGAACCCGTGTATGTTGTTGGTATATCGAGTGCAGACACAGGAAAGAATTTCTATTACGATTTCCCGGTTTAGATTGAGAATTCGGAGTTGGTTGCCGACAGTGTGTTATTCCGTAGTGAAGACAGATGACTTCAGTGTACAGATAATGAAGAAATGATCAAAGTAGACCACCTTATCTGACGTTCTACGAAATTAAACTTGAGTCACTGATGCATAGAGACTGCAATATCCTCAGCTCATAAGAAATGCATTCCCTTGCTCCGATATTGATTACAGTCTATTATGTTGTGTCGCAGATGCATTACAGAGAATAGAATACTAGTTTTATTTCAGAATAAACGACAGTAAAACTGGAGCAACCGATGCAGCTTCCATATTTTATATTTTATCTTTTCGATATTTTCAATCATTCCTTCTTTCTTTAAATGGATTATTATAGATAATTTAATACTATAAAATACAGTCTACTGAACTTAATTACTTTTATGGTACTCACAATTCGAAAATTCAATTTGTTTGTCTAGAATAATAACAATTTTATTAATAGGCACTAATATAACAGATAAATAAGACTATTTGCTAGAATAGTCGTACTAATATCTATCAAATTATATTTTGATGTATTCAAACCATTCACAATTAATTATATTTAATATATACAGGGTGTGCAACGAAACGCGGAAATGGCATTTCAAAATATTGTTGATGCTCTTTCTCCTGATAGATTTTAAGCAAAACTACAGTAGTACAAAGTTGTTCAAAATTAAATTCTACATAAGAAAAGATAATGATTGATGCAATAGTACGTCTGCAGTACGAGACTTATTTTCGGGAGTATAAAAGTAGTGAACATACTGTAGAGCTTTGTTTTCAAACCAAGAAATGATTTTTAAGAAATAAATATATCATTCACGGCTTATTACCCATTGGTGTGTGTACCATTCGATATCGAAGATGCTACATTTATATTGTAGCAAGCAACATCTGACGTAATTGTTATCCTAGATTTTCAAAGATCCGCTTTAGTGTCTTGGTATATAAAGTGCTATTCCATTTTCTTTTTCTTTTGTTAAGAGGTAGTAGAAATAAAGTTTCTTTTTCTATTTTCGAAATTTTGGATTATGGTGTTATAGCTTCCTGAAATTCTGGCATATTTTATGATAAAGAGGTTATGATCTGTTGTGAAACCGAAAGTGAACGAATTTGGCGTCCATAATGCAATTTGCGTGGCATATATCGACAGGGCAAGTGAACTTGCAAACCTCTATAACGATGTTTCGAATTGGGGGATTTTTACAGCCCCGATAAAAACAGGGTCGGAAATTTGAAATCGTGGTTAAATTTCCTTCTACGTTCTTCTCATCGCTAACTGGTTTTTGCTGACATTTATTGGTTTGCAGCGATGGATATAAAATCAAAATTGTCGTAAAATCCAACATAAAACTGGTGAAAAACTATAGAACCAGCGGTGAAATGCACGAGAATAAAATTTAATTTATTAGGAGGTAATACAATCAGCCACTGTTGCTCTAAACGGGTGTTCGATGCTTTGTTGGACGCAAGTTAAACGTATTTGCGTGGAAATTGTTTCAACATCAGCTGTTTACTTATCGTGTTTGCGTATTCATAACTGCAGGCTGAATTGTTCCTGATCACTTTTCAAACTGGGACGCCGTGGTTTCTGTTTTATTATTTAAGTTATTTGCGAATGTCTGATATGTTGTATTGTTCTCCTACTTTTGCCCCGGGATCACAAACAAACTTCAAAACATCACAATCAGAAACAGAAATGAAAACACAAATTTTAAATTAAAACCCGCATACGTTGAAATGATTGGTTAACGACCTTTCTTTCAACCCTGCAGGTTACTAAATAAATTTTAAATGGTGGAAATTGCCTGTGAAATTTCCCGTTCTTAATTAAATTACGGCTTCTTTTCTTGTTGAATAATCCCTTTAGAAAACAACAAAATATTTACCCAAACTTTGTAAAGAAAATAGTTGAAAAGTTTCATTTACAACTAGTGTGGAAACTTTTATATCCGAAGTTCGATTGAAGAGTTGTATGAAGTCGTTGTCACGTATTTACATACCGCATCACAGATCTCAGTGTGCATTGCTTTACTTATTTGATTTTTGTTTTGTTTCAGTGATGCTGAGTGAAGTTCAAGCTGTAGTGGGCGGCGTCGCTAAGCTTCCTTGCAGTCTCGAAGCTACCATCGCAAATGATAAAGCTCATTTGGTCATTTGGTACAAAGAGGGCGTCGTTTCTCCCATATACAGGTAAGGAATTTATTCAAATTTCTGTATATTGTACGAAGTATACTTTTAAAATGTTTATTTGTTACACCCTTGTAAAGAGTCATTTATTTGAAATGTTTAGTAAGTAGTTGCATTGTTTTTGTGTATATTATTAAAAGTTGTGTTTTGTTAGTGTTATGTTACATTAGGAGCTGATTGTACATTTTCAGCGTCAAAGAAATGACAGCCTCGCCAGTCAATTCTTTCTTTAAGTAGTAAACATTATTTTACCTTGCTAATTAATAACCCCCGTAGTAAAAGTTATCTAGAGATAATTTAATTACCAAAAATATACTTTGGCTATTAGATTTCACATTATTGCTACATTCTACAATAGAATATAAGTTATTATTAAAATAATAATGTTTATGTTACATGTACTCATAGACGTGTACAAAGTTTTGCTAATGTTTATGTTTAGTAAGAATCAATAAAATTAAGATTATAGTTTTTCTTTCATTATAAGAAAATTGATTCATGTTGCAGGTCTTAAAGTGTCTTACAATATGCAATTTAAACGAAGAAAACTTTTTCAATCTTTATCCATAAGTAGGATAATATTTCGTTCAAAATAGTTGGAAAAGGCAGTATATATTTTCGTAAATAATTTTCTACGAAATGCATTAGTTTTTTATAATTATATTTTTATAGGTAGAACAAAACAATTTACTAATTTATTTTTATATTTTTTATTAAAGTTTAAGAACAAAATATTAATAAATCACTAGTTTTATAAACGATTGAAGTTTAAGTTTTAATCAATTTTTTCTCAAAACATGAATGGATTAATCAGAATTATTTTACCATTTACAAATCCAAATTTTGATAATTTTAATTTGCTAATGGAGGTGCCTGGGACTGCCCATGCTCATTTTATATTGAAGGGATTTATTCAGTTTTTATTTTCTCTACAGTCGTAACTGTAAAGATATCGATAGACAGCTTATTATCCATTGAGGGTGCCTCAATCTATTTTATCGCAAATATCGATAATTATATATTTATACAGATGAAAGAGACTAACAGACACTTGGCGTGGAGTATACACCATATTTATGAATTTTATGCTCAGTAGACAAAAAAATAAATTTATAAATTTGATAAGAAGGGATGTAGGAAAACAGTAGATTACTAATCACGCTCCCAAGCAATAGTTGATAATAAATTATAATAGAAATGAATTAAAGGCGACATGTCGGAGTAATAGTAGGTGACAGCTAATTACACACTCGCACGTCAGTTGTTCCAACGCGGGCTGGATCCGGCCCGGAGGCGCGCTCTAATTCCAGCCAAAGTATCAGGAGGTAAATGGACGCGCGCTTTTGTTTTCCAGGCACACTCGCACAATGCCAGCCTGTCACTTCCCGAATTGATTGCTGCCTGCTACCCACTTAGCCAGATGTTTTTCGTTTGTCTTCAATTCAGTTTATTGTATTATTCTCCACTCTTTGGACGCCTCTGTTCCGTTTCGTTAAGGAGATGACCTCCAACTTTATATTCCTCCCAAGATAATTCGACCCTGAATTATTCTTCAAATTGTGTGTACATTACTTTAGAAAATGAGCCATATTTATAGATCTCGATGCGCTGATTTCAAATTTATTTTCTTATATCCTTCAGGAAATAGGTTATTAATTTATTAAATCTTAAAAAAATGTACAGGATGTTTACGGTCGTCATATTACTTTTTTATTGGCGGTACCACAACTCAAAAGAATTTGAAAATCATTAAAACACCTTAGTAAAAGTTTTATAGTAAAAAAGTTTTTTTTTGTTCTTCAACATCTATCTTGAATCGTGATTGGTTTTTCAACATTTGTTTAGGCTATCAATATTCCAAGCACTAATCACGATTCACGAAAGCACGTTTTCTATTGTATGTAAATTCACAAATTCACACTGAAGTACAGAGGCAAAATTTCTTCTGCTTCAAACAGAGTATGTACGACTGTACTTTTTTTGCAATACTCACAGCGTTTATCTTTTTTCCTCTCACTGAACTAACTATTTCAGAAAAGGAAGTTTTGAGGCATGCCTCAAGTGCTTTATGATCAGTCTATTTGCGAACATGCGACTCAACTGAATGCTTTTGAAAGATTGATCCTTGCGTTTGCAGTTGTTCAAATGTATGTAATATAAATGGGTGAACATGGACACTGTATATCTTTTTTAAATTTAAGTACCTTTATTCAGTGTTACTAATTGTGTAAAAGGTGAACGAAGAACGATCAACTATCGGTATTTAAATATTGCTTTACCTACTTGTCACGACGCTTATTTATGAAAAAGTCCATCAATATTCAGCTGCTGTATGTCATTTTTACTCAGCGATTTTCAAATAGCCGATATGTTTATACCTTAACAAATCCGTAATTTAAAACTCATCAAGGTGGTGATGTATAAAAATTAAAAAAAAAATAATCTCTTTTATTATAAAACTATTACTAAGGTATTTTAACATTTTTCACCTTATTTTGACCTGCAGCATCAATTATTAAAAATGAAATAAGGAGACCGTAAATTTTTGTATACAGTAAAAAACCAAAAATGATTTTTTTTTTAATAATTCTTTTCAAAAAAAAATTTAGTCGTGTATTTATCCAACTCTTCCTAAGAAGGATATTTTGTTCGCAATATTCTCTTTTATATTTTATTGTGTAATATATGGAAGCAGCGCAATATGACGAAACGGAATGGGAAACTAAAAATAAAATGCAAGAATGGGAATTCATATATGGAAAGTTTTCTCTAACATAACAATAAAAGCCGTTTTCTTCCTCATTTAATATTTATTGCTTTTGAATGTAAATATTATTTAAACAGATACAGTTTAATGTATTTTCCAGCAAGAATAAAAATTGACAACTTTAAATTATAGATAGAACATCTATGTTTATTTAGAAAGAAAAGGAATATTAATACAAACATGATATTTTTAAAATGCAAACAATTATCTAAAAACCGATATTTTCGATGAAGCAGATTTATGTATCATCAATCTGCTTCATTTCAAAGTAAATATAAACAATAATCAACGAATATTTAATTAAATGATGAATGCTTCTTGACTAAAGTTCTTATAGGATAATAAAAACTATACTGGGATATAGTTAATAATAATAAGATAACATACTAGATACAGAATATACTATTGTGTTCAGCAAGTCTTATTAACACGTTAACTGCCACCATTAAAAAAAGAAGTTGGGTTCCTTGGGCCATTTTTTCTTTTTTACAGATTTAGGGTGTTTTCATATTAGAAAATACAAGTATGATAACAGAATTGATTTTTTTTTTATGTTGCTCTAAAATTTGAAGAATTTTATTGAGACACAATATATACACCTCACCTCAGTATTTTATCATTTCAGAGACTAAAAAACAAAAAAATCATGCGCTAAAAATAGGTTTTGGTCTGTCAGGCCACCGAGAATCAAACTACGTTCACAGATATGCATTGCTAGGTACAAACGTTAGACCACGGAGCATAATGTGTATTCAAACACTGAGGCACAAACGATGTATCTCAGAGCATACGAGGATATTTTAGTGAGACACATAAGATGTACCTCATGGCAGTTAACGTGTTAATAGGTATCAGTCCGTTTGTCCTGTGTAATGAGCGCAAGGTATTTTAAAGGTAATATTTGATTGTTTGATTTTAATATTTCATAAATCTTCATAAAAAAATTAATTCTTTAGGCAAATAATAAACAAATTATTTTTGAATTTGAAATTAATACTCTTGGATGTATCTTGTGGAAGTTACTCGGACGGTTTGGGTAGTAATCATCCCTACTGAAACCTAATTCGTGTGTCGTGTATGTTTTTCATCACGTGACGATGTTTTCCCTTAATTATACATGTGTTTTGCATAATTATAAACAGAAATTCAATTTAGGAAACACGGGCGGTGTAGTTTCCGGAACCGCACGGGTAAATGAGTCCGGGCGATCCCGGCACTCGACCAACCCCCTCTGATTGCTTCTCCACAACAATAACAATCGGCGAATCAACCAAGGGATTGATTAATGACCTTCTTCATCCAATGGGACCCGGGGAGGATTGCGGTTTTTAATTTACACTGGGACTCCGGATCATTCTGAATGAGAAATTATAATTGGAATGAAGAATAAACTAAATTATACATAAAAGGATAGTAAAAAAATATCTTATGTTTTTTACTAATTTCTGGGTGTGCCAGATGTTTAATTTATACCGCAGAGGACGTTTTCCAAAGAGATTTTTGTCGGGGAACGATAAATAATTATTTATAATAACTAATTGATAGTTTATCTTTATTATTAGTTTGACAGTGTAAGTTCAAGAAAACTGCTGTTCTTTCAACTAATTTACCATGAATAGTACATGGGTAGCCTTGCATCTACTCATCTTGATGCATCAACTTCGTCTAAAGACCTTTTAGATAGAAGAAATAAAGCTGAAGATTCAGTAGCAGACATTTTTTTGTGAATATTGAAGACGAATCTGATGCAGATATTGATGATGGTTATCATCAAAATTAATTATTCTTGCTATTGCAAGTATGTGTCAAAACTGCAAAACAGAAAACCTAGAGATTTTGCAGTGCGAGTGAATGTAGAGATTGTGTTCCCTTCATTTTACTGAAAACGATTTCTGTGAAGGAACTATAAATAATTATTTATAGTACTGAATTGATGGGTTCTTTGTTATTAGTTTTACAGTGTAAGTTCAAGAAGACTGCTGTTCTTTCAATTAATTTACCATCAATAATACATGGGTAGCCTTGCATCTACTTGTCTTGATGCACCAACTTCATCTAAAGACCGATTTGATAAAAGAAATAAAGTTATGGAAGCAGCTGAAGAACCAGTGTTTGTGAATATTGAAGATGAATTTGTTTGTGAAGTGAAAGCGAATCTGATGCAGATAGTGATGATGGTTATCATCAAAATTCATTATTCTTGCTATTGCAAGCATGTGTCGAAACTGCACAACAGAAAAACGTAGAGATTTTGCTGAGCAAATGAATATACTTCTTATCTTATTATTTTGTGACTTTATCAAATCTAATAGCAAACAGTGTAGAATTGGTGTATAAAGACCAAATTTCTCATAAATTAGCAATATATGAAAGAGTCATTTTTACCATTCGTTAAATCAATTTATTGTATTCTTACAACAGATATTTATAATAAAGTATTGCTATTTTTAAATGCACAATAAAAACTAATAACAGCAAACATCTAGAAACAAACCCTACTGCATAAAACATGTATAGCTGTCATAGAAATTATATAGCATGCAAAAGTTCTAAGATAGATCGCACTTGTTCTACGTTCTTAAAATAAATCTGCAATAGACAGTTACAATAAAAACATTGTTAAGTATTACTTCTGTTTGTAGTACTATTCTGCTTATACATATGTAGATATTATTTTCAAAGTGTTCGTATTAAAATTAAAAATGTATAAACTAAAAATATTTTATTTGTATTCTAGTTTTTTATTTTATGTATGGATTGATTTTATCAGTTTATAATAAAACAAAACAATCAAGATATTTTTTAATTTCAATAAAATACAATTAAACTATTTAAATAATTACAATTTTATTGCAAAATTGTGAAACTAATCTCATAATTTTAAAATTGATTTTTCATATAATAGGTATTAAAAATGAATATAAATTCTTGTTACTTTTTGTTTCTAGTTTTGAACAAGTTGGTATTAATTAGTCAATGGACATTTGTTTAATGTTGTGCGAAGTATTTTAATCGTTGAAAATTTGAATGAATATTGACAAACTATATTTACCAACATTATTTTATGTAAGTATTATTTCATATTTTAATCATACAACAATAGAATAAACAAAAATATTATAAACAAGTATTATTTTCATCAACATTGTTATTTATAACCTATTTGTTTTGTAGCCATATTTATTTATAATTTTATATTGTTTAACTTTTGTTTTGTTGTTATTGACATTTAAAATATATTTTTAATTTTATGTTTATTAACCACAGCCACAATTAAATTGATATAAATTCTCATCCAGTGATATATGAAGGTTATGACCTAGCAACCGTTGTTTACAAATCTGAAAAAGTAATAAAATAAATGAACCAAAATATGTGTTTTCATCTTAATCTTTCTTGCAATGCGTTGGATTTCCATTCCGGGTTGGTAAACGACGCGTGCCTTAGAATGATTTCCAGTTTTTATTGTGCAGTTTTCCAAGCCTGTTTTTCCTACACATGTTTTATTCATGATAAATTAATACCTTGTTATTTCATAAGCAAACCACCATACGTGATGCGAAAGAAAACAGACAGAGGAAGATTGCAGGAAAAGTATTCGATCAGGTTTCTTATTAATATTAATAACTTTAGTATTCGATAAAATTATATATTCACATACATGACTTTTTTAAATCGTTTAATGGGAACTTATTAATGGTTTTATAAAATATTTATACATTGTAAATAGCATTCGTTTGATATTCTTAGAACAAATTAAAATAACTTATAACTGTACGAGATATAAATATTACAGAAATATATTTTAGGTCAATCATTTTGTAACTGTATATATTTTAACAATTAATATTCGTTACTATTTAGATTTATATTCTATTTAAAATTTAAGAAAGCAATATAAAAACCAGTGATTATAGAATTTGCTACTTTTGAATCACATTGCGATTTGGGACTGATACTTTCTAGTATCTATGATTTTAAAATGTGATTATAGTTTATTATTTATTATTTTATTATGTACTACTTTATTTAGAACATTCATGTATATTGTACATCATGATTTAGTTAACGGTTCTCACAATAGAGGCAAAGTAATAAAAATTTACAGTTTGTTTAAAAAGCAAGTTGAAAACATTTTTTTTTACAAGTATATAAAATCTTAAGGAAAATTTTGTTCATTTTTTTAATTGTAATTTTATAAGTATAACTCACAAGTGTGATTTGTGATTGCTACTTCCATCTCTATCACTTTAAAGCGTGATTGTAACCACAATTTATCGTACGGTTAAAATCGAGAATGACTTGTGATTTTTTAATATCAGAGTACATATTGCTCATCACTACTAAAAATCAATAAACTAATTTAATTATGTATATACGTAACCGTTAAAATTAAATGTTTAGTTTTTACTTTCGGTTACTACAAAATGAAAATTCCAGTTTTAATTCTGATTTTTGTCATCAAAGTACTGGATCCAACTTTTGTATTTATAATATTTCCACTAATTAAGATTTTTTATAAGGATAAGAACATATTTACTTTACGTGTATTCCAATAAAACTTTTAATTATGTACTAATTACTTTTTTCGTCTTTGCAGTTTTGATTCGCGGTCAAAATCGTTCGAACATGCCACCCACTGGGCTGACAAAATGCTCGGACCTCGCGCCTTCTTTAGGTACACGGACGAACCGGCGAAGCTCACGTTGGACAACGTCCGAGACGAAGATAGCGGAGTCTACCGCTGCAGAGTCGACTTCAAGAAGTCTCCGACGAGAAACACCAAAGTCAACCTCACTGTGCTCAGTAAGTGTAGAATTATTATTATTTTACATAAATTCAAATGGCTTTATTAAAACTTTAAAAGTTTTTTAGTTTTATGTGAAAATAAATGGTTTGTATTTTAAGTAATTGTTTTCCAATAGGAATAGAATAGTAGACAATTAAAGTACAGTAGAAATGGTTTTTGCGAGGTGGAGTTTTTTATTTGCAGCAAATATGAAAACACGAGAAATTGGAGTGAAGTGAGGTACCGGTGGCTGTCTGTCTCTTGCAAATATTGCGTTTGTTTACTGTCGGGAAGTTTATAATTTATTTAGTTTAGCGAAACTTGTATTTCTTTTGGAGAAATCCGAGAGAACCGTGATAGCTATTGAAGTAAACAGCTTCAAACGGTGAACAAACCCCTGAATAAAAGTAAAGTTCCGTATTTATTAAAGTGTCACAAGAAATAATAAGTTTCCGGACATAATTCAAAAACTTCTTTATGACAGCGGAAAGTTAAAACAAGGAATTTATTTTTATGCCAATTAATTAAGCAGTATCAAAATTATCATTTAATTGAATTCTCATCAAATTCACAAATAAGGGCTGCGTGCGAAAAGGAGGAAGTAGAAAGCCAATCATAAACCGGAAGCAACAAGAGAGTCGTTATTAAATTAGCCGGCAGACAAAGACGTGCCGATCTTTGATTACGGACCGAACTTAACTGAAAGCCAGTCGGAGTGATTTAATATTTTTTCATCATAAAACTTTTGCTCGGTTGGGAAAGTTTATAATCTTTTAGATTCAACAATTTAAATTCTGAAAACTTTAGACAGCTGTCGGAGGCGAATTTCTTTTGTGGGAGATTCCGTTTTTACTTGAGGTTAAATATCAAACAGCACGGGTACTGCAAGATGAAACTACGAGCGTACTCAGGCTATCAGCCAGCGATGACGACGACTTGCTCGACCGGAAATGACATGTACGGGAAACCACTCTAAGAGATGGATTCTGTCGAAACGGAACAGGAAAGTGAATGGCTGCATCGCGAATCATATTTCAGAACTTACTTGCTCTTTTCTTCTCCGCCGCAGCGGTAATTGCGATCCGGAATTTTTTCTCGCTGTTTTCGAAACTTCGACATTACTGTAATCACTCAAACACTCCCATGTAGGAAATTTATTTTCATAAGAATGACTTGTCCTATATTTATTGTAATATAAATATTACAAGTTCTAATATATTCTGTTCATTTCGTTTGTAACTATTCTACTTTTTCATTTAATATATTTAACGACCGCTCAACTACTCTGTATGTAAGAGTGATAACAACATCCATGCCTTCGCATAACTTCGAATCTACGATATATAGATTGCTACGATTAAATTTTGCTCTAATTTTTTTAATGAATTTCTAACAAGTTGGAAATTTTACCTTGTTTGAACTTTTGCATTTCTGCTACCGTGTATATGATTCTGGACAGCTAGACGTTGACATCCTACAAGGGAACCTCACTACCAATAGCAAAGTCCTAAAGCCAAAAACCCTCGATTTTGAAATTTTCAATTTATCTATATTTCCCTTATTTCACTCAGCAACTTATTTAAATGACTTGGTAAAATTATATGAAAGTAGGTTTTTTTTTATTTTTTTTTGTGTCGGTGAATTTGATTATCAAAATTATAAAATTTAAAATGGCGGATCCAATATGGAAAATGAGGTGAGAGACTAGATTTTCGCCTCTCTCTCAATGTTTGTATTACAGTAAAATATTTTTTGTAAAAGATTCGGTTTAGGAGTAACTAGTATAACATTATCTATGGCTAGCTTTAATGACTATTAAAATAAACTAGTAATTCTATAGTAACAAGTCGTTCCTAACAACAAGTAGTAGTGATTTTGTAAGTTTCTGCTCTTTTTGATAACTTCTGATTGTGTTGAATCAAATTTTTAGTAGTAAATATACTATTGTCCCCAGTCCTAAATTATTCCATTATCTAATTTTCTCTGAAATTTAGTTCTGGTTTCCTTATTTTCAAAAAAATGCTTAATATAAAAATTTTGCAATTCGAATGCTTTGAAATCACTAGCCGGAATATGCTAATGAGCACATGTAAATAGAATGGTTAATTCTTGGATAAGTACTTAGATATAAACGCATTTTTAATTAATTCGAAAGTAATTGAAAAGTTAGTATTTTACATGGAGACTTTTATTCGTTCGCTAGTGAATTAAAGTTCGAAGAACAAGTTCCCGTTCCGTAGAAAAAGGAAAAGAGCGAATCGACTTTTATAAAATTTTAAGTAATGAGAAAGAGGAAACAAATATTTAATCTAAGTTTAACCAACGATTGGGAAACTATTCATTACAGACTGGGATGTAAAAAGAGTTCAAGCAAATATTTTTCACAAAAGTAACAGGCATAAATCTGTGAAATAAAAAGAAATATCATTATGTCGTCATTATATCAGAAACTTAAAATAACTATTAACGGTATTAAAATCATCGTCCGAGTTATTTTAATTTTGAAATATGAACAAAACTATTAAATGTAATAACTGTGTTATTAATTTTTACTATTTTGATTTCATTATTTGTCTAACTCAAAAGAATAAAATAAAGAAACTCTTATATTAAACGGAAGTAGATTTTTTTTATTAAATATGAAGTCAGTCATGCGATATGTTATACGTTCGTTAAGAGCTGGTATTCCTCAAGGTGTTATACTAGGACTGTCTGATAATCTTCGAAAGGGCAAAATATTACAGTATTTTAATAAATAAATATGAATAAACTGTATGCAAATTTGTATTGTTTTATAAATAATATTCTATTAAGTACAAAATCACTGAATATATTTTTTCCAAATTAGAAGTATACTTAAAATTTTAAAAGTCTACTTGTATTACGTCTACTTCAAAATGAAATGTTTTCTTTTGTAAGAAAGCAGAAATAAAAGCAGTGTCAGTAGAAATGGAGAGTTGCAGTAAATATTATAAACGTCAACGAAACAAGATTGCCGGGCAATTTCCTGTGAGAGCATTTTGCTGATAATTGGAACATATTTCAAGAGTATATTAATACATTTTTAATTTAAAGCAAGGTGGTGCGAGAGTGTTGAGAGCATTTTAAAAGCTCTCAAGACATCTTGCGCCTGCCATCTATCAAATTAGCGTCAGTTAGCAGCACCTATCAGCACCTCTTGTCGGCTCCTGCAGGAATTGCTCTCTATTGAATTATCAGTGCTCATCTGTTTTTCTTAATGAGTATTGGTGGAAACAGTAGTGGGAAAATGGCGCTAATTGTGTTTGCGTATTAAATAGTTGTATAGGGACGCCTGTGTCACTGTTTGTTACGTGTTCCGGTATGCGGCTATTAATTAGTGCTTTTCTCTACATGAAGCTTGTAACTAAATACGGTATTCATGATGAAAACACATTGACGTGTACCGTTTTTAACAAATTTCTTTTATTAATCATTCCTCCTCGAAGGATTTTTGTCCGGTTCGCTCAATTACTGTTCAGCAGGGTTAGTCTAATTTAAATCAACTGACTTTGTAATAAAATTCATTGATCAAAGATAAAAAATACTAATTATAATAAAAATTTAATTATTGGCTACGAAACTATTAATAATAACCAAAATATATTATGTATATAATAATATCTTAAAATTAAATGATATTTTCTCATTTTAATTGTCATATAACAGAAGAAAAATAAAAGTATTTAATATATGTACCTAAAACAAAAATGATTTGTTACTCTTCGTAATTTTATTCAGATGTATCCTTTAGTTTTATTACAGATTTCGTTTTCGTGTAAGTATTTATATTGCTTTTAAAATAATTAAAATGCAGTAAGTAGATATATTTAAGAATTAAAAAAAAACCAAAAAATCATGATTTATTTCTTTTTTAAAAAAATCAATATTTTTTTTTAAATAAATCACGATTTTTGTCAACCTTGCTGTTAACTTGTGTCCTAGCAAATTTTTGTAGGTGTCAAAAAATAGTGCCCTTTTACTATTTATTCCGCAGTTAGCAGTAATAAATTCATTGAATAAGATTCTAAAATGTAAAAATATTTTTGCAGGATGAACGCATTTCTCAAAAAGTAGTGCTATAGGTATTTTCATAATTTTAATTATAATTAACCAAAAAAGTTTCTTAAAATATTGTACATTAATAAATTTTTCTAAAAATAGTGTCCTAGAATTTGTTAATACTTTCCCATGTATCTAACGTATTATATTGTGTCAATAGACAGAGCTGAGAAGAGTACTAAAAATAAGTACTTATAAGTACTAAACCACGAGTACTCAATGTTTGCATTCATGAGTAACTTACAAGAGTACTTCAAAAATAAACTTGTCTACGAGTACTTAAAGAAACTCCTATCAAATACTCATAAATTAATATTGAGTACTTTATATTAAAAATTAATCAAAAGCAAAGATTATAGAGCTTTAATATATGTAACAAAAATTTAAATACATACAAGCACAATTTACCTTTGCACATAGAATGTAGGTTATTAAATTTAATTATCGTGACAAAATCAATAATATGTTTATATTTTTATTTTAAATTGATAAACAAAATAAATTAAAATAATAAACATGCAAAAAGTATACATAAAAAAATAAAATCTTTAACAAAACTTAGAAAAGGGTGCCACTTCCAAAGGCTTAAGTACTCCAGTACAAATTTCAATTACATTTACCGAAGTATTGCCCATCTCTGTTTACAAGTATACTACTTACTGTTTGCGTTATGATTATTGAAATCTCAAGTTGGTATAGTACGACAAGAGATCTCAAGTTGACGTTTAAATTGTTTTATGGTTGCGGTATCTATTCAAAGTTTTGCTCCAGGTATCCAGCTAAGCACTGGATTTGGAAATCACAAAGTAACATTAGCATGCCTAACTTAATGCAGATGGATTACAGTACGACATGGAAATAACTAGACAGGGATGTATTTAAAATTTTAATACCGTTAATTTCTTAGCAATAATCATTATCTTCTTGAAAATGCCAATTTTTTTGCATAAAAGCGAAACTGCTATAACATAAGGTTCTTATTACCAAGTGTACATCAACGTTACCACAACTTGTGACAATTATTAGAGTATTTTTCATTAAACACGGTATTAAAATTTTAAATACATCCCTGTCTAGTTAGTTCCATGTTGTACAGTAAGGCATGCTAATGTTACTTTGGGATTTCCAAATCCAGTGCTTAGCTGGGTACCAGGAACAAACAGTGTATTCTAATGGATTTCTTACAATTCTATACCCTAGAGCAGAATGCATAAAGGTCACATTACTTTCAATTGTTTCACTCAGGAAAAAACTTTGAATAGATACCACAACCTTAAAACAATTTAAACATCAACTTGAGATCTCTTGTCAAACTATAATACGCACAACAGTGAATATTGAGGCTACAAGTCATGCCTAACCGTAGTTATTTATAGTTTCTCACCCCTGAAGTGTTCCGCATTCGGCGTGTGTTTATTACGCCGGTGAACACCTAAAGTTGTTCCGCGACCGGAATCGCCTAACCCTGATTTATGTGCCCGTTTGAGTGGTCAGTGCAGAGCACGCGGAGCTTGTAAGCCGTGTATTTCCTCTGCCACGGTAATGAAGTGTAAATAGCCGCTCTGAAACCTTGTACCCGTCAGGAAATCACACAGGGATGCATATTCCTGGACTTTTCACCAATGTAAACAAACCATGGAAACGGAGCACTGCTATATTAAATTAAATAGTTTACTACTAAATTGCAGTTAGTTTTATCTTGCAATTTTATCAAGTAAAATTCTATTCTATTTTAAACTCGTGTACTAAAAACAAAAATTAATATCTATTTTTTTGGGTTAAAATTGTAGTTATAATTTTAATGTCTATTTTTTAACCAATCTTGATCCAAAACTCTTGAAAATTCAATCAAAGGGAACGGTATTATACTCATAAAATTCCGTTACCCCGAACAGTTTTCGGTATGACAGTAATATTCCAAAATAGGGTTGGAAAAAATCCGATTTATTTAAAAACAAATTTTAAAATCGATTTTTTTTATTTATATCAGATTTTTTTTAGTTAAATCAAAATAAATTCGATTTTTAGTTTTATGAAATCCTTTTTTTTATTTTTTATTACTACAAATTATTTTTATAGTATACAATGTTTATTCACTTGTAAACAATAAAAATCAATTCATCTTTTTTTCTAAGTAAGATAACGGTCTACATTTTTATCAGTGCTGCCTGCCAATCTGCGTTTTAAGAACATAGTTCTAAAGTTCAGGTTAATTTGTTTCGTCTCTACAAACGATCCAGTACAAAGTTTGAATCCGATTTGGGATCGTTTTATTTTGAAAGAAATGTTAATAAAACACAGAATATTTTATTTTATGTTGATATGTAATTTGATGCGAATTATTTGTATGTGAATGTGAATGGAAAACCGTTTGTATTTAATTTCAATTAAAAAAATATTTGATTTAAATTATAACAACCCAATTTCAAAATATTGATAATTATTTTTGTTTCATTTTGCGTTATCTTTAGAATTTATCATACCAAACAACACATGACTCACAGGGCTGTCGTAATGGGTGGGTCACGATGATCACTTGCGCACTCTGAAAGCAATTGTCACTTAACATAATTTTTAATTAAATGAAAAGAGGCAATCTGACTAAGAACTGATATATCAAGATGCAAACAGAAATTGCAATGAAAAATAAAGCTTCTTTCAAAATTTAAAGATTTTATACTGGCAAGTGATAGGCAATTGAAATACGTAGGTACGATGTTAAGGATAACATATTATAAGTGAATTTAATCACAGGTTTGTTGACAATATTTATTTACCTTAAGTTTATTGAATCTTAAAAGTAAAAAAAAAATCTATGACAAATTAGTACAAAACGAGCTAGTAATGTGAGTAAAAACCATTAAAAAGTTTGGGGACGAATTTAAAATTTAAGCAGAAAATAATATAATTTATTTATTCAGGGCAATAAGCGAAAGAACTTTTTAAGACTTATTTAAGAAATACTGTGACCCTTGAAAGGTTTGCAAATTTTTCTATAATAAATATTATAAGGTAATTGGCAAAAAAACATTAACTTGGACAAAATAATAAACACATTTGCTTCAATACAACCTAGACGTATAATTCTAAATTGATAGTCATTTAACATTTTGTTCATTGTTTCTTTCATCGTGCGTCTTTTTAATTAAGCTTTTAAAAGCTTTATAATGTAATTTGTTTTAATCACATTCAATGTTGAGCGCCCCTTAAAAAATGTCGGACCGACCTGTGCCCATCCAAATAAAATTGGCTGGCGACGTCACTATTCGACAGAATCCGGCCCTCAATCTTCGTAGTCGGGATTTACCATGCAGCTTCCTTTCGTGTTTGTTGCTGAGCTAGAAAAAAAAATCATTCAAAATAAAAGTTTATTGATAAAATTTGGAGGTCTCCTGATAAAACTTTTTATAAAATTGACAAATTTAAATTGCAATTTTTGTAGTATCACAACTGACCAATATTCAGGTAAATTGCATATAAGAAATATAATTAATATTTATTAAATAAAATTCTTTAATACTATAATTCTTAGCGTTTAAACACTTTTATTCTTGTATCATGAGTTGTTTAGTTTTGGTATTAAACATTACAAATTTATAGCCTAACTGTAATTCTAGATTCGAGAAAAAGTGTCCAAAACAGATTAGTTTTTAGAAAATATGGTAAGGATTGAAGAGGGTGTTTTTCGCTCATCCCTCTAAGATTTATCATATTTTATAGGAGTCGAATTTCTTTCTTTTTACACGATACTAATACTAATAATATTTAATATTTGAAATAAGGTTATCATCAATTATTTATGAAAATTATTTCTGTGTGGTGCAATTTGCAGAACAGTTATAAGTGTTCAACACGATATTGTTTAAAAAGCGTCCTCTA
Organism: Stenolophus ochropezus; assembly: GCA_035578165.1. NCBI lineage: Eukaryota > Metazoa > Arthropoda > Insecta > Coleoptera > Carabidae > Stenolophus > Stenolophus ochropezus. The sequence continues at coordinate 13,751,435 of JAQOWZ010000001.1, read as the reverse complement.
CAGCTCAAATTTGTTATCATTATTCCCAACAAAACAAATTATAAAACACACCATTAATGAGTACTAAAAGTTTCTATTTTTATTTTATTGAAACTGCATTATTAATAAACTGCAAAATAATTATTGAACTGAATGTGTGCGTGTATGTTTTTCGTAGAAAATAAAATTTCATATAGTTAATTTGATTTCGCTGATGAAAATATTCTGAAAATTAATAACACAAAATGTATAGGTGTATTTGTAGTTGAATGGAACAGCAATATTATTAAACTGCGAAATAGGTGTTGTACGTGTATATGTTTTTCATAGAAAATAAAATTTGGACGTAGTTATAAGAATCTCGCTGATGACAATTTTCTGGAAATTAATAAAATAAATAATGTTCATGGAAAAACTCCGACATAAAATATTTCCAATTATATTTTTTAATTAAATTCTTCATTAAAATTAAAAATGAGTTTGTAAGAATATGCTACATATAAATTATTCATGTTCATATTATTCCACATTTCCATATACTAAATTAAAATTCATTTCCTTTGTTTTGTATTTATAAAAACGTAGAATTTTCAAGCACGTTAATTTCAAATTAATAGGACCGTCTCATTAAAACCTTGCTACATGTAAAAGAAAATGTGGGGAAATTCGTGAAAGAATTATCCCACAATCGGGCAGTGTGTGTAATTGCTTTTTTCATAAGTGCAAATTTGAATGGATTAATTAAAGCCGAGCGAATTTCCCATCTCTTTGTCACTTTGAGTTGCATTTGAACGCCGCACCATAATCGTGCGAATGCGAATAGCAACAAAAGGACCAGCATACAGACCGCAAGGTACCTTATATTTACTTTACTTCTGCTACATTAAAGCCAGAATATCGCACCACGTCTGTGGAATAACTAGTTAATAAAAAATTGTAGAGGATCATAAAATTTTACTATAAATTGTTAATAAACTATTTTTAGTTTTAATTTTTTATTGAATGTTTGTTATAATAGGTGATCTCTATGTAATTATATTGTTGTTTGTATTATTCATCGTGTTTAAAATGTAAACTTTTCATTATTTGTTAATGAGGTTTTAGAAATCATTGTTTAAAATCATGGAACAAATTGACAAACATAAAAATTTTATTTTTTGACAATTTATTTGATAAATTATAAATTTTAAAAACAATAGGGTATTTTAAGCTTTAAAAAATAGATGTCAATGTTCTTAATGTATAAGTAATATTAAGGTGAATATAATCTTTAATTTTCTGATTTTTATTAACCTAATAACAAAATTAAACTTTTATGCATCGAATGCGTAAAATTCAGTATCAGCCATGTTTGTGGCGTGACGGGCCATCGCCTAACGCTGATGTGCTATTGACTGTTGGTTCAGCAGTGTAGCTGACGTCACAGGCACCGTGTATTTTGTAAAGTGCAATTCAT